>CM062290.1:36902170-37498481 GCA_031216915.1 Pictodentalium vernedei
ACTCGGTCCGACCAATTTTGACTGGAACTGGATAATTAGGTTATTTATGATAATCTTTTAGTCGAAAAGCGAGCGTTCGGTGATGCATCGAGTATAGTTCTTTAGATCACTTGAATTATGAACTAAATAATGTCTCATGGGATGAATGATAGGATACACGTATCCTACAATTCATTTTCAACAGGCTGGTTCATCTGTTGTTTCACAGAGCGAATTAGCCAGTTGTTTGACTCGCTTTTATCTTTTATCTGATGCATTAACAGTGGAGAATTTTATGTGCCAGATGGGGTTGTGCGGAGCGGCTATGAATGTTATTTCGATGGGTCGCTTACGCACATGTCCCCTCCAGTTATTCTTAACTGGAGTGGTAGACCTTTTTTGCTCTAGACCTGTTTTGTTTTAGAGAATCTTTTAACATAAGGTCAAGTTTGGGCATATATTTAACAGTTTTCTCAATTATGACGGACGTGTGTTCATATATTGGGTTACAATCCTGAGTCCAATGGTCTCTCTATGCAGGGATCTTGGAACCCTCGGTCCTTGGAGACCACATTTCAGAAACGATGTCTCATTGTTTACGCTACATCATTGAATTTATATTATTACCGATCATGTATTTATAGACGCAGATCAGAGTTTATCAGAAGAGAAGAAGCACTTCTTTTGTCATTAATTTCCAATAGAAGGGGCATTTCGGTTCATTCTATTGCTAGTTGGAGTCAGCTATTCGTACTGCTTAGGAAATTTTATCTTCCAATCAGCAGTCAGTGCTTAAAATTTGAGCGGATGAAGTAAAGCGCTGGCAGCATCTTGGGCTTTTTCTAACTGTATGGCTATTACATGATCTTATGTGGGATCGCTTCAGGATAGTTAAGTTTGCGGCACACGAGAATAATAGTTTCCATCATTTGTGTCACCAGTATTAGGCATTTGAGCGCATACATTTGACGCTCAGCCGTTTTCATGGGAATGAATGATAGGATATGTGTATTCTTCAATTCATTTGTTTCTATTGATTACATTGAGGTTATAGTGTCTGTTATTGAACATTCGCAAGAAGCTTCCCCCACGAGAGGGTTTTCTTCTTCAAGGGAAGTTTTGTTCTTTACGTCATTCTCCGCTCTTAGTGGCATAACGGAGTATTGTGGTTACTATATTATTGCTTTGTAAGTAATGCGGGTGAGGAGGTTTCGACACGAATTCAAATTCACCCCCCCATGCCCCATGTACTTGTAAATTCGAATTATTCTAATTTTCTTCATCATGGATTGAATGATTTGATCTATGTTGATCTACTATTTTGGAAGTTCTAGGCCCTCCACCTTTTTACGATTCAGCTAATCTGGGCCATTGGTATACAGTATAAAAATATGAAATTTTTTTAAGTAATTTATATATTTTTATACTTATCTATGGCCCAGACAGGAATGGCCCTCCCATGAGTGGGCAGTACTGGGCACTCATACCTCCCCGCTGAATTATTATATTATAATCTTTTTTTGTTATAAAGAATGATGTTGGCGCCAGTTTCGGTGACTTCCTGGCACCTGCGCATGTGCGGAGGGTAAATGTATGGAGGGCCAGATAGGAGTTCTAATTTTCAGTTTTGTATGCAAATTTTGGGGATTGGGGGGCAAAATTTGTGTTTGGCCCTAGGTATTTTTGAGTTAGCACGAGCTAGTCTGGGCCATTGGTAAGTATTAAAAATATATAAATTACTTTAAATTTTTTCATTTTCTGATGTGATACGTCCCCTGGAAGTGTAGATTGTTTTCATCATTTCAGGGTTCATTCATTCAGGCTATGGTAACTCCTGGAATGTTATGGGAAAGTGCTATTTCATTTTTCAGGACTTTGAAAGTTATGGAAAACTGAAGTTTTTTTTAACAGGCTCTGGAAAGGCTATGGAAATTAACATTTTATGTTGGTGTTCTACATGTACATTCCCAAATCACTGAACTACAACTAGTCACTTTTCATGCAAGTTTGGGGTGGGGTCCCTATATGTACAAGGGATGGATGTAGAATTTTGTATTGTTAATGACCATAATGATCATTTTTTAGCAGCCAACCCAGACATGTTAACTCTCCCGGAATGCCCGGGAAAATCCCGGAATTTCAGTGTAGTTCCGGGCCTCCCGGACGGGAATCAGTTTTGGACCAAAAATCCCGGAAAACAACAGTCAAATATTTCGTTCCTGTTGTAATTTATGAAAAACGTTCAGAGTCAAATCACATGCATTTCAAACTCTGGTCAAAACTCACTAAGCAGTAAAATATGGATTTAAGTTAAATTTATTTAAGAAAAGGGTATTTTATGATATATATTTCAACTGTGTTCAGGTTTATTTCTGGTTTTTTCTTCAGAGATTCGTGATCAATGTGCGAGTGTCGAAGTGAAAATAGGTGACTTACTTTCAAAAAATTGAAAACTCCACATTCATTTAAATGTTTTTTTTGGAAATTAAAATATATGAAAAGGAATTAAATAATATATATTTATTTATTCCTTCATAGAATAGCTTTAATTCTCACCCCTTTTCCAAAATCAAAACGTAAACAACAACTATTTAGCACAGTTTAAAAGTAGGTTAAAGTCGCTTAGGATGCCAAAAAATTATGACTGCATATTTAATCACAATGGACTTATTTTCTAACACTACATTTATTCTTTTGTGCTGACTACAGAACTGTTAACTGTTGGCCATCTGTACCCAGAAAATTTTGAATAGAATTAAAAAAAAAAGCTTCAATGATGAAAAGAAAAGTTTTGTGTAGGGCACAAACGTCCCACATGCATGAAGTTTGATAAAGATACTTTCTAAGGACCAATGTTCTTGAAGTAACTGAACATTAGGGCATCTTTTCCTGTTAACATTTCCAGACTTGGGAAATTATTAGCTAAGTAGACTTTGATAAGAGCAAACCACAGGTGGAGGTGCTCTGTGGGACAGTGTGGGTGGGTGGTGGTGGGGAGGGGGGGGGGTTCTCATGAAGAAGAGGATCCTGGGGAGGGGGGGTCAAATTAAGTTATTTTATGATTTTTTAACATAGCATAAATGCATCAGCAGAGTTGACAACTAGTTCTGGATATAACCTGGTGTTAAAAGTGGTCCATGAGCTGAAAATTCACAAGTTTTTTCTTTTATTTTGTCCCCGCACGAACTTTTCCCTGAAATCCATCCCATTTCCCTGAAAATCACCCTCAGGTTCCCTGAAAAATTATTCTGGAGGTTAACATGTCTGAGCCAACCTACCATTTAGTTCTATTTTGAACAGCATGTGGCCAAATATACCTGTATCCTTAACTGCTACATCTACAAAAACTTGGTGACTTAACAGATTAATCTGCTAATCATGGACCACTGGGTTGAATACCTGATGGGCCATGAATAGCAGATTTACTTGTTGGATACTCATCACCATTTGTTATAAAAGTGAAGGTACAGGTATATATCTTCACCCCTTTGTTTCCCTGTGCCTTCTGTTGTTTAATGGTATAGGGCTATGGACAATTTGTAGTACAGGTTATGGAAAAACTATGGAAAACTGTACTACAAGGCATGTATGAACTCTGTTATCCCTTTACCTAACATGAAAAGCAGACGACACTTGCAAAAAAAATTCTTGAATAACTAATTTTTTTCATTTTTTGTCTCAAAAACATAGGTTATGACCCCTCGTTGGAACGAGCTCAATGAGCTCGTTCCAACGAGGGGTCATAACCTATGTTTTTGAGACAAAAAATGAAAATATTTTGAAAATTAATTGGCAATTTTTGAGAATAGCGCTGGCCGGTTTTGGCCGTTACGTTGGGTAAAGGGTTATTATATGGCATGCTTATTGCGAAAGTAAATAAAAAAAAAAACAACAGTTTACAAATTTGCCAATGCAGTTTGAAAAACACACCACAGCATGTTGCAGAGGCCTGATCATAAATGACTTTTTCCAAAAAAATATGCATCTTCCACCAGTACAGATACTATTTTTCTTTCAATGGTATTTTAGAATGGTTTACAGTATTTTAGGAGAAACCATATAATACATGCGTTTATCTTACAGAAACATTGTTTGTTCAACAGAAGTCTCCAGCAACCTGATGCTTTTTAAACTTGGTGGAGAACGATCAGGTATTTGTTTTTTGTTTTCATTAATAAAATAGTTAATTCAAATTTCACATTACATGTAATATTAAATAACAAATTTCCACTGATGGAACAAGGAATTTAAGCAGGCAACCTATCACTACACACTTCAATTTGCTTTTGACAGTCTTCCTTGAACATTTTTAGGGGATCACAGTATATTCTAGGTTGCTTAAGTTTTGTTATTGTTTTTTGTTTGTTTATAACCATATTGCATATTATCATATGACTCGTCCATTTTGTTCACTTTAAAACATTTGATATTTTGTTTTCATTTTAATCAGTGATAAATAAAGCCTTCCGTCAATTTCATTGGTCAATTTCAAACCTAGACAATTTGATTGGCTGAACAAAATACAACTGGGCCACATTTTCATAATTTGCATAATTAGAGTTGGGAGCTTTCATTGGTCAATTTCAAAACTGGACAGTTTAATTGGCTAAACAAAAAACAACTGGGTTACATTTGCATAATTTCTGTAGGGAGAATTTATGTTATCTGTCCTATTTAGGGTGGGTTATATTGTATTAATCTTTTACCTACAAGAAAAACGCCATTCATTTTTTTTATATTTTCACTTTTTGCTTCCAAAACATAGGTTATGACCCCTCATTGGAATGAGCTCGATGAGCTCGTTTCAGTGAGGGGTCATAACCTATGTTTTGGTAGTAAAAAGTGAAAAATTTTAGTTATACAAGGATGTTTTTTCCAAGTGCCGTCTGCAACTCAAGTTAGGTGATGGGTTAAAAAGTCATACTAAGTGGCTAATTTGTGCGTGTGTGTGTCATATGATAAATAGAATATGAAATGAGTGTTTTTCTCATATAATATTTATGAAACTCGTCCAAATTTTCCGTTTGCGCTCGCCAGAGGCTCGCCAAAACGAAAAATTCTTAGACTTGAAATATTATATGAGAAAAACACTCATTCAGTATCCTCTATTTACATATATTTTGCAGTTAAAATAATCTCTTTGTCTGTTAATGTTTAGAGTTATATATAGAGTGAAATTATCGGCGACTGACTGGCGGCCGGAATTTCAAAGAAGTTCTACCGGCAGTTATTCAGATGATAGGATTACTCTCATGTTAAAATGGTACAAAACCACTCTGCAAGACCAATGAGATTAGAAAGGAATGTATACATCAACCGTATACGTATGTATATAAGCCCCCTGACTACATGTATACAAATGTTCACAAAGACTCCATCAGTTGTATTTGTTAGGCCTAAAAAAATTAAAAATCTGTTTCTCAGGCCCTCCCGCATGGTCCTTTTGGCTGCCGCATGCTCTCTTTTTATAACCAATTTAAACTTAAAAAAAATAAAAATTAAATGGTTTATGTCTGATATTTTACCAAAATTAAAAAAATTGATGAATTTGTCCCCTGAGTGCAAGAAGGCTTTGCAATGCTTTAGCATTGCAAAGTCTTCTTGCACACAAGGTATTACGAAATACACCACCACGCATGCTATTCTGTAGATCATGAGGCCTAAAACTTGAACCAAGAACATGAACTTTTGATGACAAAAAAGTAATTACTGAAATAAAAAATAAAATAAAAAACCGCTCGCCCGCATGCAATTTCACAAATCATGGCCTGAGAAACAGAAGATCTACTTTGTGTGGCCTTGTTGTTTAGTTTTTGTATTCTTCATATAAATCTTTATCTGAATAAAAAAAGTTTCGTTATTGTTTTTGTTGCCTTCAGTTATCAATGATATGGTATTGTTTTGATGAATCACTTTGTTGTGGATATTGCTTGAAGCTCTCTGCATGTTGCATTCAAACTGCTTTATATGCAGCTGGATATAAACAATATTTCATTCAGTTGGATTTGTTTTGTTAAACTTCTCTGGTCCCTGTAATAAATTTCAACAAAATAATAAGACAAGTTCTGAAAGTAAAATTAATCATGCAATCTGCTGGAATGAAATGAATAAAATATGGATCAGCAATTTCAAATTTTTCTGTTACAGATTTAATAAAAGAATATGGAGTCCTGGAGAATCCTAATGACAAGAGGTACATAAAACATAATGCAAAAACTTATTGAGTACATGTACTTGCAGGTTTAGAAATGCATTTTTGAATTCCTGTTAACAAAGATATCTTGGCAGACTTAATTTTACAACATTACATAAAAAGTGCTTGAGGATGCCCTTAACAATTTTTATGCATCATTTCATATGAGTTCTACAACAAGACACAGCTTTCTTTCATCTTTCTCTGTCGAGAGCATGGTAATAAAATGTGGTAAATAATTTGGCACTCAGTGCACATTACTTAACCCTTTATCCAATGCAGACGATATCAAAATTTATTAATTTAAATATTGTTTTTTCATTTTTTTCGAAAAATTTCAACAAAACCACATCATGTGACCCCTCATTGGAACGAGCTCGGTGAGCTCGTTCCAATGATGGGGGTCACATGATATGGTTTTGTTGAAATTTTTCGAAACATAGTATTTTTTCAGCTGCTGAATCTGCATTTTGTGCGAGCGGATGGGGGAGATTCATTGGGTAAAGGGTTAAGCCAATGAAACTCTGGGCCATCCCCCACATGTATCCTGTTAATAATGGTTATATGCTGTTTTTTCTTCCTGAACATATGGTTTCCCACACCAAAGAACCTCAACTGACTATAACTATAACCAACTCTTAAAGAACTGCAAGGTTAATGTTTAGAACCAGGGTTTCTATTGCACCACAGTTTTTAGCTCACCTACATCTGTAAGATGTGGTGAGCTATTGTGATAACCTCGGGCGTCAGCGTCGGCGTCCGGCGTATCCAATATTGTAAGAGTTAATGTTAAGGTGAATTTCTCAAGCATCAGTGGGCTCAGGCCTTTGATATTGCATATGTAGGTTCTAGGGGACTATTAGAACAGTATTTAACCCTGAAACTACGACTTTTTTCCAAATTTCAGCTAAAATTTTCTGCCAAAAGTTGTTGTAAGAATTTGCGTTTAGGTGTTGTAAGGATTTGTGTTAAAGTCAGCTTTTCTGCAGATTGTGCTGGTTTAACTTCTCATTACTGTTGATTTTCATATTTCAATAACAACTGTAGGTATTAACCCTACTGTATGCAGAAATTTAACGAAAATTTTCTTTTTTTTCACTCAAAATTTTCATGTTTTTCTCGGACTTAGTAAATTTTAAGTTGTAAAACTTTGTGTTTAAGTGAGTTGTGTTTCTATGTGTCTTTCCAGGTGATTAATATTCTACACTTGGGTTACTGAACTCCATTGCAGTAATATTTAACCCTCATTACATGCATATTTGAGGAATTTGAGGCTGATTTTCTGCCAAAACTTGTAAGAATTAGCGTTTAGGTGTTGTAAGAATTTGTGTTAAAGTCAGCTTTTGTGCAAATTGTGGTGCTTTAACTTCTCATTACTGTTGATTTTCATATTTCAATAACAACTGTAGGTATTAACCCGACTGTATGCAGAAATTTAACGGAATTTTTTTTTTTTTTCAGTCAAAATTTTCATGTTTTTCTAGGACTTAGTAAATTTTAAGTTCTAAAGGTTTGTGTTAAGGTGAGGTGTTAAGCTGAGTTCTCAAAGATCAGTGGGCTCAGGCCTTTGATATTGCATATGTAGGTTGTAGGGGACTATCAGAACAGTATTTAACCCTGATACTACAACTTTTTTCCAAATTTCACCTAAAATTTTCTGCCAAAAGTTGTTGTAAGAATTTGCGTTTAGGTGTTGTAAGAATTTGCGTTAAAGTCAGCTTTTGTGCAGCTTGTGCTACTTTAATTTCTCATTACTGTTGATTTTCATATTTCATTAACAACTGTAGGTATTAACCCTACTGTATGCAGAAATTTAATGGAAATTTTCTTTTTTTTTCAGTCAAAATTTTCATGTTTTTCTCGGACTTAGTAAATTTTAAGTTGTAAAACTTTGTAAACTTTGTGTTTAGGTGAGTTGTGTTTCTATGTTTGTTTCCAGGTCGATTAATATTCTACGCTTGGGTTACTGAACTCCATTGCAGTAATATTTAACCCTCATTACATGCATATTTGAGGAATTTGAGGCTGATTTTCTGCCAAAACTTGTTGTAAGAATTAGCGTTTAGGTGTTGTAAGAATTTGTGTTAAAGTCAGCTTTTGTGCAGATTGTGGTGCCTTCATCTCTCATTACTGTTTATTTTCTCATTTCAATAACAACTGTAGGTATTAACCCTTCTGTATGCAGAAATTTAACTGATTTCTTTTCTTTTTTTCAGTCACAATGTTCACGTTTTTGTCTGACTTACTCAATTTTAAGTTCTAAAAGTTTGTGTTAAGGTGAGGGGGATTTTTGGGACTTATATTCACTTTCTTTAAAAAAAATTTTTTTAACTTTTTTTTTTTAATACTTTCTCATACTTGTTACTAGTAACATTAAGGCTTATTTTAGTTGTTGATGTGATGTATTTTTGTTGGGACTTATAGTCACTTTCTTGAATGAATGTTTTTCCGCAACTCCTCTTTAACCAATGAATGTACTTACAATTTCATTGATTTATGAAAGCCTTGAATGAATGTTTTTCCGCAACTCCTCTTTAACCAATGAATGTACTTACAATTTCAGTGATTTATGAAAGCCTTTCCTAATTCTTATTTATGATTTAATATCTGGCCTCACGATTCATATTCTTAATCATAAACATCCAATGATTCTAAGTTGAATTGATATATAATAAATGCAGAAATATAGACTTTCCAAAGCCATCACATAAACTACATTAATCATTTGATGCCTAGTTAATGATTTATATTAACTAAATATTAGGCATGTTACATTGGAACGACATTATCAAGCACGAATGTAGGTGAGCGTTTGGATGTAACATCCCTCTTGTTAATTCTTAAGTCCCCCATACAGCAACAAACTGCTCCTCTAAAATTGCTCTGAAAAAGTACACTAGAAACAGTAGTGCTGCACTAAGTGGCAAACAATACAAATGCAATGTTCTGTATTCATTATCATTCCATTACTTTATTATTAGCTTAAGATAAGCTATTGCCATCACACGTGTGGAAGTCTGTGAGTCTGTTCACGTTTTTCTTTAGCACGGGCTACACCCTGTAGTTCTTGTCTGATTCGAAAACATTTCCTATGCAGGTTTGAGGTCATGTCTAGATGAGAACGTCCCCTTTGGTTGTGATCGGTCAACCATTGTGGCTGCCCAAACCCAAAACCCGCAAACCTTTAGCACAGTCTACAGGTCGTATTTATGAAGGGATTTTGTTGTAACTTGGTGGGATGACTGTATAATGTCTAGATGAGAACATCCTCTTTTGGTCATGATCTGTCAACTGTGATGGCTGACCAAGCCCAAAACCCGAAAACTTTTAGCACAGACTACAGGTCATATTTAATATTGAGGGATTTCATTGTAACGTGGTAGGATGACTCCGTATGATGTCAAGATGAGAACTTCCCCATTTGGTCATGATCTGTTAGTCGTGATGGCTGCATGAGCGCAAAACCTGAAAACATTTAGCACAGTCCAATCGTTCAACTATGATAGCTGCCCGAGCCCAAAACCCACAGACTACATGTCATATTTATGAAGAGATTTCTTGTAGTAGGATGACTCGGTATAATGTCTGATAATGTTTGAAAAACTATACATTCTCAACCTTTAACCCTTTACCCAATGCAGACGATATCAAAATTTATTATTTTAAATATTATTTTTTTTTATTTTTCAAAAAATTTCAACAAAACCATATCATGTGACCCCTCATTGGAATGAACTCGATGAGAGAATTTGCATATTATGCGGGCGATTCGTTAGGTAAAGGGTTAATTCAAAGACATAGCTCATGGGCCCCCTTTGGCACGAGCTCATGGAGATCATTCCAGTGAGGGACCAAGTGCTGTGGTTTTGAGGCAGAATGTGAAAACAAACTAAAATGTGAATAGAGACGACTTCTTTTGAAGGCACAGGGTGGTTTTGGAGGTCACGGTGGTAAAAGTTAACAATTTGTTGTCCACGACAGTAATTGTTGTCTGGTATTCTCGTCCATGTCGCCTCTCTTTCAGCTCCCACCAACCATTTCGCAGATCTTCTCAAACTTGTACTATTTCCAGGTAACGGGAGGAATGGTGTCAGCAGAAATAAGAGAGCGAAATTTCGCCATTGGCCATCAGCGGCACATTGCGTGCATGCTGTATCAGACCCAATCAAGACACAGTAACTGGAATCCTCAAATGCTGAAGTGTAATATTCATCTCTTTCTCTTTCCGTTGATCTTCTTTTTCTTCCTTCATAGGGAAAGGCAGTAAGACAGCCAGTCTGGCTATGCCTTCCCCCTCCAGTGCACAATGCAACAATTAATTGGAAGTTTTTTGTAATTTAATGTACAATATGCAATATTTCTAATTGTTGAAATTTCAATATGTTTACTTCATGTACTATATAGAGGATATGAAATGAGTGTTTTTCTCATGTGATATTTATGAAACGAGTCTAAGAATTTTCCGTTTGGGTGAGCCTCTAGCGAGCGAGCCCAAACAGAAAATTCGGACGAGTTTCATAAATATTATATGAGAAAAACACTCATTTCATATTCTATTTATCATATGACACACATATGCACAAATGAACAACTTAGTATGACTTTTTAGCCTTTTACCTGACGTGTGTTGCAGATGACACTTGAAATAAAACATCCTCATATAACTAAAAATTTTCACTTTTTGCTTTCAAAACATAAGTTATGACCCCTCATTGGAACGAGCGTGACACACTCGTCCCAATGAGCGGTCATAACCTATGTTTTGGAAGCACAAAATGAAAAAAATTTGTGTATAGCCCTGGCCGGTTTTGGTCGTTATGTTAGGTAAAGGGTTAATGCAATATAACCCAACCTAAATAGGACAGATAACGTAAATTCTCCCTACTCAAATTATGCAAATGTGACCCAGTTGTATTTTGTTCAGCCAATCAAACTGTCCATATTTGAAATTGGCCAATGAAATCTTTCAACCCCAATTATGAAAATTATGAAAATATGGCCCAGTAGTATTTTGTTCAGCCAATCAAATTGTCTAGTTTTGAAATTGACCAATGAAATCGATGGAAGGCTTTATTTATCACTGATTAATATGAAAACAAAATATAAAATGTTTTAAAGTGAACAAAACGGACGAGTCATATGATAAATGTATATATTGCTATATTTTAGTGTACTGGCAGATAAAATATCAGTATCAATATCAGTATATCCCTTTCTCAGTCATGATCAGTTGACTGTGTTGGCTACAGGAGCCCGAAACCCCAAAACCTTTAGCACAGTCTACAAGTCATATTTATGAAGGGATTTCATTGTAACTTGGTAGGATGACTCAATATAATGTCTAGATGAGAATATCCTATTTTGGCCATGATCTGTCAACCGTGATGTCCACACAGGCCTGTGACCTAGATTTTGTTTAGCACAGTCTACAGTTCATATTTATGAAGTGATTTCATTGTAACTTGGAAGGATAACTCGATATGATGTTTAGATGAGACTTTCCTATTTTGGTCATGATCAGCCATTACTGCCACCTGGTCACGCGACCTTGATTCATTTAGTACTGTCTACAGGTTCTTTTTAGCTCACCAACTTTAGTTGTGTGAGGTTATATCATGGCTCGATCTGTTGGCGTCTGCGTCGGCGTCAGCATACGTGTCCAATAATGTTAAAGCTTCTGTTTAGGTCATTTACTCGCCCTATTTCCATATCATGGCCTTTATCATGCTGCTATATGATGATTATTATCATTTTACCATGATGTAACCCTTCATACACTGCATTTTAGACATTTTTCTTGACATTTTTATAAAGGACGAAGGTGCCGGAGGTGCCTGAGTTGAGACGGAGGCGAAGCCGACGTCGAAACTCGTGAGTCCTTTATACTAATTTCACACTTTTTTTAACGTAGGAAGTAGTTAGCGAGATGAGACTTCACGGGAATGACTCTGGTTGATTAAACTTTTAGGGATTTTTCCCAAAGGAACCGGAGACAAATGAGGTTACATTTTTTCAAGGATAGTCGGACGCTAGAACAAGTGATGGCTCTCCACCATTGCTTTCACCATCATAGGGTCAAGGGACCCTTAATATAATGAGTGTGAGTGTGTGTGTGTGGGGGGGAAGGGGGAGGTTAATGGGTCACTGATTATGTCAAGTGACGACCATAGCAAGTAAAGCACGCCCCTAGCAATGGGCAAACTACTGGGCCAATTTTGATACATGAACCCCACATGCATTGCAAACGAAAACAAACAGGTCAATGTTGACGTCACGTGACTTCCCTAGAAACCAGAGCGTCCCCTTAGCAATGGGCTAACTACTGGGCTGATTTTGAGCAAATTCGGTATACGGACCCAAAATGCATTGCAAATAAAAATAGACAGATCAATGTTGACGTCTCGTGACTTCCCTAGCAACCAGAGTGCACCCTTAGCAACGGGCTAACTACTGGGCCGGTTTGGACCAAATTCGGTATACGAACCCAGAATGAATTGCAAATGGAAACAGACAGATCAATCATGACGTCGCGTGACTTCCCTAGCAACCAGAGTGCCCCCTTAGCAACGGGCTAACTACTGGGCCGATTTTGACAAAATTTGGTATACGGACCCAAAATGCATTGCAAATGAAAACAGATAGGTCAAAGTTGATGTCACGTGACTTCCTTAGCAACCAGAGCGCCACCTTAGCAACGGGCTAACTACTGGGCCGATTTTGACCAAATTCGGTATACGGGCCCAAAATGTATTGCAAATAAAAACATACAGGTCAATGTTGACATCACGTGACTTCCCTAGCAACCATAGCCCCCCCCCTTAGCAACGAGCTAACTACTGGGCCGATTTTGACCAAATTCGGTATAAGGACCCAAAATGCTTCGCAAATGAAAACAGACAGATCAATGTTGACGTCATGTGACTTCCCTAACAACCAGACCGCCCCCTTAGCAACGGGCTAACTACTGGGCCGATTTTGACAAAATTCGGGATACGGACCCCAAATGCATTGCAAATGAAAACAGATAGGTCAATGTTGACGTCACATGACTTCCCTAGCAACCAGAGCACCACCTTAGCAACGGGCTAACTACTGGGCCGATTTTGACCAAATTCGGTCAAAATGTATAGCAAATAAAACATACAGGTCAATGCTGACGTCACATGACTTCCCTAGCAACCAGAGCACCACCTTAGCAATGGGCTAACTACTGGGCCGATTTTGACCAAATTCGGTCAAAATGTATAGCAAATAAAACATACGGGTCAATGTTGATCTCACGTGACATCCCTAGCATCCAGAGCTCTCCCTTAGCAACGGGCTAACTACTGGGCTGATTTTGACCAAATTTGGTATACGGACCCAAAATGCATTGCAAATGAAAAGAGTCAATGTTGATGTCACGTGACTTCCCCAGCAACGCAAGCGCCCCTTAGCAACAAGCCAACTACTGGGCCGATTTTGACCAAATTCGGTATACGGACCCAAAATGCATTGCAAATAAAAACAGGCAGGTCAATGTTGACGTCACATCTTTTTTCCTCTTCCCTGACATGACCCAGAAGCACAGGATTATTTGTTTCATAATTACCCGCAGAATTATCTGTTGTGATAACTACAAACAATACCGGTACGTCGGTATTTTTTTTTCAGTGCAATTAATGAAAATGACTCATTGAAATTGGCACATAAAGCTCTGGGCCTATTTAATTTAAAAGACACGTCTGTGCTGTCTTGTGAAGTGTGTATGTTTGTGCTGGCTTATGTAGTTTGTGTGTCTGTTGGGGAAATCACCCAGAAACCTGGTCCGAATCGTCCACAAACATGGTCAGAATCGTCAATAGATCTGGGCCGAAACGTCCTTTATAAAAATCTGGTCCGAATTGTACACGGCCCGAATCGTCCAGACACCATGTAACGAGTTAATTTTCTTACGTTCGATGTGTACTCTGAGGTTATTGATAGAAAATCCTGATAGAACTGATCGTATTTACGGAAAATGTCACTCGTATTCAGAACGTTCAGTGCTGTTGGAAAAACGAATGAAAAAAAAATATGGTGTGTGCTTGAAGAAATCATCAAGACTACGTGATTTGCATACAAAATAATCTTTATATTTGCTCTTCATGTCATGTTTTTTTCTGTAATTTCAGATGCATTCTTTGAAAAAAAAGGTTTATTTCCTTTCATTTTTGGCTTAACAATTGTCAGCTAACGCGCCTGAGTGGATACAGTTAATTTCATATGTACAAGTTAAAGTTTTATAATCCATACATAATGTATAGCATTTATATGTTTATATGATGTGTAGCGTATATGTATATAGTCGATGTCATGTGAGAAGTCCATGTATATATCTATGTTGGGTATAAGTATGCAATCATATATGTATATATGCCCTTCTCTTAATCACACCACTCCAAAAATACCCTTGTCTCTCTATCTATATGCCTATCACTCTGTATGGTCCTTACCCTCTCTTTCTCACTTTCTCGACTTAAAATATTCCTACCATTCTCCCTCATCCTCTCTCTCTCTCTCTCTCTCTCTCTTGTCCGTCCCTATCTCCCCCTCGCTCTCACACGCTCCCCCTTCTCTCTCTACTCTCTCTTTCTCTACATCTCTCTCGCCCTCCATCTCTTGCCTTCTCAACCGGACCACGTATCACATAGGTGATGGTGCTGTTGAGTTTTTATACTATCCCAAATGGCAAAGTTATACCTGACGTAAAAGTGGTAAAACATGTCCCGCTATGGGTTTCTTCCCTCTTGTTATTATTTTACAAAAAAAAACCAAACACAGTATACCTCGATGTGAAATGTAAATTAAATCCTTCGTTCATTTATGTTATAAGTGTTTGCCTTGCCGAAAGAGTTGTGATTATTTACAAAACCAACCAAATATGAGTCAGATCAACTTCTGTAGTATGAACTGCCGGGGTCTCGCTTCAAATACTGTAAAGCGAAGGGATTTCTTCTCCCGCTGTAGGAACATGTGTGACATTGCTCTTTTAGTAGACACCCATTCCAGTAAGAAGACCGAATTACCGTGGAAGCACGAATGGGGTTTAGATGCCCTTTTCTGCTCGAATACAAGTCACAAGCGAGGTACAGCTATACTGTTCAGGAACACATTTAAATACGAAATAAAAAATGAGATTTATGACACTTCTGGAAACTTCATTATATTAGACATCGTGGTTCAGGATAATTGTATGACAATTGCAGTAGTATATGGCCCGAACAATGACTCACCCGATTTTTATAACGATTTTTTTCGATAAAATAGAAAGCGTAGGGAACACTTCCATAATAATTGG
The DNA here is from genome assembly GCA_031216915.1 of Pictodentalium vernedei. Lineage (NCBI taxonomy): Eukaryota > Metazoa > Mollusca > Scaphopoda > Dentaliida > Dentaliidae > Pictodentalium > Pictodentalium vernedei. Next base: position 36,917,662 of record CM062290.1, read on the forward strand.
TGGTGACTGGAACATCCCAATGGACTATCGCCTCGACACCAAAAACTACAAAAATAAGAACAATGTAAAAGCCCAACAATGTGTATCTAATTACATGGAACGTTTAGACCTGAATGACGTATGGAGACAACAAAATCCATCCTGCAAACGTTTCACATGGAGGGGTCCAAATAACAAATCTGCTCGATTGGATTATTTCTTAATAACTTCTGACCTGCAGGACCTAGTTCAGTCAACTGACATTGAGCCTAGTTACCGCTCAGATCACTCTCCTGTATCCGTCGCTCTCAAATTTATAAAACAAGAAAAGGGTAGAGGGCTTTGGAAATTTAATAATAGCTTATTATCTGACCCAGAATATGCAACAGCTGTTAGAAATACCATTTTTGAAACAATAAAACAATACTGTATAGATAGTAAAAGTGATATATCTAACAACCCACATAACGTTAAGCTCACTATAAATGATCAGCTTTTTTGGGAAACACTAAAATTAATGATACGCGGTAAAACAATTTCATATGCATCTTACTTGAAACGAAAAAATCAAAACTCTGAAACATACATAGAAAATAAATTAAAAGAACTACATATAAAATTAGATAGTGGGGATGAAACAGTTAGAGATGAGATTCTATCTTTGGACTCCGAACTGAAACAATTGCGATTCAAAAAAGTGCAAGGCATCATAATAAGAACTAAAGCAAAGTGGAAAGTAGAAGGGGAAAAACCGACAAAATACTTTTGTAATTTGGAGAAAAGGCAATATACAGAAAAATTAATAGCAAAATTAATTAAAGATGACAACACAGAATGTACAGATATTAAAGATATTATTTCAGAACAAAAACGTTTTTACAAAAATTTATATAGTTCCAAGATAAATACTCCGTCAGCATATATAGATGACATGTTTTTCGATAATAATAACCCGTTTCTAAAGAAACTTGACGACGAAGACAATATTTTACTAGATGGTCCATTGACAGCCTCTGAATGCTTAGCTGCTTTGAAAAACATGAAATGCAATAAATCGCCCGGCTCAGATGGATTTACTTCCGAATTTTACAAATATTTCTGGAAAGATATCGGCCCTTTTTTGGTTAAATCGCTAAATGCTGGTTACGAAAACGGTACATTCTCAATTACACAAAGACAAGGTATAATAACATGCATTCCAAAGGAAAAAAAATCTAAACTGTACATTAAAAATTGGCGACCTATTTCTCTTCTAAACGTTGATTTTAAAATTGGCTCTTCGGCAATAGCATCTCGTATAAAAACGGTCCTACCCAAACTTATTTCTGAAAGTCAGTTGGGTTTTGTAAAAGGGAGGTTTATTGGGGAATCTACACGTCTAATTACTGACCTGATCGACAAGTGCAAATCGAGTAATATCCCGGGAATGTTAGTATTATTGGATTTCGAAAAATCCTTCGATTCTCTTGAATGGAACTACATTGAGAAAACCCTAAACTTTTACAATTTCAGTCCATCAATCATTCATTGGTTTAAGGCTTTCTATAGTGACGTTTCCAGCTGTGTCTTAAACAACGGTCATCTTTCAGAGTTTTTCAATGTGGAAAGAGGTGTAAGACAAGGGGACCCACTCTCCCCTTACCTATTTATCCTGTGTGTAGAAATACTGAGTGCTAGGTTAAAATTTAGTCCGGAAATAAATGGTATAAAAATAAACAATTCTGAATATATAATTAACCAGTATGCAGACGAAAGCACCTTATTTCTTGACGATGATCAAAAATCACTCAACGCAGCCTTAAATATTGTTGACGAGTTTTCTCATTTATCAGGTCTAAAAGTAAATTTTGACAAAACTTATATAGTATGGATCGGTTCTCGTAAGGGTTGCGGTGTGGAATTAAAAACGGACAAACCGATAAAATGGAATCATGGTGAAGATTTTACCATTTTGGGAATAAAATATAATTTAAGTAATACAAATTACCTGGATAAAAATTTTATAGAAAAATTAGAAAAAATGCAGAAACTATTAAATGATTGGTCATTGAGAAATCTTACCCTTGTTGGAAAAGCTACGGTGTTAAAAACTCTTGCTCTTCCAATTATCATACATTCTCTCACAGTCCTTCCCAACCCACCCGATTGGATTATCGCTAAACTCCAGAAAATGGTTTTCACATTCCTTTGGTCACATAAGAAAGACAAAATCAAACGCTCTACCATGATAAACACAGTGGAGAAAGGTGGTCTCAAAATCCCGCACATTAAAACCCTATGTAATTCATTAAAAATTATTTGGGTTAAGAAGCTCTTAGACCCGGAAAATTCATCACAGTGGAAAACACTGGCACTTGATAACTTTGAAAAATTTGGATTCAACAATGTTTGGCATTTTACAAAGGACGGTCTACAAAAATTAGCGGAATCAATGCCCCCATTCTGGCGAAATGTTGTAATTTCGTGGTCACTCCTTCAAGACTATTCTATATCAACATATAAGGATATTATATCACAACCAATATTTTATAATAAAAGTATCAAATTAAATAATGCATGCTATCATTTAGAAAAATGGTTTGCAGCTGGTGTGTTTTTTATAAACGATATTGTAGATTCTAACAGAAATTTCTTAACACATGGAGCATTTAAAACCAAATATAACTTAGATATCCCATTCACTACATATTTGGGATTGATAAATGCAATACCCCAAAACTGGAAAAAAATAATCCAAGAATGTACACAAAAAATTGATGTTGTAGAGAGTGCATTAGTATCCCGCTTAAAGTCAACTGCCAAAGTTAATAAAGATTTTTACGGCCTTTTCCTGAACAGGATAGCTGTACCTGCAAGAAAATCCGAAGCAAAATGGTGCGACGAGCTTAGATATGATATAAGCACAGACGAATGGCAATATGTATACAAGACAACATTTACTTCTACCAGCGACACATATTTACAGACACTACAGTTCAAAATAAATCACCGTATATTATACACCAATTCTAAACTATTTCGTAGTGGTCTTTCAGAAACTCGGCTCTGCCGCTTTTGTTTTAATTCAAAAGAATCAATAACACATCTCTTTTACGATTGTTTACATTCAAAAACAATTTTACTTCAACTCATAGAAAAGATTAATACTGTTTGTAATTCAAATGTTCAGGTTAGCCCTAAGGAAGTAATATTAGGAATGCAAACAGAAGCCGAGTTATCCGACATACTGTGTACATGTTTACAAATTTTTAAAAAATATATATTTTCATGTAGTCTTGAAAACCGGCTACCCAACTACACCGCGTATACAGAAGTTTTAAAGAATTACAGAACTATCGATATATACTCACTCTATTTATACTCGTTCGGCAAGGCAAACAAAATCAAACTGAGATGGGAGACAATATCTAAAATATTTAGCTAAATTTAAGTGTCTTCTATAACCACATAAGCCCATGTTGAATTTCGATTGGAAGTATTCTTTACACATTGTATTTTTGTTTTGTATATATATATATATATATATATATATATATAGTGTGTGTGTTTGAATTAATTTACTGTGAAAACTGTAAATAAAAAAAAAAAAAAAAAAAAAAAAAAAAAAAAATTGTCAGCAAAACTTTTGTTTCCAGAGCACTAGAATGTTCTATGTTCCTCATGCACAAGTTTCTGAAAACTCCATATTTACTGAAGAAAGATATTAAAAAAAATCAAAAAAAAAAAAATCAATAAAACCCCCTCATCTTCATGGTTTTCCACAATATATTGACCGAGAATCAAATATATTTTGATTTGTTTTCAAATTGATCTGTTTATGCTTAAATTAATTATTCCTCAGATTTTTCCTCAACATAATGTTTTACATGAAACTATATTCGTAATACTCAGTCTTATTATTTTAAATATGGTCTTTTTAGTAAAACTGCATTGGCATATTTTCATCGTCCTTTTTTGCACAGCACTGCTGTATTTTCTTGTTAGTTGCGATTAGTTTTCTGTTTAGCTCAGAATTTCATGTTTAACTAAGTGTTTAGGTCAGCTGCTGTGCTCCTTCTCTTCCAATGGCACTTATATTCATCATACATGTTCCACAGTATCATTGTTCCATGATTAACCCCTCATACTCTGCATTTTAAACACATTTCTTGACATTTTTAGTTGCGTTTAGTTTTCTGTTCAGCTCAGAATTTCATGTTTAACTAAGTGTTTAGGTCAGCTGCTGTGCTCCTTCTCTTCCCATGGCACTTATATTCATCATACATGTTCCTCAGTATCATTGTTCCATGATTAACCCCTCATACCCTGCATTTTAAACACTTTTCTTGACATTTTTAGTTGCGTTTAGATTTCTGTTTAGCTCAGAATTTCATGTTGAATTAACTTAATGTTTATGTCAGTTTCTGTGTTTTACTTTTAAGAGGTTGTGTTTAGGTCAGCTTTGTCGCATGTTATGAACATGTTTGATACAGTTCTTGTGTTTGCTAAAGTTACTATCAAAGAGGAATGTTGGTAAGCTATAGGGCATTGGCGTCTTTCTTGTTATAAAGGGATTTAACTGCAGCTTGGTATGATATCTAGATGAGACTGTCCTACTTTGGTCATGATTCATCAGCCGTGACCAGGATTCCTTTAGCAAAGTCTACAAGTTATATTTATGAAGGGATTTCATTTTAACTTGATAGGATGACTCGTTACAGAATGATTTAACTGTAACTTGGTAACTTAGGTTAACATACATTAACTGTGAGGGCCACATTAACCCAGTCCTCAGTTCTTTAGTACAGTCTACACCTCAAATTATTTTTATTGATAACATAGCATACAGGAAACAAAAATTAACATATTCTCAGTTTTCATAATTCTTGTTGTATTTCATACTCCTTTCATAAACATTGAAAATTTTCCTTTTCATCAAGCACAACACACAGTCAAGTTAAGCTACAGTGTCACTGACACTTTCATTTTAACACACTTAACTAACAACTGTCCATACACAGAACAACACAATTGTGTGAATGGGTTAATCGATATGGCATGAGTACCCACGCGGTAGGATAGAACGAGTGGCCTGCAGCCTTGAGTTTTATCCTTCTGTGATGGCACAAGTGCCATATCGATTAACCCATTCACACAAGTGTGTCATTCTGTGTTTATTACAGGCCTTCACATCTATAAAAATTATTATTAGAAGGACACTCTGCAATTCATTTAACAACTATCAACAAAAAGAACACGTTTTATCGCCAACCAAATTTGCAAGGGAAACCTGTGTTACTATTTCGTTCCAGGTTCCAATGTGTTCTATGTGCCTACTGGCACATAGAACACACTGGAATTCAGGGGACGATTTACAGCTATCGCTAGTGATTCAAATCGTAATTGCATTGCATGATTTATAGAAAATTCCAGTTTCGCTTCTATTTAAAAATAGTTTGTCATTGATTTCCGTTCCGCACATATGTTCAGAACAGATTTTCATTTTCTACACGGTTTAGTATTGCTATAGATGGTGATTACATAGAACAGGTAAGTAATAAATAAATATATTTACTTGTCCTTTAGACTCCTCAATATTTATGAGGCTACTGAGAGATGAGGTATCTACTTCAGTGACCCATCTTGGAATTCCACGTGGTGGTAATAATCTACATGTATTGAGGGAAAAGTACATTTAGTTGAGTAAGTCAAGGATCCATCAAAGAGGTCCTTAGATTAGTCTAATCTAGAGATGTGTGGCCTTCCAGCTTTTGTTAACCAAGGTCAGGTATACAGTGGAGCCCACTTAATTGGATATCTCTTAATTTTATATCCCTGTTAATTGAATAAAATTTTCAAACACAAAACCATTTACCATACCTTCAGTACAAATTTGATCTGTTAATTGCATATGAGTTGTAGAGTAAACTCCTGTTAATTGTATATAAATTTTTGTAATAAGTCGAAAAAATTACTGTGACACGCACCAAATTCCCCTTATTTATCAACCTTATTGGCCTCACTACATCCAATACAGGCATTTATTCTATTATATCTTGTTTGACAGAGCTCTATGAGCTCTGTCAAACAAGATATAAAAGAATAAATGCTCAGTTTGCTTCCAGAACACTGGAAACTGACCAAATCCCTGTTAATTGTATACTCCTGTTAATTGAATAATTATCACTGGCAAAATGGATATTCAATTAAGAGGATTCTACTGTACCAATATAGCACCATATTTTCATTGTTTTTAGATATACATCACAGCTCTCTGTATCAAGAGATGCTTGTAAAGTTGTTTTTGGATCACATTCAAGTAACCTTTGTCTTAGTGATACAGAAACGAAGAAGGCTATCTTCAATTTCAGAGGTAATACATTAAAACTTACTGATATTCCATTTATTTCTTAACCCTTTACCTAACGTAACGACCAAAACCAGTCAGCGCTTTTCTAAAAAATTGCCAATTAATTTTCATTATTTTTTCATTTTTTGTCTCTAAAACATAGGTTATGAAACCTCATTGGAACGAGCTTGTTGAGCTCAGTCCAATGAGGGGTCATAACCTATGTTTTTGAGACAAAAAGTGAAAATAATAGTTATTCAAGAATTTGTTTTGCAAGTGTCGTCTGCTTTTCATGTTAGGTAAAGGGTTAACTGGCAGAGTGCTAAATTATTTTATGTCATCAGAATTTGTTCACTTGTTAGCTCACCTGACTGAAAGTCAGTGTGAGCTATTGCCATCACTTGGCGTCCGTGTTCCGCCGTCCGTCGTACGTTAGCTTTTACAAAACAATCTCCTCCTCACAAACCAATGGCCCAAATTGAAACATATATCGGCCACATCATCTTGGGAGTATTCTGTTTTAGTTTTGTTCAGATGGGGTCTCTGCCCTTTTTGGGCGTGGTCTTATGCCCAAATATGATGAAATTCTTTAAAAATTTTCTCATGAACCAGCAGTAGCAGAGACTTGATATTTGGTTTGCAGCTTCCTTTTGAGGAGTAGACTCAGATTTGTTCAAGAGAAGTTCGAGTAGCTATATTTGCCTTCGTTATGGGAGGGGCAAGAATTTCTTTTTTTCAAACTGAGAGGCAGATTTGAACCAAATTTGATATGAGGGCTTATTGGGTCATAAGTTCTTAATTTAGGCAAAAATATTTTTCCCATCGCCCCATGGGAACCACAGGAGCTAAAAATAGAAAAAAATTAAAACGCCCATATCTATAAAACTACATGGCACTGAGAATTCTTGTTTGGTGTGAAGCTTCCTTAGGACCAACAGAATGGAATGGTAAAAAAAAAAAATTGCTATCGGTTTTATCATGGGGTACTTTTTGGGGGGTCAGCATTTTTTAACACTATGGGTAATGGGAAAAACATTTAAGACTACTTTTCTTCCAAACCACTGCTCCAAAAGCTTTCAAATTTCACATATAACATCTTTGGAAGATTGTTTCACACGTTTTTTGAAATCAAATCCCTGGGTCCATATTTGGGCTCTCTATGGGAGCCCAAATGTTTAAATTAGTGCAGTATGAGGAATATTCTTAAAATATCTTCTTCTTCAGATCTGCGAATGAGAATCCTTTGATATTTGGTATGCTGCATGCTTAGGGAGGTGAGATTCAAGTTTGTACAAACCAAGTCCCTGGGTTCATATTTGTGCTCACTGTGGGAGCCCGAGTTACAACTTAGTTCAAAATAAGGAATTTTCTTTAAAAATCTTTTTCTTCAGATCCAGCAGTCAGAATGTTTTGATATTTGGTATGCAGCATACTTAGTGGAGTGAGATGCAAGTTTGTTCAAGCCATGTCCCTAGGTCCATCTTTGGGCTCAGTGTGGTAGCTCGAATTGTAACTTAGTTCAAAATGAGAAATTTTCTTTAAAAAATCTTCTTCTTCAGATCCAGCAGTCGGAATGTTTTGATATTTGGTATGCAGCATCCTTAGAGGGGCGAGATTAAAGTTTGTTGAAGCCAAGTCCCTGAGTTCATATTTGAGCTCCCAATGGGAGTCCGAATTATAACTTAGTTCAATATGACGAATTTTTCTTTAAAAATCTTCTTCTTCAGATTTTGCAGTCGGTATTGTTTGATATTTGGCATGCAGCATCCTTAGGGGGGGGGGGGGGGGTGGGGGGGGGGAGATTCAAATTTGTTCAAGCCAAGTCCCTGGTTTAATACTTCACAGTACAAAGCTTGCTAGGAAGCTTTCCTAGGACCAGCAGAAATGAATGACCAAAAAAGTTGCCCTTGGTTGTGTCATAGCAAATCAAAAAATTGCTCTTGCTGCTGATCACTTACTGATACACTCATCTTTTTGGACAATTTGAGCCAGGTGAGCATTTTAGGTTCACTTGAGCCTCTAGTGATTTTTTATCTTGTTACAATTTACAGGTGAGTGTCTATGGATGCCCTCCCGTAAATTATAACAAGGCAAATCCACACAAATGGAATATATTTTTATACTGTACCAATGACCCAGACTTAGCTGGTGCTAACTCTTAAAATTCTAGGGCCAAACGCAAATTTTGCCCCCTAATCCCCCAAATTTGCATCAAAATCCAAAAATTCAATGTCCTATGTGGTCCTCCATACTTTTATCCACTGCGTTTACGCAGTGTCAAGGAAGTACCAAAATTGGCGCGAAACCTCATTCTTTGTTTGGCCCTAAAATCAGTAACATCTCATTGATATTTGTGCCTATAAATCTCAGTTAAAATGATGCCAGACATAAAATCATGAAAGAAATGGTGGATCTAAGGATGAAATAAGAGGATTAGAGGAAGAAACAGTGGAAGGATGTGTTCAGGGCTGTAACTTATAATTTTTCTGCAAAATTATTTCATGTTCCCTAATTTCGGGGCATAGTCCTGATGTTTACATTTTTGTTATGAAATTTCCACGGTTTGTTCAGTGTTTCCTCTCTCTCTTTCCTTTTTACCCCCTTACTATTCTCCCATGCTTTTGGCATAATTTTTAGCTCAACTTTGGTGAAGAAAAAATTGAGCTTATGCCATGGCCAGTTGTCTGTCAACAATTTAATATGGCTCAGGCTAGAGGCCGTATTTATGAACCGATCTTTACAAAACTTCTTGGGTACCTTTGTTATTACCGTGGGATGAGAACAAGTGTTTTTGGGTCCGATCCGAAATTCAAGTTGGCTGCTGCCAGCCATTATGTACAAAAGTAGGTGCAATCAGATTTTTGCGCAGAACTTCCATATGAAAGCGCTGATTTGAATAATTTTTTGTATGAATGTTTAGTACCATGGGATACATCACATATAGTATGGGTTTTTTTCTTGTGCATAAATTATGCAAATTAGACTAACTTTGATGTTTTTTGGCGTTACTTTCAGCACTGTAAGTGCAAATGCCAATACGGCTCAGGCTATAGGCCGTATTTATAAACCGATCTTTAAGAAACTTCTTGGGTACCTTTGGTATGACCGTGGGACGAGAACGAGTGTTTTGGGGTCTGGTCAGAAATTCAAGATGGCCGATGGCCGCCATTTTGTACAAAATTAGGTGGAATCAGATTTTTGCACAGAACTCCCATATGAAAGCGCTGACTTGAATAATTTTTTGTGTGAATGTTTAGTACCATGGGATACATCACATATAATACAGGTTTTTTTCTTGTGCAGAAATTATGCAAATTAGATGAACTTTGATTTTTTCACACAGTAAGTACACATGTCAATACGGCTCGGGCTAGAGTCTGTATTTATGAAACGATCTTCACGAAACGTCTTGGGTATCTTTGTTATCCCCTTGGAACGACAACGAATGTTTCTGGGTGCAGTCTAAAATTCAAGATGGCTGCCAGTGGCCATTTTGTACCGAAATTAGGTCTAATCAGTTTTTTGTACACAACTTCTATACGGCTTAGGCTAGAGGCCGTATTTATGAACCGATCTTTACGAAACTTCTTGGGTACCTTTGTTATCACTGTGGGATGAGAACGAATGATTTTGGGTGTGATCCGAAATTCAAGATGGCCACCAGCAGCCATTTTGTACCAAAATTAGTGCAATCAGTCTTTTGTACAGAACTTCTGTATGAAAGTTCTGATTTGAATAAATTTTGTATGAATGTTTAGTACCATGGAATACATAACATATAGTAGGTTTTTTTTTTCTCGTGCAGAAATTATGCAAATTAGATGAATTTTGATTTATTCAGTGCTACTTATACACTGTAAGTGCACATGTCAATACGGCTCAGGCTAGAGTCTGTATTTATGAACCGATCTTCACAAAACTTCTTGGGTACCTTTGTTATCATCTTGGGACGAGAACGAGTGTTTCTGGGTGCGGTCCAAAATTCAAGATGGCTGCCAGTGGCCATTTTGTACCGAAATTAGGTCCAATCGGTTTTTTGTCAAAAACTTCTATACAGCTTGTATTTATGAACTGATCTTCACAAAACTTCTTGGGTACCTTTGTTTTCACCTTGGGACAGGAACGAGTGTGTTTTGGGGTGCCTTTGTTATCACTATGCTATGAGAACAAATATTTTGGGGTTCAGTCAGTCCCACTCTGGGACTCAAAGATTTCTTTTCTAGTTTAGCATCTGACTCTCACCCACCTTTACAATACTTTACCTATACATTTGTTACTGGCTACGGTCAGTATTTATGTACAGACCATTACAATACTTTATATGTACCTTTGTTATCAGGTCATTACCTAGATGTTTGTCATTGCTGTGGTCACATACTATACATGTACATGTCTTAACAAGTTGAGCTATAGTGTCATTGACACTTTCATTGTAATTTTTTTTACTGAAATTTCTTGGGAGTTTTTTAGCTTGGTAACAGAATGTTTATTCTGTTTTTCCCTATGGTTACGTCCTCACCCTATGGGTGGTTAGGCATTCGGTCATGCATCTACGATCTGATGTGCTGCAGTTTCTTCTCTTGAAGCTTCTGTTTTACATCGGATAGTGTTTAAAATTGGTTACTGATTTTGGGCCTTATTTCAGTGCCTGGAGTCTTGTTTCCGGTTTTTATTCACTTTTGTTTATGTTGACAACGGTTACTTCTAACAGTGATTACTTGTCTTCTGAAAAGTTCTGTTCACTGCCAGATACATTAATATTGTCCGTAAGTGTAGCATTAATTTTTAGATACGTTTTAAAAATTTTGTCCACACTTAGGCTTTTTGGGGATCCATTTGGGCTCATCGTTCCCATTGGGAACTTGATCTCATCATGAAATTTTTTCGAGAAAATTTTTCTTTTGAATTATTTTTCGAAATGTTTGTAATGGATTATATTATTATTATGTATCTTTGTTTTCAAGGGTTAGTGCGAGTACGATGACTGTTTAATATTTTTTCAGAATGAAAGAATATTTTTTGATTGTAATCGAGGAAGTCTTCCTCTGATTCTCATGTTCATTGTATTCGCTGTAGTCAGTGTACTCGCATTAATTCTTGCTCAGTGTGTGCCAATTCGGATGACAAACGTTGGAGACATGTATCACGATATGTTGTTAGTGGTGAGAGGTCCAGGCCTGTCCTCTCGCCACAGGGTCACTCTACATGTCTCAGTCCTTTTTCAGAGGAACAAGAACAGGGTGATGTTTCCGTGATGTCTTCAAAGTGTGCTTCCGTCGTTGCAATGAAGAGCTAGCAGCATAGTGCTCAATAAAACGCGGCAAGTTCCTAAGAGGTCCCAAGTAGGATCGACGGTAACTTGTCGGCCGCTAGCTCCCCTGGTGAAGCAATCATTCACGAAATGGTTGTGACGCCGGTTTCGTCAGTTGCGGTCCAGGAGAGGAGAAGGGGTGTTGCGAGCACTATAATCTCGTATCACGCACACCCGGCGACGACGGATCAGAGGATGGAACAGAGGAAGCCAGTCAGTCAGGTAGCTAGCTCATCCAGGTCTACCCGGACCGCGAGCGAGAGAGGCCTCCCCCCCCCCTCTCTCTTACAACATCATCTGGGCCCAGATGTTGTTGTACGTTCATTTGTCAGTCAGAGCCTACCTCCACTCCTCCTGATCGGGACACTCCGTCGCATAGACAGTCCGGCGCGGCTTGTCTAGTAGCTTCCTCTTCCACATGTCAGCACACACAACCGCACCTTGGCTACGTGACCGCAGATATCCAACCTGCTTCGTCGACCAGGGATTCCACGTCAACCAGGTCACGCCATCTGCTAGTCAAGGACACAAGGCTTTTCCAGTCAGGGCGTTTGCATAAGAAGTATGCAGGAATTAACGTCCCAGAAGCTTCCAGTGGCTAATTTATGTAAGACCGCGGCTTCACAGGCCTCCGTGATGGACTGACTATCACTTATAGTGCAATTCACTGCAGCATCCCAGAGCTGTCGGAAACTTTTCAGAACAGGAACTGTCTGAGGAAGCTGGGTCGGTTCGCTCTCCTGCAGAGCAGTAAGGGACGACGGAGATTCTTGTGGTTCAGTCGGATGGTGAAAGAGAATCAGCGGAGCTGCAATTTTTCCTTTCTGAACAACATAAGGTGGCCATAGATTTCATCCGGCAACACCTTCCAGAAGTTGTTCCTCCGGACCAAGGTGCTGTGTTACCTGATAAGAGACCGATAGCATCACTGGACACAGATTTTTTCGGCCGGAATAGGGACATTGTGCCTGAGTTTCCGACCCAGTCCAGAAATGTCACGCGGACATTTGATCTTCTTATTGACATTATATTCAAGCTACCCTCTAAGACTGGCAAATCCGGTTTCTTATCATCGCCTTCTCTACAGCTGCCTTTCATCTATAATAGAAATAGAATTGAGACTACAGGACAGGGCATGCCGAGAGTTTGTCTGCATTTAGACGGCCAGGCAGATGACTTGAAGTTGTTGTTGCTGGCGTCTATGTCATTTCATTCCAGTACGCTGGAGATGACAATCTCGTGTAACAATCAGTTTAGACGCTTTATCTTACGCAGATCACCTTGCCAGAGCGTTATCACTACGTCTCGATGGAAAAGAATTCCAGGATGTTCAAACTTCCTTGAGAGTTCTTTTGAGGGCCATAGCATATTCCACATATAGCTCCGCCCTTTCAGTGGCAATCTGGAGTTACTTTGGCGTGATGCTGCCCTGGCTGCATCCACAAGAGTGGATAGTAAGGTGAAAAACTCTCTTCGAGTCGCTCCGGTCTCCTGAGAGCTTCTCTTCAACGGTAAGCTTTCTATAATCTATCAACAGATTACTAGGAAAGCTTTGGACTCTCTGCCTTTTAAATCCGCTTCACGAAAGTCAGACTCAGCAGAGAGGAATAAGGCATGCACTTCTGGACTGAGTACATCCAAGGGAAGTTCCTAAAGAGGATCTAAGAAAGCCTCTATGTCTTACTCTAGAGACCGTTAGAGTAGCGATTCAGGTAGGGATCGTATGCTGGCCGAGGAAACCTGTCAGACGCCCCGAGGTTGACTGAGCGAGGTGCGGGTTGTGGAGGACGTAGTTTCTTCTCCCGCAAACCTCGCAGGTCCAGGAGGTGGTGGTCTAAACCTCTATTGCGTTCCAGTGGAGTGAAGGCTGTTGAGATTCTTATCCAATTGGTTGTCAATTACGGACGAACCATGGGTGTAGGGGGTTATTTCCGAAGGTCTAAAACAGTCCCTCTACGAAAACTCTGTTAACTCGACCTCCACGTTGGACTCAGCTTCTGTCAAACCTTCAGAAGAGAGATTTGCTTCTATCAGAAGTCCAATCTCTTCTGGAGAAGAACGCGATACAGGTCGTAGAAAACCAGGAATCTCCAGGTTTCTACAGTCATCTGTTCCTGGTTCCAAAACCAGACGGCTCGTTTCGTCCAGTCTTAGATCTGGGCTAGATAAACAAACTGATCGTGGCACCAAAATTTTATATGGAGACCACCAGATCAGTCAGAGCGAGCATTCGAGTGAACGATTTTGCTGCGAGCATGGATCTCAAGTATGCATACTTTCATGTCATGGTACATCCGGCGTTCAGAAAGTATCTTCGCTTCGCTGTCCTAGGGGTCGTTTTTCAGTTCCAAGCTATGTGCTTTAGTCTGAATCTAGTGATCTGGGCTTTCACACAAATAATGAACTCGGTAATGACTCATTTCCGAGCTCATTCGTCTGCGGTACTGTCGGCCTACCTGGACGACATTTTTCAGTTGTATGGCAACGAGTTAACGCTTCAGAATGATGTTCAGAGTCTGCTTCAGCTGCTCCGACGTCTCGGTTTCATAGTAAACGAAAAGAAGTCGGATCTGGTGCCGTCCAAGTCATTCACCACCGGGGAATGAGCTTTGAGACACACAACAATCTTGTTCGTCTGCCGTTAACCGGAGCAAAATTAATCAGTTGTTACGCTCGCTTTTGTCTTCACTCAGATGTAGTAACAGCGAGAGAATTCATGCGACTGATAGGTTTGTGCGGAGCCACCGCGGATCTTATTCCGATGAGGTGGCTACGCACTTGGCCACTCCAAATATTTTTGACTCAGAATTGGAGTGTGAAGATTCGTTCGCTCGAAACAAACATCTTCTTGTCGGATCAAGTAAAACAAGAGATTCAGACTTGGGCAGATATTCAGTGGTTAACTCAGAGAGTTCCACTGCAATTGCTGGATCCGAGTTTTACGATTATGATGGATGCCAGTCAAACAGGTTGGGGCGCAACAATGAGCACAACAGATTCTAGGTGCCAGGGTCTTTGAGATCCACAGTTTCTAAACAAGCACATAAACATCAAAGAGATGATGTCAATTTGGCTTGCGCTACGTCATTGGATGAACAGTATTCACATGTTCAAATTCTGTCCGACAATTCGACAGTAGTAGCGTATATTTGGAACCAGGGAGGCACTCATTCCATTCCGTTGTTCAACTTAACGGAATAAATCCTTCTGTTTGTCCTAGAGCATCAAGTTCACCTGTCGGTCCTTCAAATTCCGGGTCGTCTGAACGTTCTAGCGGACTCCCTTTCTCGGAAAGGTCATATGTTGCCGTCAGAATGGACACTCAACAAACGTGTAATCAATCAGATTGGCTACCAATGGGAGCATCCTATGATAGACTTATTTGCGACGCATCTCAACAATCAGTTGCAGACGTATTTGTCCCCATGCCCAGATCCTCGAGCATTTGCAGTAGACACCCTCTCGATCTCTTGGGACGGAATGATAGGATTTGCGTATCCTCCAACTCCGTTGATTCAGCAGATATTGCTAATTTAAGCAATCTCACTGCAAGATTCTGTTGGTAGCATCTCTGTCATCCCAGAGACCATGGATAAATCTACTCAGGTGTCTGTTGTGGGACACAGGAGGATCTTATTTCGCAGGGGAAATCGCGCACATTGCATCACAACCCGCAAGGTCTCATCCTTCACGTATTTCCGTTGTCCATGCATTAGTAATTTTCTTGTCTACTTGTTTGATGAGATCAAACTGCAGCCAGTTGCTATTAAGGGTTATAGGTCTATGCTATCAGATACCTATGCACATCATGATAGCTTAGAAGCACCATTTGAGCCTCTTGATACAGTGGACTTCAAATTCTTATCTTATAAGACCAGGCCTGTCGGAACCGGGGGCGGGGGGGGGGGGGGGGGGGGGGGGGGGGGGGGTGGGGGGGGGGCTGCACCCCCCAATAATTTGCTCATATTTCGTCGTTAGTTTATCCATGATGGGAGCAACCGATGTAATCTGAATAAAACTGGACATTACATTATTGAACTCGGATTAGAACAGTGGCGTAGGAACCGGTTGGGGGTGGGGGGGGGATGGGGGGGTCGGGTAAGGGAGATATTTCCCCCACCCCCACAAATTTGTCAAAAGTAGGCTTTACTGGGCTGGGTTGGTGGTTTCTCCACACGGGATGCCCACTGG
This sequence comes from Pictodentalium vernedei, assembly GCA_031216915.1. Taxonomy (NCBI): domain Eukaryota; kingdom Metazoa; phylum Mollusca; class Scaphopoda; order Dentaliida; family Dentaliidae; genus Pictodentalium; species Pictodentalium vernedei. The sequence continues at coordinate 36,933,471 of CM062290.1, forward strand.
TTACCATATTCCGACATTACTGTTAATGATTACTGGATTGAGTGGGTTCCATGTGGGCTTTCTTCCACCAATAAAACTGACAGTCGTGTTTTCGCCTAATTTTGGAAAACGATGTTAAACCCCAACCAACCACAGGGTAATTCATTGCATGTTCACTATTCCTGTCATTCTGCTTGGAAATCACGCTGAATTGATCAGAGAGCTGACGTATTTCCTTATTGACGATGTATTTGCTCAGAATCACTCAGAATGCATATTTGTACATCTTAAATTAAAAAAATTTCCCGGGGGAGGCCCCCCGGACACCCACCAACGAGACGGGGAGGTACCCCCTCTCGTGCTCTACCCCCCACTCGCCTTTTCGCGGTCCGGATGACGCTTCGCGTCATAGGAATATACGATTTATTTGCTCAGAATCAACCAGAATGCATGTTTTTACATCTTAAATTCGAAAAGTTTCCCCACCAACGAGACGGAGGATATCTCCTGTCGTGTTCACCCCCACTCATCGCTCGGATGACGCGTCGCTTCATGGGACTATAGGTCCTACCCCTCCCCCCCCCCCCCCCCCAATAAAATTAGCTTACTACGCCCCTGGATTAGAATTATGAACGTATCACTGAATGTATAACATGCACCTGCATATGTTGATGTGCAAACGTTTTGAGCAATTCCTTTGGCAGCTCAGAAGACCACGACAACCGTTGGCGTAATGATAAAACTAATGAATCCACCATAAGGCCTGACTGTTTTTTAGCATGACGGAATATGGACACGGCCTGCAGGTGATCCCGGTGTGAGAACCGTCCCCAAATGTTATGGGGTTCTATTGGGATTTTTGAAACATTTTGTTAAAAAAACAACTTTTGCCGTTTAAAAAAATCAAGAGGTTTTTGCTTCAAAAGCTACCAGAATGCTTCCTTTGATTGCCCTTTTCAAAAAATTTTCTGGGGGAGTAACCCCCCCCTCCCCCACCCCCTCAAAAAGCTCGTGCCTTCAGCACTCGCGCCAGATGCCTTCGGCATCTGGATACCCCATACCCATTTAGTATCAGCCAGTTCACCCAAATTAGCAATATCAGCCCCCCCAATATAAATTTTGTTCCGACGGGCCTGAAGACAGCTTTTCTCTTAGCCTTCTCTTATGCTAGAAGAGTTAGTGAGCTTCATGCACTATCTGTTGATGGTTCTCACTATCGTAGTGTTGGTAATACTATTACTTTGACTACTAATGTTGGATTTCTGGCTAAGAATCAGGCTCCTAATAAGTATCCTGAACCTGTTGTAATTAAGGCTCTTCCGTCTTCAGACGGTCATAGGCCTTTACTCCGTCCAGTTAGAGCTATACGTATTTACAAACATAGATCTGAGTTTATCAGAAAGGGATGTAACGTTTCTTTCTGTCTCTGCTGCCTAATAGAAGGGACATTACGGTCCATTCTATTGCAAGGTGGATTCAATTAACTATCCGTACTGCTTATGAAAAATTATCTTCAACTCAGCAGTCTGTGCTTAAGATTTCGGCGCATAAAGTTAGGTGCTGTCTACATCTTGGGCTTATGCTAATAATGTTGCTATTACCGATTTGATGAAGGCTGCATATTGGTCTCGGCCTTCCACATTCACGAATTTTTATCTTACAAATTTTAAGTCCATTTCTGGTGACCTGCATTGTTTAGGTCTGTTATCTGTTGCTCAGAATATTGTCCACTAAACAGTTGCAACTATAGTTATGCAGGCTTTCTGTTCCGGCAGTGACTCTGTCCTGCTGCCCTCTTTGCTCTGGGGTATTTGACCCAGGGCAAGGGGAAGGGTGGGGGGGGATGGTGTTCCCTTATATCTCCTGCTTTATGGTGAAAAGCAAGGGAATACCTCCTCTGGAGTCAGTAATTCCAAGTCGGTGCTGGGATGAATTTAAAGTATAAAGCTAATGTTTATCTCATTTGTGTAATATTTTTAAAGTGTAGCTCAGTGTGAAGCATTTCATTTTAACTTGGTTGGGTGACTCCATATGATGTCTAGATGAGAACTTCCCCATTTGGTTGCGATCTGTCAGCCGTGATGACTGCCCGAGCCCAAAACCCAAAAACCTTTAGCACAGTCTACAGGGCATATTTATGGAGAGATTTCATTGTAACTTGGTAGGTTGCTTTTATATAATGTCTAGATGAGAATGCCCCTTTTGGGCATGGTTAGGCAACTGTAACAGCTACATGGGCCCGAAGCAAGAAAACCTTTAGCACAGTCTACAGGTCATATTTATGAAGGCATTAATTCGTAACTTGGTAGGATGACTCCAAGTAATGTCTAGATGAGAACGTCCCCTTTTGGTCATGATCATTCATCCTTGATGGCTGCCCAAGCCCAAAAACCTTCAGCATAGTCTATAGGTACTGTTTATGGAAGGATTTCATTGTAACTTATTAGGTTGACTCCATATAATGCCTAGATGATGAGATCCCTTTTGGTCGTGATTGGTCAACTGTGATGGCTTCAGGGGCCCAATGCCCGAACACCTTGAGCACAGTCTACAGGTCATATTTATGAAGGGATTTCATTGTAACTTCGTAGGATCACTCCAGATGAAGCCCAGATGACAACTTCCCCTTTTGGGCTTCCCGAGCCCAAAACTCAAAAAACTTTAGTACAGACTACAGGTCGTATTTGTGAAGGGATTTCATTGTAACTTAGTAGAATGATTCAGTATAATGTCGAGATGAGGACATTCCCTTTTAGTTGGCATCGGTCTACTGTCATGGCTCTACAGGCTTGAAGCCTGCAAACCTTAAGCACCATCTACAGGGTCATATGTATGAGGGGATTTTAATGTAACTTGATAGGATGATTCATTTTGGAGTAATTTCACTGTAATTTGGTAACTTTTGTTGACATACGTTAACTGTGAGGGCCACATACATTAACTGTGAGGTCATATTAACCCACCCCTCAGCTCTTTAGTACAGTGTACACCTCATATTATTTTTATTAAAAACATAGCATACAGGGAACAGAAATGAACATATTCCCAGTTATCACAATTCTTGTCTTATTTCATAATCCTTTCATAAACATTGAACATTATCCTTTTCATCAAACATGACATACAGACAAGTTAAGCTACAGTGTCATTGACACTTTCATTCGGTTTTGCACGCAAATTTGGGGTGGAGGGGGAGGGGCGCAAGATTTTTGTTTGGCACTGGATTAATTTTTGAGTTAGCACCAGCTAGTCTGGGCCATTGGTAAGCATAAAAAATATACAAATTACTTGAAATTTAAAATTTTTGTCATCCAGAAAACAAGTACATTTGCATCTGAAAACCCACCAGAAGACTTGATTTTATAACACATTTTCAGGGGTTTTATTTCTGTGTAGAAGCCCGCTACCCCATCTCTCCCCCTGGCCCCCTGAATGCTTTCGGCATCTGAATACAATGACCCTTAGCAATTGCTGAGGGAGGGACAGTTTCCCAGGCCTGGCATTCTGAAAAATGCAGGAGGGCAAAAAATCGCTCTCCTCAATCAGCTTAGGAGAGCAATTAGCTTTACACAGCATTTTAAGTATCCAGTTGAACGAACTCATTGAAACTGAAACCAACAGACTACATCAATGATTTTATTAACTTTACTAAGGTAAAGCGAAATCTCTTAGACATCTAGATGTCTCACTCAACAACCGAACACACACTTGACAAGACCTGTGTGTGTACCCAGACCTGTTGTCTAAGAAAGTCATATGCCTACCACTACCACCTTCAACCCCCCAAGGGGGGTTGAAGGTGGTAGTGATAGGCATATGACTTTCTTGGACAACAGGTCTGCTTGAATCTACAGCCACATCCTGGTGCAAATGCTTCAAGTGACAGGATAGTAGTAATGGTAGTATATTATAGTGTCAATATTCCTGAATAATTACCCCTCAAACCTTGATGTCAGTTGTTGAACTTGAAACTGACAGAAAAAAAAATATTGCTGTTTCCCATTTTGCTTCAAATGATTGCAGCTGTGTTTGGGTATGGTTGCAGCCATTACCTTTTACCACTAAACCACTTTCAAAATGAAATTACGTGATGTTATGTGACTTCGAAGTTAAATTACATTTTTGCTTTACAACAAAAATTTAATGTGAGCATAATAATGTAATCTCAATCATCCCAGATCAAAATATTTAGGAGGGTAATTTTTCGCTCTCCTTAATTCTTTCAGGAGGGCAGTAAGGAGAGCTAAAAAATCGCTCTCCTGAAATTGCCAAGCCTGATTTCCATTGGCATATTTTTTGCCAAGAGAGCGATAGTAAATTATCAGGACTGGTTCATGAATGATCAATTGGAAAAAAGAATCATAAAAATAGTCCCCCACATACATTTTTAAGCCATCTTTGCCTGAGAAACAAAGAATTTCTTAATATCACATGAAGTAAAATGAATCCTGTAGGGATTAAAGTGCTTTTAATCCTCATTTCAGATTCTTCAGAGAATCAGTGCTTTAGTGGAATCACTTTTATTAATGATCATGTGTGTGTTTGTTGTTGTGAGAAGAGTGGCAACCTCATTTTGGTAGATATCAGAGATCACAAATCTATGTCCAAAAAACAGTGTGCTAAAAATAGCGACGAGGACTTATTTTGGACTCTTTGTGAAAACTGTGATGAGACAGATTCTATTGACCGGATTTCCACTTTGTCGTCAAATGGAAAGATTCTGATTCATGATGTCAAAAAGTTGGAAGAGGAAGATATCTCCATTCAGATATCTTTGTCTTGTCTCAAGAAAACACCACAAAATATGAGGTTGTCAGTAAGTATATAAAATTCTGTATCTACTGAGGTTCTGAAATGATTGGCCCATTTTTATACGCTTGTTTGAAAAACGGACGTATTATGTTATGGCGCTGTCCTTCTGTCCATTTGTCCATCCGGGGACAGTTGTATTCCGTGCTCTACAGAGCGTGATTTCAATTGGATTTAAAAAATATTTGATATACTGCACAACCAGAATAAGATCTCGCGCAAGTTCGAATTTGGGTCATGTTTGACAGTTTTCCTAGTAGTTATTCCCCCTTTAATACTTAGAAATCGATCAAATTATGCTTTCCGTGCTCTACAGACCGTCAGCTTAATCAGATTCTTTTCAAATTTAATACGCAGCTTCATGGCCATAATATCTCGCACAAGTTCATATTTGGGTCGTGTTTGTTTGTTTTCTTAGGAGCTATTGCCCTTTTCATACTTAGAAATCAGTCAAATTATGCTTTCTGTGCTCTACAGTCCGTGAACTTAATCAGATTCTTTTCAAATTTAATATGCAGCTTCATGGCCATAATATCTCGCACAAGTTCATATTTTTATACTGTACCAATGACCCAGACTTAGCTGGTGCTAACTCCACAAAAACCAGGGCCAAACACAAATTTTGCCCCCCAATCCCCAAAATTTGCATCCAAAACAAAAAGAAATCATGTCCTAAAGGACCTCCATAGTACGACTCTACTGCGCATGCGCAGTGACGCAGTCGTCCCGAAATTGGCGCCAAATATCATTCTCTGTTTGGCCCTTCATCAGTCAACATCTCACTGATCTTTGTGCTTGTAAATCTCAGTTTAAAGGATGCCAGACGCGTAATTCTTGGAGAAAATGTGATTCTAAGGAGGATAGAAGGAGGAGAGGAAAAAAGAAGTGGCAAAAAATAATCAGGGCTGTACTTAAAATTTTTTGTTAAAATTATGTTAAGTTGCCTATTTTCGAGGCAAACGCCTCTTGTTGTCATTCTTGCTAATTGTTGCACTGCTTATTCAGTGTTTCCTCTCCCCTAACCTTCTAAAGTCCCCCCTTGCAATTCTCCCATGCTTTTGGCATATTTTTGAGAAGTTTCATTTCTAAAAATTCCCTGGGAGAGTTGCTTGGTTACAGAATGTTTTCTGTTATTTTCCCCATAGTTACGTTTTCACCCATGGGTGTATAACGTTTGTGTTCTGCATCTTCCATCTGATGTTCTGCAGATTCTCCCCTGGGAGTCTCTGTTTTGCATCAGATAGAGTGTAATTGATGACTGATTCCGGGCCAGTTTTTTCAGTGCCTGGAGTCATGTTTTCTTCTGTGTTTACACTGTTTGTTTTCATTGGCAACAGCCTTTTTTGAGGGGGGCTGTTTGCCTTTGAGGTAGTTTATCTCATTATAAGATACATTTATATCATCCGAAAGTGTCTCATTAATTATTTTATATAATTTTAAAATTTTTGACCACACTTTGCCATCGGATCCATCGGGGCTCAACGTTACTTTTCAGCAACTTGGGCTTCTCTGAAAAAATATTTTTTCAAAATTATTTTGTTTTGCAATTGTTTTTTCATTTATTAATGGATCATGTTATTATGTATCTTTGTGTCAGGGGTTTTTGCGAGTAACTAGGACTTATTGTTGTTCTTTCACAATGAAGGGAACTTGTTCAAATTGTAATAGGAAGAAATCTTCCTCTGACTTTCATGATTATTGCATTAATTGTAGTCAGTGTTCTCGCATTAATCCCTGTCCTGTATGTGAACATTGGGATGAGAAACATTGGAAACGTGTGTCACGATATGTTGTTTCTGGAGAAAGAGCGATGCCGGCTCTTTCTCCACAAGGTCACTCTACTCTCTCAGTTTCTATTTCAGAGGAACCAGAACAGGGTGATGTTTCCATGTTATCTTCTTCAAGTGTGCGTCCGTCGTCACAATTAAATACAGAGCTAGCGGCAAAAGTGCTCATGGAGATTAGACAAATGTCGTCCGCTAGCTCGCCCGGTGTAGCGTCCATTCACCGAATGGTTCAGCAGCCGGGTTCGTCCGATGCGGTCCAAGAGGAAATTTTGGGTGATGCGAGCACTATAAAAATAATAGATGCACACCCAGTGACGGCGGATAGTGAACGAGAACGGAGGAAGCCTTTTAGTCCGGTTCCTAGCTCGTCCAGGTCCAGCCGGGCCGCGAGCGAGAGAGGCCCCTCTCTCGTACAACAACATCTGGGACCAGATGTTGTGGTACAAAATGTGTCTTTAGCGGAGCATACGTCCGTCGCTCGGGACGCTCCGTTGTATAAGCAGTCCGCAGAGACTGTTAAGGCTTCCTCTTCTCGCCGGCGCACACGACCGCATCTTGGCTGCGTGACCTCCGATATTTTGCCAGCTTCGCCGATGAAGGATTATTCGGCGACCAGGTCACACCATCCGGCAGCCAGGGATTCGAGACCGATGGACTCCGGACGTTCGCATAGGAAAAGTATGCGGGAGCCATCTGATGCGGAGCTGCCCTCGGCAAAGCAGCGAAAGACCGCTCCTCCGCAGGTCTCGACGTCGGACATTCTAGTGCAGATAGCACAGCTTATCGCAGCATCCCAGCAGCCGACAGAGACGGTGTCGGATCGAGAATTATCCGACGGCACTGGGTCGGTACGCTCCGCCGAAGCATCGGGGGCGGACGACCGGGAACATCGGGAGGTCCGACCGGATGGTGAAAGGGATACGGATGAATTGGAGCTATCCCTTTCGGAACAACACAAAGCTGCCGTAGACTTCATCCGGCACTTTCTTCCTCAAGTTGTTCCGTCGGGCCAGACTGCTGCGCTTCCGGACAGGAGAATTATAGCGTCATTGGACTCTGATTTTTTCGAGCGGTTCAGGGACATCGCTCCCGAGTTTCCGTCGCAGTCCAATAATGTTGCAAGAACATTTGAATTATTGAACGACGCTATTTTTAAACTTGCTTCCAGGACAGGGAAAGCAGGCTTCTTGTCCGCAAATACTCTCAACCTGCCTTTCATTAATGCAAGGAATAAATTCGACACGGCAGGTCAGGGTATACCGAGAGTTCCTCTGCGTATGGACGACGAGGCGGAAGACTTAGAGCTATCATTACCGTCGTCAGCTTCTATTCCAACCGCAGTGTTGGAAACAGCTATTGCGTCTAACAGAGCCAATTTAGATGCCTTATCTTACGCAGATCACCTTACGAAGGCGTTATCACTGCGTCTTCAAGGGGAAGAGTTTCAGGATATACAATCCTCCTTAAGACTTCTTTCAAGGGCAGTAGCTTATTCCACGTGTAACTCCGCCCTTTCAGTGGCAAATCTGGAGTTGGTTAGACGTGACGCAGCCCTGTCTACATCCACACTAGTGGATTCTAAGGTGAAGAACTCTCTTAGAGTCGCTTCGGTCTCAGGAGATCTTCTCTTTGACGGCAAGCTTTCCGCTATTTATGATAATATTAAAAAGAAAGCTAGTGATTCTCTGTTGTTTAGATCCGCTCCTAAAAGGTCGGATTCAGCAGACACGAATAAGGCGGGCACTTCTGGGTCTTATCCGCCCAAGAGAGGTTCCTATAGAGGTTCCGGTGCGTCCTCTAGCTCTTATTCGAGAGACCGTCAGGATAGCGACTCTCGTTCGGGACGTCCTTCAGGCCGGGACAATCGGTCGGACGCCCCGAGGTCGACGAGGCGAGGTGCGGGTCGTGGAAGACGTGGTTTCTCCTACCGCAGGCCTCGCAGATCCAGGAGGTGATGGCTCAAACCTCTATCGCGTTCCGGTTGGCGGAAGGTTGTCGAGTTTTTCTCAAGAGTGGGCGTCGATTACGGACGACCCGTGGGTGAGAGGAGTGACTTCGGAAGGTCTAAAGATATCCTTCAAACGAAAGCCTCCATTAACTCGAAGTCCAAAGTGGACTCATCTTCCGTCAAACCCTCAGAAAAGAGACGCTCTGCTATCAGAGGTGCAGTCTCTTTTAATGAAGAACGCGGTAGAGGTCGTAGAAAACCAGGAATCGCTGGGATTCTACAGCCATCTGTTTCTGGTTCCGAAACCAGACGGCTCGTTCCGTCCAGTCATAGATTTGAGCTGGATAAACAAGCTGATCGTCGCTCCGAAGTTTTATATGGAGACGATTCGATCGGTCAGAGCGAGTATTCGGGGTGAACGATTATGCAACGAGCATAGATCTCAAAGATGCGTACTTTCACGTCATGGTACATCCGACATTCCGAAAGTATCTACGCTTCGCAGTCCTAGGAGTGGTGTATCAGTTCCGGGCCATGTGCTTCGGATTGAATCTAGCACCCTGGGCTTTCACTCGGGTAATGAACTCGGTAATGATCTACTTCCGAGCTCATTCGTCTGCGGTAACGTCGGCCTACCTGGACGACATTCTTCAGAGGTACGGCAACGAGTTAACGCTTCAGAACGATGTTCAGAATCTTCTTCTATTGCTCCGACGTCTCGGTTTCATAGTAAACGAGGAGAAGTCGGATCTGGTGCCGTCCAAGTCATTCACTCATCTGGGAATGAGCTTCGAGACGCACAACAATCTCGTTCGTCTGCCGTTAACCAGAGCGAAATTAGTCAGTTGTTACACTCGCTATTGTCTAAATACAGACAAAGTCACAGCGAGAGAATTTATGAGACTGATAGGTCTGTGCGGAGCCGCCGCGGATCTCATTCCGATGGGACGGCTACGCACACGGCCTCTTCAAATTTTCCTGACTCAGAATTGGAGTGTGAAAATTCATTCGCTCGATGTAGACGTTCTCTTGTCAGATCAAGTGAAACAAGAGATTCAGACTTGGGCAAACATTCAGTGGTTAACTCAAGGAGTTCCGCTGCAGTTGCCGGATCCGAGTTTTACCATTATGACGGATGCCAGTCAAACAGGTTGGGGTGCATCATTAATCCCAACGGATTCGAGATGCCAGGGTCTTTGGGATCCGCAATTCCTGTGCAAGCACATAAACATCAAGGAAATGATGTCAATTTGGCTTGCGTTACGTCACTGGATGGACATTATTCACGATGCTCATGTCCAAATCCTATCCGACAATACGACAGTAGTGGCGTATATACGGAATCAGGGAGGCACTCATTCAGTTCCGTTGTTCAATCTAACGGAAAGAATCCTTCTGTTTGCGTTGGAACATCACGTTCTTCTTTCGGTCCGTCACATACCGGGTCGTCTGAATGTGCTAGCAGACTCCCTTTCACGAAAGGGTCGCTTGTTGCCGTCGGAGTGGACTCTCAACAAACAAGTATTCAATCAGATTTGCTACCAATGGGAACGGCCAATGATAGACTTATTTGCGACACATCTCAACAATCAGTTGCAGACGTATGTGTCCCCGTGTCCGGATCCAAGAGCATTTGCAGTAGACGCTCTATCGATCCCTTGGGACGGAATGATAGGATATGCGTATCCTCCAGCGCCGTTAATTCAACAAGTATTGCTAAAGATAAAACAATCTCAATGCAAGATTCTGTTGGTAGCATCTCTGTCGCCACAGAGACCGTGGATAAATCTACTCAGGTGTCTGTTGTGGGACCTACCGCGGAAGCTCCCTCCACGAGAGGATCTTCTTTGGCAGGGGATATCGCGCCAACTGCATCACAACCCGCAAGGTCTCAACCTTCACGTTTTTCCGTTGTGCGGTCCTTCTTGCATGGCAAGCACTTTACAGGACGAGCAGTGGACGCGATTTCTAACTGTAGGAGGACCTCCTCTTCGCTAAACTATGCGGCTAAGTGGAAGGTTTTCCGTCGTTGGTGTAGGGATCATTCTGTTGATATATTTGATCCCTCTATACCAGACATTGCTAACTTTCTAGTATACTTGTTTGACGAAATCAAACTGCAACCTGTTACTATAAAGGGTTATAGATCTATGTTATCTGATACCTATGCACATCATGATAGTTTACAAATTGGATCTAATGTCTCTTTATCGAAATTGGTTAGAAACTTTTCGATAAATAGACCCAGAACTCTTAGATTAATTCCTAAGTGGAATTTAGCTTGGGTTCTCCTTAAATTGAAGGAAAAGCCATTTGAACCTCTTGGGACAGTTGATTTCAAATTCTTATCTTATAAGACAGCTTTTCTCTTAGCTTTCTCTTCTGCCAGAAGAGTCAGTGAGCTTCATGCACTATCGGTGGATGATTCTCATTATCGTAGTGTTGGGAACACTATCACCTTCACTACTAATGTCGGTTTTTTAGCTAAGAATCAGGCTCCTAATAAATATCCGGAACCTATTGTTATTAAGGCTCTTCCGTCTTCAGACGGGCGTAGGCCTTTACTCTGTCCTGTTAGAGCACTACGTATCTATAAACAGAGATCTCAGTTCATCAGAAAGGGACGGAAACGTTTCTTTCTGTCTTTGATGCCTAATAGAAAGGACATTTCAGTCCATTCTATTGCTAGATGGATTCAGTTAACTATCCGTACTGCGTATGAAGATTTATCTTCTTCTCAGCAGTCTGTGCTTAAGATTTCTGCTCATGAAGTAAGAGCTCTTTCTACTTCCTGGGCTTATGCTAATAGTGTTGCTATTACAGATTTAATGAAGGCTGCTTATTGGTCTCAGCCATCCACATTTACTAATTTTTATCTCAGAAATATTGAGTCCATTTCTGGAGACCTGCATTGTTTAGGTCCGTTATCTGTTGCTCAGAATGTCGTCCACTAAACAGTTGCAACTATAGTTATGCAGGCTTTCTGTTCCGGCAGTGACTCCGTCCGGCTGCCCTCTTCGCTCTGGGCTATTTGACCCAGGGCAAGGGGAAGGGGGGGGGGGGGGGGGGGGGCGGGTGTTCCCTTAGGTCACCTGCTTTATAGTGAAAAGCAAGGGAATGCCTCCTCCAAGACAGTATTTCTGAGTCGCTTCCGGGATGGTTTTAAAGTGTAATATTAATGTTTAATTTCATTCATGTCTTATTTTTAAAGTGTAGCTCGGTGTGAAGCATTTGTATATGTCAAGTGTCAAACGGGCTTTAATATACAATACTCGGACACTTTTAAATGATTATAAAGAGTCTCAGTTCTCTGGACTACTTTATTTATTGGCTTGTTTTAAAAATAATTAGTATAAAGGTTATACTGGATGTTAATAGAGAACATGAATGTTATTGTGCTCAATTATTAAGGGTAGTGTATCTTTCTAATTTAAATATTAAATAAGAAAGATACATGTAAAGCCTAATACTCCTTTTCTCCTTAAGGGGTTACCTCTTTATTTTATAATTGAGCTTATTGGATTTTCCTCTATGTCCTAGGCCCTCCAGCCTGTTTACTATTCAGCTAAGTCTGGGTCATTGGTACAGTATAAAAATGTTAAAAAATTTATAGTAATTTATATATTTTTTATACTTACCAATGACCCAGACGGGGATGGCCCTCCCTGAGTTGGGAACTCTTGCCTCCCCGCTGAGTACATAGCGCTGACCAGGCACTGCCAGTAAGAATGATATTTGGCGCCAATTTCGGGACGACTGCGTCACTGCGCATGCGCAGTAGAGTCGTACTATGGAGGTCCTTTAGGACATGATTTCTTTTTGTTTTGGATGCAAATTTTGGGGATTGGGGGGCAAAATTTGTGTTTGGCCCTGGTTTTTGTGGAGTTAGCACCAGCTAAGTCTGGGTCATTGGTAAGTATAAAAAATATATAAATTACTATAAATTTTTTAACATTTGGGATGTGTTCGGTTGTTTTCTTAGGAGTTATTGCCCTTTTCATACTTAGAAATCAGTCAAATTATGCTTTCTGTGCTCTACAGTCCGTGAACTCTTTCTTTTGAAATTTAATATACAGCTTCATGAGCATGGTATCTCACACAAGGTCAAATTCGGGTCATGTTTGTCCATTTCCGTAGGAGTTATTGCCCTTTAATACTTAGAAATCAGGCAAATTATGCTTTCCGTGCTCTACAGACCGTGAACTTAATCAGATTCTTTTCAAATTTAATATGCAGTTTCATGGGCATAATATCTCGTTATGTAAATCTAATAATTTGATCTGGAGATATTAACCCTTTATCCATCAAATTAGACACTCCTCCAATCCATTTCTATATGTACCCATACCATGTATGGTGTACATAATGTCGGCATCCAGGGTGGCCCTCCGTCATACAGCTTTCTACTAGTTGTGTGTATGGGTACACATTTGACGATTTCATCACCCTATTTTTTTATTTTGTGAAAACCTCAGATCGCTTAATATGAAGGGCAAGGGATTGGGCAATGATTGGATGGGGGGGGGGGGGGGGGGGGGGGGGGGGGGGGGACAGATATAGTCGAGTCAACAAAAATTTCAAACTTTACCCAAAAGAAACTTGTGTATGCTCCAATTTTGACGGGCGTATGTTGCCCCACTAGGCGGTGCTCTTGTTGTAACTGGCTAACTGTCGGGCATAACTAAATTTCAACTGTCTGTGATGCAAAATCAATAAGGAATGGCAAGAAAAATGTTCATAACACTGCAACTCACTTCTGTAAAATGTAAACAAATAAACACCATCGGGTGTCAATGGAAATCACTGATGTTCAAACGATCATTAACAATTTATTTGACTGCAATTGTCCCTCATAATAGTGATGATACCTCATAACTGTGGTCACCCTACATTGCCCGGCCAAAAATCCAGTCTGTGCCATTTGAAAATTACAGGCTTGTGGCAGGCCACACACCTGAAACAAAGTTTGTGTGTGCAATTTGTTCCAACAGGCGAGAATTTGAAGTGAGGGATGATTGTCATTTATATTAGTTAAGAATATTTTTATACTGTAACCCATGACCCAGACTTAGCTGGTGCTAACACTTAAATATTCAGGGCCAAACACAAATTTTGCTTCCCCAATCTCCAAAATTTGCATCCAAATCAAAAAATCTAATGTCCTATATGGCCCTCCATACTTTTACCTACTGCGCATGCGCAGTGTCAAGGAAGTACCGAAATTGGGGCCAAGCCTCATTCTTTGTTTGGCCCTTCTGTCAGTAACATGTCACTGACTTCTATGCTTATAAATCTCAGTTAACTGGTAAAGTGCTGAGTTTTTTTCTGACAACAAATCAAAACTCATCATATACTGCTCTATTACATTTAATTGGATAGTGTCTTATAGGCACTATCCAATTAAATGTCAGAGAGCAAGGTATTGTATAAAAAGTCTGATTCATATCAGGAACAAAAAGGCTTCCTCAGGCAGAATGTAGCTACAGAAGTTATTGCCTGTCACTTTTAGTAAAGCCCAAAATAGGGCTTCCAGCACCCTACCAGTTAAAATGATGCCAGACACAAAATCATGATGGAAATGGTGGATCCAAGGATGAAATAAGAGGATGAGAGGAAGAAACAGTGGTTGGATGTGTTCAGGACTGTAACTTATAATTTTTATTGTAACTTATTTCATGTTCCCTAATTTCGGGACATGAGCCTGATGTTTTCTTTCTTGCTGTGAAATCTCCACTGTTTGTTAAGTGTTTCCTCTTTCCCCTTCCTTGAAACCCCCCTACTTAATCTCCCAGGCTTTTGGTACATTTTTGGAAATTTTTTTATTGAAAATTTCTTGGGAGTTTAGTTTATTTACGGAATGTTTATTCTGTTATCCCCGTGGTTACGTCCTCACCCTTGGGGTGTTTAGGCGTTTTTGGTCATGCATTTACCATCTGATGTATTGCAGTTTCTTCTGAGGAAGATTCTGTTTTACATCGGATAGTTTTTAAAATTGGTTACTGACTTTGGGCCATGTTTTTCAGTGCCTGGAATCTTGGTTCCGGGACACGAGGACTCATCAGTCAGGACATTCGCATAAAAGGATTATGCAGGACATACTGTCCCAGGAGCTTCTGGCAGCTAAACAACAAAAGACTGCAGCTCCACAGGCCTCCGTGACAGACTTGCTATCACAGATAGTGCAGCTCATCGCAGCAACCTACGGAACATCCTGCAACAGTTTTGGATCAGGAGAAGACGATCTCGTCTAATAGAGCTAATTTAGATGCATTATCATACACAGATCACCTTACCAGAGTGTTAGCTCAGCGTCTTGACGGTAAAGAATTCCAGGATCTTCGCTCATCCTTAAGAGTTCTTTCTAGGGCTATTGCATTCTGCCCTATCAGTGGCTAATTTGGAGTTGGTTAGATGAGATGCTGCTCTGGCTTCATCAACTATGGTGGATTCAAAGTTGAAAAACGCTCTTCGAGTCGCTCGGGTTTCTGGGGATTTTCTCTTTGATGGTAAGCTTTCATTAATCTACAAACAGATTTCCAAGAAAGCTTCAAATTCTCTGCTTTTTAAGTCGGTTTCTAAAAAACCTGACGCAGCAGAGAGGAGTAAGTCAGGCGGTTCTGGTTCATGTACGTCCAAGGTAGGCTCCTTATAAGGGATATAATAAATCCTCCAGTACTTACTCCAGAGACCGTCAGAGTAGCAACTCAGGTAGGGGACATAGTTCTGGCCGAGACAACCAGTCAGATGCCCCTAGGTCGACAAGACATGGCACTGGACAGGGAGGACGTAGTTTCTCTTCCCGCAGGCCTCACAGGTCCGGAAGTGATGGTCAGGACATCTATTTCGGTCGAGTGAGCGGAAGGCTGTCAAAGTTTTTGACCAATTGGTTGTCAATTACAGATGACCGATGGGTAAAGGAGGTTATCTCGGAAGGCCTAAAGCTATCTTTTCGAGAAAAACCTCCGTTAACATGAAGTCCATGTTGGACTCAGCTTCCGTCCAGTCTTCAAAAGAGAGATTCGCTTCTATCAGAGGTGCAATCTCTTTTGGAGAAGAATGCAGTAGAGGTCGTGGAAACCAGGAGTCCCTGGGTTTTTACAGTCACCTGTTCCTGGTACTGAAGCCGGACAGCTCGTTCCGTCCAGTTATAGATCTCAGCTGGATAAACAAGCTGATCGTGGCTCCAAAGTTCTATATGGATTCCATTCGATCAGTGAGGGCAAGCATTCGGGTGAACAATTATGCAGCAAGCATAGATCTCAAGGATGCAAACTTTCATGTCATGGTACATCCGGCTTTCAGAAAGTACCTTCATTTTGCCATCCTCGGAGCTGTTTATCAGTTCCGAGCGATGTGCTTCGGGCTCACTCCAGCACCCTGGGCTTTCACTTGAATAATGAACTTGGTAATGGCTTATTTCTGAGCTCATTCATCTGTGGTAACGTAGGCCTACTTGGACGACATTCTTCAGAGGTACGGAAACGAGTTAACGCTTCAGAACGATGTTCAGAGTCTGCTTCAGCTGCTCCGACTTCTCGGTTTCATAGTAAACGAAAAAAAGTCGGATCTGGTGCCGCCCAAGTAATTCACCCACCGGTGAATGAGCTTTGAGATGCACAACAATCTTGTTCGTCTGCCGTTAACCAGAGTGAAGTTAGACAGTTGCTATGTTCGCTTTTGTTTACACTCAGACATAGTAACAGCGAGAGAATTCATGCAACTGATGGGTTTGTGCGGAACAGCGGCGGATCTCATTCCGATGGGTCGCTTGCGCACACGTCCACTCCAGATATTTTTCACTCAAAACTGGAGTGTGAAGACTCATTCGTTCGAAACAAATATCGTTTTATTGAACCAAGTAAAACAAGAGATTCAGTCTTGGGCAGATATTCAGTGGTTGACTCAGGGAGTTCCACTGCAACTGCCGGATCCGTTTTTTACGATTATGATGGATGCGAGTCAAACAGGTTGGGGCATGACATTGAGCCTGACAGATTCGAGGTGCCAGGGCCTTTGGGATCCGGAGTTCCTGAACAAGCACATAAACATCAAAGAAATGATGTCAATTTGGCTTGCGCTATGTCACTAGATAAACGTAATTCAGAATTCACATGTTCAGATATTGTCGGACAATTCGACAGTAGTAGCGTACATTCGGAACCAAGGAGGCACTCATTCCATTCTGTTATTCAACCTAACAGAAAGAATTCTTCTGTTTGTTCTAGAGCATCATGTTCTTCTGTCATACTCCGGGTTGTCTGAACGTTCTAGCGGACTCTCTCTCGATCGAAAAGGTTGCACGTTACCGTCAGAATGGACTCTCAACAAGCAAGTGTTCAGTCAGATTTGCTACCAATGGGATCGACCAATGACAGACTTGTATGTGACGCACCTTAACAATCAGTTGCAGACGTATGTGTTGCCATGCCCAGATCCTCGAGCATTTGCAGTAGATGCTCTCTCAATCTCTTGGGACGGAATGATAGGATATGCATATCCTCCAGCTCCATTGATTCAACAGATCTTGCTAAAGATCAAGCAATCGCACTGCAAGATACTCTTGGTAGCATCTCTGTCGTCCCAGAAACCATGGATAAATTTACTCAGGTGTCTGTTATGGGACGTTCCTCGGAAGCTCCCTCCGTGGGAGGAGCATCACTCGCAGGGGTAATCTTGCACACTGCATCACAACCCGCACGGTCTCAACCTTCACGTATTTCCATTGTGTGGTCCTTCTTGCACAATTTACAGGATGAGCAGTGATCGCAATTTCTAACTGTAGGAGGACCTCCTCTTCGCTAAATTATGCAGCAAAGTGGAAGGTTTTCTCTCGTTGGTGCAGGGATCATTCAATTGGTATTTATGATCCTTCCATTCCAGACATTGCTAATTTTTTGGTCTACTTGTTTTATGAACTCAAACTGCAGGCAGTAACAATTAAGGGTTATAGGTCTATGCTATTGGACACATATGCTCATCATGGTAGCTTACAAATTGGATCTAATGTTCTTTATCTAAATTAGTTTAAAACATTTCGATAAATGGACCTAGAACTCTTAGGTTAATTCTAAATGGAATTTAGCTTGGGCTCTTCTGAAGCTCAAAGAAGCTCCTGTTGAACCCCTGAACACTATAGACTTTAAATTCTTGTCATATAAGACAGCTTTTCTCTTAGCCTTTGCTTCCGCAAGAAGAGTTAGTGAGCTTCATGCTCTGTATGTTGATGATTCTTATTATCGTAGTATTGGTAATACTCTTTCTTTAACTACAAATGTGGGTTTTTTTGGCTAATAATCAGACTCCTAATAAGTATACTGAGCCTACTGTTATTAAGGCACTTCCATCCTCAGATGGCTGTAGACCTTTGCTGTGTCCAGTTAGATCTATGCGTATTTACAAACACAGATCTAAGTTTATCAGAAAGGGACGAAATCATTTCTTTCTGTCTTTAGTTCCTAATAGAAAGGACATTTCTGTTCATTCCATTTCTAGGTGGATTCAGTTGGCTATTCGTACTGCTTATGAAAGTTTATCTTCCAATCATCAGTCCGTGCTTAAGATTTCAGTGCACGAAGTTAGAGCGCTGTCAACATCTTGGGCTTATTCTAACAATATTGCTATTACTGATATTATGAAGGCTGCTTACTGGTCACAGCCTTCAACTTTCACTAATTTTTACCTCAGAAATATAGAGTCTATTTCTGGCAACCTTAGATGTTTAAGTCTGTTATCTGTTGCTCAGAATGTCGTCCGCTAAACGTTTGCAGCTATAGCCCTCTTCATTCTGTGGTGATTGACCCAGAGCAAGGGAAAGGGGGGGGGGGGTGGGGATGATGTTCCCTTATATCACCGGCTTTATAGTGAAAAGCAAGAGAATACCTCCTCCTGAGTCATTAATTCCGAGTTGGTTCTGGGATGGTTTTAAAGTGTAAAGCTAATGTCTATCTCATTTATGTAATATTTTTAAAGTGTATCTTGGTGTGAAGTATTTGTATATGTCACGTGTCAGATGAGCGTTAATATACAATCTTCGGACACTTTTAAATGAGTATAAAGAGTCATTCTCTGGACTATCTTTATTTATTGGCTTTCCTTTAAGGAATTAGTATAATGGGTTATACTGGATGTTAATAGAGATCTTGATATCTTTGTGCTCAATTATTTGTTTGGTATTGTGTCTTTCTTGTTTTTAATAAACAAGAAAGATATATGTAAATCCTTTCTCTCCTTTTCTCCTTGAAGGGATTATGCTTTATATATAATTGAGCCTATTGGATTTTCCTTTATGACCTAGGCCCGCCAGCCTTTTTTCTATTCAGCTATTTATTTATTTTTCATATTTACCAATGACCCAGACGGGGATGGCCCTCCCATGAGTTGGGAACTCATATCTCCCCACTGATTATTTAACATTTAGCAGGCACTGGTTGTAAGAATGAGGCTTGGCACCAATTTCGGTACTTCCTTGACACTGCACATGTGCAGTAGGTAAAAGTATGGAGGATCATATAGGACATTAGATTTTTTGATTTGGATGCAGAATTTGGGGATGGTGGGGGGGGGGGGGGGGGGGGGAATTTGTGTTTGGCCCTGAATATTCAAGAGTTAGCACCAGCTAAGTCTGTGTCATTGGTAAGTATAAAAAAAGATATAAATTACGAAATATTTTTCATTTTTCCACAAGTTTGTAAATTGTAGTTAGGCGCATAGTTAACTGTATTAGCAAAGAGCCTCTTACCTTGAGTGGCTTGAATTTGATGTGATCATAGGGTGAATATGTACTCCTAATTTTTGGACTATCTTTTTTCTGTTCACTACTAAGACAAATGTCCCAAACAGTTCCACGTTTACATATACCTGTTCCTCACAGTGAAATTTCTGGTGGGAATATTTTGTGAGTCATGAAAGTGGTGTGATAAAAAACTGTTATATGCCCGAATCCACATTGACCAAGAGCCCCTCTTTTCATCGACCATTGAAAAATGGATTTTAAAATAGTTTATGACATATGTTCATACTATTAAACAGTTCAATAAAATCAAAACAAGTTTTTTCTGAAATATGTTGGTAAAGTACCAAACAGTCAATTTATTTGGGAAGGGACATTATTCACAGTGATTGATTTCTTCATCGTTTTTATCTGCAGTTAACAACACCTCATCAAAGTCAAGAATGTCAAATTTGTCTGTAGAAGACTTTGTAACACTGACAGACATGAACTCACTGCTGCCCATACAGAAAACAACCACTAGTGTACTCAACTGTTGGCAGTTTGATAACAAACATTTATCTGTGACCTGACAGCCCAAGTCACTGAAGTACTCTTCATTTAGCATTCTAACTCCTTTACCTTAAACCTTTACCAAACATGAAAAGCAGACGACACTTGCAAAAAAATTTCCTGAATAACTAATTTTTTTCATTTTTTGTCTCAAAAACATAGGTTATGACCCCTCGTTGGAACGAGCTCGGCGAGCTCGTTCCAACGAGGTGTCATAACCTATGTTTTTGAGACAAAAAATGAAAAAATAATGAAAATTAATTGGCGATTTTTGAGAATAGCGCTGTCCTGTTTTGGCCGTTACGTTGGGTAAAGGGTTAAACCTTTCATGTTACATCGAGTATACATCATTGTAAGTTAACAAATTTTTGGTGGCTTTGACAATGTTTGTGTCAGCAAAAGATTTCTAACATCTTGCTGTCAAATACTATTTATTTTCCTGAAGCTATTCTGTAAACTATATGTATAGTGGTTACCCGGTTGCAACCAGTTACATCGATACCAGTTGCAAGCTGGTTATCTGGCTAACCTTTTCACCACTGATTTTCCAGTAACTTGATTATATTGATCAAGGTTTAGTGGTACCTTGAGCTTCTGATCAAGTAGCTACAATATAATATTTTTATACTGTACCAATGACCCTGACTTAGCTGGTGCTAACTCTAAAATATCTAGGGCCAAACGCAAATTTTACCCCCCAATCCCCCAAATTTGCATCTAAAACCGAAAATTACATGACCTATACAGTCCTCCATACTTTTACTCCACTGCTCATGCACATTGTCAAGGAGGTCTCGAAACTGCCGCCAAAAGTCATTCTTTGTTTGGCCCTCAATTCAGTTACAACTGACTGATATTTGTGCTTGTAAATCTCAGTTTAAAGGATGCCAGACGCATAATTATGAGAGAAATGGTGGATATATGGTGGAAATAGAACATGGAGAGGAAAAAACAGTGGAAACAAATGTTCAGGGCTGTAACTTATAATTATTTTACGAAATTATTCATGTTACCTATTTTCTGTTTTTTTCCCCCATGTTTACGTCCTCACCCTAGGGGTGTTTAGGCGTTTTGGTCTGCATCTATCATCTGATGCTCTACAGTTTCTTCTCTGGAAGCCTCTGTTTTGCATCGGATAGTGTTTAAATTGGTAACTGATTTCGGGCCATGTTTGTTTTAGTGCCTGGAGTCATGTTTCCAGGTTGTTGACACTTTTGCTAATGTTGACAACTGTTACTTCTGACAATGATTACTTGGCTTCTGCTTAATTTAGTTCATAGCAAGATACATTAATATTGTCCGTAAGTGTTACATTAATTTTTTCAAAATGATTTAAAATTTTTGTCCACACTTAGGCTTTTTTGAGCTCAGGGTTCCCATTGGGAACTTGGGCTCTTCTGAAAATTTTTCAAAAATTTTTTTTTTTTTTGAAAATTATTTTCTTTTGAAATGTTATAATGAATTATAATATATTATGTATATCCATTTCAAGAGTTAGTGCGAATAATATGACGGTGTACATTTTTTTCTGGTTGAAAAAATATTCTTCTATCGTAATTTGAGGATATCTTCCTCTAATTCACAAGTTCATTGTGTTTCTTATAGTCAATGTAGTCGCATTAATTCTTGCTCTGTGTGTGTTGATTGATATGGCAAAGTTGGAGACGTGTGTCACGGTATTTTGTTGCGGTGAGAGGTCCATTACGGTCCTCTCTCCGTACGGTCACTATATATTATCAGTTTCTTTTTCAGAACTCAGAGTGATGTTTCCGTGATGTCTTCAATAACTGTGTTTCCATCGTTGCAAAATTGGGGCTAGCGGGAAGTGCTCAAGGTATTACGACAATTGCTGGGAGATAGCTAGTTCTATCGAAGACATTGTCGCCCGCTAGTCCGCCCGATGTCGCTTCCATTCACCAGGAAATAAGAATGGTACGGCACTCGGGTTAGTCCGTTGTGGTCCAGGGAAGCAGATTGGGTGATGCGATCACTATAAAACTTCAGATGTGCACACCCAGCAACGACGGCTCCGAGGATAGTACGGAGGAAGCCTGTCAGTTCGATAGCTATCTCGTCCAGGTCCCCGGACCGCGAGCGAGAGAGGCCCCCTCTCTCTTGCATCAACATCTGTGCTGTTCGGGATGCTCCGTTGCATGACAGTCCGACGCGGCTGTTATATTGGCTTCCTCATCCTCGTCAACACACACGACCGCACATTGGCTGTGTGACTACAGATTTCCAGGAGACGTTCGCATATTATATAAATTCCAGGATTGAACGTCCATGGTGCTCTTCTTCGCCGACCAAGGAATACACGTTCACCAGGTCACTCCATCTGCTAGCCAAGGATATGAGACCTTTCCAGTGGGGACGTTCGCATATTATATAAATGCAGGAATGAACGTCCCAGGAGCTTCCAGCGGATAATTCACGTAGGACCGCGGCTCCATAGGTCTCATTGAGTAACATAAACAAGGTGATGTTACCATGATGTCTTCGTAAAGTGTGCTTCCATTGTCACAGTCAAATGAAGAGTTAGCGGCAAAAGTGCTCATGTAGATACATCAATTGCCTGGAGTTCCCTAGTACTATCAATGGCGTTGGCGTCCGCTAGCTCGCCCGGTGTCGCGACCATTCACCGAATGGCTCAGCACCCGGGTTCATCCGTTGCGGTCCAGGAAGGAGATTTGGGTGTTGCGAGCACTATAAAATACAATGTGCACACCCAGTGATGATGGATATGAGGATGGTACGGAGGAAGCCTATTAAGTCCGGTTCCTACCTCGTCCAGGTCCATCCGGGCTGCGAGCGAGAGAGGTCCCTCTCTCGTATTACAACATCTGGGCTCAGATGTTGTGGTAAAAAACGTTCCTCAGTCGGAGTATACGTCTACCGCTCGGGACGCTCCGTTACATAGACAGTCCAGAGAGACTGCTCTTTCGGGTTCCTCATCCTCACGGCAGCACACGCGACCACACCTTGGCTATGTGACCTGTGATATTCAACCAACATCACCGATCAGGGATTCTACGGCGACCAGGTCACGCCATCCAGTAGCCAAGGATATGAGGCCTTCATTCTCCAGACGTTCGCATATTAGAGGTATGCAGGAGTGAACATCCAAGGAGCTTCCAGTGGCTAAATCAAATAAGAGCGCAGCTCCACAGGCCTCTGTTGCGGATATGCTATCGCAGATAGCACAAATTATCGCAGCATCCCAGCAACTGACAGTAACTCTGTCAGATCAGGAATTATCCGACAAAGCTGGGTTGGTATGTTCCGCTGCAGGTTCAGGCACGGACGACCAAGATTTTCAAGTGGTCCGACAGGATGGTGAAAGGGATACGGATAAGTTGTATTTTCCCGTTTCAGAACAACATAATTGTCGTAGAGTGCATCTGGCATTATCATCGGACGTTGTTCCTCCGGACCAGAATTCTGGGTTGCCAGATAAGAAATGGATAGCGCCACTGGATATAGAATTCTTAATCGGTTTAGGGACATCATCCCTCTGTTCCGACATAGTCCAGATATGTTTCACGGACATTTGATCTTGAATGATGCTATATTTATATAACTTGCTACCTAAATGGGCAGGTCAGGTTTCTTATCGGCAATAGGCTCTACATCTGCCTTTCATCATTCTATTGAATATTTTGAAGCGGCAGGACAGAGCATTCTGAGAGTTCTCTGCATCCAGACGACCAGTTCAGGAACTAGTATTGTTTTACTGTCGACTATGTCAATTCCAACCACGATGTTGGAAATAACAATATCGTCTAGCAGCGACAGCTTAGACGCATAATCGTATGCAGATCACCTTACCAGAACGTTATTATTACGTCTAAACGAAAAAGAATTCTAGGATGTATAACCTTAAGAGTTCTTTCAAGGACCTCACGTAAAACTCCGTCCTTTAGTGGCAATATGGAGTTGGTTAGACGTGACGCGGCCCTGGCTACATCCACGCGTGTAGATAGTAAGGTGAAAAACTCTCTCAGAGTCGCTCCGGTCTCTGGAGAGTTTTCTTCGATGGCAAGCTTTCCGCAGTTTATGATCAGTTAACTAAGAAAGCTTTAGACTCTCTTCTATTAATTCGCTTCCATATAGTCGGATTCAGCAGAGAAGAGTAAGACATGCACTTCTGGGATGAATACGTCCAAGGGAAGTTCCTATAGAGGTTCCTATGCATCCTCTAAGTCTTATTCTAGAGACCGTCAGGGTAGCGACTCAGATAGGGGCCGTAATTCTGACCGAGACATCCGGTCAGATGCCCCTGAGTCGACGAGGCGAGGTGCGGGCTGTGGAGGACATGGCTTCTACTTCCACAAGCCTCGCAGGACCAGGAGGTAATGGTTTTAACCTCTATCGTGTACTAGTGAGCGGAAGACTGTCAAGTTTCTCAATGATTTGGGATTAGATTACGGACGTCCCTTGGATTCAAGGGGTGATTTCGGAAGGATTAATTGTTCCTCAAACGAAATCCTCTGTTAACTTGGAGTCCAACTTGGACTCAGCTTATGTCAGTCAGTAGAATAGACGCTCGCTTCCATCAGAAGTACAGTCTCTTCTGGAATGATCACGATAGAGATCGTAGAAATCCAGGAATTTCCAGGCTTCTACAACCATCCTTTTCTGGTTCCAAACCAGACGGCTCGTTCCGTCCACTCATATTCTGAGCTGGATAACAAGCTGATCATGACTCCAAGTTTCTGTATGGAGTCCATCAGATCAGTCAGAGCGAGTATTCGGGTGTACGACTATGCTACATGCATAGATTTCTAGTTGCATACTTTCACGTCATGGTACATCAGGCGTTCAGAAAGTATCTTTGCTTCTTTATCATAGGAATTGTGTTTCAGCACTGACGAAAGTGTTTTGGTCTGAATCTAGTTCCTGGGCTTTCACTCGAATAACGAACTTGGTAATGACTCATTTCCGAGCTCATTCATCTGCGGTAACGTCGGCCTACCTGGACGACATTCTTCAGAGGTGTGGCAACGAGTTAACGCTTCAGAACGATGTGCAGATTCTGCTTCTATTGATCCGACGGTTCGGTTTCATAATTAAATGAGGAGAAGTCGGATCTGGTTTCGTCCAAGTCATTTACCCACCGGGGGATGACCTTCGAGACGCATAACATTCTTGTTTGTCTGCCGTTAACCAGAGCGCAGAACGATGTGCAGATTCTGCTCCTATTGATCTGACGTCTCGGTTTCATACGTAAACGAGGAGAAGTCGGATCTGGTTTCGTCCAAGTCATTTACCCACCGGGGGATGAGCTTCGAGACGCATAACATTCTCGTTCGTCTGCCGTTAACCAGAGCGAAACTAATCAGTTGTTATACTCGCTATTGTCTTCGCTCAGACAAGGTCTCAACGAGAGATCTCATGTGACTGATAGGTTGTGCAGAACTGCCATGATTTTATTCCAGTGGAGCGGTTACGCATTTGTCCTCTCCAATTTTCTTTTAATTCAAAATTGGAGGGTGAAGATTATTTCACTCAATACGGACATCTTCTTGTCAAATCAAGTGAATAAGAGATTCTGACTTGGGCAAGTTTTCAGTGCTTAACTCAAGTAGTTCCACTGCAATTGCCGGATCCGAGTTTTACAGTTTTGACGGATGTCAGTCAAACACTTGCTTTAAACCCAACGGATTTGAAGTGCCAGGGTCTTTTGTTTCTGTAGTTCTTTATCAAGCACACAAACATCAAGAATGATGTCATTTTGGCTTGTGCTACGTTATTGATGAACGTTATTCAGAATGCTCATATGCTAATTCTGTCCGACAACTCGACGGTATTAGCATATTTTCGGAATTATGGAGGCTCTCATTCCATCCTGTTATTCATGTTTACGGAAGGAATCTTTCGGTTGGTACTAGAACATCAAGTTCTTTTATTCGTCCGTCATATTCCGGGTCGTCTGAATGTATTAGCGGACTCCCTTCACGGAGGGGCCGTTTGTTGCCACCAGAATGGACTTTCAACAAACCAGTATTCAATCAAATTGCTACCAGGAGAGCGGCCAATGGTCGACTTTTTCGCGAGGCATCTCAACAATCATTTGCAGATGTAGATGTCACAATGTTTGGATATTTTTATACTGTACCAATGACCCAGACATAGCTGGTGCTAACTCTTAAAATATAGGGCCAAACACAAATTTTGCCCCCCAATCCCCAAAATTTGCATCTAAAACTAAAGAAAACATGTCCTGAAAGGCCCTCCACACCTCGCCCCCACTGCGCATGCGCAGTGTCAAGGACGTTCCGAAATTGGCGCCATTTATCATTCTAAGTTTGGCCCTTCATCAGTTAACATCTGACTGATCTTTGTGCTTTTAAATCTCAGTTTAAATGATGCCAGACACATAAATATTAGTGAAATGGTGATTCTAAGGAGGATAGAAAAGGAGGAGAGGAAAAGAATGTGTGACAGAATATTATCAGGGCTGTAACTTAAAATTTTTTAATGAAATTATGTTAAGTTACCTATTTTCAAGGCAGCAGCCATTTTGTTGTCATTCTGATTATTTAGTTACACTGTTTTTTCAAGTGTTTTTCCTCTCTCCCTGTCCTTTAAGTTCCCCCTTGCTATTCTCCCATGCTTTTGGCATAGTTTCTGTAATTATTATTACTAAAATTTCTTGGGAGTTTTAGCTTAATAACAGAATGAATTCTGTTCTTTCCCCATGTTTACGTCTTCACCTACGGGTGGTTAGGCGTTGTGTTCTGCATCTACCATCTGATGTTCTGCAGTTTCTTCCCTGGAAGTCTCTGTTTTGCATCAGATGGTGTATTTTTGGTAACTGATTTCGGGCCTGGGTGCCTGGAGTCTTATTTTAGTGTTTTTACACTCATTGTTTACATTTACAACAGCCCTCTGTGTGAGGGGGGGATTTCTAAATAATAATATCTTTATGTTATTTTAATCATAACTAGATACATTATTATTGTTCGTAAGTGTTGAATAAATTGTTTAAAATATTTTTAAAATTTTTGTCCACACTTAGGCTTGGGATCCATTGGGGCTCAACGTTACTTTTCAGAAACTTGGGCTGTTCTGAAAAAATATTTTTTCAAAATATTTTGATTTCAATTATTTTTTCTATATTAATGGATCATATTATTATTATGTATTTGATTGCCAGGGGTTAGTGCGAGTACCAGGACTTGTTTTCTTTTCTCATTGAAAGGATATTGATCAATTGTTTTAGGAGGAAGTCTTCCTCTGACCTTATTATCATTCTATATGTGGTCAGTCTACTCGCATTAACTCCTGTTCTGTATCGTATGATTTCGATGACAATATGGGAAGCGTATGTCACGGTATGTTGTTGGGGATTTGGACACTCCGGTCCTTTCCCCGCAGGGTCACTCTACTTTATCAATTTCTATTTCAGACGATCAAGATTAGGGTGATGTATCTGTGATGTCTTCCAACAGTGTGCCTCCGTCGTCACAATTAATGAAGGGCTAGCGGAAAAGTGCTCATGTAATACGCCAATTGCCTAAGAGGACCCTAGTAGGTTCGACGGCCTTTGACGTCCGCTAGCTCGCCCGGTGTAGCGTCCATTCACCGAATGGTTCGGCAGCCGGGTTCGTCCGTTGCGGTCTAGAAGGAATTTTGGGGTGATGCGAGCACTATAAAATTAACTTAATGCACACCCAGTGACGGCGGATCGGAGGGAGAACGGAGGAAGCCTTTTAGTCCGGTTCATAGCTCGTTCCGGTCCATCCGGACGGCAAGCGAGAGAGGCCCCTCTCTCGTTCAACAACATCTGGCCCCAGATGTTGTGGTACAAATGTGTCGTTAGCGGAGCATACGTCCGTCGCTCGGGACGCTCCGTTGTATAGGCAGTCCGCTGAGACTGCTAAGGCTTCCTCTTCTCATCAGCGCACACGACCGCACCTTGGCTGCGTGACCGCCGATATATTACCAGCTTCGCCGATCAAGGATTCTTTGGCGACCAGGTCACACCATCCGGCAGCCAGGGATTCGAGACCGATGGACTCCGGACGTTCGCATAGGAAGTATGCGGGAGCCATCTGATGCGGAGCTGCCCTCGGCGAAGCACCGATAGACTGCGCCTCCGCAGGTCTCGACGCCGGACATTCTTGTGCACATAGCACAGCTTATCGCAGCATCCCAGCAGCCGACAGAAACGGTGTCGGATCGAGAATTATCCGACAGCGCTGGGTCGGTAGCCGGGGACTCGAGGCCTGCAGACTCCGGACGTTCGCATAGGAAGTGTGCGGGAGTCAACGTACACGGAGCTTCCAGCGGCAATGCATCGTAAGTCCGCTACTGCACAGGCCTCGGGAACGGACGTGCTTTCCTTAATAGCACAGTTTATCGCAGCATCCCAGCATCAACTGAATCTGTCGCATATATTTTATCCGACGATGCTGGGTCGGGACGCTCCGCGGAAGCGGGTACGGACGTCCGAAAGTTTCATCCGGTCCGACGGGATACCGAAAGGGATTCGGTGGATTTCAAGCTTTCCCTTTCGGAACAACATATGCTGCGATGCCGGATAAGAAACTGATAGCGTCGGTGGACTTAGAATTTTTGGTTCGGTTCAGGGACATCGTCCCTCAGTTCCGACATAGTCCAATAATGTCACACAAACTTTCGAATTATTGAACGACGCTATATATATTATTATTTTATGCTTGCTATCCAAGCATTTCTGGTTTCTTGTTCGAAGAGTTATGGAGATGTCTTTCAAAAGTGTGCCTCTGTCGTCATAGTTAATGAAGAGTTAGCGGCAATAAGTGCTCATGGAATATGTCTATCGCTTACGGAATGACATTCGCTAGCTCACCCGGTGTAGCATACATTCATCGAATGGTTCGGCTGCCGGGTTCGTCCGTTGCGGTCTAGGAAGGAGATTTGGGTGATGCGAGCACTTTAATTACTTTAGTACTCACCCAGTGACGGCAGATTGAGGACAGATCGGAGGAAGCCAACAACATAGGGGACCGCATGTTGTGGTTCAGATATTTTACATTCGGAGCATATGTCCGTTGCTCGGGACGCTCCGTTATATTGACAGTCCGAGAGACTGTCTTTAATGCTTCCTCATCCTCACAGCAGGGCACACGACCGCACATTGGCTACGTGACCTCGAGTATCCGATCAGTTTCGGCATTCAGTGATTCCACAGCGAATAGGTCGCGCCATCCGGTAGCCAAGGGACACGAGGCCTATACACTCCGTTCGCTCGCATATTGGAAGTATGCACGGGGTAACGATCTCGGAGCTTCCTGCGGCAATGCATCGTAAGACCGCTGCTCCTCAGGCCTCGGTGACGGACGTGCTATCCGAGTTAGCACAGTTCTTTCGCAGCATCCCAGCAATTGACGGTTTCTCGGTCGAATCAGGAATTATCCGACGGCGCTGGGTCGGTGCGGTCCGCGGTTGCATCAAGCTACGGACGACCGAACGCTTTATAGGGTCCGACAGGATGGCGAAAGGGATTCGATAGATTTCGAGTTTTCCCTTTAGTAGTATCGGAAGATGCCTTTCATATCTTCTGGCATTTCTTCCAGTGATTATTTTTCGGACTTCATTGCTGCGATCTTGGATAAGAGACTTATAGCGTCATTGGACTCGGATTTTTCGATCGGTACAGGGACTTTGTCCCTGACTTACCGACGCAGTCCAATATTGTCATTACAACATGTGTTTTATTTTTCGATGCTATATATTATATATATATATACAAGCCTGCTACTAAGCATGATAGTTTAGTTTCTTGTCCGCGTGGCTCATTTCTGCCATTTTATCTTTTTTACATATAGTTTATTTTGGCAGAGCAGGGCATACCGAGAGTTCATATGCGTCTAGACGGTGTGATTAAAGACTGCATATATTCTTTTTCGCCGTTTATGTCTTTTCCAATTTCAATATTGGGAACGACATTATGTATAGTAGACTTAACTTAGACGCTTTATTATACGTAATCCGCCTTACTGAGGCGTTATCATTACGTCTTCAAGAAAAGATTTACGGGATATTATTCTCAATGTAATTTCTTTTGAGGGCAGTATTTTGTTCACGTATAACTCCGCCCTTCAGTGGCTGATTGGAGTTGGTTAGACGTGATGCAGCCCTAGCTACATCCACGCGTGGATAGTAGGTTAAGAACTCTCTCAGAGTCGCTTCGTTCTCGGAGGAGCTTCTCTTCGACGGCAACTTTCCGGCAATCCATGAATTGCTTGGTTTATACATTCTCTTGTCTATCTAGTGTTACAAGAGATTCAGACTGGGGCAAACATTCGGTGGTTGACTCAGAGAGTGCCGCCGCAGTTGCCAGACCCTAGTGTGGCTGTTATGACGGTTGCCAGTCAAACAGATTGGGATATATACTGATCCTTACGGATTCGAAGTGCCAGGGTCTTTGGGTTCCGCAGTCTTTTAGCTATCAGTTTAACTTCCGCGGAATAATGTTTTTTAGGCTTGCTTTATGTCATTGCATGAACATTATTCAGAAATGCATGCCCAAATTCCTGTCCTTTAATTCGACAGTAGTGGCGTATCTCCGGAACCAGGGAGGCACTCTTTCGTTTCCGTTATTCAAGTTAATGGAAAGAATCCGTCTGTTGGTTATTGTACACCAAGTTCAGTTTTGGTCCGTCATATTCGGGGTCGTCTGATTGTTTTATCGCACTCCCGTTCTCTTACGGGTCGCTTGTTGCTGTCAGAATGGACTCTCAACAAACAAGTATTTAATCAGATTTGCTATCTATGGGAGCGCCCAATGATGTTTTATTATGACACAGCTTGCTAATCAATTGCAGACGTATGTGTTGGCTTGTCCAGATCTCTGAGCTAATACTGTTAACGCTCTATTGATCTATAGGACGCAATGATAGGATACGCGTATCCTCCGGCGCTGTTGTTTTAGCAGGTATTGCTAAGATAAACAACCACATACATTTCTGTTGATAGCATCTCTATCTTCACAGAGATCATGAGTAATTTACTCTCTTGTCTACTGTGGATCTTAACGTGAAATCTTCCTCTATGTGAGGATCTTTTTTCACTGGGTAAATCGTGTCATCTTTATCACAACCAGCAAGGTCGCAACCTTCATGTATTCCGTTGTGTGGTCCGTATTGCATTGTAAGCACTGTACTGGACGAGCTTTGGACGCGATTTCTTACTATAGGAGATCCTCTTCTTCGCTATTCTATGCGACTAAAGTGGAGGCTCTTCCGTCGTGGTGTAGGGATCATTATGTTCATATGGTTGATCCCTCCATACTACGCATTGCTAGTTTTTAGTATACTTGTTTCACAAGATCTACTGCAGCCTGTTGTTATTTAGGTTATAGGTTTATGTTACCTCATACCTATGCACTCTACGATAGTTTACAATTGAGTCTTTTGTCTCTTTATCTAAGTCAGTTAGTAACTTTTTGATAAATAGACTTAGAATCTTTAGATTAAATTCCTATACGGATTTTAACTTCGGTTCTTATTTAGCTAAGTAATCATTTGAGCCTCTGGAAACAGTAGTTTTCAAATTCTGACCTTTTAGACAGTAATTCTGTTGGTTTCTCTTTTACTGTAGAGTCAGTGAGTTTCATGCACTATCGATGGATGATTTTCACTTTCATAGTTTCGGAATCAATACTTCCGTTACTATTTAGGTTGGATTGTTGCATAAGAGTTAGGCTCCTATTATCCGGAACCTATTATTTTAAGGTCCTTCCGTCTTCGTATGGGCATAGGCCTTTACTCTTTCCGGATACAGTTTATGTATTTATAAACAGATATCTGTTTATTACAAGGGCGTAAGCTTCTTCTGTCTTTGATGTCTAGTAGAAGGACGTTACGCTCCATTTTATTGTTAATCGATTCTATTAACTAGCGTACTGCTTATGGTATATCATTGGCTTAGCAGTTGTGCTTAAGATTTCGGCTCTTGAAGTAAGAGTTCTTCTACTTCTTGGGCTTACATTAATAGTGTTGCTATTATAGATTTTTGAAGGCTGCTCATTGCGCTCAGCCATCCATTCATGAATTTTATCTCAGAAATATCGAGTCCATTTCTGGAGGCCTCTATTGTTAGGTCTATTATCTACTGCTCAGAATGTCATTCACTTAACAGTTGCTACTATAGCTAGGTAGGCTGTCTGTTTCGGCAGTGTCTCCGTTCGGCTGCCCTCTTCGCTCTGGGCTATTTGACCCAGGGCAAGAAAAAGGGGGGGGGGGGAGGGTGTTCCCTTGGGTCACCTGTTTTTACTATGAAAACAAGGGGATACCTCCTCCGGAGTTAGTAATTCTGAGCTGTTATTGGGATGGTTGTTTAGTGAGAAGTTTAAGTTTATAAAATTCATTCAAGTCTTAGTTTTTAAAGTATAGCTTTTGAATATTGCATATGTCAACGGACATGATTATGCAATTCTCACACACTTTTAGGAGTATAAGAGTCTCTATTCTCTAGACTTACTTTATTATTGGCTTACTTTAAAAATTATTAGTATAAGGATTATTGGATATTAATAGAGTACATGGATGTATGAAGCTCAATTTTTGGAAGGTGTTGTATCTTTCTAATTTATCATAAATAAGAAAGATACATGTAAGGCCTATTACTTCTTTTCCCTACAGGGGATGACTCTATTTTATTTTATTGAGCGTATTCCATTTTGCTCTATGTCCTTGGCCCTCCAGCCTTTTTACTATTCAGCTATGTCTGGGTCATTGGTACAGTATAAAAATGTTAAAAAATTTATAGTAATTTATATATTTTTTATACTTACCAATGACCCAGACGGGGATGGCCCTCCCAGGAGTTGGGAACTCTTGCCTCCCCGCTGAGTACATAGCGCTTACCAGGCACTGGTTATTAGAATGATAAATGGCGCCAATTTCGGAACGTCCTTGACACTGCGCATGCGCAGTGGGGGCGAGGTGTGGAGGGCCTTTCAGGACATGTTTTCTTTAGTTTTAGATGCAAATTTTGGGGATTGGGGGGCAAAATTTGTGTTTGGCCCTATATTTTAAGAGTTAGCACCAGCTATGTCTGGGTCATTGGTAAGTATAAAAAATATATAAATTACTATAAATTTTTTAACTTTCGAGCGTTTGCAGTAAACGCTCTTTCGATCTTGTGAAACGGAATAATAAGATATACTTATCTTCCAATGCCATTGATTTAGCAGATATTGCTCAATGTAATTATTTCAATGCAATTCTGTTGGTAGCTCCTCTATATCCACAAAGACTGAGGATTAATTTACTCAGGCTTCTGTTGTGGGACATGCCGTGGAAGCTTCCTCCACATTGCAGTCCATTCTATGGTCAGAGGGATTCAATCTACTATCAGTTCTGCTAATGATTATATCTCATTCAGCAGTCTGTGCGTTGGTTTTAAGCTCATGAAGTAAAAGTTTTTCTACATCATAGGCTTAAGCTAATAATGTTGATATTACAGATCTAATGAGGGCTACATATTGGTCTTAGCCCTCCATTTTCACGATTTTGGATCTGAGAACTCAGAATATTGAGTCCTTTCTGCAGATCTATTACTCAGAATGTCGTCTACTAAACAGTGGCAACTTTATGTGCATAGGCTTTCGGTTCCGGCAGTGACTTTGTCCTGCCACCCTCTTTGCTCTTGAGTATCTGATCCAGGGCAAGGGAAAGGGGGGGGGTGTTCCCTTGGGTCACCTGCTTTATAGTGTAGTCCCTTGGAGTCAGTTATTCCGAGTCGGTTCCGAGATGATTTTAAAAGATATTAGTATAAAGGGTTATACTAGATGTTATTGTGCTCAATTACAGATTGGTGTTGTGTCTTTCTTTTTTGATACAAATAAGAAAGATACATTTAGTCTATCTCTCCTTTTCTCATTGAGGGGGGATAGGTTTGTTATAGGTAATTGAGTCTATTGGATTTTCCTTATGTCCTAGGCCCTCCAACCTTTTTACTATTCAGCTAAGTCTGGGTCATTGGTACAGTATAAAAATGTTAAAAAATTTATAGTAATTTATATATTTTTTATACTTACCAATAACCCAAATGGGGATGGCCCTCCCAGGAGTTGGGAACTCTTGCCTCCCCGCTGCGTACATAACGCTTAATAGGCACTGGTTGTAAGAATGACTTTTGGCGGCAGTTTCGAGACCTCCTTGACACTGCGCATACGCAGTGGAGTAAAAGTATGGAGGACCATATAGGACATGTAATTTTCAGTTTTAGATGCAAATTTTGGGGATTGGGGGGTAAAATTTGCGTTTGGCCCTAGATATTTTAGAGTTAGCACCAGCTATGTCTGGGTCATTGGTAAGTATAAAAAATATATAAATTTCTATAAATTTTTTAAGTTTCTTTAATGATATCTAATTTCTTGCAAATGATTGGTCGAGGTGAATTTTTTCACAACAGTGCATAATTTTCCTGTTGTATGAATCTTTTTGCTTTACCCCACACATTTGGAAATAAAAAAGTATGGGCATGTCCAGCATTGCCTTTATATTGTAATTCTTGTTGGTTGTCTGTTAGTATTGACATGACACCTCACCCACATTGCCCACGTGGAGACACAGTGACATTGTGTACTAAGGCGTACTGCACGTCGATGGTTCACCTGTCTTCAACCAGTGCTAACCCTGCTTTTGTGGAGTCAGTATGTTGGGGATTGACAGTTGCTTGCCATTGCTTAGTGGTTCTCTCCGGGCACTCTGGCTTCCTTCACCCATAAAACTGTCATGGTCATGATTAGACATTGTTCAGAAATATGTGACCTTAAACACCAATAAATAAATAATAATAATAGTATTGACATGGGTTGTTCACACTAGTTTCTCTGTATTCAAAGCCACATGTATTAAACCCCACAAAATATATCGATTCTCAGGCAATTTATTTTTCAAATCAGTGAGGGAACATAATTAGCAGCGATTGAGAGGCTTGTCAATCTCTTTTCTTGCACAGAATATATAGAAACTGCATAATTATAATACTGTAATTAATTCATTTAATTTTAACCCTCAAGGGCCTAATACTCACTTTGATCACATTATACGGCAACAGAATAGGTGGCTCAACGTGCTCTCTGGGAACCTTGCAAGTTACATTCTAAGTGCCTAAACAGTTGTTTCTAGGAAAGTCTTGGCTGCCTATGAAGGCAGCCAAGACTTGCCTAGAAACAGCTGCAAAGGCATAGGATATCTTTAATTTATGCTCTTCATATTTCATGTACATGCATGTACAGGAATAAAAAAAACGTGAAAGGTTCCAACTCTTCCAGTTTTGTAGTAATATTGGAAGACACTGCAAGGTAATAAAAACATCCGAATCATGGGTTCATTTTCAGTGAGGGATTGCCTAAAAATTAAAACATTTTTGGGGGGCCTTAGCCTTTGACGAAATTAATCAAACTCTCTTGTGCACAAAAGTTGATATGATTGCACTGATGTAATTGATAGAGACTTTAGCCGCTAAGGGTGCTTTATATTTTAATCAAACACTGAATTAAATTACAGCAATTGAAATTAATTATTTCATTTTATCACAGTATGAATGTGGGATTGGCATGTTAAGTTTTGTATTAAGCACTATGCACTTCAACTTCACATGCCCATCCCGTATTCATACATGGATAAGGCATCAGATGATTCATTTTAATTCTTATGTGATCTTGAATTTGATTGGCATCCCATGAATTGTGTACTTTAGTTGGATACTCCATTGAGTGCATTAGGATACACTATGGTGTGCATTTAACCCTTTACCTAACATGAAAAGCAGACGACACTTGCAAAAAAAAATTATTGAATAACTAATTTTTATCAGTTTTTGTCTCAAAAACGTAGGCCATGACCCCTCGTTGGAACGAGCTCGACGAGCTCGTTCCA
Source organism: Pictodentalium vernedei (assembly GCA_031216915.1). NCBI lineage: Eukaryota > Metazoa > Mollusca > Scaphopoda > Dentaliida > Dentaliidae > Pictodentalium > Pictodentalium vernedei. Next base: position 36,969,153 of record CM062290.1, read on the forward strand.
ACGCGGCGTCATAACCTATGTTTTTGAAAACATAGGCCATGACCCCTCATTGGAACAAGCTCAATGAGCTCGTTCCAACGAGGGTCATAACCTATGTTTTTGAGACAAAAAATGAAAATTATTTGGAGATTGCTGAGAATAGCGCTGGCCGGTTTTGGCCATTACGTTGGGTAAAGGGTTAACCAATACTGCCTGAACGTGTTCCAAACTTGTTCTCTGTTTTTTGTTGGAAAAATGACAGTCATGGACTGTTGCTCAGTTGCTTTTCTCCGCTGGTGAAACAGTCAAATCTAGAACTAATTACCAGCAGAAGCTTCTGCTGGATCACTAAGGTGTCTAGACCCTAACATATTCCAAGTTAACCCTTTGCTGCTAAAAAAACCCTTTGTCATCATTATCATCATTTTTATCCCCGAAGTTTTGGGGGCATATAGAAATGGATTCTGTCCGTCCATCCATTCATTCGTACATCCATCTGTCCTTCCATAACAACTTTGTACCGGCTTATATATCTTTTGTATGCTGGTGGACCACCAACCCCGACAAATTTGTCCCGTTTTTAATAAATCACTTTTTTGGCAGGGATACTGGTGAGGTTGCACCTTGTGTTGATTTGGGGTGAAGTACAGAATTATGATCTAACCTCTTGTGTTTAATCCTTAAAGGTCTATTTCCGACTTTTACGACATCAGAATAGGTGCCCTTAACATGCTATCATGAAGAGGTTCTGCTGACAATAGACAAATTAGCAAGGCAGTGGTTTCTTAACAGTCAGCCAAGACTTGACTAATAAAAATCACTGCTAAAGCCACTGGATGAATAGAGGTCGTTGTATGCTGGGATTTTAGGACACATGTCCAGGCTCATAAAGTTTAAATAATAACACATACCTATTATTACTTTGATCTCTGTCACATTGGCACCAAAACACTTAAATAAGAGAACCAATTCTAAAAATCAATCACATAACCTGTGGCGTATCCAGGAGTTATTTGGGCTTAGCTTTACTGGAGAGATGTGAAGGAGTATCCAAGTCACCTAGAAGTTCTAGGGTTCAATATGCTTCGATATTGATTCCATTCCCAACAGTTAATGTTTATAGCATTTCATAAATAATGTTACTCTTAAGTCTCGATGCAGTAAATATTGTATCCTAACCCTGATTTTATTACGTGGGAACCCTGTGGAAACCCTCAGAAGTGGAGCAATGCTTAACCCTTTACCTAACGAATTGCCCGCATCCGTCCGTGTAATATGCAAATTCAGCGGTTGAAAAAATGTTATTTTTCAAAAAATTTCAACAAAACCATATCATGTGACCCCTTGTTGGAACGAGCTCAATGAGCTCGATCCAACTAGGGGTCACATGATATGGTTTTGTTGAAATTTTTTTAAAAATTAGATAAAATGAAATTTAAAATAATAAAGTTTGATATCGTCTGCGTTGATAAAGGGTTAATCTGTTAAACAAATTTTGTTTTACCGATATATTTTATGGCAGCATATGTTTTAATGATAGCCCAAACTTCTTTACTGTATCCTTGTGTTGTGACAACAATAGAGCCATATATGCTGAAAGTGACCCAAAGGGATAATAAACAACAATAAACAGCTGTTGTGTGATGTATTCTACTTCTTATGTTGTTATGGTCTAATTGAATTTTTTATCATACTAGTACATCATCCAACAAAACAGATTGGTTAGACTACAATAATTAATGCACAGGTGCTAAAGAGTGATATTATTCAGGAACTGCTATGATCATCAGCTCAAAGGGGTGTACACATAATACATGTATACACATTATGTGTTGACTAACCGGTCCATAAACAGCCACATGACTCAACCTCGTGAAATATTTGTGGTCAGGAACCCCGGGAAGTGAAGCAGTGCCTGTTCACTGCGGTAAACAGGCTCTGTTTTACTGGTAAAATAGGACTCAGTCACCAATTCTTGGGAGGTGCGAACCCTCGCTAAAATGGGCAACTTGGCTTATTAACGCTCACCCCTGGTTTTGAGTTGAAACTCATGTTCTGGTCATGATTAGCCATTGTGCAAAAATATGTGACCTTAAATACCAATGAATAAATAAATAAATTTCCAATATCTGAATGGCATGTCTGCATGATAGTATTGTTAGTACTTCACCTTAGCTGACATATTGTATCGAGCATCCTCTAATAAGAGGGAGTTACTCAACGTTATAAATATTTGGTGGTTCCTGGATTCATTTCTTCGGTACTGGTAACAAGTATGGAAACATCTCTGAGTTCCCCCATGTTCGTAATCATGTTTTAGCAGCCAGAACTTAGTTATCAGGGTTCCCATAGGACCTTGGAGTCAAGGAATGGCCTTGAATTTGACTAAGCATCATTCAAGGCCTTGAAATTCTGGAAAATGTGTCAGGAGGCCTTTAATATTCCTGAAATAAAAACACTGACAAAGGACATAATCATAACTATATAGTTTTGTAAGCCAGAGTTAGTGATGGCATAGTCCTAACAAGGATCCTCTAGTCATTACCCACTCCTCCCACTTCCTCTTTAGGGAAATGGGCAGTGGGGGTAATGATCAAGGTCCTAGTACAGACAAGTGAAAGCAAAACCTTGAATTTGGCTATTGTAGGGCTTTGTAAAATGTTAAAATATATCAAGAAATGGCCTTGAATAGCCTTGAATTTTATCAGTCCTTGCCTGCAGGAATCCTGACTGTTACACAAAGATTTTATAATTGATTGAAGTTCTAAAGCTGTCAGTATCTCCAGTATCTAATGTATTCATTTTCAATTTTCACAGCAAAGTCCTTTGAAGACTGGAATCATTGGAATGTCAGGTGAGCATTAATACTATTGTCTTACTGTTCAAGAATCAATCCTTTAACAAATAATATCTGTGACCAACAGACATGTTAACTTTCCCGGAATGCCCGGGAAAATCCCGGAATTTCAGAGTAGTAGAAGAGGATGGCAGGGGGGATGGGGTCAAATCAACGGTTATTTTATGATTTTTTAACATAGCATAAATGCATCAGCGTAGTTGTCAACTAGTTCTGGATATAACCTGGTGTTAATGGTGGTCCATGAGCTGAAAATTCACAGGTTTTTTCTTTTATTTTGTCCCCGCGCAAACTTTTCCCTGAAATCCATCCCATTTCCCTGAAAACCACCCTCAGGTTCCCTGAAAAATTATTCTGGAGGTTAACATGTCTGGTTACCAAACAAAACAAAATTATGAGATGTAAATATAAATATAGGCCAAGGTTCTCAGTCAGTAACCAACAAGTTTTTAAATTCAGTAACTTTTATTTTATTGATGCCTAGTCACTTGTTTAACCCTCTGCACACTGATGTCAAAATACCAAAATTTCATTTCAAGTGGCCATTATTCCCATAATGCAACAAGAAATCAATGAGCTCTGTCAAACAAGACTGAATTGATTAAATTTCTAGTTGCATCATGGGAAAAATTAACAGCCTGAAATTTTGAGATTTTTACATCAGTTTGCAGGGGGTTAATGCAGGTGCTATTCATAGTATTTTTTTTCAGAATTATTACCCCTTATGGACTTGAAATTTGTTTCATTTTTACCACCCATCACAGTTTGGGTGCATACTCCCAATTTTTGTGCAAAATGGGAGTAAATATTTAAAAATTCACAATGTCTGAGTCGATCAAATTTTACTTATGTGTCTAGCCGAGGGCCAGCTATTGTAGATGCAACTCTTGGAAATCAGAGGCTAGATTTCATTTGGGCCAATAAAAAACTGTCTTTGTCTTGTTGCTGAGGTAATTTTTTCTCAGTTTTATGATGATGGAGGGACCATTTTTTCTTTTTTTTTTTAATCCATAAAACACTACTAAAAATAGTTGGAGTTATTTCAGAAATTGTTGTTGAAAAACCCTAGTTTTCAGCATCAAAAATTTCACATAATACAGCCTCAAATTTAATCAACTTGATCTCGTTTGACAGAGCTCAGTGACTCTGGCCAACAAGATATAATTGGTTAACTTTTTAGTGCAGTAGGTACAAAGTAGTACCATCAGAGATATTTCAAGGTCACAAAAAAGTTAGATTTCATTGATGAGGGAGAAGCCTGAGAAACAAGAATTTTTTTTACTGTGCGCAGTTTGGAAATATTATTAATCAGAATGACGTAAGCATCATTTTGTTATTGTATGTCGTTCATTGGAACAAACTTCAGGATAATACCATTATAGAACTTGCAGCATTCGATACATTGAATTCATAACTAGAACAAATTACATCATTATTATTATTATTAATCTCTGTAAAACTACACTACCCAGTCCTATCTGGCCTCGGAGTTTCCAAGGTAGGACTGGGTGGTGGAGAGTCTCACTGGGACTTTTGTTGTATCATTCGACAACGATATATATCACCTTTTCTCCTCACCAGTTTTTCATATCCCAGCTTTGTACCTTTATACTGGTTAAAGCAGATATTATTAGTTACACAGTTTGTTGGTGGCCTAATCTGGTATATAAGGTGTCAGTTAATTTCATATTAGACGAGAGCGAAACTCTAGTCCATTATGGAATTAACTGACACCATATATACCATATTGGGCCACCAACAAACTGTGTAATGAATATATCTTACCGACTGGTGCATCGATGCACAGAACTAATAACAACAGCGATCAAAATTAAATGAAAGAATTCTCACAATGTGTTCACATGTTTTTGCCTTGTTACAATTTATGGGAGAGTGCCCACAGGCACTCTCCCATAAATTGTAACAAGGCAAATTCACACATACCAAACAGTTTCATTTTGAAGATAACATGACACACATCCACAGAATATGAAGCCTTTTAAGTTGCCTAACCTGCACTTCGGACCAAATATGGGCTTCCAACACCCAATCTTTCAACTTGAAGCGTTTATCAGCTGCCGCCATTTTGAATAATCAATGAACAAAGGTGAGATTACCCATAGCTGTCAGTTTATATTGATGTTGACAGGCAGTATATGGTTTTATATGCAGTCTGCATGTGACGTCTTTGAACCAATGAAATTCCCAGATACTTGTAGGAGGTAAGATATAGAGTAATATTAGACCTTGGTTGTTTCACTTTCCTTTCAGACCAGGGTAAAGTAATTTGGGGTTTCATGTTATTCACCCCATTTTGTTTTTTGCCCAAAATAATAACACATTTTCTTTATTCTTGGCTCTGCAATTGGGTCACCTCCCTTATAGGGCAAGGGGAATACACCATTTCATGTTTCTTCCTCTTCCATTGAAATGCCAGATTAGGCCCCCACAAAGTAGATCTTCTGTTTCTCAGGCCATTATTTGTAAAATTGCATGCGGGCGAGCGTTTTTTTATTTTATTTTTTATTTCTGTAATTATTTCTTTGCCATCAAAAGTTCATCTTTCTGGTTTATGTTTTAGGCCTCATAATCTACAGAATAGCATGGGTGGTGGTGTATTCCGTCTCTTGAGAGCAAGAAGGCTTTGCAGTGCTAAAGCATTGCAAAGCCATCTTGCACTCAAGGGACAAATTTATCAGTTTTTTTTAACTTTGGTAAAATATCAGACATAAACCATTTAATTTTTATTTTTTTAAGTTTACATTGGTTATAAAAAGAGAGCATGCGGCAGCCAAAAGGACCATGCGGGAGGGCCTGAGAAACAGATTTTTATTTTTTTTAGGCCTTATTGCCTCATTTTTGCCAGATTGCTATAGCAATCTGGTAATAATGAGGCAATAAGTCTGGCGTTATTAAGGGTAAAATGGTGACTAATGGTACATTTTGTAATAGGTTGTTAAGTATATAACCCTGGCCATTGAAAATCCTACTATCTGAGACAACCTACACATGCAAGGAAGCAGTGTGCAAGTTCAAAACGATAAAATACGCATCTTGTGGAAAGGGATATACTACACCAGTTCCCACAGGGAAATAATTAATAATAACCTCATTCCACATTTTATTCTGATAACCTGGAGTAATGCTAAACTGAAAATTAACTAATCATGGACTTAATCTGTTATAATTACCCCAGTCCATATTTTACAATATTCCCTAGTCAAGTGACAGTGAGCCGAATGTTTTAATATACTTGAAAGCATCAAAAGCATTCATGACTGCAAAGCAGTTAAGTCTATTGTTGCGGAGAGGTTCATGAAAACTTGCAAGAAAAAAAATGTTTTCGCTATTTTTATATGGCATATTTAGGGCCACACAAAGTAGATCTTCTGTTTCTCAGGCCATTATTTGTGAAATTGTATGTGGGCGAGCGGTTTTTTATTTTATTTTTTATTTCAGTAATTACTTTTATGTCATCAAAAGTTCATGTTCTTGGTTGAAGTTTTAGGCCTCATAATCTACAGAATAGCATGGGTGGTGGTGGATTTCATCCCTTGAGTGCAAGAAGACTTTGCAATGCTAAAGCATTGCAAAGCCTTCTTGCACTCATGGGACAAATTCATCAATTTTTTTAACTTGGGTAAAATATCAGACATAAACCATTTAATTTTTATTTTTTTTAAGTTTAAATTGGTTATAAAAAGAGAGCATGTGGCAGCCAAAAGGACCATGCGGGAGGGCCTGAGAAACAGATTTTTTTATTTTTTTAGGCCTAGCTAATCTACCTTTTAATGATCATTGCAATCTCTAATTATTTTTCAGCCTGTAGAAATAATATTTATACAGTGGAGCCCACTTAATTGGATATCTCTTATTTGTATATCCCTGTTAATTGAATATAATTTTCAAACACAAAACCATTTTCCATACCTTCAGTACAAATTTGATCTGTTAATTGCATATAGGTTGTAAAGTAAACTCCTGTTAATTGTATATAATGTTTTGTAATATGTCGAAAAAATTACTGTGACACGTACCAAATTCCCCTTACTTTTCAACCTTTTTGGCCTCACTACATCGAATACAGGCATTTATTCTATTATATCTTGTTTGACAGAGCTCTATGAGCTCTGTCAAACAAGATATAATAGAATAAATGCTCAGTTTACCTCCAGAACACAGGAAACTGACCAAATCTCTGTTAATTGTATACTGTTAATTGAATAATTTTCACTGGCAAAATGGATATTAAATTAAGAGGATTCTACTGTATACATAAATTCTTCCCCAGAGAGTAATTTCCGTGCAGAAGGATTCCAATATCAAAAAAAAGGTGTAGCCAAAACAATTATGGACAATTATCTCCACTCTCCTTCCTCCTTCCTGTAATTGTGGTATAATACAATAAATAATGCATGGGGTTGGGAGCTATATGGTAGTTTATGGACCATCAGTGAACCCTTAACCCTTTACCTAACGAATCGCCCGCATCCGCCCGCATAATATGCAAATTGAGCAGTTGAAAAAATTAAATTTTTCAAAATATTTCAATAAAGCCATATCATGTGACCCCTCATTGGAATGAGCGCATTGCGCTCGTTCCAATGGGGGGTCACATGATATGGTTTCGTTGAAATTTTTTGAAAAATTTAAAAAAAATTTATTTAAAATAATAAATTTTGAAATCATCTGTGTTGGGTAAAGGGTTAATGTGCGGAGTGACCTGAGTTGTGCTTTGGTCAATGCAGACTTTATGAATTGACTCTCTGGTCCATAAACTGCCATATAACCTCATCTAATATTTGTTCAATACCACCCATCACTGACTTTCGTTATCACACTGACTTTAGTTATCACCATGGTGTTTACAAAGTGAATGACTTTCTTGATAACTGACCCGCAGTGTCAGTGAAAAATATTCAACTTAGGAGTATTCAGTTAACAGGATTGTGGTCATTAACCTGTATTCTGGTGACAAACAGAACATTTATTCTATTATTTCTGGTTTGACAGACCTTAACCCTTGACCCAACGCAGACGATCTCAAAATTGATTATTTTAAATATCATTTGTTCACATTTTTCAAAAAATTTCAACAAAACCATATCATGTGACTCCTCATTAGAATGAGCTCAACGAGCTCGTTCCAACGAGGGGTCACATGATATGGTGTTGTTGAAATTTTTTGAAAAATAATATTTTTTCAACTGCTGAATTTGCATATTACGTGGGTGGATGAGGGTGATTCGTTGGGTAAAGGGTTAAGATTTTTCAGTCCAAATACTTCAATGAACATGGGAAATTCAGTGGTTGTCAGAGTTGTACCTTGATAGATTACAAGCTTTTATTCAGCAAACAAAAGTTTATTCTGTACACCATTCACAAAAAACAAGTCACATTTGTAGTGAAGGTGTGGTGAATGGTTTGGTGTTTGGAAGTTATGTGCATTTAAGAGGGTTATGGCACCACAAAGTAGATCTGTTTCTCAAGCCATTTTTTTTGTAAAACTGCATGTGGACGGGTTGTATTTTATTTTTTTATTTATGATTTTTGTAATTATTTCTTTGCCATCAAAATGTTCTTGGTTTATTTTATGCCTCATAATCTACAGAACAGCACGGGTGGTGGTGTATTTCATCCCTTGAGTGCAAGAAGGCTTTGCAATGCTAAAGCATTGCAAAGCCTTCTTGCACTCAAGGGACAAATTCATAAATATTTTTAACTTGGGTAAAATATCAGACATAAACCATTTAATTTTTATTTTTTTAAATTTTAAATTGGTTATAAAAAGAGCAGCCAAAAGGACCGTGCGGGAGGGGACTGAGAAACAGATTTTTAACTTTTTAAGCCTATTCAATTCAGAGATATCCAATTGAGTGAGAACCACTGTACTAAGAAAAAGATAATGATCTTGTTTTTTTAAATAGATCAGTCACATTCTGTAATGTTTTTTAAAACCTTTTACAGGTTTTGATGCTTGTGTACAGATCTTTGATACAAGAACTTGCAGTGAAAAGCAAAATCATATTGAACCTATCTTTGTGCACAAAGGACATGCGATTGAATCCACAATCTCCTCATTTGAGATTGTCTCTCATATTTGGCATCCAGAGACAAAAGATCTTATCATCTCTGCAGGAAGTGATGGTTCTGTGCATGCATGGCAACCAGATATCAAGGAAACATAGTCAAAGTGCAATATCTTGACAAAGTAACCATCCACTGGGAAATTTTTATCCAATTATTTGTAGGAGTATAAAAGCACACAAAATTTTCAACCAAGGTCATAGCTTCAAGGTCAAGGTCACAGACCACTTCATACAGTGCTTTCTCTTGACTTAAATGTGTCATGACATTGAACCAAGATTATAACTTCAAGGTCACTGATCAATCGTCTGCCATGACAAAACAAAACCATATTGTCTGTCTCGTATATGATATATTTTCACTGAGATTTTGACAACTTTGCTTTGCACCAAAACCCTTCAACCAATCAAATATTGAAAGGTTCATCCACCCTTCTCATGTGCTACATGAAGAGTGGATTACCACTAAACATTTGCAGGGTTGAGCATCCTCCCAGACAATAACCTTTATTACATGCCCATGCAGTCTCTCTTATGCATTACGGCGTGCAATACGGCTATGCAATACGGAATTCCGTATTGCACACCAACCTGTTCCAACCGAGACTTTTTTTATGCAATGCGACTGCATAAAGTGCATGGTGTTTACCACCGTTGATAAAAAAGAAAATTGGGTCAGTAGGTGCTTGGGTCATGTAATAAATACAAAACCACATGTATGTTTCAATGAGTCGTTTTGTATTCAATTCGTCAGATGTGCGTAGAAAGAAAACGTCTCGACCTTCGGTCTCGACCTTTTCTTCCTATGCACATCTGACTCATTGAATACAAAATAACTCATTGAAACATACATGTAGTTTTGTCTATATATTCTCTTAACAGCTCAAGAAGAACAAATAATGTTTCAGGTAATGGACATCTATATTCAACCCAGAGGTCTATTCTCTGAAACTTTTCTTGTCCTTTATATGCTCTTTTGTACATTATACCATGATTACCTATTCCACTATATATAAAAAGCCTATGACATAAATTTTAGCTTTACACACCAAACATGGTGAACATGCTAGCAATGGGATTTCAAGAGTTAAAATTTACACCTACAATGGCACATCCATGTTGACCTTTGGTAACCTTGCCTTGAATGCAAACTTGTCCAAATTTATAACTTGTCGCCTCGTGAAGAATGAAATGAAATCAAATCCGCAATTATTTATTATGTTTTCAAATAGGTTTACCTCATAAGATATCAAAAATTAACCAACATGTGTTGTCTCATGTTAATAAAGCATCCATAACTCTAAATAGTATGTCATTATGTTGTTAAAATGAAAAAGGCCTGTAATTTTTGCGTTTAGTTTTCTATTTCATTTCGGCGATAAAATTGCCGGCGGAAGTACCGCCTATGAGTGCTCATGTGAACAAAAACTGATTTGCATGTGTGAATATTTATTCAACATTTAAACTCTTATTAATCTGACGATCGTGGTATAAGTAAAATATTCTAAAGTGGCTTGGTGTACCAAATGTTCACCACTTGTGATGAAGTGGTGTTAACCATGTAGCAAAGGATCGCAGTTAAACCACTTCACCACGAGTGGTGAACATTTGGTATACCAAGCTACTATGGGCATATTCTATATGTATGCAAGATTCAATATCCAGATGGAAAAATTCTACTTTACAAGTAAATAGGACAAAGTAACCAATATCTGGGGTGAAAGTCTTTTAAAAGCGGGGGGAATATAATTATAAATAATGGCTAAAGTTAACCCTTTATGTAACAAATTGGTTAACCCTTTACCCAACGTAACGGCAAAAAACGGCCAACACTATTCTCAAAAATCGCTAATTAATTCTCATTCTTTTTTGTCTCAAAAACATAGGTTATGGCCCCTCGTTGGAACGAGCTCATCGAGCTCATTCCAACGAGGGGTCATAATTTATGTTTTTGAGATAAAAAATGAAAATAATTAGTTATTCAATAATTTTGTTTGCAAGTGTCGTCTGCTTTTCATGTTAGGTAAAGGGTTAAAACCATCCGCATAATTTACAAATTGAGCAGTTGAAAAAAAAAAGAATTTAAAAAAAAAAATTTCAACAATACCATTTGGCCTCAAAACAGGTGCCCTATTGGAACAAGCTGTTCGAGCCCATTCTAAAGGGTGTGTGTGTGTGGGGGGGGGGGGGGGGGGCACATGATATGGTTTTGTTGAAATTTTGTGAAAAAAAATGTTTAAAAAAAAGAATTAAAATAACACATTGTTATAACATGTGCATTGGGTAAAGGGTTATATTGCAGTAAACAAACTCCACTCCATCACTGTTTTAGTGGTTATCTACTTGCCATGTATTGTAGCTCTACTGTTGTTATACTTGTCAAGAAATTTATTTTATGAATTAAAAAAAAACTCATACTGTTGAATGTTTTATTGTTTTTAATGAACCAGTAATATTTTATATTGTATAAATAAGTAGATTTCTACATATAAAATATAATATAAATTATGAAATAATAACAATGTTATGAAGCACCATATGAATCAACTAATTCGTTATAATGTACATAATTGGATTATTAATTATAATATATGTATACAATTTGTAGTTTGTACAGGAGTCTGCGACTATGACACTTCCATACCTATCATCACTGTAAACTGGTATGTCAGTATTTCATTAAGACATTAACCCTTTACCCAACGCAGACGATATCGAAATTTATTATTTTAAATATCATTTTTTGAAATTTTTCAAAACATTTCAACAAAACCATATCATGTGACCCCTCGTTGGAACGAGCTCGTTCCAACGAGGGGTCACATGATATGGTTTTATTGAAAAATAATTTTTTTTCAACTGCTGAATTTGCATATTACGCGGGCGGGTGCGGCCGATTCGTTGGGTAAAGGGTTAATTAACTTACATCAAACGTCTATAGAAATTCCTACTAATTTCAACAATTCTCTGTAAGTCCATTGTCAATTCTTTTGTATTACATCACTCCTTGGTTTTGAAAGACACATGCAAAATGTACTTATTGTTAACTATTAATTATCTGTAGGCAAGTATCTTTGCTTGTCACCTAATTTCGAAGTTGAGTGAAGCCGAAGTGTCAAATTTGTATAAAATTGTATCACATTAAACCGAACTTGGACAACTTCTATGCTAGAGGTCTCGAGTTCGATCCTCATCCAGGACAACCCATGTTGTGTCCTTGGGCAACACACTTTATCCCGGTTGCCTACATTGGGGCACGATGACGCTGTTTACTAAGGCATTTTGCACGTCGATGGTAACCCTGCTTGAGCAGAGCTTGAACAGAGTTAGAATGTTGAGAAGCTGACACTTTCTTGTCAATGCTCGGTGGTTCTCTCCGGGTACTCTGGCTTCCTCCACCCATAAAACTGTCATGGACACGATTAGCCATTGTGCATAAGTATGTGACCTTAAACACCAATAAAGAAATAAATAATCTTTTTGTGTGATATGTCCTATGGATGTATCACACCAAAAAAATTATTTTTTAATTTTTTAGCTTTAGGATCTACCTTTTATGTATTTAACCCTTTACCCAACGAATCGCCCGCATCTGCCCGCGTAATATGCAAATTCAGCAGCTGGAAAAATATTATATTTCAAAAAGCTCGTTCCAAAGAGGGGTCACATGATATGGTTTTGTTGAAATTTTTTGAAAAAATTTAAAAAATGATATTTAAAATAATAAATTTTGAAATCGTCTGCATTGGGTAAAGGGTTAATTAATATTCTGTCTGTAGTCAGATCAGTGCATATAAACACAGTTGTGTCCTTCACATCCACAAGTATGCATGGAAGGTTCATGTGTACTCAGTGACATTCATAACACCATCGTTGATGACTCCAAGCAGTTATAAATGAAACACTGCGGTTTATTTATGGTTTACCAATACTTGGTCACAGCTTGTGAATACTGCTTTCATCAAAGTCATGTTGTGGCCCAAAATTAATTAAAATTTGTTATTATTTGTTCTTACAATGAATGTGTGCTATTGATGTGAAAGAAAGTATCAAATAACCATGGCCTGAACATACATTGAGCTCCAGATAAGATTGTATAGGTATTAACCCTTTACACAACAAATCGGCCACATAAACCTGCATAGTATACAAATTAAGCAGTTGAAAAATTATTTTTCAAAAAATTTAACAAAAAGATATCCTGTGACCCCTCAATGGAATGAGCTTGTCGAGATCATTCCAATGAGGGGTCATATGATATAGTTTTGTAGAATTTTTTTTTTAAATTTGAAAAAATAATATTTAAAATTATAAATTTTGATATCATCTGCATTGGGTAAGTGGTAAGAACATATTTCAGGGTTCATATAGGTAATGGAATCCTGGAAAATCAGGAAATTTAAAAATCAGTCTTCAGGCATTGGAAAGTGTTGAAAAAAGACAATATGCAGTATTGGAATTTTAGAAGTCACGACATTTTAAAAGCGTACTAAAATATCTTGCAATGTGAAAAAAAACTGATGGCATATCTAAATACTAGTAAGCAATGATGCAAGAGCTTAGACAAAAATTCACATGTTCAATAACATTTGTTGCTTTTGGGGGTATCAATTCAATTGGACATTTATTTTCTACTGCTGAAGCAAGTAATTTGATTAAATTCATACATATCCAAACATATCTTTTGAGAGAGATACACAAATGTTTCATCTCCTGAGAAACATACACAAGTGTGTCAAAGGACTCATTCCTGAATTCAAGAATGCAAATGGGACCATTGCGGCAGGGAAAATTGGCTAATTTGTCACAAAATGATAAATTTTACTTGTTCAAAAATTTCTTTTTTTGACAACACTTGGCAAAATGTTTTGAACATCATAAAATTTGGGCATAATTACCACAACATGGGCATGACATTTACCGTAGCTAATCTGGAAGAATTTAAAGATCTGGGAAAAAGTGCAGTATTTCCAGTGAATGATGAATCGAGGTCATAGTGCATTAACTCAAGTCAAACTACTACCTCTACTTGTATAAATTCTCCTACCTTACAAGCTCTGCTAGCTCTACGTATTAAATTGAACATACATATACAATATGGAAGACATTTTACACATTTTGTTTTACATATGGTTAAAAGCAAAATAATAAAAGTAATCGTGTTTGCTTTTGTCAATAAGTAGGCATTGACATGGAGAACCAGTCAAAACAAGCTCTAGGAGAACTACAAGAATATTATAATCACATTATCCCATCACTGATATTATAATTCCCCTGCATTTAGTAGGGTGCTATTTGAGAGCACTTTAACCCTTAGTCCTCATACAGACACAAATTGACACTTTTATATTGCTTTGGAAATGTTGCCTCAACTGTATTATTCCTTGAGAACTTTACTGGCAAGCCAGAAAATAAGCAGTCTGACATTTGCAGAATGAGGTCCCCTGAGGGTGAATTTGATGATGCTATCTCATACAGTGGGTCAATTTATTCTCTGGGTACCTCCTCCTGTTTAGTTTTGAGACCCTGATTCAGATTGAGGTTCACAGAGGGTGAATTTAGTGATGCTACCCTGCTGTGCAGGGTAGCATCACTAAATTCACCCTCTGGGGACCTCATTTTGCAGATGTCAGTCTGCTTATTTTCTGGCTTGTTTACTAGTAGGCTGCATTTATCTTGGCAATGTCTTTCAATAATAGTTGGCTGCCTGTACAGGCAGCCAACAGTGATGTAGAAACACTGTTAACCCTTTACCCAATGAATCAACTGCATCTGCCTGTGTATATACAAATTACGCCGTTGAAAAAAAAAATTCAACAAAACCATAGCATATGACACCACCTTGGAACAAGCTCACTGGGTTTGTGCCAATGAGGGGTCACATGATATGATTCTTCTGAAATTGTTTGAAAAACTTTTAAAAACAATAATTAAAATAAAAAAATTTGATATCTTGTGTGTTGGGTAAATGGTCAAGTCATCTGTGTGCAAGTATATATGGTAGCAATTACCATAAAAATTGATTTGAGGCTTCAAGGGTTAAAAAAGTTAACTGGAATAATCAGTGAAGAAACTATGAAATCGTTTCTTGTGTTTACCCTACAACTTCTTTGAACTAGAACATTATGTATAGGATGTAATTAAGTTTAATTGGGGTACTTGAATTGATTAGTTGTGGCTTCAGTTTGCATCTGGAGAATTAAGATTTTGTTTTTTGTTTGAGAGAGCTTTCAGAACGCTGTTAGACAGTGCTGAGGTGCATGAAAGAGGGCTGTGTTGAGCACGGCAATTGGTTGAATTCCCTCTCTTGGAAAACAGAATGGTGATTTGGGGGATCCTGATGGTATGCTACCCAAGTGTTGAAAGATGGCAATAAAATATGTGTCCAACCTTTCCTCATTCTTTTTTCTTGATCAGACATGATCCATAAGTTTTTATCACTGTGGCTCAAAATGGGAGAAGTGAAATTTGATGACTGAAAATGTATGAGCTTCTATGGTGTTGCCAACACTGAACAAATCAGCAGTAAAACTGGATAATACATGGGGCACCATTCCTATTTTTTTCATAAACAGAACCTGTTATTTTTTTAATTGTTTCTTTCTTTTCGAAATTACACAAATTATCTCTCATCTATTTTCGCTAGGATGTGGAAGAAAGATTGGAATTCAACATTTTTTTTTCAAAGATATATCATTTTCCATGAAATTCAGGTCCAAACGTTTCCATTGTGGCTATCAAATTTTTTTTTGTTTGAAGGAAATCACCATGAGGGTAAATATAGCCTGAAAACATTAATAAACGCTAAAATCAAATGACCATTTTCAGAGTTTTGCCATGGATTCTTGGAAACTTAACATATCTGAGCATTGAGTTAGGATTGGTTGTTACCCCATAAACTAACATCATTCAGTCTTTAACCCTTTACCTAACCTGAAAAGCAGACGACACTTGCAAAAAAAATTCTTGAATAACTAATTTTTTTCATTTTTTTTCTCAAAAACATAGGTTATGACCCCTCGTTGGAACGAGCTCGACGAGCTCGTTCCAACGAGGGGCCATAACCTATGTTTTTGAGACAAAAAATGAAAAAATAATGAAAATTAATTGGCGATTTTTGAGAATAGCGCTGGCCAGTTTTGGACATTACATTGGGTAAAGGGTTAAATGTGTGAACCCTTTACCTATCATGAAAAGCAGATGACACTTGCAAAAAAAATCCTTGAATAACTCATTTTTTTCTTTTTTTTGTCTCAAAAACATAGGTTATGACCCCTCATGGGAATGAGATAGTTCCAACGAGGGGCCATAACCTATGTTTTTGAGACAAAAAATGAAAATTAATTGGCGATTTTTGAGAATAGCGCTGGTCGGTTTTGGCCGTTACGTTGGGTAAAGGGTTAATAATCAACCATAATCATTGTTTTCTCCTCTCTCATTTACCGGCTGGAAAACAAGAAGCAGTAACCAACTTACATCAGATAAACATACACAGCTCTTTATGGTAAAAGTCACAAGTTCAAGTCACAGATTCAAGGCTGGTTTCTTTCACTTCCTACCTATCCTATCCAAAACAGATTTGTTTATTTCATTCCTTGCATCGAAAGCCCATGAAAATGTTACTTTTTCTTTACCATAAAGCACATTCACTTTCGAAAAGTGTTGTGAGGTAACAAGAAGTTAATTACAACATCAAAGCCTTTTGTCTGTAATTGGCCATTTTATAAACAGGCTTGATTTAATCTGAGTGCTTTGTTTCATTAACTATCTGTCTCTTTACCTGACATGACTAGCAGGTAACACTTACAAAATATTTTCTTCCGTAACAAAATATTTTCATTTTTTGCTTTCCAAACTTTGGGTATGGTCCCCTCATCTCAACAATCTCATTTAAAAGAGGGGTCAAAGACCATGTTTTGGAGGTGAAACTAAAAAAATATTGACTTTATTCTTGTGTTGTGGTCACGATATGGCCGCAGATACTGAGAGTGACTATAATCCTTCAACCCTGATGGTGCCCTCCAGGTTAGTTCAGTGGAAGAAGTTGGAAGAGTCCATATTTATTACTTGTGGGTAGACCATTCAATATTTTCAACAAGCAGCCAAAGGCTGCACATTGAAAATATTAATTGGTCACCCCACACAGTCACTGAGGAGTCATCCTACTAAGTGAAATTATGACATATCAGGTTACTGGACTGTAAATCTGGCCTTTAGTGTTCAAAGGTAAACATCGGCAAGCAATAAATACATTTGCACTTGTGGTAGTTATGAGGGCAGGGGTGGGGGGGGGGGGGGGGTTATTACCATTAGTCCTCAAAATTAACTTCAATCCTTTCTCAAGCCATGAGGTCCATAGGCTGTAAGTTATTCAATGTTTTTGTGACAGAACTGGATGGCATTATAGTGGTGCATGTGCCAGAGAAAAATATTCATTTAACAGGATTGTACAGTTAACAGTAGTTGGGTCACTTATCTGTCTTCTAGTTTTAAACCAAGCATTTATTCTATTATATCTTGTTTGACAGAGCTCACCAAGCTCTGTCAAATAAGATGTAATAGATTAAATTTCAATATTGGATGTATTGAAGCCAAAAATGTAGATAAACTGTAGGAAATTTAATGCATGTCAGAGTAATACTTTGAGAGAGCACAAGATTTTTTATTCTATTATCAGGAGTTTACTCCATAACCTCTATGCAATTAACAGATCAACATTGTATTGAAGGTATGGTAAATGATTTGGTGTCGGTAAGTTAAATACAGTTAACAGGGTTATTCAATTAAAAGATATACAGTTAAGTGGGTTCCACTGTACATGACTGTGTATGAATGGTTAAGGTTATTGTAGGTCAAGCGTCTAGCCCAAGCCAGTAACCTTTTGAAAATCATGGTTTACTATTGGAAGCTACAACTGGTGCAAGTATCCAGCTTGAGAATGAATTTCAGGGATGTGTGTTAAGATGAACCCAAGACTTTTCAATTATGTCAAAGTAGACAATTAGTAACCAGTGGCTTAGACATGGTGGTGAGAGTCTTGCATCCTCCCATCCCAAACTGGACCCCAAAAATCTAAATGGGGTGACAACTAATGAAATTACTCATGACATGCCATGCTTGGTCAAATTTGATACTTGTATCTAGATGCAAAATGTCTTCAGACAGTTCCATTTTGTGCATATTTTTCTGAAAAAATATATGCCCACCACAACTACACAAGAGGGAAATCACCTCCATAGCTTTCTCCAACTTGAGACTTCAATTTTTGTGATATGCCAATGACAAAAAAAATACAAAAATGCTTGGATGCCCCCCCCCCCCCCCCCCCCCCCGCCCCCATATAGATACTTGGCTATGCACATGTTAGTAACCCAGTGTACCTCTTGTATCCTTCAAATAATCATATAAAAATCAATTTAAACTTCTTTCAGTGATAGTGTTGGCTGTTTGTTTTTCCTTACTTAGAGTAAGTTCCTGATGTGAAAAGGCTTCCTGTGTTTCTTACTGATGTTATGTAGCTTCTTTTAATTGCATCTTCATTTTTAATATCAGACCTCAAGTTTGGGATATAATAATAAAAGTCACAAAAACGAAGCTAAATCAAATTCACCCCTTTGTATTAGTTAAATCATTTCATATAAATGTGGTAAAAGAGTTTATTATAAATAAGCTTAAAATTTATTGTCACGAAACCTTTCTGCAATCAATAATTTTCAGGGGCTATTTGTACTGCAATATAAAATGCATGTGGGGTGAGGATGAAAACTACAAAGGATGCATACATCACAGTAAAGAATTTGCAAATGCCAATTAATTGGCCCATGCAAATCTTTTTACTGTGATGCATGCATCCAGTGTATGTTCCATCCTCACCCTACGTGCACTTTATATTGCAGTGATCTGCACTTGTGTCCCAAACTACACAAAACTATATATTGATGCCCAAACCTATAGTACTGTTTACCCCTTGCTTGTTCTTCAGTTATGAGTTTTACCTGCCAAAAACCTGTTGTACCCAATGAGTCTATGGGCCAAATGTTTTCTCAGCTGACTGAGACAGACATGTTAAATCTCACTATTATAGCAGGAGACTCACTATTTTACAAAATTACAAATTACTGTTAACTGATAGAGTGCTGGAAGCCCATACTTGGGCTTTACTCTGAAGTGTCAGTACCAGCACTTAAAGGCTTCATATTTTGTGGATGTTGTTCATACCACCTTTGAAGTGAAATTATTTAGTCTGTAAGGATTTGTCTTGTTACAATTTATGGGAGAGTGCCTATTGGCACTCTCCCATAAATTGTAACTAGGCAAAAGTATGTGAACAAATTTTGATGACCAAAAATAATTCAGCACTCTACCAGTTAAATGAGCTGGAATTTGGGATTTTTAACAGAATTTCACAGTTGAAGACAATAAATTTTCCGCTTTGAGCCATTTAAAAATTGAGATCTCACTACTCTTGCACAGCAATCTCACTATTCTGCAGCTCTTCACCTCAACATGTCTGGACTGACAGTACATACAAAGATGTAGTATATGAACAAACAAGAGGTGCCAATTTAATCTATGGCTCATTCTATTATTAAATCCTTCCAACGATCTGAATTCATCATAAAAAGTCTGAAAAATAAAACTGACAGATTCCCGGGTAAGAAACCTTCCAAATCTTTCACATTTCCTATTTTTTGTTCTGTTTATTTGCATGAGGCTGAAAATGATGTTTTTTCTTAATACTGAAACTTATCTTTTTCTGCTTCTAACACATAACTCATGATCATTCTTTTGGAACGAGCTTGATAAGCTAATTTCAATGAAGGATCATAAGCTGTGTTTTTGAAGCCAAAAATAAAACAATGAATTTGACTGGTGATGCTTATTTACTAGACTGGGTAGATTTGTCCAGACTTTTGATTAAAGGATTAAATCAGATTTGAGGTTTTATAATAGCCAATAGATAAACAGTATTCACACTTCCCATTAGTACTGAATACATTATAGCACTTCGCTTCACTAACCCTGTCTGTTACATGAAATAATACAGCAACATTATTGTCATGGTTAGAGATAGAAGTTCTTCCCAGAAAGTGGTCTAGATCCTGACATTGGTCTAGCATATATTAAGGGATGATATCCTTCTCTAGGCGAATGTGGTGGAGAGTATGGTCTCAGGTCACGGTTGCTTCTTGAGTAATCCGAGTGTGAATACACTGATGATCGGTCATCTCTTCTGAGTGGTGCTCCAATATTAACTAAATATGGGCTGTGCTCCACATGGTGTCCTGACCATAGAACTGTTATTGTATATATTCCTGGTTCAATCGGGCTGTATTTACAAACAAACTTCTTATCTTTTTGGCTTGCTCTGCTTACTTTCACTTTGAAGGCACCTGTAATAAATTTTAAAACTCAATTATATTTCCTTTTCTGTGTTCATGCTGGCATGAAATGTTTTGGTGTTCAGCGGAATCTTGATTCGGTGCCAAATAATTTTTTTGTGCCAAATGAAAGATTTTATTTAGTAGCAAATGGAATCTGATTGTAAATGAGAACAAATTAATCGAGAGAACGGCAATGCAATTGGATTATTGTAATTCTCTCCTCTATGGCTGCAAACAGTCCCTAGTTAACAAGCTGCAGAATGTTCAGAATTGTGTGGCTAAACTTGTGACCAAGAGTAAAAAATCCTCTTTGGCTTCCCCTATCTTACAAAAACTGCATTGGTTACCCATTAGTGAAAGAATTAGTTTCAAAGTATTATTGTTTACCTACAAAGCTGTCAACGATTTTGCGCCTCCTTATCTTTGCAATCTAGTTAACTCTTTACCTAACATGAAAAGCAGACGACACTTGCAAAAATGATTGTTGAATAACTATTTTTTTCATTTTTTGTCTCAAAAACATAGGTTATGACCCCTCGTTGGAACGAGCTCGACGAGCCCATTCCAACGAGGGGTCATAACCTATGTTTTTGAGACAAAAAATGAAAAAATAATGAAAATTAATTGGCGATTTTTGAGAATAGCGCTGGCCGGTTTTGGCCGTTACGTTAGGTAAAGGGTTAAGAAGTATGAACCTGCTCGTCCTTTGTTATCAGCTACTTCATGCAATCTTGTTCAGAATGCAAGAAAGCTGGTCACAGCTGGCGATCGGGCCTTCTGCATTATTGCACCACATTTGTAGAATGCATTACCTGACGACATAAAAAACCACAGTCATTCGAGTCATTTAAGAGACACTTAAAAACACACCTGTATAAACTGGCTTATTACTGACCCGCTTGTATTATATGAAATGCACCTTTAGTTTTGTGTGAAGCCTGTGAGCACTTATGTGGATACTCGGCTCTAAACCATATTATTATTATTATTATTATTGTATTTTGAGTGCAACTCGGTGAAATCAGCAATTCTAAAGCATTACAGTTGCCACCTTGTTACACTCAAGGTATGATATAATTAATTTTTTTATCTGGCTTTTTATGTGTACCCATACTATGTATGGTACACATAATGCCAGCATCCGGGGTGACCATCCGTCGTTCGTCCATCCTTTGTCCGTCCATCTGTCCATCCATCCGTCTGTCTCCATCCGTCTGTCTGTCCGGCGTCCGTATCCATTTCTTTGGCATTCAATAACTTGAAAAATATTACTTGGATTGTCAAGTTACTTTATATTTGTGTTCAGGTTACTGATGTACCGAGCTGTATAGTTTTTGGTGTAAATCTGTTATTTTGAGATATTAACCCTTTATCCTTCAAATTGAAAATTCCTCCAATCCCTTTGGCATTTAATAACTTGAAAAATATTGCCTGGATTGTCAAGTTACTTTATAATTGTGTTCAGGTAATTACTGATGTGCTGAGCTGTATAGTTTTTGGTGTAAATCTGATAATTTGATCCGGAGATATTAACCCCCTTTATCCTTCAAATTGAAAATTCCTCTAATCCCTTTGGCATGAGATAACTCAAAAAATATCAATCCGATTGTCATGTTACTTTATATATTTATTCAGGTTACTGATGTGCTGTGCTGTATAGTTTTTTATGTAAATCTGATAATTTGATCTGGAGATATTAACCCTTTATCCATCAAATTAGACACTCCTCCAATCCATTTCTATATGTACCCATACCTTGTATGGTGTACATAATGTCGGCATCCGTGGTGGCCCTCCGTCATACAGCTTTCTACTAGTTGCGCATATGGGTACACATCTGACGATTTCATCAGCCTATTTTTAAAGTATTTAGTTGCAAAAAAAACCCACAAATGGTAAAAAGATAGATAATAAACTGAAGCTAAAACTAAAGAATTGTTAAATATTGTTTGACAGAGCTCAGTATTGCATTAGAACTTAGTAAAATGACCAAATTCTTGTTGATTGTACACTGTACATGTACTGTTCTTGACTTTACATTTTTATTGTTACAGTATAGACACAGCTGCTGTATTTGACCTTAACCCTCTGCACACTGATGTCGAAATATCTAAAGTTCAAGGTGCAAATTTTTCCCATAATGCAACTAGAAATTTAACCAATTCAATCTTATTTGACAGAGCTCATTCAAGATTGAATTGGTTAACCCTTTACCCAACGCAGACGATATCAAAATTTATTATTTTAAATATCATTTTTAAAAATTTTTCAAAAAATTTCAACAAAACCATATCAAGTGACCCCTCGTTGGAACGAGCTCCACGAGCTCGTTCCAACGAGGGGTCACATGATATGGTTTTGTTGAAATTTTTTGAAAAATAATATTTTTTCAACTGCTGAATTTGCATATTACGCAGGCGGATGCGGGCGATTCGTTGGGTAAAGGGTTAAATTCCCAGTTGCATTATGGGAAAAATGGCTACTTGAAATTTAGATATTTTGACTTCAGAGTGAAGGAGGTTAAATGTAAACTTCATGCATTTTATTGGGGCTCTGTTCTCTGTACAAAATTTGAAAATGAAGGTGATGGATAACTGCAGCTTTTTCTGTCCTCAGGAAGACTTAAATGGTTGAGGGCTACATTATTTTTGGTGGTCTGAATTTGTTCATCAAAATTTGTTTTATTTCATAGGCACTCTTCAATAATTTGTGATAAATTTATACAAACAAAAAATTATTTTCATTTTGACTGAATATGAAAAATGTGCAAGGAAAACATTGGCTTTTGCTCTGGTACCCTCATTTTTTTTAAAAGCCCTGATAGTGGCTTCTAGCACTCAGTTAATAAAATGTAAATGTTAAAATCACCTTTTGGTCCTTCTATACGGACATTAAGTTGTCCACCTCCTGCACCTTTAGCATCAACTGTGAAATGACTCTCATAGTCAGGAAGGTTGCCATCATGTATTCCTGGTCCATAAACTGTTACATCTCTTTTACGCTCAGTCTTGATGAATATGTCATATGGACTTTCTGGATGGTAAAAAAGGAAAAGGTTACATGTTTTCCCATGAAATACTATAGAATGAAGACAAATATCTTCACTAGTGAAATATATTATTAGTTAAACAGTTGGTTAGTGACCTCACATAACATGCTAATAATTCAAAATAGAATGTGTTTTCATTTTTGGAATTCACTAAAAGTAATCCATTCCAATGAGGGGGTCATAAGTCAAATATGAACATTTTTGAGAATAGTACTGGCTGGTTTTGCCATCACATTGGGTAAAAAGTTGTATAGAATTTGTTACTCTATTAATAAGGAAATGCATTATAACCAGAAAGTAGCTAACCCTGTGCAATACACAGGATTAGTCACACTTTCTCTATACAATTGGTAACTGTGATATCACACACTACACTTAGGCTATGCAATACACAAGGTTAGTCACACTTTCTATAAACAATTGGTAACTGTGATATCACACACTACACTTAGGCTATGCAATACACAAGGTTAGTCACACTTTCTATAAACAATTGGTAACTGTAGATGCCCAGGTGTGGGGGGAGGGTGGGTGATACACGGACCACAATATCTTCCGCCTACATACAAATAATGTCGTGACTCTCATCAATATGCATTTTGTGAGCTATGTACAAACTAAATTTTTTTAAATTTTTCATTCAGGATTCAGATGCCTAGATGTGGGTGTGTGTTTGAGGGTGGGTGGGTGGGGGGGGGGGGGGTGAACAGGCCACATTATCTTCCCCATCCTCAAAAATATTTCTCAGCAGAATACCTCATTGAATGTCATCAACAAACAGTAAATGTGCCATGTATGTATAGAGCCAAGCAAGTGCTTTGGTCATCATTGCAAGTACATGTTTGTTCAAATTTGTTATTTTAAGTTAAAAAAAAATTCTATGAAAACTGAAAAGAATTTTTGTGACTCACATTCCCAGTTGTGAGAAGATGTGAAGGCCGCAATATTTTTTCCCACATCAACATTCTTATCACATCGAAATATGTCCCTAAGTGTTGTCAGTATTCACTGCATGAGCTATTTACAATTCAGAGACATGTTTGAATTAGGTTGAGAGAAAATTGTTTGCCCAAATTGGTATCCATCTTTTACCTTGACCAACAAATTTCTTATTGTGCACTTGTGGACTTCTCATATCACAAAAAGCTCCTATATCAAGTTCTCAAAAGAAAATGATGATTTTCTGTAAAAGAAAAAAAATTCAAGTTTGAGGAGGGGAGGAAGATTTGCATGGTGAATGGGGGTGGGGTGGGGGGGGGCATAAACTAGTTTATCCCTATCCTCTGGGGTTGGGAAGATAATCAGGGGAATATAAACAGTTTCATATCTAACCAATGCATAGGGTTGAAGTCTCCTCAAGTGGGAAGCATTGGTATTAATGTTGGCTAAACTTGACTTCATACATGTATTGTAGTCACAATAAAGTCATAAATCCTGAAAGTGACCTAAACTGATAAATAAATGATTCATTTTTAGCTCATCTTGACAAAGTCAAGCTGAGCTAATCTCATCGCTCTCCGTCCATCGTCCGTCAACACCATGTTTTGGTCTTCTCCTCCAAAGCCACTGGGCCAATTCAAGTGAAAGTTTGTGTGAGTGATGGTCCCAAAGGGGCATTTCATTTTTGTTCAACTCAGCATGCCCAGCCCCATAGGGAGGGAGTGGGGGAAAATGCTCCAAAATATTTTAACCCTTTACCTAACATGAAAAGCAGACGACACTTGCCAAAAAAATTCTTGAATAACTAATTTTTTTCTTTTTTTGTCTCAAAAACATAGGTTATGACCTCTCGGTGGAACGATCTCAACGAGCTTGTTCCAACGAGGGGTCATAACCTATGTTTTTGAGACAAAATATGAAAAAAATATTGAAAATTAATTGGCGATTTTTGAGAATAGCACTGGCCGGTTTTGGCCGTTACATTGGGTAAAGGGTTAAAAATCTTCTTAAGAACCAGTGTGTACAATGACTTGATATTTGCTATGGAGCTTCCATATGAGGTGTAAAATCAAGTTTGTTCAAACGAAGTTCGTGAAGTAATATTTGGCTTTGTAATAGGAGGGGTAAGATTTTTGGCCCCCGCCCAAAATTTCTGTTTTCTGAACCGATGATCCGGTGTGAACCAAATTTGGTTTGTGGTAGTATTGGGTCATAAGTACTTGACCCATGCAAAAAAAAAAATTCCCGCATCCCCATGAGAACCCTGGGAGCTAAAAATAGAAATATTTTCAAACGCCCATATTTCCCAAACCCCACGGAACAGAGAGCTTTTATTTGGTATGAAGTATCCTTATGACCAGTAGAACTGAATGGTAAAAAAAAAATGCCATCGGTTATGTTAGGGTGTTCTGTAATGGGCATCGAAAAAATGCTGAGTGAGCATATTTGAAAAAATATTTAAAAAATCTTTTCTCCAGAACCAATCATCAGAATCTTTTGATATTTGGTATACAGCATTCATAGGGGGGTCAGATAAAAGTTTGTTGAAATAAAGCTCATTGGTTCATATTTGGGCTCTCTACAGGAGCCCAAAGTTTTAACATAGGGTAATATGGGGAATATTCTTTAAAAATCTTCTTCTTCAGAACCACCAGTCAGAATCTTTTAATATTTGGTATACATCATTGTTATGAGGGTCAGGTTCTAGATTGTTCAAACCAAGTCCCTAGGTTAATATTTGGGCTTCCTACGGAAGCCCAAATTTTATCTTTGTTCAATATGGAGGGTAATTTAAAAAAATCATCTTCTTCAGATCCATCAGTCAGAATGCTTTGATATTTGGTATGCAACATCTCTATGGGGGTCAGATTCAAGTTTGTTCAAATCAGATCCCTAGGTATATATTTGGGCTCACTATGGTAGCCCAAATTTTTACTTAGTGCAATATGAGGAAATTTCTTTAAAAATCTTCTTCAGATCCACCAGTCGGAATGCTTTTATATTTGGTATACAACATCTCTAGGGGGGTCTGATTCCAGGTTGTTCAATTCGAGTGCCTAGGTTAATATTTGGGCTCCATATGGGAACTTGAAATTTAACTTAGTACAATATGAGGGAATTTCTACAAAAATCTTCTTCTTCAGATTCACTTGTCAGAATGCTTTCACATTTGGTATACAACATCTCTAGGGGGGTCAGATTCAAGTTTGTTCAAATCGGATCCATAGGTTAATATTTGGGCTCGCTATGGTAGCCCAAATTTGAACTTAGTGCAATTCGAAGAAATTTCTTTACAATTTCTCTTCTTCAGATCCAACAGTCAGAATGCTTTCATATTCGGTACACAACATCTCTAGGGAAGTCAGATTTAACTGTGTTCAAATCAAGAGCCTGGGTTAATATTTGGGCTCTCTATGGGAGCCAGAATTGGCCATTTTGCTGAAGAATTAAAAATTTTGTATTCAGTACCCTCTAGAGGTACTAAGATTAATCCACATAGGTTGTATCAAGGGGCTTCATAGGGGAGCTCTACATTTTACTTATGATCAACTGAAGAAAAGGCATGATGCCCAGATTATTTTTGTCACTCCTGAGGGACTCAAGGATTGACAGTGTAGCCTATGGAGATTGCTTGCTTACTGTAGACTCATTCTTGGACTCTGTTTAAATTGTGTTCTGTACAAGATGAGCGCTTCAGGCCCCGAGGGGGCCTCTTGTTGCAATTATTATGTCCCCAACCTCCTTAGGAGGTTCGGTGGGTACATAGTCGAGGTCTCCATCCACCTGGCTGTCTGTCCATCCATCTGTACAAACATTTTGTGTAATAATTCTGGCATTGGTTGTTGGATTTTAATATCCTTTTGCTATAATGATAGATCAGCATGGGGGAAATGATATCCAATAATTCTGTTTTTTTTTCCACACATTCATACCAGAAGTATGGCCCATGCAAGCCTGAATATAAGAAAACTGTCATTTGCAAAATGAGGTCCCCAGAGTGAGAATTTCTGATACTATGCTATACAGAGGGCCAATTTATCCTCTAGGTACATCTTTCTATTTTGGCTTGAGACCTTCATTCATTCTGAGGTTCACAGAAGGTAAATTTTGTGATGCTACCCTGCTGTGCAGGGTAGCATTACCAAATTCCTCCTCTGGGGACCTCATTTTGCAGATGATAGTCTGCTTATTTTCAGGCTGGTTCCCATGTAGGATTTAGCAAAATAGTAAAATGAACATTTTGCATTATAACTCTGGAATCGGTTGTCAGATTTTGATGTCCTTTAGTGTGGTGATAGACCAGCATGAGAGACTTGATATCCACATATTGCATTTCATCTGTATAATCCTACCAGAGTTATTGCCCTTGTTAAACTTAGAAAACACTCTGTATGAGTGTTTTGCATTATAACTCAGTCATTTGTGTTCAGATTTTGATGTCCTTTGGTGTAGTGAGAGAATAGCATTGGGGAGAAGGCATCATTGCAGGTTTTGTCCATGCATGCAGACCAGAGTTATGACCCTTGTCACACTTGTGCAACTTTCCATATGAACATTTTGCATTATAATTTCGACATCGGTTTTGGGATTTTGATGCCTTTTGGTGTGGTGATAGACAATTCTGGGGGTAGGATATCCACATATTACAGGTTATGCCTATGCATACTTGTCACAGTTATGTCCCTTTTTAAACTTTTGCATTGTTTTTTGTCCATGGGAATAATTTTTGTGGAAGAAAATTAAATAATTTTTGTATTGCCCATGTTGACATTGCAGGACGGGGCATAATCAATGTTTTGTTTTGTTCTATTTTCTTGTTAGATCCATATTTGGGGATTTACATAAAATTCATCTTGTCTTGAATCAATACTTTGAGCTATTGTCTAAAGGCAAATAAAAAATACTGGCACAGACAAGACCTCAAATTTGATACTAATCTCTGTGATTGGAACATTTTATATTGAGCCTTTTGATGTCTGAAGTTAGTCTATAAAATCCAAAATTGTATGGCATGTTCTTTGACAGAGACAGTGCAAGTGATTAACCCTTTCAACACTGTTGGAATCTTCCAAGCCAGTTAAATGGCAGAAACTGGAAGAGTCCATATCCATTATTTGGTGGTAGAGCAATTAATATTTTCAATGTGCAGCCTTCAGTCTGCACGTTGAAAATATTAATTGTTGTACCACACACGTTTACTTAGTAGCCATCCTACTTAATGAAATTATGTCGTATCGTGTTCCTGGACCTGAAAAGCGATCTCTCGTATTGAAAGAGTTAACAGAGAGAAAAAAGTCTTCTAATCTGAACAGTTGTTTCAAATTGACAGCGGGTTAAATTCAATACTTACTTAGGATGTGACTCCCATTGTATTTAATATCTAAAATATGATGTCCTGGCTCTTTTGGTATAACTCTCAAACGGTAAGTTCCATCAGGTTCTGCTTTCAGATGGCATTCTGTCTTACCAGATGGGCCATTACAATCAGCTGTGAGTATACCTGAAATAAAATCATGATTTTTGGATATGTAGTACAAATTCTAATAACTAAACCACGTTCCCCTGGGTCCTTGGATTCAAGGAGTCACTTCGAGTTTGATTTAGGGTCATTCAAATCCTAGAAAATGGGCCAGGAGGCCTTGAAAATACTTGAATATTCATGAAAAACTCTGACAAGGGGATTAATCATAACTATATAGTTATATATGCTATACCGTATTTACTCTATGTATTGGGACAGCTAAAAATAATTATTTTCACAGGTGTCCCAATTCTTAGAAAATGGGAAAAGAACACAGCCTGGTCTTGATTTGATGCTGAATAAAGTTGTGTGTGATTCATTGTCCATCACTATATACAAAAATCGCCGTCCATTTTTTTTTTATATTTTCATTTTTTGCTTCGAAAACATAGCTTATGATCCCTCATTGGAACGCGTGCAATGCGCTCGTTCCAATGAGGGATCATAAGCTATGTTTTGGAAGCAAAAAATGAAAATTTTTAGTTACTCAAGAATTTTTTTTATGAGTGTCATCTGCTACTAGCGACGGGTCAACTGGAAACAAATCTCCTGAATGTCCCAAACTTTAGAGCATAAAAAAAATATAGTTTTCTGGTAAAAATGTGTGTCCCAAATCACAGAGTGTCCCAATACATAGAGTAAATATGGTAGTTTGTAAATGTGTAGTCCTAACTTAAATCGTCTGGTCATTATCCCCTCCTGCCACATTCCTTGGAGTGTCATAGACAGTACTAATGATGACAGGATCTGAAAATCCCTGAATTTGGCTATTGTAGGACTTTGAAAAATGCTTAAAAATGTCGAGTGGCCTCATTGAATAACCTTGAATTTATCAGCCCTTGCCTGCAGGAACATGGCTAAAGGACTTTACTGAGAGACTGGGTATAATGTGAATGATGTGATCAGGCTTCCTATTCCCCTGTAGGTGGCTCGGCAGAAAAAAAATATATAACTGTTTTGCTATGATTTATTGCAGAATATCATCTGGCACAGTCCAAAAAAATGTTATGAAACAATTATATATGAACAATATCTTGCTAAATTGAGTTTTCTTTTGCCATTAGTATCTTTGATTAAAAAATGCTTGTGTTACAAATGATCATTGAAAAATAAATAACCTTGAATTTTAAAACTGAAATTCATGGCCTGAAAATTAGAATGTTTTGGGAAAATATAAATGAAAGTTGTTGAAATATATATTTAGGAAATTGCTTCACATGTTTTAGTCAAAATTTGTCCACTAAAGCTGTGGTAATGTGTTTTAAATCATGTGAATGCTTTTTTTCATATCCACGAAATTGATACTTGCAGCTGACATTGATCCTTGAGAAAGCATCTCAGTACAAGGGACAGGTGTTATTGGCTTGGAATACAGTGGAACGCTCTTAACTGAATAGCCACTTTAGCAGGGAAAATATTCAATTAAAAGAAGGATCCAATTAACAGGAATTGGTGCATTTCCTCTCTTATAGATATAAACAGAGCATTTATTTTATTATATTTTGAGCTCTGTCAAACAAGATATAATAGATTAATTAACTGGTTGAGTGCTAGAAGCCACTATCGGGGCTTTCAAAATGAAAGTGTCAATGACACTGTAGCTTAACCCTTTACCCAATGCAGATGATATCAAAATTTATTATTTTAAATATAATTTTTAAAAAATTTTCAAAACATTTCAACAAAACCATATCATATGACCCCTCGTTGGAACGAGCTCGTTCCAACGAGGGGTCACATGATATGGTTTTGTTGAAATGTTTTGAAAAATAATATTTTTTCAACTGCTGAATTTGCATATTACGCGGGCGGATGCGGGCGATTCGTTGGGTAAACGGTTAACTTGTCTGTGTGTTGTGTTTGATGAAAAGGATAATGTTCAATGTTTATGAAAAGATTATGAAATAAGACAAGAATTGTGATAATTGGGAATATGTTAATTTCTGTTCCCTGTATGCTATGTTTTTAATAAAATAATATGAGGTGTACACTGTACTAAAGAGCTGAGGGGTGGGTTAATATGACCTCACAGTTAATGTATGTGGCCCTCACAGTTAACGTATTAGGACAACGAAAGTTACCAAGATGCAGTGAAATTATTCCAAAACGAGTCATCCTATCAAGTTACACTGAAATCCCTTCATAAATATGGCCTGAAGACTGCTAAAGGTTTTTGGGCTTCAGGCCTGTGAAGCCATGACGGTTGACCGATTGCAACTAAAAGAGGACGTCATCATCTCGACATTATACTGAGTCATTCTACTAAGTTACAATGTCATCCCTTCACAAAGACGACCTGTAGTCTGTACCAAAATTTTTCGAGTTTTGGGCTCGGGAAGCCATCATGGTTGAATGATCACGACCAAATGGGGATGTTGTCATCTGGGCATCATCTGGAGTGATCCTAGGTAGTTACAATGAAATTCTTTCATAAATATGACCTGTAGACTGTGTTCAAGGTTTTCGGGCTTCGGGCCCCTGAAGCCGTCACAGTTGACCAATCACGAGCAAAAGGGGATGTCATCATCTAGGCATTATATGGAGTCATCCTACCAAGTTACAATGAAATCCTTCCATAAATACAACCTATAGACTATGCTAAAGGTTTTCGGGCTCGGGCAGCCATCATGGTTGAATGATCGCAACCAAAAGGGGACATTCTTATCTGGGCATCATCTGGAGTGATCCTACAAAGTTACAATGAAATCGCTTCATAAATATGACCTGTAGACTGTGCTCAAGGTTTTTGGGCTTCGGGGCCCTGTAGCCATTACAGTTGACCAATCACTACCAAAAGGGGGTGTCATCATCTAGGCATTATATGGAGTCAACCTAACAAGTTACAATGAAATCCTTCCATAAATACAACCTATAGACTATGCTAAAGTTTTTGGGGCTCGGGCAGCGATCAAGGTTGAATGATCGCGAACAAATGGGGACGTTCTCATCTAGACATTATTTGGAGTTATCCTACCAAGTTACAATGAAATCCCTTCATAAATATGACCCCTGTAGACTGTGCTAAAGGTTTTCACGATTCAGGGCCCTGTAGCCATCACAGTTGTCTAATCACGTCCAAAAGGGGACGTTCTCATCTAGATATTATATGAAGTCAACCTACCAAGTTACAATGAAATCCCCTTATAAATATGACCTGTAGACTGTGCTAAAGGTTTTCAGGTTTTGGGTTTGGGCAGTCGTCACAGTTGCCCAATCGCATCCAAATGGGGAAGTTCTCATCTAGACATCATACAGAGTCATCCTACCCAGTTGCAATGAAATCCCTCCATATTAAATCTGACCTGCAGACTGTGCTAAAAGTTGTTTTTGGGTTTCGAGCTTGGTCAGCCATAACGGTTGACAGATCATGACCAAAAGGGGACATTCTCATCTAGGCATTATACAGAGGTATCCTACCAAGTTACAATGAAATCCCTTCATAAATACAACCTGTTGACTGTGCTAATGGTTTTCAGGGCCCCTGTAGCCGTCAAAGTTGCCCAAAAGGGGACGGTCTCTTCGAGACATCATATGAAGTTACAATGAAATCCCTTCATAAATATGACCTGTAGACTGTGCTAAAGGTTTTCAGGCTTTGGGCTTGGGCAGCCATCATCGTTGAATGATCGCAACCAAAAGGGGATGGTTTCATCTGGACATTATTTGGAGACATCCTACCAAGTTACAATGAAATCCCTTCTTAAATATGACCTGTAGACAGTGCTAAAGGGCTTCAGGCCCCTGTAGCCGTCACAGTTGCCCAATCGTGTCCAAAAGGGGACGTTCTCATCTAGATATTATATGAAGTCAACCTATCAAGTTACGAATGCGAATGTCTGTATCTATCGATCTATCTCTCTATCAGTCTATCTTTGTTCCAGGTGAACTCCTCCGTTTCTCGACCGACTGATCGATCTCAAATTTTGTACGCGGTGGTAATTCGTCCCTGCGAGTAACATGGGATGGGTACTGAGCCTGTGTGGACTGACCTTGACCTTGAAATTGATGACCTTGACCTTTTATTTCGAAAACGGCTGGGCCGATCGGGCTAAAATTTCACATGTGCGGGTATATTGAACATTCAATCAGTTTGACTTTATCGGGGTGCCCGTGCGGGGTGATCTTGACCTTGAAGTTGGTGACCTTGACCTTTTATTTCGAAAATGGCTGAGCCTATCATATCTGAGGGTATCTTCTCCCGTGCAACGCCGGGTATTCACCCGCTAGTATTAAATATGACCTGCAGACTGTGCTAAAAGTTTTTGGGTTTTGGGCTTGGTCAGCCATCACAGGTGACAGATCATGACCAAAAGGGGACGTTCTCATCTAGGCATTATAGAGAGGCATCCTACCAAGTTACAATGAAATCCCTTCATAAATACGACCTGCAGACTGTGCTAATGGTTTTCGTGTTTTGGGCTCGGGCAGACATACTGGTTGACTGATCGCGACCAAAAGGGGACGTTCTCATCTAGACATGACCCCAAACCTGCATATGAAATTTTGTGATGATCAGACAAGAACTACGGGGTGTAGCCTGTACTAAAGGAAAATGTGAACAGACTAACAGACTTCCGCACGAGTGATGGCAATAGCTTATCTTGACTTTGTCCAGTTAAGCTAAAAATTAGTGTACCAGAGCAAAAGTCAACATTTTCCTTGCTCATGTTTCATATTTAGTCAAACACAAATAATATTTTGTTGAAATAAATTTGTTTTTTCACAAATTAATGAAGAGTGTCTGTGGGCACTCTTCAATAATTTGTTATAAAACAAATTTTGATGAACAAATTCAGACCACCAAAAATAATGTAGCCTTCAATCAGTTAAATGCGTATACTGTACACCATAGCTGAGTGTTTCTTAGGTCTCGTCCTACTGGCTGTGAACAAACGTTTGTTTTTAGTTTAGAATATACTTGTTGGTATTTCAAACGTAGTAAAGCTTAGCATAGTGGCTTGTAACAATGTTTAATGTAACCTTGATGTGCTCCCACCTTGAGTCCTAATGGGCTACAACTTTGAATCTGATCACCTGCTTGTGATGTGTGTTTTCCTTCAAAGAGTTGCTTTTTTTGTGTCACTAAAAACAATTTTATTTGAAAACAAGTTTCAGTATGTTATTTGTGTAGATTTTCATTTGATTCCTGTTTTGATAACAGGAGACCATTGCATATTGTTGACTTTCATCCAACTGTTTTGGAACTTCTGATGTGTGCACCTCAAAAATGTATCATTTTTAGCTATTTTGAAGAAATACTTCAAAACTCATAAATAATGTAAGGAGACAGTAGTATACATAACTAACGACAAGTACCTCAAAATAAGTATATTCGTATTTATAGAATGTTTGTTGATTAGTATAAAACTGTTCACAATATCCTTTAACCCTTTACCTAACATGAAAAGCAGACGACACTTGCAAAAAAAAATCCTGTATAACTATTTTTTTTCATTTTTGTCTCAAAAACATAGGTTATGACCCCTCATTGGAACGAGCTCGATGAGCTCGTTCCAATGAGGGGTCATAACCTATGGCTTTGAGACAATAAATGAAAAAATAATGAAAATTAATTAGCGATTTTTGAGAATAGCACTGGCCGGTTTTGGCCATTACATTGGGTAAAGAGTTAACTATCTTTGTACCCAAAATACAACAGCTTATTCTTTTCATTTTGGTGATGCTTTTCTGGATATAATTAGCAATGTCCCATGTTGGAACCCCAGGAAGTGAAGCAGTGCTTGTTTACTGTGGTAAGCAAGCTCTGTTTTACTAGTAAAATAGGACCCAGTCACTAATGCTTGGAGTAGAAGTCCTCTAAAATAGGCAACATGGGTATAAATGATTGATTAAATTTCACTTTATCTCCATGTCGTGGTAACAATTAACCCTTTGCCTAACATGAAAAGCAGACGACACTTGCAAAAAAAATTCTTGAATAACTAATTTTTTTCATTTTTTGTCTCAAAAACATAGGTTATGACCCCTGTTTTTGAGACAAAAAATGAAAATATTTTGAAAATTAATCGGCGAATTTTGAGAATAGCGCTGGCCGGTTTTGGCTGTTACGTTAGGTAAAGGGTTAACCATTGTGCAGAAATGTGTGGTCTTAAACACCAATAAATAAATATATAAGTTAGGGATGAGCTTGAGGGGATGAGAAACAAGGATAGGAAAGACTTGATGAAACTGTGTGTTAACTTAACTATCTGGTAAATTTACCTGACAGCCTGGAGCGCGGTGGCTCAGTAGGTAGAGATGCAGGCTGCAAGCCAAGAGGTGCTCGGTCCAAATACCTCTTGCGACAACTGTGTTGTGTCCTTGGGCAAGACACTTAATCCCAATTGCCCATGTGGTGGCACCATGACGTTGTGTTCTTAGGCATACTGAACGTTGATGCTGCACTTGTCTTCAACCAATGCTAACCCTGATTGTATGGAGTTAGTGCATTGGGGAGCCTGACAGTTGCTCGCAGTTGCTCAGTGGTTCTCTCCAGGTACTCTGGCTTCCTCCACCCATAAAACTGTCTGACACGGGGTGACACTGGCTGTTGAAAGTGTCGTTAAACCCCAATAAATAAATTACCTGACAGCCAATAATGTGAACTAATATTTGGAATTCTAATATCCATACAAGGTGGATGGGGCAAGTGAGTGAGGTAATGAAGAACTATTCAATAGAGTTCTCTGTCTTAGGAGAAACGAGGCAGTATAAGATAATTATCACGGAGAGTCATGGAAGATTGTAGCCAAAGTTGGCAAGCATGATAAAGAGAAGCCAGAATAACTCCAAATACTCTGATCAACAAATTGTTTAGGTGTACAGGTGTGCTCCTTCCTCTGAAGGTGTACTTCCTTTCTCTGAAGAACTTGGCTTGACCATATCATGTGACTCCTCACTGGAACAAGCTAATCAAGTTTCTTATGAGGGGGGGTGTTCTCATGATATAGTTTTATTGATATTTTTAAAATATTTTTTTTCCAAATCCTCAATTTGTAAATGAAGCAGGCAGAGATTGCTGATTCGTTATGGAAGGAGTCAAGATTTAAAGTTTTTCAAATTAGCCATATTCATCCAGAATATAGAAATTCTAACAACTTTAACACTTCACCCAACTCCAATAGCAGACGACACTTGCAAAAACATTTCTTGAACTTGACTTTTAATTTTTTTTTTTGTCTCAAAAGCATCACATATAACCCTTCATTTGAACAGGCTTGATAAGCTTGTTCGATTGAGGTGTCATTAGATTTGTTTTTGTGTTAAAAAGGAAAAAAATAAAAAATTTGAATTGTGATTTTTGTGAAAAGTACTGCCAGCTAAGGACCGATTTTTCGGTCCAAGGCATAATGTCGTCCCATTTTTGTCTTATTATAAGAGTACTATACATGGGGCATTGATGTGATAAAATAATAACTGCAGTCTGCAGCCAGACGGCTGCAGACTGCAGTTATTATTTTATCTTTCCCTGAATATTGATATTGGACTGCCCCTCTCAATGTAAGTATACACAAAGGCGATACCATTCCAGGAAACGAGGGTTCAAAGGGTTAAATTTAGTAAAATGTTAACATGTTTTTATAAAAATTAACAGAATGATGTGATAGAGTAATTTTTATATGGCTGATACTGCTGACAGTTACTTGCTACTGCACCTTGGCCCTCTCAGCTGTAGGATATAGTTGGAGTATCTAGATACTCCCTGAATACTCTGGATACTCCAACTTTATCCCACAGCTGAGGGATTTTAAAATTTCAATTCCCTTCTAGTTTCGGTTTAACCCCAAAACTGATTTTTTTTATGTGATGGAAAACAAATTCAGTAAATCATTGATAGGTTTTCACATTGTCGTATCACAAATACCCCAAATATGGGGAACACCGAACAGAGTCACTCTTATGCCATTCGTTGTTTCAAAGAACATTTGGAGTGTATTATATATGTTTGTGCGATTTGTTGTTTCAAAGAACATTTGGAGTGTATTATATATGTTTGTGCCATTCGTTGTTTCAAAGAACATTTGGAGTGTATTATATATGTTTTCTTTGAGAGAAATGACTTTTAGGTTGAGGTACAACATTTTAAGAGTTAACCTATTTTAATAGAAATTATACAACATTTTTGAAATGATTGTATCTGTCATTTTATGACCTGTGCCAATTTCCATCCATCTAGGATTGTTTTATTTCTAGCTATAAGAAACAAGCTTGTCTCCATTCAAGAATTTTGAGATATTACATTTTAGAATCAGAACTCATGGTTTTTCGAAAATGGTATTTAGAAACTATCGTATTTACTCTATGTATTGGGACAGCTAAAAATAATTATTTTCACAGGTGTCCCAATTCTTAGAAAATGGGAAAAGAACAGAGTCTGGTCTTGATTTGATGCTGAATAAAGTTGTGTGTGATTCATTTTCCATCACTTTTACAAAAATGGCCGTCCAATTTTTTTTTATATTTTCATTTTTTTGCTTCCAAAACATAGCTTATGATCCCTCATTGGAACGAGCGCATTGCACTCGTTCCAATGAGGGATCATAAGCTATGTTTTGGAAGCAAAAAATGAAAATTTTAGTTACTCAAGAATTTTTTTTATGAGTGTCGTCTGCTACTAGCGACGGGTCAACTGGAAACAAATCTCCTGAATGTCCCAAACTTTAGAGCATAAAAAAAATATAGTTTTCTGGAAAAAATGTGTATCCCAAATCATAGAGTGTCCCAATACATAGAGTAAATACGGTACATGTAAACATTTCAGGCCAAAAACACAATTCGATGAGATCAATTACTTCTTCTGTTCTTGTATAACTTATATAATCAAACTCATAGATTCCAAATTTGTACAAAAAGTGTTTCGTGCAAAAATGGGAGATCAACCTTTTGGAAGCCCACTGATGATATGTGGTATTAATGACCTATTTCTCATGATAATTTATTAATACCTTGATTTACATGGACTTTACACATATGGCGTGTAATTGGCTGAAACATTTCCATACAAGGTGATGAGAGTTCGTATTAGGTGAAGTGAAGCCGTACCTGATATGAACACTCAGAGCATTGTATGGAAATGTATCATCCCAATAAAATTCCTGTATTGAAATCATTAACAGATATTCCTGTAATTTGGATATCCCAGTTTATTATATAAGGCCTAAAAAAATAAAAAAATATGTTTCTCAGGCCCTCCCGCATGGTCCTTTTGGCTGCCGCATGCTCTCTTTTTATAACCAATTTAAACTTAAAAAAAATAAAAATTAAATCGTTTATGTCTGATATTTTACCCAAGTTAAAAACATTGATGAATTTGTCCCTTGAGTGCAAGAAGGCTTTGCAATGCTTTAGCATTGCAAAGCCTTCTTGCACTCAAGGGATGAAATACACCTTCACCCATGCTATTCTGTAGATTATGAGGCCTAAAACTTGAACCAAGAACATGAACTTTTGATGACAAAGAAGTAATTACTGAAATAAAAAAATAAAATAAAAAAAAGCTCGCCCGCATGCCGTTTTACAAATAATGTCCTGAGAAACAGAAGATCTACTTTGTGTAGCCTAACAAACAAAACATAGGCTTGATTTATGCATAATTAACCAAATAACACTCAGACTTGATTTATGCATAATTAACCAAATAACACTCAGGCTTGATTTATGCATAATTAACCAAATAACACTCATTCAGATTAAGACATTAACACAAAATATCTGCAATAAAAAACACTGTTAGAATTTTGTCACTCCGAGTTACTTTTTCAATCCTTTACCTAACTTAATTTGCAGACGAAGATATGAATATTTCTTTTGACTGAAAAATAACTAAGAACTAGCTTGTGATCCACATTAACCCCCTGCACGCTGATGTCGAATTATGTCAATTTCCCACTGCAATGTTTTCCCATAATACAACCAGGAATTTAACCAATTCAATCTTGTGTGACAGAGCTCCTTGAGCTCTGTCAAACAAGATTGAATTGGTTAAATTTCTAGTTGCATTATGGGAAATTTTTTCTGCTTGAAATTTAGATATTTTGACATCAGTGTGGAGGGGGTTAATGCACCTCCTGACAAAATTGGAGTTCCATTTGACGGACTGCCTTCCACTCATGATTTGAAAATTTTGATAAAATGGGATGACCTGCTGATACATTGTACTCTATGTTGCTTAGCCACAGAGAGTGTGGTGTATCAGAGTAAGATGTGTTAAAACATGTTTGCATGTAATTTCTGTGAAATGCGTAGGCACTACTTGGATACTTTATTATAGCCTTTCGCCTATAAAAAAAGTATTAAAGTGGCTAGGCCTGGATTGGATGGCTGTAGTGTTACAGGCTCTGTATGTTACACCAAGCTTATCATGGTTTAATTTCTACATATATAGGTATAATATATATTTGGAAAATGAAATGTGCCTATCAACTTCATTGATCTACATTGTTTGTAATTTTTCACGTGCAACAGTGCAAAAGTGCTTATATTTTAGGTCCATAATATTTTACCAGAGACTACTACAGAGCTGCAGTTGATACTCATTTTTCAAATTTTCTCCGTTGACCTGAACCAGGCCCATGACCATCGCTCGCTACTTGGTGCACCTCTCCAACAAAATTCCTGGCTATGCACCTGTATGGTAACATACCGTATTTACTCTATATATTGGGACACTATAATTTGGGACACACATGTTTTTCCACAAAAATAATTTTTTTTTTTATGCTCCAATGTTTGAGACACTCAGGAGACTTGTTTCCAGTTGGCCCAGTCACCTGAAAACTGAGTAAAATGCTCAATATTAAAGCTAAGTTTGTGTTTAAGTTTCCTTTTTAAACAATTAAAAATTGATAATACATACTGATTTGTGTTGCTTTTATTTAAATCTGTTCCAAAGTTTTAATATTTACAGTCCGGACTGACATGAGGAAGACTATTTAATATTACATTGTGATAGTCTTCAACCCTTCACTGAACACTAGTGGCAGATGACACTCAAAAAAAGAATTCTTGTGTAACTAAAAATTTTCATTTTTTGCTTCCAAAACATACCTTATGACCCCTCATTAGAACGAGCGCAATGCGCACGTTCTAAGGAGGGGTCATAAGTTATGTTTTGGAAGCAAAAAATGAAAATCTAAAAAAAAATTGGATGGCGATTTTCGTATAGAGTGATGGAAAACGAATCACACGCAACTTGATTCAGCATCAAAACATGACCAGGTTGTGTTTTTTCCCCATTTTCTATGATGTGGGACACTTGTTAAAAAATTTATTTTTAACTGTTCCAATACATAGAGTAAATACGGTAATTATGAGATATCTGGAAATATTTGAAATTTCTAACTGTGAGCAGTTGATGGAATGTTTCTGGTATGTTAGGTAAAGGATTAAATGAATTGCAATAATACATCATTAGCCACAAAACACAGCTGCTGTTATAGAAACACTCTCTTCAAGGTTACAATCTGTTACCTTCTTCGGCATTACGTGGAGTTGAAGTAGTGTAATCTGAAGATTATATAAATTTAACAAAAATGTACATTTTTCATATTTTCAAGGTTGCCGAAGGATGGGCAATTTGATTTAAAAGGGTAGAGAGTTGAGAAAATGTCTGGACATGTTAGAAATGCATTTTGGGATAGTTTTTAGACACTTTGTAAACTTGAGTTATGTTTTCATCTTTTAGTTTGAGAGAGCCCTTTCCATCAGTGGACACATAACAGCATTTCATCATCAATAGAAAAGATACACAATGATTTTCCATTCCTACCATCATGGTGAATATGAAGTTTGTGTGAGTGACTAAACTTGACTTTTTTCCATCTGGGAACCTTGGGAAGTGAAGCACTGATAGATTAATGTCGTGATGAGATCTGTTTTACTGGTACAGTAGAATCCTCTTAATTGAATATCCATTTTGCCAGTGAAAATTATTCAATTAACATGAGTATACACTTAACAGGGATTTGGTCAGTTTCCTGTATTCTGGGGGTAAACTGAGCATTTATTCTATTATATCTCATAGAGCTTTGTCAAACAAGATATAATAGAATAAATGCCTGTATTGGATGTAGTGAGGCCAAAAAGGTTGATAAATAAGGGGAATTTGGTGCATGTCACAGTAATTTTTTTGACATATTTTAAAAATTTATATACAATTAACAGGAGTTTACTCTAAAACCCATATGCAATTAACAGATCAAATTTTTACTGAGGGTATGGTAAATGGTTTTGTGTTTAAAAATTATATTCAATTAACAGGGATATACAATTAAGCGATATCCAATTAAGTGGGCTCCACTGTATGATAGGTGCCAGTAACCAATGCATAGGATGATACTCATCTGAGGTGGTCAGCATATGTTTGAAGAATTAGCTAAACTTGAGTAGCTGATAATGTCATGTGCATAACCTTAACTCTTAGAAGAAGGGAGTCGAGTTTTCTTACCTGTGATGTAATACGACAGGTAATCTGGCTGTGACGGTTCGGCTATGTTTGGGCTGGGGGAGAATTAAACACTGAGCAGGTGCTTCTAGTCAAGTGTCGTCTGCCTGAATAGGCAGACGACACCTGACTAGAAGCACCTGCTTTACTGTAAGTTTTTCGCAGTATGTCCTGTTCAATAAATTCATTCTGATTCTCCAGCGTCTAAGAGTTAATACATATAAAAATATAGACTGAAAATAATGAATAGTTCATCGATCTGTTTTACAGGTGTGATAGGTTCCAGTAACCTATGCATAGGGTGATACTCATCTGAGGTGGTCAGTATATGTTTGAAGAATTAGCTAAACTTGAGTAGCTAATAATACCATGTTCATAATATAGCCATAAATGCTGAATGTTTGACCCCCTGTTTTCTGATTTGATTCAAGTCATTGTAATTCAGAATTTTTTGAACTACTGATATGTTCTCAAAATCCTTCTCCAAGTGTCTTCTCTTAAACACGTCTTCTACAGTGCTGGAAATGAACAAAATTGACGGGTGCAGTTTTAAACACCCGTGAAATCAGAGACGGGAGTAAATTGCACCTGTAAAATGTTGGTATATGAATTTTGAGGGAATACTTTCCCCAAACTCCAGAAACTTTAATCCTTTACCTACCATGAAAAGCAGACGACACTTGCAAATAAAATTCTTGAAAAACTGATTTTTTTTTATTTGTTGTCTCAAAAACATAGGTTATGACCCCTCTTTGGAACAAGCTCAGCGTGCTCATTCCGAGGGGTCATAACTTATGTTTTTGAGACAAAAAATGAAAATTAATTGGCGATTCTTGTGAATAGCGCTGGCCAGTTTTGGCTGTTACATTGGGTAAAGGGTTAAATGTATAAGGATCTGCTGAACCTTGAGAATAATTTTCCATTAGCCACAGGGTGCAGCTTTCTCAAAACAACACACATTTATATGCCCTCACAATATATTAGTGCTCCACAATATTTTTCAACGAGTGCATTTTTTAGCTCCTGTAAAATAGAAAACACGGGTGCTGACGGGAGTGATTGCACTTGCACCCGTCTCATTTCCAGGACTGTTCTTCTACCATCCTTTAGAGGAGACCTGATGGTAGAAGAAGAGTTCAAGCGAGTTCCACTTCTGATATTAATTTGAATTCTGTTATGAAATACAGTAGAATCCTCTTAATTGAATATCCATTTTGCCAGTGAAAATTATTCAGTTAACAGGAGTATACAATTAACAGGAATTTGTTCAGTTTCCTGTGTTCTGGAGGTAAATTGAGCATTTATTCAATTATATCTTGTTTGACAGAGCTCATAGAGCTCTGTCAAACAAGATATAATAGAATAAAGGCCTGTATTGGATGTAGTGAGGCCAAAAAGGTTAATAAATAAGGGGAATTTGGTGCATGTCACAGTAATTTTTTTGAC
The DNA here is from genome assembly GCA_031216915.1 of Pictodentalium vernedei. NCBI lineage: Eukaryota > Metazoa > Mollusca > Scaphopoda > Dentaliida > Dentaliidae > Pictodentalium > Pictodentalium vernedei. The sequence continues at coordinate 37,011,857 of CM062290.1, forward strand.
ACATTACAAAAAATTATATACAATTAACAGGAGTTTACTGTACAACCCATATGCAATTAACAGATCAAATTTGTACTGAAGGTATGGTAAATGGTTTTGTGTTTTAAAATTATATTCAATTAACAGGGATATACAATTAAGAGATATCCAATTAAGTGGGCTCCACTGTATTCCCCCATTTTTTTGGACTTATTTTCAAGTTGTCATTAGATACAATACTTGAGTGGAGACTGACAATATTTGAGATTTGATTCGATTTAATTTTATTCAAAATCCTTTGTCTGATTTGATTTAGGATTTGATTTGACTGAAAATTTGAAATTTGTCAGGCCATTCCAAACCTCGCATTAAACACCAATAAACAAACACACAGCTTGACTTTATATGGCTTTCATAATTTGGGGATGGCAGGAAGGCTATGCTGTCCCCAAACAATATACCATTCAAGTGTTGTATTTTTAAAGTCTTTTATTAGCACACCTAACTGAAATCAAGGTGAGATGTAGTGATCATTCTCCCGCCATCGTTATCTATTGTCTGTGAACATGGTGTTCTTGACTTCTCCTCCAAAACGACTGAACTGATTTCAGTGAAATTTGTTGTTCTGACATCGCATTTTGATTTTATACAAATTAAGTTGCTACCCCCCTCCCCATAGGGACTGCTGAAGGTAAATGCTCTCATTATTTTTTTAAAGCTTCCTCTCATGAACCACTGGGTACAGTGACTTGATATTTGGCACTAAGCTTCCTTTTGAGGTGTAGAACTTTGTTCAAATGAAGTTTGTAGGGCAATATTTGCCTTTGTTATTGGAGGGAAAAGAGTTTTGGCCCAACCTGAAATTTCTATATTCTCAACTGATAAGCCGATTTGAACCAAATTTGGTATGTCGTATTATTGAGTTATAAGGACTTGATTCAAGCAACAAAATTCCTGCATGCCCATGGGAACTCCAGGAGCTAAAATTAGAAATATTTTGTAACTTGGGCTGTTATGATTAATCAATTAATTGATTGTTGATCGGTCACGGCGAAATCGATTAGTATTATTTCATCGTTGAATAATCAGTAAATTGTACCGTTTAAACGTTTAATAATTAAAAGAAAATTTGATGAAAAAACTGTTGTTTCTAAAGGTAAAGGGTTAAGAATGTTGTTGTTAAACCTCAAGAAGCCTTTTGAACCATCAATGTAATAATCATGACCAGTCGGCAGTTGCGAAGTTGTGACAGTGTGTCTGTGATGTTATTCTTTTGAAAGTTAAAACACTCACCTTTGAAATACCGATAAGGTTCTTTCACTTGTTTAACTAAAATATCTAAACTCAATCATTTAAACAGAGACATAACTCCTACCCACTCCCCCCTTCCCTCCCCTCCCCCTCCCCCTCTCCCCCCCCCCCCCCCCCACTGATACAAATGTACAGACACACACACACACATGCACACATACACACACACACACACACACATGTTTTCATGTTCAACTGGATTTGATCTGCAGCGCAAATGGCAACCATATATATCTGTCAATCTTGCAGTGTATCTACCTCATTTGTATGAAGTCAGCAGTTCAGAACATGTACCTATAAAATGTAATCGAACAAAGGCCCTGGTATATGAGAAAGAATACAGAAACCGAAAGTACAGTTTTCTAAGAACAGCTTTTCCAATATCTTTAAAATGCATTTTTATTTTCTTCACCCAGAAGTCTTTTGTGATTGTTTTATGCTATGTTTTACATGCCACCAATGACACGCTTAATAGATTAATCACCTGGGATAATACATAAAATGTGCAACATGAACAATGCCAGAAACGATGCCAGGAGTCTAGCAGGCAATCACATTTTTTGCAAATGAAATCACGATCATCTTCTTTGTTTACTTGAGGTAGGCCAGCTGACTTGAAGTTCATTTTTAACGACTTCAAAGAGAGGGAGAAGGGTGGGGGGGTTCATCTAGGTATGATCAATTGATTATTATCAATTATTTGCGACGATTAATCGATTCCTAAATTAAAAAATCATGACAACCCTATTTGTAACACCTGTTTTTTCCAGTCCGCTTGGAACAGAGAACTGGATCAGCACATTTTCAAATAGAGGAGGTGGGGTGGGAGGGGGGGGGGGGGGAGTCAGATACAACTTTGTTCAAATTTAGCTACTTCATTCAAACTTGAGCTCCATGTAGAAACCCAAATTTTAACTTCATGCAGTATGAGAAATATACTTTAATAAACTTCTTTAGAACCACCAGTCAGAATATTTTGATATTTGGTATACAACATCATTACTGGGATCAGATTCAAGTTTGTTTAAATCAAGTCCCTTAATTGCTGTCTAGGCTCTCTATGGGAGCCAAAATTTCAACTTAATGCAATATTAAGGAATAATCTTTAAAAATCAAATTCTTCAGATCCTCCAATCAGAATCTTTTGATATTTGGTATATCACATCCTTCGGGAGGTCAGGTCAAAGTTTGTTCAAATCAAGTTACTGGATTGACATTTGGATAACCAATTTTAACTTAGTGCTATATTGGTAATATTCTTTAAAAATCTACTTCTCCAGAATCACTAATCAGAATCATTTGATATTTGGTATACAACATCTTTGAGAAGGAGGGTATCTATTTAAAGTTTGTTCAAATAAAGTCCCTGAGTTAATATATGAGGTCCCTTTGGGAGCACAAACTTAAACTTTGCGCAAAAGAGAAACATTCTTTAAAATCACCTTCTCCAGAACCATCATTCAGAATCTGATATTAGTATACACCACCCTTGGGGTCTCAGATTCAAATTTGTTCAAATCAGGTCCCTGAATTCATATTTGGGCTCTCTATGGGAGCCTAAATTTTAACTTATGACGAATAATCTTGAACATTTTTTTACTTCAGATCAACAGTTCAGAATCTATTGACATTTGGTATACAACATCCTTGGCAGGGAATCCATAAGTAAATACTCAGGCTCACCAGTTTTTCATTTCTGGACATTTGAGCATTATTTCTGTGTGGCTTCTCAATACTAGAAAAAAAATCATCTGACATGAACAACAAAGTTATAAATATTCACATGACTTCATAGCCTTCTGTAATGTTAACTGGCCATAGATGCTAATTAAATCCTTATTTAACTCTTAACCCGCTGAGTATTTTCAATGTATTTTTCATCAAATCTAGTCATGGCTGCTAAAAAGCAGCCATGACCAGATTTGATGAAAAATTAATCTAAATATAACACGAGAAATCATTGGTTAAAAGACCATCTAGTTTACTGGGGATATAAGATTAAATGTGCCCAAATTACACTTATTTCAATGACAAAAGATATCTTTGTTCTGGGCAGGAATATCCGCCAGCAGCATGCAAAGAGTTAAACAACTTTGTCAGGTGAAGAATGCCTCTGGACCACTGGGGCCTCATGTTTATGTTCTTATTGGATTTTTGTTGAATGTAAAAGGGAACATTGAACCTTAACTCTTACAAGAAGGAGTCAAGTTTTCTTGCCTGTGATGTAATATGGCAATCTGACTGTGATGGTTCAGCTATCTTTGGGCTGGGGGAGAATGGAACACTGAGCAGGGCAGGCCTGAAAATAAACAGCCTGACATTTGCAGAAAGAGGTCCCCAGAGGGTGAATTCAATGATGCTATCCCATACAGTGGGCCAATTTATCCTCTGGGTACCTCTTTTTGTTTAGTTTTGAGACCCTGATTCATATTGAGGTTCACAGAGGGTAAATTTAGTGATGCTACCCTGCTGTGCATTCATCCTCTGGGGACCTCATTTTGCAGATGACAGTCTGCTTATTTTCTGGCTTGAAGCAGGTGCTTCTAGTCAAGTGTCGTCTGCCTGAATAGGCAGACGACACTTGACTAGGAGCACCTACTTTACTGTAAGTTTTTCTTTTCAATAAATTCATTCTGATTCCCCTGCTTCTAAGAGTTAAAACATATAAAAATATAGAATTATAATAATGAATGCTTCACTCACCATATCCTGCTCCTCTTGGATCTATTTTCATATTAATATCATCTCCTAGTACAACATCTCCCAGGTCTTGTGGGGATGTAACGATGACCTTCTCTGGTGCCACTGGTCCATAGACATTCACTTTAAATGGAGAATCTCGCAGTTTCTTTTTATTCCATTTAACATCCAGAAGGTAGGCACCAGGTACCTTTGGTACATAGGTACAGCGATAGACTTTAGGAGCATAGGGTTTCACCTTAACGGGTATTGCACTTCGAACGCTGGTAAGTTTCACACCAGGCTTTCCTGCAATATAAACATGGACACAAAACCTAGAAAAGGTGAATGGCATTAAAAATGTCAGGATGAGACACTGAACCCTCATATTTTTACATTTAAGCTTATCGAGCTACTTGTGGCAACGTCTGCAAGTTTAAATTTAACCCTTTGAAATCTAGCGGCCATTTTTCTGGGCAGCAACATGATGCATCATAACGCCATTAAATAGGATAGCTGTTCAGTAAATGTGTGAGGTAGACCAATATTTTCAACGCACGGCCCAAAAAGCTGCACGTTGAAAATTTTGATTGGTCTACCCCAAATAATAAATATGGACTCTTCTAATTGCTGAAATTGAACTGGCATGGAAGATACCACTAGTGTTCAAAGGGTTAACCCTGTACTAGGGCCCTGTGAAGCTTCAAAATTCTATTCAATTTTGAATCTTGAGTTGCTAATCGGCCTGATTTGATTGACACTGGCTGCATGATTCATCACCATTCGACTCTTTCACTGGAATATAGCTTGGCATCTGTCATCTTCTTCATCTCACAATATGTATAGTTCTTGTGGAAACTGTACATACATTGCCCCTGATTCAATTTGAGATTCGATTTGAATTAGAATAATAGACCTGATTCGATTCAAGATTCAATTCGAAGCGAAAATGGGTGATGAACAGGGCCCTACCTTGTACCTAAAGTATGGATCACAAGCAGTCGTGTTCAAATATTACCGTATTTACTCTATGTATTGGGACACTCTATGATTTGGGACACACATTTTTTCCAGAAAACTATATTTTTTTATGCTCTAAAGTTTGGGACATTCAGGAGATTTGTTTCCAGTTGACCCATCGCTAGTAGCAGACGACACTCATAAAAAAAATTCTTGAGTAACTAAAAATTTTCATTTTTTGCTTCCAAAACATAGGTTATGATCCCTCATTGGAACGAGCGCAATGTGCTCGTTCCAATGAGGGATCATCAGCTATGTTTTGGAAGCAAAAAATGAAAATATAAAAAAAATTGGACGGCGATTTTTGTATATAGTGATGGAAAATGAATCACACACAACTTTATTCAGCATCAAATCAAGACCAGGCTGTGTTCTTTTCCCATTTTCTAAGAATTGGGACACCTGTGAAAATAATTATTTTTAGCTGTCCCAATACATAGAATAAATGCGGTATTTTTTCATTTTTTGTCTCCAAAACAAAGCTCATGACACCCACCCTCAATTAGAATGAGTTCATTGAGCTTGTTTCAATGGGAGGTCATAAACTATGGGTTTTTTAGGCTAAAAATAAAAATGTTTGGTAATTCAAGATACTGTTTTGCAGGTGTTGTCTTCAAGAATGTTTGGTAAATAAAGGTTAAGCTGCCTGTTAAACATGAAATATAGAAAAGGGCACTGAAATAAAAGAAAATTTGGCTATGAATTAAAAAATAAGGATATCTAATGTTTTTGAGTGGATACCGAAAATTATCTCATTAGTGACTGAGACAAATGACATATTTTGCCATGGTCAAAATGAGATAATTTTTGGTATTCACTCAAAAACATTAGATTTTCTTTTTATTCTAGGCATTTCAGAAGAAGTTGGTAGTTTTTAGCAATAAATCGGAGGTATACGCCGAAGCCTGAAAGCCAACACCTGATTGTTGCCTTTTTCTGCATTAGTAGCCTGCAGTGATAAAATATAAATGCATTCTCCCATAAATTGCCAGCGATGCAAATCCTTACGGAACAAATTATATTACTTCAAAGAACATATGAAGAACATCCACGGAATATGAAGCCTTTAACCCTTTACCTAACATGAAAAGCAGACGACACTTGCAAAAACAATTCTTGAATGACTAAATTTTTTTCATTTTTTGTCTCAAAAACATAGGATATGACCCCTCATTGAAACGAGCATGATGAGCTTGTTCCAACGAGGGGTCATAACCTATGTTTTTGAGACAAAAAATGAAACAAATAATGAAAATTAATTGGCAATTTTTTAGAATAGCGCTGACCGGTTTTGGCCATTACATTGGGTAAAGGGTTAACTTGTGGTACCCACATTTCAGAATAAAGGGCTTCCAGCACTCAACACAATGAATAAATAAATATTAAAACGACTTAAAAGTTCTTCCTGTTCAGGCAAAGTGGTTGTAGAATATGGAGTGTGTGAGATCCATTTGATCTCCTATCATTATTTTGTCTGTTCAGTTGTATTAGGTGCCTCCGTGTAGGATTTTAATACCTTTATAACGTGTGAAACAGGTTTGGCTAATATGGGTTAATCAAACCACAGGCCTTTTAGGACTCCTTGAGTCACTATTTTTAACTCATCTTGACAAAGTCAAACTGCTAACTCAGGTTTAAGATTGTTCAAACCAAGTCCCTAGGTTAATATTTGAGCTTCCTACGGAACCCCAAATTTTAACTTTGTTCAATATGAGGGATAATTTTTAAAAATCTTCTTCGTCAGATCCACCACTCAGAATTCTTTCATATTTGGTATGCAACATCTCTAAGGGAGGGGGGGGGGGGGGGGGGGGGGGGGTGTTAGATACAAGTTTGTTCAAATCCGATCCCTAGGTATATATTTGGGCTCACAATGGTAGCCCAAATTTTTAATTAGTTCGATATGAGGAAATTTCTTTAAAAATCTTCTTCTTCAGATCCACCAGTCGGAATTCTTTCATATTTGGTATACAACATCTCTAGGGGGGTCAGATTCAAGTTTGTTCAATTCGAGTGACTGGGTTAATATTTGGCCTCCATATGGGTCGCCGGAATTGGCCATTTTGCTGAAGATTTAAAAATTTGTATTCAGTTTCCTCAACAGGTGTGTAACAAAGATTAATCCACATAGGTTGTATCAAGGGGCTTCATAGGAGAGCTCTACATTTTACATTATGATCAACTGAAGAAAAGGCATGATGCCCGGATTATTTTTGTTACTCCTAAGGGACTCAAGAATTGACAATGTATCCTATGGAGATGGATAGCTTAATGTAGAATCATTCTTGGACTCTGTTTATATTGTGTTCTGTTCAAGATGAGCGCTTCAGGCCTCATGGGGCCTCTTGTCAGGTTTCTTCCTTCCTGGAGCATCAGAACAGTTTTCTGAAAAAAATCATGTATACTTGTATGATCAGAAGATTTAACCCTTTACCCAACGCAGACGATATCAAAATTTATTATTTTAAATATCATTTTTTAAAATTTTTCAAAACATTTCAACAAAACCATATCATGTGACCCCTCGTTGGAACGAGCTCGACGAGCTCGTTCCAACGAGGGGTCACATGATATGGTTTTGTTGAAATGTTTAGAAAAATAATATTTTTTCAACTGCTGAATTTGGATATTATGCGGGCGGATACGGGCGATTCGTTAGGTAAAGGGTTAAAAATTGCAATAACTAATCTTAACTACCTTTTTCAGCTTTTGTTCCATCAACAAAGAATTCAGCTGGTTTCTTGACCCACGCTTCTTTCAAGCCACGTCCTGTTAGAACAACTTTATTTGGGTCTCGATAAATCACTGGTTTGTCACCAGCATCTGCATAATCATTTGGAAGAACTATTGCATTTGCTTGAGGTTTATCAATCAATAATCGATCTTCTGTTGTTGGTCTTCTCTTCACAGAGCTCTTAGAGGAAGACGAGGATGAAGATGATGACGATGATGATGACGAAGAAGAAGATGACGAAGATGATGATGAGGAGGATTTTCTTCTTGGTCTTCGATCTCCATTGACCACATGTACTATTGGTTGTCCTGCTAATATTGGTGTTTGTGAAACTGGAGATTTTGTTGGATATGTGTGGTAAATAACAGCATCCTCTGGCAGTCGGGTAGCTATTCCAGTGATTGGTGAAACTGTTAACGGAAATCCAGACCATTGCACTTGAATGTAATGTTTACCTGCACAAATAAATAGGAGAGTATGAAATTTTTCCACATTATTGTATTGTTGACCACATTGTATGTACAGGTTATTACCACGCTCGAGAGTACCGAGATGGTTTACTAAAGTTGAGACTTTGTCTTTGGGCACATATTGGTGAGTCTGAAGGACTTATCGATATACAGTGGAGCCAACTTAATTAGATATCTCTTTAACTGGATTACCCTGTTAATTGAATATAATTTCCCAACACAAAACCATTTACCATACCTCCAGTACAAATTTGACCTGTTAATTGAATATAGGTTATAGAGTAAACTCCTGTTAATTGAATAAAAAATCTTGTAACCTGTCAAGAAATTACTCTGACTCTCCCAGTTTTTCTTTGTTTATAGACTTGTTTGGTCCTCAGTACATCCAATACAGGCATTCAATATATTATATCTTGTTTGACAGAGCTCATGGAGCTCTGTCAAACAAGGTATAATAGAATAAATGCTAAGTTTATCTCTAGAATATAGGAAAGTGACACATTCCTGTTAATTGAATACTCCTGTTAATTGAATAATTTTCATTGGCAAAGTGGCTATTCAATTAACAGGGTACAACTGTACTTCCAGAGACAAGGTTGTGACTTAGTACACCATCTCAAGAGTACCAAGATGGTGTACTAAAGTTGAGTCTGAAGGACTCGTCAATATACAGTGGAGCCCACTTAATTGGATATCTCTTAATTGTATATCCCTGTTAATTGAATATAATTTTCAAACACAAAACCATTTACCATACCTTCAGTACAAATTTGATCTGTTAATTGCATATGAGTTGTAGAGTAAACTCCTGTTAATTGTATATAAATTCTTATAATATGTTGAAAAAATTACTGTGACACGTACCAAATTCCCCTTATTTATCAACCTTTTTGGCCTCACTACATCTAATACAGGCATTTATTCTATTATATCTTGTTTGACAGAGCTCAATGAGCTCTGTCAAACAAGATATAATAGAATAAATGCTCAGTTTACCTCCAGAACACAGGAAACTGACCAAATCTCTGTTAATTGTATACTCCTGTTAATTGAATAATTTTCACTGGCAAAATGGATATTCAATTAAGAGGATTCTACTGTATATCCCAGACACAAGATTGAGGCTTAATACACCATCTTGGAACCCACAGAGTGGTAATGAGCAATGTATCTTACATTGTAATTCATCAGTTAAATTTGACCTCGTTGTTCTTTCTGAACCTGTAATTTGATTAGCTGAGAGTCGGTTGGCTCCGTGCTCCAATCTCAGGTAAATTCACTTTTACCATCCTCTAATTGTCAGAAGCGGGTCAATTAGAACATGAGCAAAGGCACTAAACCACTCCTATCACAGATTGAACCTCAGTTGTTTTTTGTGAATTCGATCATGGCAAATACATCGAAATCAAAAATGACATTTTTTTTTGTTTTTAGCTGCGACTAGCAGCTCTATAAGTGGCAATGTTGGTCCGTCGGTCTGTCTGTTGGTCGGTCTGTCAGTCGATCGGTCTGTTGGTCGGTCTGTCTGTGACCAACGAATTTGTCTGTGACCAACGAGTTTCAAAACTCAATAACTTTTGAAATACTTGATGGAATGACTTTATATTTGGCATGTAAGTGTATCTTATTGATGTCTAGCCACTGTTCAATGCATGTGTTGTTCCAAATAGTTTTCTTGGAGTTATGGCCCTTGATGAACTTAGAATTTTGTGAGATTGCACCACCTGTCGCATCTACAGCGTCGATGTCGCGATTCTTCTTCAAATAAAATGAGTTGGGGGAGTTTTTTCTCTTCTAATGGTGGCAGGAATAACAGTGGAGATAAACATCTCTTGTTTCGTTAGACATTCCGGAATTTGACTATAGAAAACCAAATGGTTTTCCATAGTCAAAGTCCTGAATGTCTAACTCAACAAACCAAAACAGTGGTGTTATCATGTATGATTTGCCTATTCGAGAAAATAAATTCATGTGGATTAAATGTCATTATCAATGATGTTTCCATTTTAGTTTAGCAGAAAATAATTGAATTTCAAGTGTGCTTGATGTTGTTTTACATATTAAATCAGTTTGCTCTATTGAATTAGTATTATCATAAACAGTGAGCTCTATTCAATATCAAATATTTGATGACTTTTTTGTTTGAATGCAGCTTCAAAAATCTGCCTTCCATAGTTCACAGGTGTGTGGCATGTTCAAGACTGTACATAAGCAAGTTGTCATTTGCAAAATGAGCTCTCTAGAGATAGTTGGAGCCCATCACCAAACATTTTCACCTCCCTTCAGAAGTTTTGATGTCACTAGCTAACTAGAAGTCAAATATGAACGTATATTGAAAAAAGTACTTGAAAATGTGGAGTTAGAACAATTTACAGAAAATTACTTCCAGACAGGTCACAATCAATGTTTTTGCAAAAATTGATCAAATACCAAATATTGCAGATAAAATAAGTAAATTAAGAAATGAGTTGAAAGAAGTCGAAAAGTGTTCAGATTTAACTCAGTTTAACCCTTTACCTTCCCCCTGGGAACCCCGGGAAGTAAGCAGCACTTATTTACTGTGGTAAACCAGTTCCGCTTTACTAGTAAAATAGGACCCAGTCACCAATGCTTGGGGTGAAAGTCCTCTAAAATGGGCAACATGTTGATCAACGATTGACTAAACTTGACTTCATCTCCATGTTGTGTCACGATTAGCCATGGTGCATAAATATGTGACGTTAACCACCAACAAACAAACAAACAAACCCTTTACCTAACCTGAAAAGCAGACGACACTTGCAAAAATCATTCTTGAATAACTAATTTTTTTCATTTTTTGTCTCAAAAACAGGTTATGACCCCTCGTTGGAACGAGCTGGACGAGCTCGTTCCAACGAGGGGTCATAATAACCTATGTTTTTAAGACAAAAAATGGAAAAAATAATGAAAATTAATTGGCGATTTTTTAGAATAGCGCTGGCCGGTTTTGGCCGTTACATTAAGTAAAGGGTTAAGTGTATCTATTTTAGGATAGAGGTTTCTGACTGTCATATGGGGAAATGAAAATCTCAACAACCAGTTAACATCACCTTGTGAACAGGCCTGAAAATAAGCCGTCTAACATTTGCAGAATGAGGTCCACAGAGGGTGAATTTGATGATGATATCCCATACAGTGAGCCATTTATCCTCTGGGTACCTCTTTCTGTTTTGTTTTGGGGCCCTGATTCAGATTGAGGTTCACAGAGGGTAAATTTAGTGATGCTACCCTGCTGTGCAGGGTAGCATCACTAAATTCACCCACTGGGGACCTCATTTTACAGATGACAGACTGCTTATTTTCTGGCTTGCATGTGAACCAGTTGAGTAATACTGGGGAAATCAAAGTATGTGATGAAGTGTTCTGACAATCAAATATAGTTTAATATTCAAATATTTGTCAGACTGATTGACGACACTCAGCAGATAATCTCTTCATAATTTCAATCCTGCTTCCACTCTCCAGGAATGCTCCTTTCAGTATCAAAGACCTTTGTTCTGTTTCTCGGACATTTTTTTAACATTGCAATGAATTTATTTATTTACTGGAATTTAACGACACTTTCAACAGCCAGGGTCACCTCATGTTGGACAGTTTTACAGGTGGAGGAAGCCAGAGTACCTGGAGAAAACCACTGAGCAATGGTGAGCAACTGTCAGACTCCCCAACATACTAATTCCACACATATGCAGGGTTAGCATTTGTTGAGGACAAAGGAGCCATCGACATGCAATACGCCTTAGTAGATAGCACCAACCATAAGATAAAAAGCCAATTGTATAAAAATGTCTTCAGTAATGACAACAAAATCTGGTTCTTATTTGTCTGAAACATCAATCTCATACCTTCAACTTGTGGAGTAAACAGTAAACTGTCATGTCCATTTCCTCTAGATTCTATTGCAACAGGTATCCGACCACTTGGTCCATGTACTTCAGCTGTTAATTCACCTGAAGATGAAAAAAAAAATAGATGTTGTAGGCCACACAAAGAAGATCTTCTGTTTCTCAGGCCATTATTTGTAAAATTGCATGCGGGAGAGCAGTTTTTTATTTTATTTTTTATTTTGTGCAATTATTTCTTTGCCATTAAAAGTTTGTGTTCTAGGTTTATGTTTTAGGACTCATAATCTATGGAATAGCATGGGTGGTGGTGTATTTCGTCCCTTGAGAGCAAGAAGGCTTTGCAATGCTGAAGCATTGCAAAGCCTTCTTGCACTCAAGGGACAAATTTATCAATTTTTTTTAACTTGGGTAAAATATCCATTTAATTTTTATTTTAATCCCCCCGAAAAAAAATTTCGGGGGATATAGTCGTCACGCATTTTTTTTTGTCCGTCCGTCCGTCCATCCATCCGTCCATCCATCCGTCTGTCCGTCCGTCCGTCCATCCGTCCGTCCGTTTACATTTCGTTTCCGGATGATAACTTCCCTTGAAATAGTTTGATTGTAACCAAACTTGATATGTGGCTTAAACATATAAAAATACAGGTCAAGTTCAAATCCGGGTTCATCCTGATTAATATTACCAGAGTTATGCCCCTTTTTAATTTAGAAAATCTTATGATTTTTGGTTTCCGGATGGTAACTTCCCTCAAGATAGTTTGATTGTAACCAAACTTGATATGTGGAGCAAACATATCAAAATACAGGTCAAGTTCGAAAATGGGTTTGTCCTGATTAATTTTACCAGAGTTATGCCCCTTTTCAACTTAGAAAATCTTATGATGACCACACTTTTTTCGGGGGGATCAGCTGCCCCGTGGATGTGGCAGCCCTCTAGTTTTAAAGTTTACATTGGTTATAAAAAGAGAGCATGCGGCGGCCAAAAGGACCATGCGGGAGGGCCTGAGAAACAGATTTTTAATTTTTTTAGGCCTTATTAACTGACATCTATTGACCTTTGTGGAAAATGGTGAAGAAAGAGACAAATATTTCTTTTAACGGATTGAGTGCAAGAAGCCACTATCAGCGCTTTAAAAAAAATGAGGGTACAACAGCAAAAGCCAACATTTTCCTTGCACATGTTTCATATTCAGTCAAAAGCAAATAATATTTTGTTTATATAAATTTGTTTTATCACAAATTATTGAAGAGTGTTTGAGGGTGTGGTGCCTGTGGGCACTCTTCAAAAACTTGTAATAAAATAAATTTTGATGAACAAATATAGACCATCAAAAATAATGTAGCCCTCAACCAGGGTTTTTTTTTCAATGGGATGTTTTAACATACTATTTTTTCAAATTTTTAAAAAAAATTCAACAAAACCATATCATGTGACCCCTTATTAGAATGAGCTCGATGAGCTTATTTTAAAGGAGGGGTCACATATGGTTTTGTTGAAATTTGTTGGAACATAATATTTTTTCAACTACTCAATTTGTATATTACACGGACTGATGCAGCCTATTCTTTTGGTAAAGTGTTAAATTCCAAATTTCTTTTAGTTTGTTGAGTAGTTATTTTAAAAATAAAAATTAGAAATTATTTTTCTGTATTGAAGTTTTGGAATTATCTTTAATTTTTTGACACTGCTATGTGTTTCTATAAGAGTCTTGATTCTTTTATGGCCTGGAACCAGAGTAGATCTCAAATAGGTCATCGCCTATGTTTAGATTCACTCGACAGGAATATTTCAGTTGGTTGGAGAAGTAAACCTATGGCTTGCTTTTCTGTCCAACTGATGACATATTCCAGATGATTGAATTTATTTATTTATTTATTTATTGGGGTTTAACAACACACTTTTGGCAGTCAGGGTCACCTTGTGTCGAACAGTTTTACGGGTGGAGAGAACCACTGAGCAATGATGAATAACTGCCAGACTCCCCAATGTACTAACTCTACACAAGCAGGGTTAGCATCAGTTGAAGACAAGTGCACCATCGACGTACAGTTCGCCTTAGTACACAGTACCACCATGCCCCCATGTAGGCAATCAGGATGAAAAATATATGTTTTAGGCCACACAAAGTAGATCTTCTGTTTCTCAGGCCATTATTTGTAAAATTGCATGCGGGCGAGCAGTTTTTTATTTTATTTTTTATTTTGTGTAATTATTTCTTTGCCATTAAAAGTTCATGTTCTTGGTTTATGTTTTAGGCCTCATAATCTATAGAATAGTATGGGTGGTGGTGTATTTCGTCCCTTGAGAGCAAGAAGGCTTTGCAATGCTGAAGCATTGCAAAGCCTTCTTCCACTCAAGGGACAAATTTATCAATTCTTTTTGCTCAAGGACACAACACTGTTACCCTTTTGGTTTGAAGTCCAGTTTCGTAACCACAGAGCCACCGGATGAATGAATATGAGAAGTTTCATAAAGATTCATTTTCTGTGAATCAAAACTAGAAATGTTCCTCAAACGTGAAATGATTTGATGGGCACTTTGATGACATGAAGACTTATGCCAGCCATTGTATATGACTATGTTAGGTTGTTACACAAATTATGTTAATATCTCGATGTTTTCAAGGGGAATTAAATGTGTATCAAATGGAATACAGTAGAATCCTGTTAATTGAATAGCCACTTTGCCAATGAAAATTATTCAATTAACAGGAGTATTCAATAAACTGGGATTGTGTCACTTTCCTGTATTCTAGAGAAAACCTTAGCATTTATTCTATTATATCTTGTTTGACAGAGCTCCATGAGCTCTGTCAAACAAGATATAATAGATTAAATGCCTGTATTGAAAGTACTGAGGCCAAATAGGTCTTCAAAGAAAGGAAAACCTGGCCAAGTCAGGGCAATTTCTCTGCAGGTTACAAGATTTTTTATTCAATTAACAGGAGTTTACTCCATAACCTATATTCAATTAACAGGTCAAATTTGTACTGGAGGTATGGTAAATGGTTTTGTGTTGGGAAATTTATTCAATTAACAGGGTTATTCAGTTAAGAGATATCCAGTTAAGTGGTCTCCACTGTATCTATAAATGGGGTAGGAAAGAATAACTATACATTTTTGTAAGTAAAGGCACTTCACAGTACATCAACAGTCCTCTGCATGCAAATTTTCTCAAAAAGTTACTAAACAAGCAGCCCATAACTGCATTGAATTCTGAACAGAATTACACTAGTGTATTGAGAGTTTGGGTACAGGCCAGAAAATAAGCATTCTGACATTTGCAGAATGAGGTCCCCAAAGGGTGAATTTGATGATGCTATCCCATACAGTGGGCCAATTTATCCTGTGGGTACCTCTTTCTGTTTAGTTTTTAGACCCTTAATCAGATTGAGATTCACAGAGAGTAAATTTAGTGATGCTACCCTGCTATGCAGGGTAGCATCACTAAATTCACTCTCTGGGGACCTCATTTTTCAAATGTCAGTCTGTTTATTTTCTGGCTTGTTTGGGTATTATGTTTGGAATCCTTTTTAGAGAAGAACAGAAATAAGTATTTCACTCAGAAAGAAGCAGAGTGGAACCATGCTAATTGAATAGCCACTTTACCAATGAATATTATTCATTTAACAGGAGTATCCAATTAACAGGGATTTGGTCATTTTGTATTATTTTGAAGATAAACTGAGCATTTATTCTATCATATCTTATTTGACAGAAATCATGGAGTTCTGTCAAACAATAAATAATAGATTAAACACCTCCATTGGATGAACTGAGGCGACATAGGTCTATAAAAGGGAATTTGATGAATGTACAGGTAAATTCTCAGCATATTGCAAAATCTTTTTCAGTTAACAAGAGTTTACTCTATAACCTGTATGTAATTAACAGGTCAAATTTGTACTGAAGGTATGGTAAATGGTTTTGTGTTTGGAAGTTATATTCAGTTAACAGGGTCATTCTCTTAACCCTTAAGGGCTGGGAGATTTTTATACATTTTTTCGCTATACTTTGAAAGTCAACCCAAGACTTGCCTAGAAACAAACGACAAGGTACTTAGAAAACAAGTTTTGAGTTTCCCCAAACCATGCATGTTGGGGCACCTGTTCCTTTGCATTAAAATCTTATCAAAGTCTGAATTAGGCCCTTAAGGGTTAAGAGATATCCAATTAAGGGGGCTCTACTGTAACCTTTGGGAGCACGGTGGTTCAGTGGTAGACTGTTGGCCCTTCTATGTTAGAGGTCCCGAGTTCGATCCCTGTCCGGGACGACCCACGTTGTGTCCTTGGGCAAGGCACTTTATCCCGGCTGCCTACATGGGGGCACGATGATGCCGTGTACTAAGGCGTACTGCACGTCGATGGTGCACATGTCTTCAACCACTGTAACCATGCCTGAGCGGAGTTTGAATAGAGTTAGAATGTTCAGGAGCTGACAGTTGCTCGTCGATGCTCAGTGGTTCTCTCTTGGTACTCCGGCTTCCTCCACCCGTAAAACTGTCACGGTCACGATTAGCCATTGTGCATAAGTATGTGACCTTAAACACCAATAAATAAATAAATAAATAAATAAATAAATAAATAAATAAATAAATAAATAATACTGTAACCTTTAACTGGTGAACATCCAAAAATGATGTAGCATTTATGAAGAAGATACATACTGTAATAAATGTAGGTTATTACCACCATGTGGTTTCCAAGACGGTGCATTGAAGTGGAGACCTCGTCTCCAGGCATATATCAACAAGTCGAAATTCTCTTACAATATTCCTTTCTTGACCTGTTCACATTAATGAATTGGGAACAGTTTTTAACGGTGTCCGTTTTGACAATCATTCAGCATCTAGGAATTGATTTTTTAAGAATGAAGGTCATGACATCATGGTATTTCATTCTTGTACTATGCATGACATAATCCCCATTCATTATTCATTATTCCTCTGAAGTTTAACCCTTTACCTAACGAATTGGCCGCATCCACCTGCGTAATGTGCAAATTCAGCAGTTGAAAAAATATTATTTTTCAAAAAATTTCAACAAAACCATATCATGTGACCCCTCGTTGGAACGAGCTCGTCGAGCTCATTCCAATGAGGGGTCACATAATATGGTTTTGTTGAAATTTTTTGAAAAATTAAAAAAAATTATATTTAATATAATAAATTTTGATATCGTCTGTGTTGGGTGAAGGGTTAAAGAAGTGTTAAGCTGTGTGTTTCTTTGTTTTATTTTCATGTTGAACACATGGTATAAAAAGGGTCATCGGGGCAAAATATGATCCAATCTAACATATTTCTATGAGCTGGTGCTTTTTTTATCATTTAGTTACTGTTTATCAAAAATGGTTACCTTGACATGTGTAATAACACAATACCAATATATAAGTGCAGGTAAGGCCACATAAAGTAGATGTTCTGTTTCTCAGGCCATTATTTGTGAAATTGCATGTGGGCGAGCGTTTTTTTATTTTATTTTTTATTTCAGTAATTTCTTCTTTGCCACCAAAAGTTCATGTTCTTGGTTCAAGTTTTAGGCCTCATAATCTACAGAATAGCATGGGTGGTGGTGTATTTCATCCCTTGAGTGCAAGAAGGCTTTGCAATGCTAAAGCATTGCAAAGCCTTCTTGCACTCAAGGGACAAATTCATCAATTTTTTTAACTTGGGTAAAATATCAAACATTTAATTTTTATTTTTTTTAAGTTTAAATTGGTTATAAAAAGAGAGCATGCGGCAGCCAAAAGGACCATGCTGGAGGGCCTGAGAAACAGATTTTTTATTTTTTTAGGCCTAAAAAGTGTTTTTTTCTGAATCAAATGATTGCATGTGCAGTTTCTACCCTCTGTACAGATTTGTATTGTGTTTCAGCGTTTTTAGTTGTATTGTGGGAAATACGTTCTTATTGTAGGATAAATCCATAGATTTTCACTGATAAAGATACAGTTTTTCGATTGATACTTCACTTAAGTGCTGAATTATGTTTGCATGCCAAAATCTGTTCACAGGTGTCTGCCTTGTTGCAATTTATGGAGGAGTGCAAATAGGCACTCCCCCATATATTGTAACAAGGCAAATTCATACAGATTGAATAATTTTACTTAAAAATAATATGAAACAGGTCCAGAAAATATCATCCTTTGAGTTGCAGCACTTACACACTTCAGCACAAAGCCCAGATAGGGGCTTCTAGCACTCTACCAGTTAAAGTTATGTAATTTTTTAGCTCACCTGAGCGAAGCTCAAGGGGAGCTTAACTAATCACTTTCTGTCCGTCGTCCGTCGTCCGTCCGGCGTTAACTTTACATTATCGACTTCTCCTCCTAAACCACTAGCCCAATTTTATTCAAATGTTGGCTAAATGTTTATTACCTAATGCCAATTCAGATTTGTTCAAATGAAGTTGCCCCTCCTCCTGGGTGGTGCCACACCCCCAAGGGGCACCAAAATCTTTATAAATCTTCTTCTCATGAACCAGCAGTAGCAGAGACTTGATATTTGGTGTGCAGCTTCCTTTTGAGGTGTAGACTCAGATTTGTTCAAGAGAAGTTTGTGGGGCTATACTTGACGTTGTTATGAGAGGGGCAAAATTTTTTGCCCCGCCCAAAATTTCTATTTTCCAAACCGAGAGGCTGATTTGAACCAAATTTTATGTGAGGGCTTATTGGGTCATGAGTACTTGATTTATGCAAAAAAAAATTTTCCCGCAGCCCCGTGGGAACCACAGGAGCTAAAAATAGAAAAAATTTAAAACGCCCATATCTCCAAAACTGCACGGCACTGAGAATTTTTATTTGGTGTGCAGCTTCCTTAGGACCAACAGAAAGGATTGGTAAAAAAAAATTGCCATCGGTTTTATCATAGGGTACAGTTTCGGGACTTTGAAAAAGTGCTGAGTCAGCACTTTTTAACACTGTAGGCAATGGGAAAAACATTAAAAAATCTTCTTCTCCAGATCCAGCAGGCAGAATCTTTTGATATTTGGTATGCAACATTGTAGGGTGGATCTGATTCAAGTTTGTTCAAATCGGCCCCCTGGGTTCATATTTGGGCTCAGTATAGGAGCCCGATTTCGAACTTAGTGCATTTCAGGCAAATTTCTTAAAAAATCTTCTTCTCCAGATCCAGCAGGCAGAATCTTTTGATATTTGGTATGCAACATTGTGGGGTGGATCTGATTCAAGTTTGTTCAAATCGGCCCCCTGGGTTTATATTTGGGTTCAGTATAGGAGCCCAAATTTGAACTTACTGCATTTCAGGCAAATTTCTTTGAAAATCTTCTTCTCCAGATCCAGCAGGCAGAATCTTTTGATATTTGGTATGCAACATTGTAGGGTGGATCTGATTCAAGTTTGTTCAAATCAGCTCCCTAGATTCATATTTGGGCTCACTATAGGAGCTCGAATTCGAATTTAGTGCATTTCAGGCAAATTTCTTCAAAAATCTTCTTCTCCAGATCCAGCAGGCAGAATCTTTTGATATTTGGTATGCAATGTTGCGGGGTAGATCTGATTCAAGTTTGTTCAAATCGGCCCCCTGGATACATATTTGGGCTTACTATAGAAGCCCGAATTCGAACTTAGTGCATTTCAGGCAAATTTCTTAAAAAATCTTCTTCTCAAGATCCAGCAGGCAGAATCTTTTCATATTTGGTAAGCAACATTGTGGGGTGGATCTGATTCAAGATTGTTCAAATCGGCCCCCTGGGTTAATATTTGGGCTCAGTATAGGAGCCCGATTTCGAACTTAGTGCATTTCAGGCAAATTTCTTAAAAAATCTTCTTCTCCAGATCCAGCAGGCAGAATCTTTTGATATTTGGTATGCAACATTGTAGGGTGGATCTGATTCAAGTTTGTTCAAATCGGCCCCCTGGGTTCATATTTGGGCTCAGTATAGGAGCCCGATTTCGAACTTAGTGCATTTAGGCAAATTTCTTAAAAAATCTTCTTCTCCAGATCCAGAAGGCAGAATCTTTTGATATTTGGTATGCAACATTGTGGGGTGGATCTGATTCAAGTTTGTTCAAATCGGCTTCCTAGATTCATATTTGGGCTCACTATAGAAGCTCGAATTTGAACTTAGTGCATTTCATGCAAATTTCTTAAAAAATCTTCTTCTCCAGATCCAGCAGGCAGAATCTTTTCATATTTGGTAAGCAACATTGTGGGGTGGATCTGATTCAAGTTTGTTCAAATCGGCCCCCTGGGTTTATATTTGGGCTCAGTATAGGAGCCAAAATTTGAACTTAGTGCATTTCAAGCAAATTTATTAAAAAATCTTCTTCTCCAGATCCAGCAGGCAGAATCTTTTGATATTTGGTATGCAACATTGTGGGGTGGATCTGATTCAAGTTTGTTCAAATCGGCTTCCTAGATTCATATTTGGGCTCACTATAGAAGCTCGAATTCGAACTTAGTGCATTTCAGGCAAATTTCTTAAAAAATCATCTTCTCCAGATCCAGCAGGCAGAATCTTTTGATATTTGGTATGCAACATTGCGGGGTGGATCTGATTCAAGTTTGTTCAAATCAGCCACCTGGATTCATATTTGGGCTCACTATAGAAGCTCGAATTCAAACTTAGTGCATTTCGGGCAAATTTCTTCAAAAATCTTCTTCTCCAGATCCAGCAGGCAGAATCTTTTGATATTTGGTATGCAACATTGCGGGGCGGATCTGATTCAAGTTTGTTCAAATCGGCCCCCTGGATTCATATTTGGGCTTAATATAGAAGCCCGAATTCGCACTTAGTGCATTTCAGGCAAATTTCTTCAAAAATCTTCTTCTCCAGATCCAGCAGGCAGAATCTTTTGATATTTGGTATGCAATATTGCGGGGTGGATCTGATTCAAGTTTGTTCAAATCGGCCCCCTGGATTCATATTTGGGCTTAATATAGAAGCCCGAATTCGCACTTAGTGCATTTCGGGCAAATTTATTAAAAAATCTTCTTCTCCAGATCCAGCAGGCAGAATCTTTTGATATTTGGTATGCAACATTGTGGGGTGGATCTGATTCAAGTTTGTTCAAATCGGCTTCCTAGTTTCATATTTGGGCTCACTATAGAAGCTTGAATTCGAACTTAGTGCATTTCAGGCAAATTTCTTAAAAAATCTTCTTCTCCAGATCCAGCTTCAGAATCTTTTCATATTTGGTAAGCAACATTGTGGGGTGGATCTGATTCAAGTTTGTTCAAATCGGCCCCCTGGGTTTATATTTGGGCTCCGTATAGGAGCCCAAATTTTAACTTAGTGCGTTTCAGGCATATTTCTTAAAAAATCTTCTCCAGATCCAGCAGGCAGAATCTTTTGATATTTGGTATGCAACATTGTAGGGTGGATCTGATTGTGATTCATGAACGTATTTATTTGTAAAGTTGATAGAATCTTAGACAAAATTTGCAGAAAAGATCTACTATAGAAGGGGTGGTATCCAGGGTGAACCGTTTACCCAAATCTAGCAGTACTAATGCATTATTCACACAAATCTTCGTTCAAATTTTATGACCCCTCATTGGAACACACGCATTCAGCTCATTCCAACAAAGGTCATATGCCATGTTTTCGAGACAAAGGAATAAAAATTTTAGTTATTCATGAAATTTTTAGGCAACTGTTGTCTGTTATTCACATTGCTTCATGAAATTTCAGTACTTTTAGAAGTTACCTCAGTAATCAAGGGTTAATTCCCCTTAATTAAATGTCGCCTCTAAAAAACAACCACTTTGCATATCTTACCTTTTTACCAGCATAACTGCCAAAACTTGTCAGCATTCTTCGCAAAAATCGCTATTCAAATTTTAATTTTTGTCTCTTAAACATACATGTACTTATCGCTTGTAAATACCCCATTGGAATGAGCTTTTTGAGCTCATTCCAATGAGAGGTCGCACACCATGCTTTTTGAGTCAAAAAAGCAATTTTTTTAGTTATTCCAGAATTTCGTACGTAAAACACAGCTTTATGACTTCACATTAAAATGAGCTCTCTAAGCTTGTTCCAATCAACATTCACGCACTATGTCTTTCACACAAAAAATAAAATTTTCCATTTATTCAGGAATTTTGTTTGCAAGAACACTCTTACCCCCCCCCCCCCCCCCCCCACAAACACACACACACAAACACACACACACACACACAAACACAGACACACACATCTAAAAGTTCGTCAGCAAAAAAACAGTTACTTCAATTTTTAAATGCATTATAGGAACAACTTGCCTAATCAAATTTAAATACTTTTGCATCATTCTGTATCTAGAACAAACCATTTACCATATCTTTACGCAAAATTCTCCAGCATCATTCACAAAAAAACACCATTATTTATATATTCACATTTCTGTCTCAAAAATATACCTGATCTTCCCATACCCCTATTGGAATAAGCTGTTTGAGCTTGTTCCAATGATGATAAAAAAAAATAAAATTTGTGAAAATTTTTGTTTTCTTGCATGCAAATATATACATGTAGCACATGGAAGATATCCACAGTTGGGGAGAGATGTCCAAGGCTATCTCTTCACATTCCTTGTTTGTGCTTCATGCTAAACCAGTTTGTCTGCAGAGATAAATTTGCTTTATTAAAAATCATTGGAGATTGGCCACACACCAATGATTTTAAATAAAACTAATTTTAGGTAACAAATGTTGAACTTCAAACAAAATCTATCACTCAACCAGTTAATGTTGATGAGGCATGACATGGTGAAGGTGACCTAAAATACTTCTTAGAGTCACTTTGTCAGGTGAGCGATTAAGGCCACGTGGGGCCTCTTGTTTATAATATTTTGGTAATGCACTTTAAAAAAGTAATTATCAAACTGATGAGTATTTATGACTCACCTGGTCCAGCCTCTGAATCATCAAAAGGAATGACCTTCTCTCTGTTAACATATAATGGCACCTGCATAGAACCATCAGGCATCATTGGGTTATATGTCCCTCCCTTCTCGTCTGGTAGGCACCCATCAGGAAGTGTAATTAGGCGAACTAGGTTTGGATCAACTATTCTCGGGCTGAATGGACTGCCTGAAAAAATGTAATTTGTTTGAAATAATACACTTTGTTGTTCATTGATAAAGAGATTCCTGTAAAAAAACAACAACTTAAGCTACAAATTTTAGTGAAAAGAATTAACCTTACCTAACACAACCAGTGATGATTATAAATTTTCATTTTTACCTCCAAAACATGGCTTGTATAGTACAGTCGTTGTGGACAGGTCATAATCCAAGCGTGGGCCCACATATGCTTTACCAGGTAATATTTATTTATTTATTTATTGATGTTTTAAGGTCACATATTTCTGCACAACGGCTAACCATGACCGTGACAGTTTTACGGGTGGAGGAAGCCGGAGTACCCGGAGAGAACCACCGAGCAACGGCGAGCAACTGTCAGCTCCCCAACATACCAACTCCACACAAGCAGGGTTAACCCTTTACCCAACGTAACGGCCAAAACTGGTCAGTGCTATTCACAAAAATCACCAATTAATTTTCATTATTTTTTCATTTTTTGTCTCAAAAACATAGGTTATGACCCCTCTTTGGAACGAGCTCATTGAGCTCGTTCCAATGAGGGGTCATAACCTATGTTTTTGAGACAAAAAATGAAAAAAAATTAGTTTTTCAAGAATTTTGTTTGCAAGTGTCGTCTGCTTTTCATGTTAGGTAAAGGGTTAACATTGGTTGAAGACAGGTGCACCATCGACGTGCAGTACGCCTTAGTACACAGCGTCACCGTGCCCCCATGTGGGCAATGGGGGTAAAGTGTCTTGCCTAAGGACACAACGTGGTTGCCGCAGGTGGGATTCGAACCGAGGACCTCTCGGCTTGCAGCCTGCACCTCTACCAGCTGAGCCACCGCACCCCCTACCAGGTAATAAAAATCATCAATTAATGAAGCATCCCGGGTTGTACCCAGTGCTTCATTAATTAAATTTTTGATGATTATTCCTATTATTAGTTTTTGGAATCTAATCTAATATTATTGCATCCATGGAAATATTGCACACCCTTGGCAAATGACCAGTCCAGTGGCGGCACCATGGGGGGGTACTTACCCCTCCACTTTTTTTGCCAAGCGTAGTAAAAAAATACTATCATTTTAATTTTAGTATTGAACGTTGCGGTGTAATGGTGGGTATGCTTAATTCCATATTCCAAAGTGCACAAAATCAGAGAATTATGTTTGTGTGTGCCCCCCCCCCCACACACACACACACACATTAGCAGCAAACAACAAATAAGAGTCGAGGGCCCAAATTGCAACAAGGCGTGCCGAGTTCAAACAGTCTGAAACATACTGCTTAAGAGTATTCGAGGAATGCCAGGAATGCCAGAATCGAGAGCATGCAACGCATCCGTTTGGAATGCAACCTACTTTCATTTTCGATTTGAGTGTCATTTGGTGCTTTGTGCGCGCACTTTACAACAGTGTTCTTCCGTTAAAATGTCACCATGTACGGCGTTTTCTATAACTGAAAGACCTAACCAATAAGTTTCAAAAGGATAAAACTGTTTTAATTTAATTGTCTGAGAATGCTCCAGAGAACACTATTTACAACGTAAGTTTTAAAAATGTTCTCAAAACCCCTCCCGAAGCTGAGAACATTTTTAAAACTTACGGGCGGCGGGCAATACCCAACTGTACCCCCTCACTTCTGTAACTCTGGCGCCGCCACTGGACCAGTCCCCACAGCCATACTGTAGGAGTCTTGGGCCCTTATTGAAACATTTAGTTCAACATTGTTCCAAGGAGGCGGTCATGAGCTTTGTTTTGGAGGTAAAAATTGAAAAAAACAATAAAATTTGAATGGGAATTTAAGTTGAGTATCCCTGGCCAAATGAAGCCATTGTGTAAGGCAAAGGGTTCAAACAGTTTTTTTAATTTATTTGGAAAATTTACTGAAATGGAGTCCCTGTCGAAACCTGGGTAGTGGAAAAGACCTTTTTTTTTCTTCAATCAGTGTTTTATTCTGTAATAAATGTACCAATTGAAATATACAATAAATAAGAAAAAACAAGGAAAGTACAAAATAATTATATAAATGATAAACATAAGGCCTAACAAAGTTAAATATCTGTTTGTCAGACCCTCCCACATGGTCCTTTTGGCTGCCACATGCTATCTTTCTCATAACCAATGTAAACTTAAAAAAAATAAAAAGTAAATGGTTTATGTCTGATATTTTTTACCCAAGCCAGTAAAATTGATAAAATTGTCCCTTGAGTGCAACAAAGCTTTGCAATGTGTTAGCATAACATAATACACCACGACCCATGCTATTCTGTAGATTATGAGGCCCAAAACATAAAACAAACCAAGAACATGAACCTTTGATGGCAAGAAATAATTACAAAAATAAAGGATAAAATAAAAAACAGCTCGCCTGCATGCAATTTTACAAAAAAAAAGACCAGAGAAACAAAAGATCTACTTTATGGGAGCTAATGGTTTGATTCCGCGGTACATAAATTACAAGGAGATAGCATAGCCAGATTGCTGTCTTCCGGGCATTTTTAAGTGTAGGTAGCTTCATGTCTTGGAGAATGACAAGCCATAAAAAGCATCTTTATTTATTTATTTATTTATTGGTGTTTAAGGTCACATATTTCTGCACAATGGCTAATCATGACCATGACAGTGGAGGAAGCCGGAGTACCTGGAGAGAACCACCAAGCAACGGCGAGCAACTGTCAGCTCCCCAACATACCAACTCCACACAAGCAGGGTTAGCACTGGTTGAAGACAAGTGCACCATCGACGTGCAGTACGCCTTAGTACACAGCGCCACCGTGCCCACGTGGGCAATGGGGGTGAAGTGTCTTGCCCAAGGAGACAACGCAGTTGTCGCAGGTGGGATTCGAACCAAGGACCTCTCGGCTTGCAGCCTGCACCTCTACCTACTGAGCCACCGCGCCCCCAAAAGCATCTTTTAATCAGGGTTAATAACATGAATGAATACATCTGCATATATTTACTGTAACAGGAAAGGGATTTTTCAAAATAAATCTATAACTTGCTGTATGTCCATTGTTCTTTGTTTAATTTCCTGCAATGAAGGATGGAATATATTCCTCTCATTTCAGGGGGCAATTCGTGAGCTGTTCACTATGACAGATAATTAGTCCTACTTTACTAATATAATTGGCCCCAGTAACAAATTCTCCAAAGTGGGCAGTATAATCATAACTAACTAAACTTCACTCTGTACTTGACATGCTGTTGCAGTGTAACCATAGGTACTGAAAATGGCATTAAACCCTAAAAACTTGAAATAAGGACATGTCTCGATCTTTAACTCTTAAACCTTTACCCAACGAATTGCCCACATCCGCCCACGTAATAAGCAAATTCAGCAGTTGAAAAAATATTATTTTTCAAAAAATTTCAACAAAACCATACCATGTGACCCGTCGTTGGAACGAGCTCATCAAGCTCGTTCCAACGAGGAGTCACATGATATGGTTTTGTTGACATTTTTTGAAAAATTTGAAAAAATGATATTTAAAATAATAAATTTTGATATCGTCTGCATTGGGTAAAGGGTTAACCTGCTAAGTATTTTCAAAATATTTTTCATAAAATCTAGTCATGGCTGCTGTTAAGCAGCCATGACTAGATTTGATGAAAAATTAATCGAAATTTAACTTAAGAAATCTTTGGTCGAAAAGTCTATTAAATTTACAAGAGAGAAATTGAGCTAAATAATAATAATAATAATATATCTTTATTCTGCAGTATACTAGTACATTAACAACATAACATTACAATCTACAAGAACATAACCTAGTATACAGCATAGAAATAGCATAGCCAAAAAGGCTGTCTTCCTGCCATTCCCATAAAAAAACTTTATATCAACTCGGTTTGGCATCAGTGTAACAAAAGTTCTTTTCAAGACAGGAATATTTAATAGTTTGTTTATGAATCATGCGGCTAGATGGGATCAATAGGTCATATGCTGGGAGGAGGATGAGATACCAGACAGTTTTGATAGCTGATACAATCGGGACAGGCTGGGTTGTCGCACTTGAAGTTTGGGCTGGAATAAGTACTTAAAATTTTATGCGTTAATGATTTTTTGAACTTGGGTCTACTATATTTCTGAGTTAGAGGGTCTATACTATTCCAAATTCTTGGGAAGGAGTGGAACAGCAATTCTGCAGAAAACTGAGTTCTTGGTTTGTGTGTTTCTATTTTACCTGTCTGCCTTGTATTCATCCCCGAAGGGTTTCTGTAGATCTGAAAGGTGTTATCGAATGACATAGGAAGTTTTTTGTTCTTCCAGTCCTGCATACCGAGGGAGACGTGAAGGCTGTAGAGATCTTTAAATTTCAGAATGCCACAATCTCTGAAAAGAGGGTCTGTGCGCGAGTTATTTGCCTTCCTAGTTATGATTCGGACAGCTCTTTTTTGCATTTTGAAAATTCAAGCTAAATGTGCTCAAATCATACTTATTTCAATGGCAAATGATTCTGAGTCCTGGGCAGGAATATCCTTGAGCAGCATGCAAGGAGTTAAAGGATGACAGGTCTTTATTTGGTGCATCTTAGACCCTTTAAAACTACAGCACATTTTCAACAGCCTACACCACTTTAGCTTTAAACTTTATAACATTAAATGGCAGCCCATGAAATAGATGCTGTTCTTGAAATAAAATTTTCCTGCATTTTCTACACGACTCACATTTTGCTAAGCCTCACCCCCTATTCATCGACATAATTTGTACATGAAAGGAACATGTGCACATTATTTATTTGTTTATTAATTGGGGAGCATTGACACTTGTAAAAGTCTGGATTTTATCAAGTTGTACAAATTTACGGGTAGAGAAAGCCTGACTAATAGGGAAGCACTCAGAAAAGCTGAGTAATTGTCACCATCTCTAATTTATCATCCTGGCTCAGTCAGGGTAAACATTTGTTGAAGACAATTAAGTGAAACGTGGGTATACAGCGCGTCAACCATAGATGTACACCATGTCAACGTAAACAGTTACCTTCAACCATTGCCAACTGCTCGTGTCAGGATGGTAAATTAGAGAGCCCTGAAAGTTACTCACCATTGCATAGTAATTCTCTCCAGGTACTCTGACTCCCTCCACCCATCAAATTGTCCGGCATGATAAGATCCCTGCTGTTGAAAGTGCCATTAAACCCTAACGAATCCCACCAGCAGCAACCATGTTGTGTCCTTGGGCAAGACATTTCACCCCATTTGCCCACAGGGGGGCATGGAGGCACTGTGTACTAAGGCATACTGCATGCCCCTGGTGCACTTGTCTACAACCAATGCTAATCCTGCTTGTGTGGAGTTAGTATGTTGGGGAGCCTGACAGTTGCTCTCTATTGCTTGGTGGTTCTCTCTGGGTACTCCGGCTTCTTCCACCTATAAAACTGTCCAACATGAGGTGACCCTGGCTGTCGAAAGTGTCATTAAACCCCAATAAATAAACAAATATTTGACCTTTTATGTATCAAATATGTACATGGGTAAGAGTGATCCTCAAGAATGTGAGTAGTATATTAACCCACTGCACACTGAGGCCAAAATATCCAAAGTTCAGGGAGCAAATTATTCCCATAATGCAACTAGAAATTTAACCAATTCAATCTTGTTTGACAGAGCTCATTGAGCTCTGTCAAAAAAGATTGAATTGGTTAAATTCCCAGTTGCATTATGGGGAAAATTGCTACTTGAAATTTGGATATTTTGACATCAGAGTGAAGGGAGTTAAATCAAGCCATGGTGGCTCTAACATAGATGAGTGACCCACATATATCCAATTGTAACATGCTGACCCTCTGTTCAGGTTGCCCTCGCAAGCTCACTTGCCCCCATTGCCATTCCAACCTTCAAGCGTCCATGAGAATATAATGTTCATGAAATGTTCTTATTGTAATAATAGCTTTAAAAACCTTTGATCTTTCTGTTATTATGCTTAATGTCAATCTTATGGCGGCCAATATCTTTTGGAATATATGTTATTTTGTATCCATCATCTTTGTCGTCTTGTACAGAGCATGGTACTGCACCAGATGGTCCTGAAAAAATAAAATAAACAAATGACGTGTAAAGATGGGCAGAATACTATAAATACAGTGGGGTTCACTTAGGCCACACAAAGTAGATCTTCTGTTTCTCAGGCCATTATTTGTCAAATTGTATGCGGGCGAGCGGTTTTTTATTTTATTTTTTATTTCAGTAATTACTTCTTTGCCATCAAAAGTTCATGTTCTTGGTTCAAGTTTTAGGCCTCATAATCTACAGAATAGCATGGGTGGTGGTGTATTTCATCCCTTGAGTGCAAGAAGGCTTTGCAATGCTAAAGCATTGCAAAGCCTTCTTGCACTCAAGGGACAAGTTCATCAATTTTTTCAACTTGGGTAAAATATCAGACATAAACCATTTAATTTTTATTTTTTTTAAGTTTAAATTGGTTATAAAAAGAGAGCATGCGGCAGCCAAAAGGACCATGCGGGAGGACCTGAGAAACAGATTTTTTATTTTTTTAGACCTTAACTGTATATCTTTTAATTGAATAACCCTATTTGATTGTATATAACTTACAAGCACCAAACCATTTACCATATCTTCAGTATAAATTTGATTTGTTAATTGCATATAGGTTATAGTTTGAATAAAAGAAGTTGTAATCTGTAAAAGAATTGCTCTGACATCCATTGAATTCCCTATATTTAGAGACAGTTTTTTCGTGGTACATCCAATAAAGGTATTTAATCTATTTTATTTTTGTTTGACAGAGCCTACTGAACTCTGTCAAACAAAATATGATAGTATAAATGCTGAGTTTGATAGTATAAATGCTGAGTTTATCACCAGAAGATCGGAAAATTACCAAGTTACAGTTAATTGTATAGTCCTGTTAATTGAATATTTGTCTCTGGCAAAATGGCTATTCAATTAATAGGGTTTCAATGTATCATTCAAAATCAATATCGAGTCAATACCAATTTGCCAATTTGCTGTGCCGAGGGAATCTCAAACGACCGTATTGAATAATATTTCCGACATTTGTTAACCCTTTACCTAACATGAAAAGCAGACGACACTCGTGAAAAAATTCTTGAATAGCCAATTTTTTTCATTTTTTGTCTCAAAAACATAGGTTATGGCCCCTCATTTAAATGAGCTTGACGAGATCGTTCCAATGAAGTGTCATAACCTATGTTTTTGAGACAAAAAATAATGAAAATTAATCGTCGATTTTTTAGAATAGCGCCGGTGGGTTTTGGCAGTTACGCTGGGTAAAGGGTTAAAAAAATAAAAGGACAAACAACAGAACATTAGGCAAAATTATGACAAGAAGAGTCCATGCATTGTGTATTTCTAAATGCAGTCCCCACCCGTCATTTGATGTACCGTATTTACTCTATGTATTGGGACAGCTAAAAATAATTATTTTCACAGGTGTCCCAATTCTTAGAAAATGGGAAAAGAACAAAGCCTGGTCTTGATTTGATGCTGAATAAAGTTGTGTGTGATTCATTTTCCATCACTATATACAAAAATCACCGTCCAATTTTTTTTATATTTTAATTTTTTGCTTCCAAAACATAGCTCGTTCCAATGAGGGATCATGAGCTATGTTTTGGAAGCAAAAAATGAAAATTTTAAGTTACTCAAGAATTTTTTTTATGAGTGTCGTCTGCTCCTAGCGACGGGTCAACTGGAAGCAAATCTCCTGAATGTCCCAAACTTTAGAGCATAAAAAAATATAGTTTTCTGGAAAAAATGTGTGTCCCAAATCATAGAGTGTCCCAATACATAGAGTAAATACGGTAACCAAAAAAGCTGAGAGAAAATACCCAGGATATATTTGTTGACTGGTAGTTTTTGTGTTTTATTCTCCCTGTGAGGAGGATCTTATATACAGTTATAATTGTTGCATCTCATGTAATATTACTTCACCAATCAATGACCATTTTGCACTGTGATTTATTTTCATTGTATAATAATGTATTCTATTTCAGGGTTCCTGTGGGGCCTTAAATTCAAGGACTGGCCTTCAGTTTGACTAAGGGTCTTCAAGGTTCTGAGAAGTGGGCCAGAAGGCCTTGATAAGCCTTGAATATTCACTAAATCAGAAAACCAAAACACATTACCACAGCTATATAGTTTTATATGCCATAATTAGTGAAGGTATTGTCCCAACTAAAACCCACCAGTCTTTACTCCCACCTCCTTCTTCAAAGGATGGAGGGTATTAATTAGGACTAGTAATTTTTTTAAAAATCCTGGAATGTGGCTTTTATACGTAATTGAAAAATGCTGAAAAATGTCAAGAAACAGTCTTGAATAGCCTTGAATTTTCATTTTTGGAATTCACTTTCAAACAATTCCCATAATCCAGTATCAGTATTTCTTCACGTAGTGTGTGATATGGCAGTTACCATTTTTTATATCCAGAAAGTGTGACTAACCCTGGGCATTGCAAAATTGTATTTATTACTAACTGAGTAACTTACGGCCTTCATGTAATATCATCTAAATAACTCTTTACCCAAGAAAGCTAGCCAGTACTATTCTAAAAAAAGTGCTCAAACTCAGCTTAACCCTTTACCCACCGCAGACGATATCAAAATTTATTATTTTAATTATCATTTTTTTAAATTTTTCGAAAACTTTCAACAAAACCATATCATGTGACCCCTCGTTGGAACGAGCTCGATTAGCTCGTTCCAACAAGGGGTCACATGATATGGTTTTGTTGACATTTTTTGAATAATAATATGTTTTCAACTGCTGAATTTGCATATTACGTGGGCAGATACGGGCGATTCGTTGGGTAAAGGGTTAAGACACCTCATTGTTCTTTTTAAAGTGAATTTCAAAAATGAAAACATATTCTATTTTCAATTGATAGCTTGTTATTGGTCCTTGCCTTAGTCATAAAGTTTATATTTTCATGTAGTGTGTGATATGCTGTTCCCATTTTTTATAACCAGAAAATGTGACTAATCCTATCTATTGCACACTGCGTTAGTCACACTCTGATTATAAAACAATTTTATTACTAACTGAGTAACTTACAACCTTCATGTAATCTCATCTAAATAACCTCTTTACCCAACAAAGCCCGACAGCCAATACTATTCTCAAAAAAGTGTTCAAACTCATCTTAAGACGCCTCATTGTTTTTTTTCAAGTGAATTCCAAAAATGAAAACATATTCTATTTTCAGCTAATAGCTTGTTATTGGTGTTATTGGTCCTTGCCTGCAGGAGGAACCCTGTATTTGAAAAAAAAACAAACTTGGAGAGCTCTTTCAAACAAGTTATGAAGCAGAAAATAGCTTCTGATACTTCACACATTTGTCAACAGTTGTTTGAGTCCAGAAAAGTAACCTGGTGCATGTTGGAAAGGAACTTGCATACCATAAACATCGATTTGAATTGGACCAGTAACTGCACCAGGTGTGAAATAGAACACTGTCGGCTTTCCCACAAATCCCCTCTTCAAACCATCTCCATGGGCTCCTGGTGGCTTAATATTCTTGATCTCGTGAACAAATGGAGATCCTGAAAGAGAAAGTGAAAACATAACTTGACATCTCATATAGGTGACAATTGTTTATCAGGTGTCAAACAGAAGTAAATTCCTCCCGGAGAATTAACCCTTTAAACTGTAATGGTATCTTCTCAGTCATTTCAATAACAGCAATTGGAAGAGTCCATATTCTTCACCATGGGTAGACCCATCAATATTTTCAACATGCCGCCTTTGGGCAGCATATTGAAAATATTGATAAGTTACCCCACTCATTCAGTGAGTAGGAACAGGAGTAGGGAGATGGTGAGGGGTCTGGAGTAGTAACTGCAGGGCTCAGAACTTTGGGAGCCCACGATTCTTGGGTCAGGCTTGGGCCCCCAAAGTTCTGACTCCTGTACCAACAGTTAAGAAGGCGTCTGTATTGAGAATGGAGCTCTGCACTTGACCAATGGTTGTAATTTTGGTCTCCATGATTCTCGAAGTGATAACTTTATGTAAATCAACTTGACGTAATAAAGTTATCACTTCAAGAATTGTCCAGTCAAAAGCCTTAACTCGAGGTCACTCGATACTCACTGATGAACTTGCAAATCTAAAAAAAAAATGATGCTAAAAATGTCATTATGATGGCTAGAAAGCAACGTGATTTTCATCCCCAAAGCTACCAGATGTCTCCATTTAATAACTGATTTCAAAATTTTCTTAGCGGAAGAAAGAAAAACCACCTAACAATTATCTAATTATTTTTTCAATATTTGCTTTTAAAATATAGCTTTTGACCCCTCCTTGGAACTTGAATGTTAACTGCTGTTGACTGGAAATCACCCAACAGTAAAGTTCTACCAGCCAATAGAGTGATGCACACAACCTTTAAAAAAATTACCCTAAGGCCCCACAAAGTAGACCTGTTTCTGGGGCCATTTTTGGTAAAATTGTATGCGGGCAGGCTAAATTGCATGCTAAGGCCTAAAAAAATAAAAATATCTGTTTCTCAGGCCCTCCTGCATGGTCCTTTTGGTTGCTGCATGCTTTCTTTTTATAACCAATTTAAACTTTAAAAAAATAAAAATTACATTGCAAAGCCTTCTTGCACTCAAGGGATGAAATACACCACCACCCATGTTATTCTGTAGATTATGAGGCATGGAACTTGAACCAAGAACATGAACTTTTGATGGCAAAGAAGAAATTACTGAAATAAAAATAAAATAAAAAACCGCTCGCCCGCATGCAATTTCACAAATAATGGCCTGAGAAACAGAAGATCTACTTTGTGTGGCCTAAAGTATTGCAAAGCCTTGTTGCACTCAAAGAACAAATTTATCTATTTTATTAACTTTGGTAAAATATCATACATAAACCATTTAATGTTTATTTTTTTTAAGTTTGCATTGGTTATAAAAAATGAGCATGCAGCAGCCCAAAGGACCATGTGGGAGATCCTGAGAAATAGATTTTTAACGTTTTAGGCCGAATGTTACAGTAATTTCTGTTTATCTCGAATTCTTTCTTGTTTACTTACCTTTAATTGGTGAGCCATCAAAATTTAACCAGATATTGTAGGTACCAGGTCCTACTGGAGTATATACCACTCTGTACATTCCTGGTTTATCCTCTCTTACTTCACATGGTACATTGTGATGCTTGTGAGTCACCTCAGCTCTCATATGTCCTGGACCAGTCTTTGTGCAGTCAGCTGGAATTTTGAAGGATAAATTTCCATTATTTGTTAACTGGTAAAGTGCTAGAAGCCATCCATGATCATGGCTCTGTTGAAAAGTGCTGAAAGCCACTTTAATAATAATAACACTTTGGCCAGCCGCTGATTTGTCGCGGTTCTCGGACGAGAAGGCCATGGTTACCCCTGTACTCCAAACTTCCTCCCTATTCCCACGCTTCTCCTCTCCTCCCAACACTCGGAGACGAACTGCTTGATGATATCCCTTGTCCCATTCTTCCCAATCTCTCCGATTAGCATATTAACCCTCTCCTTTGAGTCTCCCCCTAACCACATGCCCTTCATTCTCCCATCCCACTTCCCCATTATACTCCCAGTGAATCTCGTTCTTTTAGACTGATACTTTGGGCATTCTAGAAGAAAGTGTTCCAGGGTCTCCACCATGTCCAAGTTACACATCTGGCACTCCCTTTCACCATCTTTCCCAATTTTTCCCCTCAGCTCCAGGGATCGCGACCTCAGCTTGAACAACAGTGACCCCCCAAAGGTGCCATCAAGGTACTCTTCAAAACCTGGCTTCTCTTTATCACACAGGCCACCCAAAGACCTCTTTGATTTGACCCCCTCTCGCCAATTACGGTTACAATCCTCCATGACCCTTTCTCTGACGATTTTTTTACCCTGGTTTGCCCCAATGTCCAGGTCAGAGATCTCCAATGAGTAGTTCTCTACTAGCTCCCTCACTTGGACCATCCACCCCATTTTGATATTTGAGTTGAAAATTCTCAGGAACATTACTTTACACCATCGGTTGTCGGGGAGATTTACCAAATAATTAAGATAACCGAGCTTCAACAGGTCTATCCTGTCCTTGATCCTCATCCACCCAAGCTCACCCCTGATTGCTTCTAGCACTGCGGCATTACTCGACCCCGTTATCCATCGGCCTGCATCGTTCTGCAGGATTTCCAAGCTCTTTACGGCTGTCTGGTTTAGGGGTACCACTTCTGTACCGTATGTTATACTTGGCAGCCCCACCATTCCCAAATAGTTTTCCCCACGAAAACCTTATTGAAACTGTTTCTCCCTATAAGTTTCATTTGGTTAAGGATTCGCTTCCCCTTCAAAATCAATTTATTTGTGTGGTTCCGGTAAATGCCTCTTCCTGTAATGTTTATATTTACTCCCAAATACTCGTAATCACCTGTCTCTCCCACACTGAGAAGTTTGCTGCTCCCTTCCGGAATGCAGAACTCACCCACTCTCCACCTTCGAGTGGGGTCCACTTTGCGGCCCACAGGTATAACTTTGCTCTTGCTTTCATTAAGTTCGAGTCTCCATTTGCTCCCATATTTCCCAACAATTCTTTAATGGCTTTACATTGTATGCATTAACTTGATGTTTGCTCAGCAGTAGAACAAAAAAATGTTTATAGAAAATTGTTTTCCGGTGGGAAAATATGTGACCTTAAACACCAATATATAAATAAATAAATTGGATAAGAAATTTATATTTTTTTTCCAGGCCTCAGGAAATAAAGTTGCAAAACCTGAAAAAGGGTTCCTCCCACTCCTCTTGCCCCACCAAAAAGAAATCCAAATACAAAAAATAAATTGCTCAGCCATTTTGTTTTCTGTATTAAGTTAGAGGGATATTCAATGCAATTAAATTTCATCATCAAATTACTTTAGATATGATTTGTGGTCGTAAAAGAATGCCACTGTTGAGCTCATTGGCAGTGTCATTTTTGCGTTGCGGTAGAATGATACTACAACAACTAATTCTGCTTTTCCCGATGTGAATTCCTCTTTGGTACTATCAGCAAATCTCAGCCAAGTCAGATACTGAATATCAAACCGATGCCAAGGTATACACCCCCCCCCCCCCCCCCCCTAAAAATACCGAAACTGACAACAGACTCAAAATTCCAATACCACCCATCTCAAACATTCACGTTGACTTCTGACATCATTCTCATATTAAACGTAGGTTTTTTTTATTGATATTTTCCCTAATGAACTATTTGGTGGTGACAATGTGATAAATATTAAATAATTTGAACAGGACGATCTTTTCAAATTCTGTAATGTAACAATATGCATTCATTTTAAAAGATGCAACTCCAGTTATCAGCTTACACATACAGTGGGACCCACTTAACTGGATATCTCTTAATTGTATATCCCTGTTAATTGAATATAATTTTCAAACACAAAACCATTTACCATACCTTAAGTACAAATTTGACCTGTTAATTGCATATGGGTTGTAGAGTAAACTCCTGTTAATTGTATATAAATTTTTGTAATATGTCAAAAAAATTACTGTGACACGCACCAAATTCCCCTTATTTATCAACATTTTTGGCCTCACTACATCCAATACAGGCATTTAATCTATTATATCTTGTTTGACAGAGCTCTATGAGCTCTGTCAAACAAGATATAATAGAATAAATGCTCAGTTTACCTCCAGAACACAGGAAACTGACCAAATCCCTGTTAATTGTATACTCCTGTTAATTGAATAAATTTCAATGGCAAAATGGATATTCAATTAAGAGGATTCTACTGTACCATGAATTATTTGCCTGCTGCAGGCAGATTTTCCTTCTCTGCACTGCTATACACTGTTATGAAGAAGAAGCTCTTTTGACTCTTGTTATCAAAATATTCAACTAAAAAATATTAGTCTCCCAAGTGTTCTCTTACTGCCAGACTCTTGTATTTTCATAGACTCAAGTCATGGCTGCTCTAGAACAGTCATGACTTGAGTTTATGAAAAATTCAAGAAAGTACTTACAAGTTTACGAGTTAAAACTGCAAACATTTTACCTAAAAAATTCAAATTGTCATACACAAGAGTAATAATTCACATTCTTTTATGTTGCTGTTTCTTCTAATAATTTATTTATTGGTGTTTAAGGTCCCTTTCAGCATCTTTGGCTTGATCATGGCTACCACATAGCCGTGGAGTCAAGTTTAACAAATCATTTATACCTATGCTGTTTAACCCTTTACCCAACGTAACGGCCAAAACCGGCCAGCGCTATTCTCAAAAATCGCCAATCAATTTTCATTATTTTTTTCATTTTTTGTCTCAAAAACATAGGTTATGACCCCTCGTTGGAACGAGCTCGTCGAGCTCGTTCCAACGAGGGGTCATAACCTATGTTTTTGAGACAAAAAATGAAAAAAATTAGTTATTCAAGAATTATTTTTGCAAGTGTCGTCTGCTTTTCATGTTAGGTAAAGGGTTAAAGGATTTCCCCTCCAGGCGATGGTTCTGGATCCTATTTTACTAGTAAAGCAGAACTTGCTTACCACAGTTAACAAGCACCGCTCCACTTCCTGAGGTTCTTCTAAACCCTAACTTATGACCCCTATTTGGAACAAGCACCCTGAGTTCATTCCTTGGAAAGAATTATAATTATTATTATTATTTGGTGTTTAAGGTCACTTTCAGCATCTATGGCTATATATCATGACTGCAGCATAAATATAAAGTCAAGTTTACCTTACTGACTATATCTATGCTGTTCACTTTGGTGGACTTACACCCCAGGTACTGGTTACTGGGATTATTTTAGAAAAACAGAACTTGTGTACAACAGAAAATAAGCACTGCTCTACTTCTTTGGGTTCCCAATGGGAAGGAGAGGTTATATGCTATGATTTATTAGTTGAAAATGAAAACTGTTTGGTGTTTAGTAAAATTACTGGAACTGTCATTTGCCTGCAATCAATGTAAGGTAGATTGTAACCATTAACCGGTAGAGTGTTGAATTATTTTTCAAAGGTGATTTGTAACATGACTATTTTTTTAAAATTCTATTTCTACCAGCAAGGGGAGCCATGGTTTAGAAAAATTTTGTTCATAAATAATTGATTTGTTACAATTTATTGGAAAGAGCTTTTGACACTCTCCACTAAATTGTAAGAAAACAATTTTATATTAATTTATTTATTGGTGTTTATTAAACTTTTCTCCACAATGACTAACCATGACAGCAACATGGATATAAAGTCAAGACCAGGCAATTGTTTATACCCATGTTGTCCATTTTAGAGGATTTCCACCCCAGGCACTGGTGACCAGGTCCTATTTTGCCAGTAAAATAGAGCTTGTTTATTTATTTATTTATTTATTGATGTTTAAGGTCACATATTTATGCACAGTGGCTAATCATGGCCGTGACAGTTTTATGGGTGGAGGAAGCCGGAGTATCCAGAGAGAACCACCGAGCAACGACGAGCAGCTGCCAGCTCCCCAACATCGTAACTCCGCACTGCAGCACAGGCAGGGTTAGATTGGTTGAAGACATGTGTACTATTGACGTGCAGTACGCCTTAGTACACAGTGTCATCATGCCCCCGCGCGGGCAATGGAGCTGAAGTGTCTTGCCCAAGGACACAGAGTGGTTGCCACCGGTGGGATTCGAACTGAGGACCTCTCGGCTTGCTGCCTGCACCTCTACCTACTGAGCCACCGTGCTCCCTAGAGCTTGTTTACCACAGTAAAAGTTTTGTGACTTCTAAACACACCTTAATGTTTAAAGAGCTATTTCAAGCTTTTCGATCTCATAGCATGTACCCTGACTATGCCATCTTTAGGAGATCCTGCTAACAATAGATAAAACACCTGAGCAGTGATTTGCAGTCAGGTCTTGGCTGCCTTAACCCTTTACCCAACGCAGACGATATCAAAATTTATTATTTTAAATATCATTTTTTCAAATTTTTCAAAAAATTTCAGCAAAACCATATCATGTGACCCCTCGTTGGAATGAGCTCGACGAGCTCGTTCCAACGAGGGGTCACATGATATGGTTTTGTTGAAATTTTTTGAAAAGTAATATTTTTTCAACTGCTGAATTTGCATATTATGCAGGTGGATGCGGCTGATTCGTTGGGTAAAGGGTTAACAGGGAACCAAGACTTGACTAGAAATCACTGCTAAGCAATTGGGCATGTACAGGTTGTAGTCTAGTGGGAATTCAGGACGGTTGTCCAGTCCATTGAGGGTTAACAAAACTGAAAAGAAAATCAGTCACTTCTTTCATGAAAATAAACCTTTAAACTGTTATCAGTCCTCAACAGGGACTTAAAAATAGTGAATGCAGGAAAATTTGAAAACTCAGATGGTGTCGGTATTCAACGATTGGTTCAGTTTGGTTTTTTGGTATCCTTGTGATATCGGTATGACTCTGTTCAGTTTTTTGGTATATTGTCCATATCTAGTCAACATCATAACATTGTAAGTGAGTTGGTTAGGGAAATAGAATTGGATTAATCTTCTCTCGTATTTCATTACTCTTTATCTAATACAAATAACAGATGTAAATTTAAAAAATCTCAAAAATAATTAGACATTTTCATTTTTTTGCTCTAACTCATATCTTATGACTAAATGGGCGACATAAGCTATGTTTTCAAGACAAAGTTGAAAAAATAATAAAATTTATTTGGTGATTTTTGTGAATAGGGCTGGCCAGTTTAGTTGGTACATCAGGTAAAAAGTTTTTTTTGTTTTTTTTTGTTTTTTTTATTTTTTAGCTCAACTTTGACGAAGTCAAATTTGAGCTATTGTCATGGCCCGTCGTCCGTCTGTCCGTCCATCCGTCTGTCCGTCTGGCCGTGTGTCCGTCTGTCCGTACGTCAACAATTGGCTATGTCCCGGGCTAGAGGTCGTATTTATGAACCAATCTTTACGAAACTTCTTGTGTACCTTTGTTATGACCCTGGGACGGGAACGAGTGTTTTTAGGTGTGGTCCAAAATTCAAGATGGCTGCCAGGGGCCATTTTGTACCGATGATGCAAAAATCAGTTTTTTGTACAGAACTTCTGTATGAAAGTTCCGATTTGAATAAAGTTTTGTATAAATGTTTAGTACCATGGGATACATCACATATAATACGGGTTTTTTTCTCGTGCGTAAATTATGCAAATTAGACTGACTTTGATTTATTTAGTGTTACTTTCAAAGCTGTAAGTGCCAAGCTGCTATGGCTCGGGCTAGAGGCCGTATTTATGAACCGATCTTTACGAAACTTCTTGGGTACCTTTGTTATGACCGT
Organism: Pictodentalium vernedei; assembly: GCA_031216915.1. Taxonomy (NCBI): domain Eukaryota; kingdom Metazoa; phylum Mollusca; class Scaphopoda; order Dentaliida; family Dentaliidae; genus Pictodentalium; species Pictodentalium vernedei. The sequence continues at coordinate 37,052,195 of CM062290.1, forward strand.
GGGACGAGAACGAGTGTTTTTGGGTGCGGTCCGAAATTCAAGATGGCTGCCAGCCACCATTTTGTACCAATGATGCAGAAATCTGTTTTTTGTACAAAACTTCCATATGAAAGCTCTGATTTGAATAATTTTTTGTATGAATGTTTAGTACCATGGGATACATCACATATAATACGGGTTTTTTTCTCGTACGTAAATTGTGCAAATTAGACTAATTTTGATGTTTTTTGGGGTTACTTTCAGCACTGTAAGTGCAAATGCCAATACGGCTCGGGCTAGAGGCCGTATTTATGAACCGATCTTTACGAAACTTCTTGGGTACCTTTGGTATCACCGTGGGACGGGAACGAGTGTTTTGGAGTCCGGTCCGAAATTCAAGATGGCCGATGGCAGCCATTTTGTACAAAATTAGGTGCAATCAGATTTTTGCACAGAACTTCCATATGAAAGCCCTGGTTTGAATAATTTTTTTGTGTGAATGTTTAGTACCATGGGATGCATCACATATAATACAGGTTTTTTTCTCCTGCAGAAATTATGCAAATTAGATGAACTTTGATTTTTTCAGTGCGACTTACACACAGTAAGTACACATGTCAATACGGCTCAGACTAGAGTCTGTATTTATGAACTGATCTTCACGAAATGTCTTGGGTACCTTTGTTATCACCTTGGGACGAGAACGAGTGTTTCTGGGTGCGGTCTAAAATTCAAGATGGCTGCCAGTGGCCATTTTGTACCGAAATTAGGTCTAATCAGTTTTTTGTACACATCTTCTATACAGCTCAGACTAGAGGCCATATTTATGAACCAATCTTTACGAAACTTCTTGGGTACCTTTGTTATCACCGTGGGATGAGAGCGAGTGTTTTTGGGTGTGGTCCGAAATTCAAGATGGCCACCAGCAGCCATTTTGTATCAAAATTAGTGCAATCAGTCTTTTGTATAGAACTTCTGTATGAAAGTTCTGATTTGAATAAATTTTTGTATGAATGTTTAGTAACATGGAATACATCACATATTGTAAGGGGTTTTTTTTCGTGCAGAAATTATGCAAATTAGATGAACTTTGATTTATTCAGTGCTACTTACACAATGTAAGCACACATGTCAATACGGCTCAGGGTAGAGGCTGTATTTATGAACCGATCTTCACAAAACTTCTTGGGTACCTTTGTTATCTCCTTGGGATGAGAAAGAGTGTTTCTGGGTACGGTCCAAAATTCAAGATGGCTGCCAGTGGCCATTTTGTACCGAAATTAGGTCCAATCAGTTTTTTGTCACAAGTTCTATACAGCTCGTATTTATGAACTGATCTTCACAAAACTTCTTGAGTACTTTTGTTTTCACCTTGGGACAGGAACGAGTGTGTTTTGGGGTGCCTTTGTTATCACTGTGCTATGAGAACAAATATTTTGGGGTTCAGTCAGACCCACTCTGGGACTCAAAGATTTTTTCTAGTTCAGCATCTGACCCACCTTTACAATACTTTACCTATACATTTGTTACAGGCAACGGTCAGTATTTATGTACAGACCGTTACAATACTTTATATGTACCTTTGTTATCAGGTCATTACCTAGATGTTTGTCATTGCTGTGTCACATACTATACATGTACATGTCTTTGTCTTGACAAGTTGAGCTACAGTGTCATTGACACTTTCATTTTTATTAGGGTTTAACAGCACATTAACAGCCAGGGTCATATCATGTCGGTGACAGTTTTACGGGTGGAGGAAGCCGGAGTACCCGGAGAGAACCACTGAGCAACGACAAGCAGCTGTCAGCTCTCCAATATCGTAACTCTGAACTCTGCACCGCGGCACAGGCAGGGTTAGATTGGTTGAAGACATGCGCACTATCAACGTGCAGTACGCCTTAGTACACAGCGTCATCGTGCCCCCATGAAGGCAATCGAGGTGAAGTGTCTTGCCCAAGGACACAACGCGGGAGTGCGAATCAGTCGCTGAAATGATCACCCATCCAACTACAGGTAAAAAGTTAAATAACACATTATGTGATAAAAAGAATCTCAAATTCATCACAACTTGACAAAAAATTTGTGAACCTCATTCACTAAATTGATCTGAGCATTGGTAAACCCTGGCTCAGGTTGATTTTTCCGAACTCGGTCATATGAAATTGCAACTTTTTAGAGATCCTTTATTTATTTACTGTAGTTTTTAATGATGCTTTAAACAGCAAGGGAAGGGTCATAGCATATACATATAGTTGGTGAAGGAAGCTGGAGTTCCAGGAGAGAAACACTAGGCAACAGCAAGTAACTGCCAGACTTTCCAACTTACACTGTAAAAGCAGGGTTGGCATTGGTTGAAGATATGTGAACTACCAATGTGCAGTTTGCCTTGCACACAAAAGAGGGTGTGAGTTCTCATATAGCCCAACTCAGTTCCTCTCTGTGTAATCTGGGTTGTGGAGCACTGATTTTCAATCTTATAAATTCATTCAGCTTCATTGGTTTAATATGACCTTAAGCTTACGCTAAAGTGGTCTGTATTACCCGTATTTACTCTATGTATTGGGACAGCTAAAAATAATTATTTTCACAGGTGTGCCAATTCTTAGAAAATGGGAAAAGAACACAGCCTGGTCTTGATTTGATGCTGAATAAAGTTGTGTGTGATTCATTTTCCATCACTATATACAAAAATCGGCGTCAAATTTTTTTTATATTTTCATTTTTTGCTTCCAAAACATAGCTTATGATCACTCATTGGAACGAGCGCATTGTGCTCATTCCAATGAGGGATCATAAGCTATGTTTTGGGAGCAAAAAAATCGCCGTCCAATTTTTTTTATATTTTCATTTTTTGCTTCCAAAACATAGCTTATGATCCCTCATTGGAACGAGCGCATTGCACTCATTCCAATGAGGGATCATAAGCTATGTTTTGGAAGCAAAAAATGAAAATTTTTAGTTACTCAAGAATTTTTTTTTATAAGTGTCGTCTGCTACTAGCGACGGGTCAACTGGAAACAAATTTCCTGAATGTCTCAAACTTTAGAGCAAAAAAAAATATAGTTTTCTGGAAAAAATGTGTGTCCCAAATCATAGAGTGTCCCAATACATAGAGTAAATACGGTATGTTACCATACAGGTGCATAGCCAGGAATTATTTTGGAGAGGTGCACCAAGTAGCGAGCGATGATCATGGGCCTGGTTCAGGTCAACGGAGAAAATTTGAAAAATGAGTATCAACTGCAGCTCTGTAGTAGTCTCTGGTAAAATATTATGGATCTAAAATATAAGCACTTTTGCACTGTTGCATGTGAAAAATTGCAAACAATATAGATCAATGAAGTTGATAGGCACATTTCATTTTCCCATGTAGTCTCAATATAGATGCTGAAAGTGTCAGTTCCCCTTCCCAACTAAGATTTGAAAAACTCAAATCCTTTTGAATTGAATCAAATCTTGGCCACAGTATCAAGTCAGTTTGTACTTTAGAGCTTTGTGGCACCCGAAGTCTAAAAGGAATTTGCAGCTGCAGTTTATTTATTTATTTGGGTTTAATGACACCTTCAACAGCCATGTCAGAATTTGCTGCTGCAAAAGAATTTGATGATGAAATTTAATTGCATTGAATATCCCTCTAACTTAATACAGAAAACTAAATGGCTGAGCAATTTATTTTTTTGTATTTGGATTTCTTTTTGGTGGGGCAAAAGGAGGGGGAGGAACCCTTTTCAGGTTTTGCAACTTTATTTCCTGAGGCCTGGAAAAAAATATAAATTTCTTATCAAAGTTGTTTATTTATTTATTGGTGTTTAAGGTCACATATTTATGCACAATGGCTAATCATGACCGTGACAGTTTTCCGGGTGGAGGAAGCCGGAGTACCCGGAGAGAACCACTGAGCAACGTTGTGCAACTGTCAGCTCCCCAACATACAAACTCCACACAAGCAGGGTTAGCATTGGTTGAAGACAAGTGCACCATCATCGTGCAGTACGCCTTAGTACACAACGCCACCGTGCCCCCATGAGAGATGAAGTGTCTTGCCCAAGGACACAACGCGGTTGCCGCAGGTGGGATTCGAACCGAGGACCTCTCATCTTGCAGCCTGCACCTCTAACCTACTGAGCAACCACGCTCACATTTCTTATCCAATAATATATTTGTTAGAACAGCAGACATTTCGTCCAAACTTTTGTGATATAATTTTAAAACCAGTTATCTGGATTTCTCTGTTTTAGAAATTTATTTTGAATTGAAATACAGTACAGTCATCATGTACTGGTCATATTCCATGCGTGGAAGGTGATGTCCACGCATGCGTTTACCAGGTAATAAAAATCATCATCTGCAAAATTTTAATTAAAGAAGCACCGGGTGGTACCCAGTGCTTCATTGATTAAATTTTTCATGATTATTCATGTAATTCGTGTTTGGAATCTAATATTATTGTATCCGTGGAAATATTGCCCAAGCATGGAAAGTGACCAGTCCACAGTGGCTGCACTGTACCGTATTTACTCTGTGTATTGGGACAGCTAAAAATAATTATTTTCACAGGTGTCCCAATTCTTAGAAAATGGGGAAAGAACAGAGCCTGGTCTTGATTTGATGCTGAATAAAGTTGTGTGTGATTCGTTTTCCATCACTATATATGAAAATCGCCGTCCAATTTTTTTTTATAATTTCATTTTTTGCTTCCAAAACATAGCTTATGATCCCTCATGGGAACGAGCGTATTGCGCACGTTCCAATGAGGTATCATAAGCTATGTTTTGGAAGCAAAAAATGAAAATTTTAGTTACTCAAGAATTTTTTTTATGAGTGTCGTCTGCTACTAGCGACGGGCCAACTGGAAACAAATCTCCAGAATGTCCCAAACTTTGGAGCATAAAAAAAATATAGTTTTTTGTAAAAAATGTGTGTCCCAAATCATAGAGTGTCCCAATACATAGAGTAAATACTGTAATTTTGTGTTTACACCAAGAAATGAGTACTTACCAATCAGTTGTGGAGTTTGAGACAGGGGACCAGTATCAACAGTAAATATTCTGATATCAGGGGTGTCTGTTACATGGATGCTGAATGGACCACCAGTCAGGTAATCAACTTGCCAATCACCTATAAGAAATATAGAATTATAAAATTATTTTTTCGGGGGAAATAAATTTAAAATAGCCGGTGTCCGTGCCTGCATGCATATGTTTCCCGATGATAACTTTAGTTACAGTTGGCCAAATCAAATGAAATTGGGTATGTCTGTGTATCAATACAAAATACAGGTCAAGTTCGAATTGGAGTGCTTAAAAAATTCATTTTTTTGGTTTCCCAAAGATAACTTCAGTTATAGTTGGACAAATCAAACGAAATTTGGTATGAAGGTGTATCAACATAAAATACAGGTCAAGTTCGAATCGGGGTGCAGTCCAACACTTTTGCCAGAGTTATGCCCCTTTTTCAACTTCAAAAATTCTTTTTTTTTTGTTTCCCGATGCTAACTTAAGTTATAGATGGCCAAATCAAATAAAATTTGGTATGTAGGTGTATCAATATAAAATACAGGCCAAGTTCGAATTGGGGTGTGGTCCCACAATTTTTCCAGAATTATGCCCCTTTTTCAACTTTGAATATTCTTCTTTTTTTTTGGTTTCCTGATGATAACTTTAGTTACTGTTGACTGATTCAAATAAACTTTGGTATATAGGTGTATCAACATAGACCACAAGCAAGTTCAAATTGGGGTTTGGTTCCTTTTTCAACTTCGAAAAATTCTATTTTTTTCAAATACCTCAAATTGGTCACTTTTTGGGGGGACATGTGGCTAGGTGGCCTCTTTTACCTGTTCTTTTTGTTTTATTTGGGTTTTAATGACACTTTCAACAGCCAGGTCACCTCGTGTCAGACAGTTTTACATACTAACTCCACATAAGCAGGGTTAGCATTAGCTGAAGACAAGTGCACCATCGACATGTAGTAAACCTTAGTGCACAGCATCACCATGCCTCCATGTGGACAATCAGGATTTAAAGTGTCTTGTGCAAGGACACAACATAGTTACCCCTGGCGGTGATTGAACTGTGGACCTTTCAGTTTTGAAGTCCAATGTCGTAAACACTAAGCCACCGTACTCCCATCAAAATTTATTATTTTAATTGTTAATTTTTTCAATTTTTTCAAAAACTTCCGACAAATCTATACCACATGATGCCTCATTGGAAACAAGCTTGATGAGCTTGTTCCAATGAAGGATCACATGATATGGTTTTGTTGAAAATTTTTTAATTTTAAAAATTTTTTGTGCTCCTGCTTAAATTTTTGGAGGCATATAGTGTTTGCCGTTTCTGCATGTCCGTCCATCTGTCTGCCTGTCTGTAGGGAAGATTTTTGTGTCCACTCCATTACTCTGAGATGCTTCATTGGATTTTGTTGAAACTTGGCATACATGTTGCTTATGGGGAGATGATGTGTCACGCACAAAATTTTTGTTTTGTTTGATGGAGATCAGGGTCACAGATCAAGGGCATCCATGACCGGACAGTCACTGTTAGTCTTCTTTTTTAACCCTTTACCCAACGAATCGGCCGCATCCGCCTGCGTAATATGTAAATTCAGCAGTTGAAAAAATATTATTTTTCAAAAGATTTCAACAAAACCATATCATGTGAGCCCTCGTTGGAACGAGCTCGTTCCAACGAGGGGTCACATGATATGATTTTGTTGAAATCTTTTGAAAAATTTCAAAAAATGATATTTAAAATAATAAATTTTGATATCGCCTGCGTTGGGTAAAGGGTTAAACTGCGCAGACGGATGCAGCAGATTTGTTAGGTATAACTGCCTTGAAATAAAAATTACAACCTACATGCCACTCGAATTTTAACCTCTTCTCCTTCATTGTAATCTTCATCATAAACCTGCTGGTGATCAATGGTTGTGTGGAAAACAGCTTGTCTGTGCATCTCTTCTTCTTGTTCTACTTCATTTGTAAAGAAATCTGTTGCTGGAAAGGAAAAGAAAATCACGATTCAGTTTAGAGAAATACACTGAATTAATGTTACAGTTCACCCCCCATTGCCCACATGGGGGCACAGTGACGCTGTGTACTAAGGCGTACTACACGTCGATGGTGCACCTGACTTCAACCAATGCTAACCCTGCTTGTGTGGAGTTAGTATGTTGGGGAGCTGACAGTTGCTCACCGTTGCTCGGTGGTTCTCTCCGGCTTCCTCCACCCGTAAAACTGTCGTGGTCATGATTAGCCATTGTGCAGAAATATGTGACCTTAAACACCAATAAATAAATCAATAAATAAATAATGTTACAGTTTTAGGCCTAAAAAAGTTAGAAATCTGTTTCTCAGGCCCTCCTGCATGGTCCTTTTGGCTGCTGCATGCTCTCTTTTTATAACCAATGCAAACTTAAACTTAACCCTTTACCTAACATGAAAAGCAGACGACACTTGCCAAAAAATGTTTGAATAACTAATTTTTTTCATTTTTTGTCTCAAAAACATAGGTTATGACCCCTCATTGGAACGGGCTCGATGAGCTCGTTCCAATGAGGGATCATAACGTATGTTTTTGAGACAAAAAATGAAAAAATAATAAAAATTAATTGGCGATTTTTGAGAATAGCGCTGGCCGGTTTTGGCCGTTACGTTGGTTAAAGGGTTAAAAGAATAAAAATTAAATGGATTATGTCTGATATTTTACCCAAGTTAATAAAGTTGAAAAATTTGTCCCTTGGGTGCAACAAGGCTTTATGCACTCAAGGGATGAAATACCCCCCCCCCCCCCCCCCCCATGCTGTTCTGTAGATTATGAGGCCTAAAACAAACCAAGAATATCAACTTTTGATGGTAAAGAAATAATTATTAAAAGTAAAATTAAAAAAAGCCCGCCCACATGCAATTTTACAAAAAATGGCCTGAGAAACAGAAGATCTACTTTGTGGGGCCTTATCTCATCAAGTGGAAGTGTGTCCAGATTATATGCTGCCGCAAGTAAGATAATTCCTGTCCCCATACATGTAGTTACCCCAGTAAGATGAGTAGTGCTAAGACAGAATACAACGAGGGTAGAGTACAGAGGACTGAAATCAATTACCTTGGTGGAGTTTTTCCTGTATGCCACATGTTTAAAGTTGCACATGAAATATAGGAGAAAAACCCCAAGGGTCAGTGTTCCTGTCCCCCAAACACTATCCGAGTTGTGTTTTGTATTTAAACGATGATGACACTTGAATTAACCCTTTACCCAACGTAATGGCCAAAACCGGCCAGCGACATTCTCAAAAATCGCCAATGAATTTTAATTTTTTTAAAAATTTTTTTGTCTCAAAAACATAGGTTATGACCCCTCATTGGAACGAGCTCATCGAGCTCGTTCCAATGAGGGGTCATAACCTATGTTTTTGAGACCAAAAATGAAAAAAATTAGTCTTTCAAGAATTTGTTTTGCAAGTGTCGTCTGCTTTTCATGTTAGGTAAAGGATTAAGTGAATGAAGGTGATAAAGTGGAACCCTGTTAATTGAATAGCCACTTTGCCAATGAAAATTATTAAATTAACAGGAGAATTCAATTAACAGGGATTGTGTCACTTTCCCGTATTCTAGAGATAAACTTGGCATTTATTCTATGATATCTTGTTTGACAGAGCTCCATGAGCTCTGTCAAACAAGATATAATAGATTAAATGCCTGTATTGGATGTACTGAGGCCAAATAGGTCTATAAACAAAGGAAAACTGGGGAGAGTCGTGGTAATTTCTCGACATGTTACAAGATTTTTTATTCAGTTAATAGGAGTTTATTATATAACCTATATTCAATTAATAGGTCCGATTTGTACTGGAGGTAAGGAAGATGGTTTTGTGTTGGGAAATTATATTCAATTAACAGGGTTATTCAGTTTAGAGATATATCCAATTAAATGGGCTCCACTGTACTTTTAATCCTTTACCTAACATGAAATGCAGACGACACTCGCATTATTTTTTTTTCAGTAACTAAAACATTTGCCTCAAATACATATCTAATAACCTCACATTCCAATGAATGCAACAAGCTCATTCTAGTCTGAGGTCATAAGCTATATTTTTGACAGATAAACAGAAAAAAATAATAATATTTGAATGAAGATTTTTCTGCCCCCGTCCCTCTCGGGGGCTTTCTGTTTTCAGGGGGCATGTAATCAGTGTTGTTGTGAGCTTTTAACCCTTTACCTAACATGAAAAGCAGACGACACTTGTAAACACAATTCTTGAATAACTAATTTTTTTTCATTTTTAGCGTAAAAAACATAGGTTATGACCCCTCATTGGAAAGCACTCAATAAGCTCATTCTTGTGATGGGTCATAAGCTATGTTTTTGAGAAAAAACATGAAAAAATGATGAGAATTTAATGGTGATTTTTGTGAATAGTGCTAAAGAAAAATATCACCTTTGGTGGTCTGATAACTTTCTTGTTTGACACTGTTTTTAGTCGAAGCATTTCATTCATGTCATAACATCAGTCGCATTTCATTCATGTCATAACATCCAATCAGATCAATCTTACATGACGTTCTTTTGCGTAATCCAGATTCCATGCATGGTGTATCTAAAACATTTCCCAATGTCCGTGTTGTATCATGTAACATTGAATACACACAGCAATCCTGGTATAATAGTTTTTAGTGGTAACAAGTTCCGTTTTACTGGTAGAATAAAAGCTTGGGTATGACATGTCCAAGCTTTTATTAGTCCCTCAGGGTTTCACCGTGAAGGGGACTATTGGATTACACTCTGTCCATCTGTTCGTCCATCCATCTATCCATCTGTCTGTCCATCCATCTGTCTGTCTGTCCATCCCTCTGTCCTGTTACCACCTGTATCTCAGAGATGCTTTGGCGCTTTTGTTTCAAATTTTCAGATTTAATGGGGCATTAGGAAAAGTTGATGCACGTCAATTTTTTTCCCCCCAATATTCAAGATGGCTGACTGGTGGCCATTTTTGTTGGAAATTGCATGTAATTCGTTATACGCTCAGAACTTCTGAACGACATTTCCAATTTCAGTAATCTTTGGTATGGAGGTCTAACAGCATAAGATAAATAACACATCATACAGGTTTTTTTCTTGTGCATAAATTATGCAAATTAGCCTTACTTAACCTTTTTTTCGGGTAATATTTTTGTGCGTATTATGTTGTGTACTGTTACTACCTGTATCTCAGAGATACTTTGATGGTTTTGTTTCAAATTTTCAAATTTGATGGGGCATTAGGAAAAATTGATGCACATCAATTTTTTTCCCCAAAAATTCAAGATGTCCGACTGACAGCCCTTTTTGTTGGAAATTGCCTGTAATTCGTTATACCCTCAGAACTTCTGAACGACATTTTCGATTTCAATAATTTTTGATATGGAGGTCAAGCAGCATAAGATAAATAACATATCGTATGGGTTTTTTTCTTGTGCATAAATTATGCAAATTACCCTTACTTAACCTTTTTTGGGGGGTAATATTTTTGTGCGTATTATGTTGTGTAGTGTTACCATCTGTATCTCAGAGATGCTTTCATGCTTTTGTTTCAAATTTTCAGATTTGAAGGGAAGGGACATAAGATAAATAACATATTAGGCCTAAAAAAATAAAAAATCTGTTTCTCAGGCCCTCCCGCATGGTCCTTTTGGCTGCCGAATGCTCTCTTTTTATAACCAATTTAAACTTAAAAAAATTAAAATTAAATGGTTTATGTCTGATATTGTACTCAATTTAAAAAACTTGATGAATTTGTCCCTTGAGTGCAAGAAGGCTTTGCAATGCTTTAGCATTGCAAAGCCTTCTTGCACGCAAGGGATGAAATACACCACCACCCGTGCTATTCTGTAGATTATGAGGCCTAAAACTTGAACCAAGGTCATGAACTTTTGATGGCAAAGAAGTAATTACTGAAATAAAAAATAAAATAAAAAACCGCTCGCCCGCATGCAATTTCACAAATAATGGCCTGAGAAACAGAAGATCTACTTTGTGTGGCCTTATACGGGTTTTTTTTTCTTCTGCGTAAATTATGCAAGTTAGCTTTACTTAACTTTTTTACAGGTATTTGGATGCTTCCAATAAAACCACAGAAATATGGATAACATTGGGACTTGTTTGTTGAGTTGTTCCTTTGATATTCATATTTGTTTGGGTTTTATTGAGGAAATATCAATATATTTCACAGTAATCCACCTACTGTGGGGGGACGATTGTCTAATCGCAGGCAATTGGCATTGCACTTGTTCTATCTGTAAAATGGAACTTTACCCAGTGTGTAATTATAAATAATTGGTTAACTTTCTGCACACTGATGACAAAATTAATACCGAAAATTCAAGCAGCAATTTTTTACAATAATGCAACTGGGTATAAAATCAATACAATCTTGTTTGACAGAGTTCTTGCTCAGACTACTTTTTATGTAACTTTTTAGAAATAAAATATCTGCCTGTTAGCAATTGAATGATATATTCTTTTATCATATGACTTGTCCGTTTTGTTCACTTTAAAACATTTGATATTTTGTTTTCATTTTAATCAGTGATAAATAAAGCCTTCCGTAGATTTCATTGGTCAGTTTCAAAACTAGACAATTTGATTGACTGAACAAAATACAACTGGGCCATATTTTCATAATTTGCATAATTGGGGTTGACAGATTTCATTGGTCAATTTCAAATATAGACAGTTTGATTGGCAGAACAAAATACAACTGGGTCACATTTGCATAATTTGAGTGGGGAGAATTTACGTTATCTGTCCTATTGTGGGAGGGTTATATTGAATTAACCCTTTACCTAACATAACGACCAAAACCGGCCAGTGCTATACACAACAAAATTTCATTTTTTGCTTCCAAAACATAGCTTATGACCCCTCATTGGAACGAGCGCGTTGCGCTCGTTCCAATGAGGGGGTCATAACCTTTGTTTTGGAAGCAAAAAATGATATTTTTTTAGTTATATGAGGATGTTTTTTTTCAAGTGTCGTCTGCAACACACTCCAGGTAAAGGGTTAAAAAGTCATACTAAGTCGTTAATATGTACATATGTGTGTTATATGAAAAATAGAATATGCAATGAGTGTTTTTCTCATATAATATTTATGAAACTCGTCCGAATTTTCTGTTTGGGCTCGCCCAAACGGAAAATTCTTAGACTCGTTTCATAAATATCATATGAGAAAAACACTCATTTCATATCCTCTATTTATTTTTATAAGAAAAACCTTGGGATATTTATTTTTATTTTTTTATTTTTATTTGGGTTTAACGACACATTAACAGCCAGGGTCATATCATGTCGGTGACAGTTTTACGGGTGGAGGAAGCCGGAGTACCTGGAGAGAACCACCGAGCAACGATGAGCAGCTGTCAGCTCCCCAACATCGTAACTCTGAACTCTGCACCGCAGCACAGGCAGGGTTAGATTGGTTGAAGACATGTGCACCATCGACGTGCAGTACGCCTTAGTACACAGCGTCATCATGCCCCCGTGTAGGCAAGCGGGGTGAACCTTGGGATATAAAGTAAAGTTGAAGACAATCATTTATACATTTTAGAAGACTTCAGGCATAGAAATAAGGAATGACATCCATAACCTGTTTACAGGTTTATGCCTAAGTTAACATTCGAAACCTATCGTAACCTATTTTTGCTAACTTGTCTCAAAATTGTAATTCATATCCTGTCACTTTTTATGACAATTTATGGAAAAGCTATATTGATATATTTTTTATTTTGAACAGACCTGTACATTTTGGCCATTCATTGCATACTGTTAAGTGTTTACATTCATTAAAAAATTAATATTGTGTGTCCTATCAATATCTTAGTTCCACGATCTGAATGTCGTGGCTACCTAACCTGCCCACTATAGTGGGTGGGAATGTAGCCACTATGTTCAGATCGCTGAAGTAATCAGTATCTCTGTTTCAATCCAATCAATTGTGAATCACATGATCAACCATCAACAGCGATGACCACTCTTCCATTCTGTTGACGACAAAATGCTATCGCGAATAGTATACAGATTACACATTTTAAAATCCTCATAACCTCCCCATAACATGACCGACCGTTCACAACTTATTTCCAGGTCTGGAGGACTTCCACCCCCAAGCATTGGTTAGTGGGTCCAATTTCACCAGTAAAACAGAGCTTGTTTACCACAGTAAACAAGCATTGCCACACTTCCCAGGGTTCCAACGGGGAGATTCAGTGGCAGCCCAAAACTGTCTGGGGTCCCCCAGACTTACTTAAGCAAGGGGCCCCACATATGCCTAAGGCCTTGGGTGATGCTGGTTATAGGAAGCTGTGTCCCTCTCCTATTGTCGGTGTCTGGGGCAGTGGCAGAGTTATTGGGTATCTATGAGGTCCAGAACACCCCCCCCCCCCCCCACCCCCATCAATCTCACCCCCCTCAATTCAAACCCCATTTCAGCTATATATTCGTCCATTGATCACATGTTACGTCCGTGTTGAGACAAAAATCACTGATACACTATTTGGTGTTGGGAACGTTCATTATATTTTGTTTGGGAATGAAGCACAAAAATGACTTCAAAGTCAATATGGGCTACTGTCATGAAAACCGATCATGTATGTGTAAATGGTTTGTCCATCTCTCTCTCTCTGTCCTAGCATCCATCCAAATTTATTTTGGTTTCTGTACGATAACTTGGGTAATGAACGGATCTTCACATTTGTTATGTAAGTCATTTATAAGGAAGATTGAGTGAAAATACTGGCATGCAGATATTTGGTGACAGTCGCTGACACCTTATCTGATATTTGGAGCCTGGGTAACTTGTGGATGTAATTCTATAGATTTGTATATTTATGAAACTTCAAACAATCATTTTGCCTATGTAAGATCTGTTTGAGAATCTGTTCCTCTTGAGAATGATGCAAGCATTAGCATGTCTATCCACACCACAGTTTCCCTGTCTTCCTGGTACAGATAATTACATCCAGCTGGAAGCAAATGTTATTCCAGAGTCACTCTCAGAGAACTACATTTTCCAAATTTTCCTGGGGGAGGGCCTGAAGGAGAACACCCTCACCAAAATCTACCTGTGTTTGGCCCTTTGGGCCTGCCATGCCCCCTGAATATTGTCTTGGCCCCTTATTTGATGAATCCTAGCTCCGCCAATGATCTGGAGGCCTTCCCAGGAGAGCGAATGTGAGGGCTTATTGGCTTCAAATTCAAAATTTGGACACAAAGGCCTAGGGCACGTGCCGCGTGGTTTGTAAGTGAAGCTAGGCACACATGTTTGCAGTTGCGGCAACAAATCTAGGGTCCATGAGTCCGATGCTTTATCACTTCTAGATGCATTTGTCCGAGAGAAAATGAATATATAGGAATGCATTGACATTGGCATGTGTATGTGGTTGCATACAAAATCGAATCTGCCGCTGTGAATCCTATCGGCATTGGACTGAAAATGTTGGTATTGGCGTTCAAACGATGAAACCCGTACACCCATATAAAAATTGTCCCATATCTGGCCTTCTTCTTTCTCTTTTTCAGTTTTCTTTTCAAATTTCTTCTTCCTCCATCAATTATTTTACCGTTTCACCACCTTTTTGGGGCCCCCCTCAGGACGGGGGTCCCCCTGGAACCATTCCAGACAGCTCCCAATGGATGAGCCGCCTCTGGGGAAATTAGGTGAAAGATCACCTTCATATCAAATCTCATTGAAATCTGTGATGCCCCAAACCAGTATAGATTCAGAGTTGGCCCATATTTGCCACTGTCCTAGTAATAACAAAGTGATCATTTAATTCATTATCTTTTGTTTCACAGAGTTCATAGAATACTGACGAACAAATTTGATTGAGTAAATACACAGTTTTTTTTATCATACTCTATTTCAGTGGAGTCCAGGGGGCGCGGTGGCGGCGCGGTAACCGGTTCTCGTCAGATCACCGAAGTTAAGCAACGTCGAGCACAGTTAGTAGTTGGATGGGTGACCATTTCAGTGACTGATTCGCGCTCCCACATTGTGTCCTTGGGCAAGGCACTTAACCCCGATTGCCTACATGGGGGCACGATGACACTGTGTACTAAGGCGTACTGTACGTCGAAGGTGCGCATGTCTTCAACCAATCTAACCCTGCCTGTGCCGCGGTGCAGAGTTCAGAGTTACAATGTTGGAGAGCTGACAGCTGTTCGTCGTTGCTCCGTGGTTCTCTCCGGGTACTCCGGCTTCCTCCACCCGTAAAACTGTCACCGACATGATATGACCCTGGCTGTTAATGTGTCGTTAAACACTAATAAAAAAAAAAAAAAAAATTTCAGTGGAGCCCACTTAATTGGATATCTCTTAATTGTATATCCCTGTTAATTGAATATAATTTTCAAACACAAAACCATTTACCATACCTTCAGTACAAATTTGATCTGTTAATTGCATATGGGTTGTAGAGTAAACTCCTGTTAATTGTATATACATTTTTGTAATATGTCGAAAACATTACTGTGACACGCACCAAACACCCCTCATTTATCAACCTTTTTGGCCTCACTACATCCAATACAGGCATTTATTCTATTATATCTTGTTTGACAGAGCTCTATGAGCTTACCTCCAGAACACAGGAAACTGACCAAATCCCTGTTAATTGTATACTCCTGTTAACTGAATAATTTTCACTGGCAAAATGGATATTCAATTAAGAGGATTCTACTGTACTGGTTAACTGAATATTCCTGGAAAATGCATATTTTACAATCAAGGCAACTATTTAATTAACTGGTCATGTGCTGGAAACCCATGTATGGGCTTTATTCTAAAGTGCACCCCTTGAGAACTCCGGGAAGTGAAGCAGTGCATGTTTACTTGTTAAACAAGCTCTGCTTTACTGATAAAATAGGCCTCAGTCACCAATGCTTGGGGTGAAAGTCATCTAAAATGGGCAACATGGGTTTAACTGGTGAGTGATAAATTACCTTTCAAAGGTCATTTGTAACCTAAGTATTTTTTAAATGATATCGCACTACCAGTAAAAGCAGCAGTGCTCAAAATAACTTTTTTTCTTTGCATAGCAAAATGCTACAAATTTCCAAAAAATGAATAGCATTTTGTAAAAATTACATAGCTATTTTTGTATACCAGAGTTATGTTATGCTGTTTTGTATTGAATTCTTCTAAGTAGATAGAATAGTTTCCATCCATTTCTGGACATTCCCAAATGATCTGCAACACATGAAACTTTACTATGTTTTTTTTTAACTGAACTGCTTTTAAGGGTTGCATGGACTTGGATATTTTCAAATAGCGTCTTGGTTGATCAATAGAGTTCTCAAAATGGAAGTTGGGATTTTTAATTTGATGGGCTTGAAGTTATTTTTAATGTACATTTTATGGAAAATGTTATAAAAACAGGAAGAATTTAAACCAATAGAATTCATCTTACATATGAAGTTGCTAATGATGCTTGATGGAGAGTTAATCTGCCTGTTATGCCTGGAATGTTCCACAATCAGAAGTAAAGCATCAGTGAATTAGTTTTCAAATTTTCATTTACATTTTGCGATACAAGATAATCAACTGCAGCCTAATAGGATGCAGTTGATTATCTTGTATCGCAAAATGCTATACACAATTGAACATTGTGTAGCTTTTTGCAAGTTTTGCATAGCAAAAAGCGACGCGACAACGCTTATTTTGAGCCCTGAAAAGCAGCCTTAGTTTAGCAAGCTATTGCTCATAAATAAATGTTTTGCTGCAATTTATAGGAGAGTGCCAGTTGGCACTCTCCAATAAACTGTAACAAAACAATTTTTATTAATATTTTTTTCTCCTGCTGAGCCAACAATAAATTAGTGCAAACATTGTAAAGCCACTATAGTGGCTTTCAGTACTTTTCAGTAGAGCCCTGATAGTGGCTTCTAGCACTCAACCAGTTAAACAATTGACTAAACTTGTCTTTATCTCCATCTGTCAGTCACGATTAGCCTTTGTGCAGAAATATCTGACCTTAAACACTGATAAACATTCTAAAGTGCAGGTACTGCAACATAAAGGCTTCATATTCTGTGTATATACTTCATATTAATTTTGAAGTGAAATTATTTAATCTGTATTAATTTGTCTTCTTACAATTTAAGGAGAATGCCTACAGGTAATCTCCCATAAATTGTAGCAAGGCAAACAAAAAATAATTTAGCCCTTTACCTAAAGAATCAGTGACATCCACCTGCATAATATTCAAATTCATTAGTAGAAAAAAAACTATGTTTCAACAAAACCACATCATGTGACCCTTCATTGGAACACGCTCACTGAACTCATTCCCATGAGGGGGTAGCATGACTGGTTGGAATTTTTTTTTTAAATTTGAAAAAAATAATATTTAAAATAATAAATTTTGATGTCGTCTGCATAGCGTAAAGGATTAGCCATGGGAACCCCGGGCAGTGAAGCAGTGCTTATTTACTATGGAAAACAAGCCCTTTTTTACTGGTAAAATAGGACACAGTCACTTCTGCTTTGGGTGAAAGTCCCCTAAAATGGGCAACATGGGTACAAACAATGGACTAAACTTGATTTCATGTTGTGGTTATGATTTACAAATAACAGAAATATGTAACCTTAAACACCAATAAATAAATTATGTGGTTATACAGTAGAATCCTCTTAACTGAATATCCATTTTGCCAGGAAAATTATTCAATTAACAGGAGTTTACAATTAACAGGGATTTCATCAGTTTCCTGTGTTCTGGAGGTAAACTGAGCATTTATTCTGTTATATCTTGTCTGACAGAGCTCATTGAGCTCTGTCAAACAAGATATAATAGAATAAATGTCTGTATTGGATGTGAAGAGGCCAAAAAGGTTGATAAATAAAGGGAATTTGGTGCGTGTCACAGTAATTTTTTCGACATATTACAAAAATTTATAGAAAATTAACAGGAGTTTACTCTACAACCCATATGCAATTAACAGATCAAATTTGTACTGAAGGTATGGTAAATGGTTTTGTGTTTGAAAATTATATTCAATTAACAGGGATATACAATTAAGAGATATCCAATTAAGTGGGCTCCTCTGTACTGAATTCAGCCCAGGTACTGAATATACTCTTAGCTAGTTCTGAAAAGCACAATTCAGTATTTATGCCCCATTCACCACATCGAAGTAAAATGACTTGAGGGTCCTTTTTAGGACTTATTCGCCGCTTATTAAATAAAAAACTTGTCTGACAATATTGTTTTATTCTCACTCACCTCTGATATCAACTCGATTGAAATGCACACGAACCTTGTACTCTCCTGGAAATATTGGAGTATAATTGCATTGCCAGTAACCTGGACTTGTTTGGTAATGGTAGACTGGTATGTAATGTCCATCATGTGTGATGTCCACGCCTACTTTACCCTCACCAGCTCTTGTGCAGTCAACTGTAAAATATATGAAAAATCATAGTGTGGTGCAAAAAGATGCTGAAAGTCACTCCGAGAACAGAAAAAAAGCCTAAAATAACAGTGTTTTGTGCTATGGTGCTTTTTTATAAGGGTGGGTGGTATTCTTTGGGAGCTCAGTGGTTTGAGCATTGAACTTCAACCCAAAAGGTTGACGCTTCAGTCCTGACCAACGGTAACTGTGTTGTGTCCTTAGTCAAGACATTTAACCCTTTACCCAACGTAACACCCAAAACCGACAGCGCTATTTTCAAAAATCGCGACCTAATTTTCATTATTTTTTCATTTTTTTGTCTTAAAAACATAGGTTATGACCCCTCATTGGAACGAGCTCGGCGAGCTCGTTCCAATGAGGGGTCATAACCAATGTTTTTAAGACAAAAAATGAAAAAAATTAGTTATTCAAGAATTTTGTTTGCATGTGTCGTCTGCTTTTCATGTTAGGTAAAGGGTTAATCACGATTGCCTACATGGGGACACGGTACAACGGCGTACTGACGTTGATGGTGCACTTGTCTGCATTTTAAGTAGGATATCTACTAAGTGGATATGTGGTCTACTCCAATCAATATTTTCAAAGTGCAGCCTAAGGACTGCACTTTGAAAATATTGATGGGTCGACCTGGGTCTACCCCAAAATAATTAATATCCAACTGCTGTCGTTAAACTGACTTGGAGGATACCACCAGGGTTCAAAGTGTTAACTTATGTTATCAAAAATGTTCGGGAATTAATTATCCACACTTTTTAAATCAGTAATTGTTTAAATCAAGATTTATTAAAAAGCATACCCTGGAACGTCTGTTGTTTGTTGATGGTTCCTCCACGTAAATCTAAAACTCTCACTTGTGACGGATCACAAACATCCACAGGACATTGATCAACGCATTCATCTTTCACATAAACGTAAACTCTCCACTGTCCTGCAAAAAACAACAAGTACTGTGTAACCAATATCTCTTAAATATAAAAAAAATAAGAAATGTGTATATGCATTGTGTCAGATCGTTTGTGGACATCGTTTGCTTTTAAAAAATTGGGCCCCCGTGGGAACCCCGGGAAGTGTGGTAAACAAGCTCTGTTTTACTTGTAAAATATACGTTTAATACTTTATTAAGCAAAAAAAAAAAAAAAACATACTAACATGTTTGTAGCTAGTTTAATAGCGGTGCAGACATGGTTTCCCTCCAGAGGAAGCTATGAAAGAAAAAAAACCCAAAACAGTATGGAATAAACTGACAGGTAGGAGCCAGTCACCAATGCTTGGGGCGGAAGTCCTCTGAAATGGGCAACATAGGTATAAACGATTGACCTGACTTGACTTTATCTCTATGTTGCGGTCATGATTAGCCATTGTGCAGAACTATGTGACCTTAAACACCAATAAATAAATAAGGAAATTGGTCGACTGGAAAAGGAGTGGATGGAGGGGGGGGGGGGGGGGGGGGGCTTCATTTTAATGCTTCGCACTTGCATACATTTTAATTGCGAGCTCAAAATAGAGAAAAATTGTGCTTGACTCGGGTGCAGTTTAGGTTCCCAGCTTCCCAGGACGCATTTGATAGGAATAACAGAACCCGTAACTCATTCCAAAGGTGTCTAGAGTCCCCATGTCGTATACTCGAAGAAGGCTTGACAGCTAGTGAAATATCTGTTAAACCGGAAGTGTTAATTAGTTATCCAAAATACAGTGCTACAGATTTATAAATTGAGAACAATTTTCTATTGTTGCAGGCCTAAGGGACCCCCCCCCCCCCCCCCCCCAAGGCAACTGAACCAAATTAGTTCCCTGTTTTGCTTCATACTTTCAGACAGATCTTCGCATTAAAAGTTGCATGATACGATCGTTCTCTCGCTTCATTTTCGACATCCAAAAAGTAACAAAAGTATGGACAGCAGCACTGAGATAAATTCACTCTACAATCATTTCAAAGGCGAGAAGCCAAGTACAATAAGATGACACCCCATATCATCAGGTTTACCCTTCACGATGCCTGACGTCGAAATCTGAAAATATCTCCTGACATCAAATGGGGCGTGAATCAATTGATGGGTATCCAACCAAATGGACACCAAGCCAGTGAATGTGATGTTTATCATACGACTACCACGAATGTTCCGTCAACACTGCAGTAGTTTGCCCATAAAGTTGCAGACTTTTTGTCTAGTGGATCAACCCAGTCTCCCTACCGATATGCACGCACGCACGCAAACAAGTTCTGTCCATCAATCAAGAAATACAGACTACAGAACGCAGATAGTTAACCCTTTACCAAACACGAAAAGCAGACGACACTTACAAACAAAAAATTGTTGATTAACTATTTTTTTCATTTTTTGACTCAAAAACATAGGTTATGACCCCTCTTTGGAATTCCAAAGAGGGGTCATAACCTATGTTTTTGAGACAAAAAAATAATGAAAATTAATTGATGGTGTTTGTGAATAGCACTGTCCGGTTTTGGTCGTTACGTTGGGTAGAGGGTTAATTGGACAACTATTCGTGTAGTCTGCCATCTCTATCTCGCTAACTTTTTAATTCTTTCGTGCTGTGGGAATTGAACCCTTCATTTCTCGACCAATTTGAATAACAAAAAAGTGGTACTGGACACTTGAGCACAGGAGATGAGAAAAAAGAAGATCAACGAATAGAGAAGTTCATTCCTGAAAGATAGAGTGGCAAATCTATAAGGTTTGGTCAATTGTTGGTTTGTTTATTATACAGAAAGTCAATTGACCTTCGTTATACAGCCATGTATAATACACACATTATTTAAAGGGTACTGTAAGAGTACTTCAAGCCATAATTGAATTTACAAATCACCTGATCATCGATTTTATCTTCGATTTGTAACGTCGACACCTTTAACACGTGCGCTTCAAAGAAGGACTGTCAAAAACATAAATGTAAATTTATTCAACTTTTAAATCACCGGTCTCAAATAACGACCTTCAACATTTCTAAGGAATTAAAAATTCTATCAGGGTCACCAACAAAGCGCAAATATGACTCAAAAAAGTTCTTAAAAGCATTTCGGATCAATAGATCCACTAGAATATCCCAAACAAAATCTGTGCAACTTGCGGGTACACGCATTGAAGCAAAGACAGAATACACGCTAGTTTTTTTCGTAATTGTCAGAGAGTTTTTTTGGAATGGAAAGATGCGGTTTACATCGTACAAATTCAGAGGGTGTGTGTTGGCGGTATCACATTCCCCAAACTACCTTGCCTCGTCGGGGCGGAATACTTTTGCCCAATAGTATTCAGGCCAAGCTGCAAGCTTATTTTAACTGGTAGAGTGCTGAAAGCCCATATTTGGGCTTTATTCTGAAGTCCTGGTATGGCTATTTAAAGGCTTCATATTCTGTGGATGTGCTTCATATTATCTTTGAAGTGATATTATTTTATCTGTTAGGATTTGCCATGTCACAATTTATGGGAGAGTGCCTATAGGCACTCTCCCATAAATTGTAACAAGGCAAAGACACACAAAGAAATTTCCAGGACCAAAAAAACTTAGCATTTTACCAGTTAACCTTTTGACCCCGAGAGGCCTCTTTTTCCGCACCAGGAACACGATACGTCACAATTTGATTAAATGGGATTACTACTTCGTGAATGTGTGTGGCGGACTAATCAACATTTCCAACGTTCACCCCCCCCCCCCCCACCCCCACCCGGGAGCGGGTCTTTTCGGCCTCGGGGACATTCGGCCTCGGGAACATTCGGCCCCGGGTACATTCGACCTGGGAACTTTCGGCCTGGGAACATTCGGCCCCCGTTTTAAACTAGGGAGACTAAGAGAGACACGGGTTAAGATGAGTTTAAACATCTTTATTACAACCAAAAACAAATACAGCGTAATGTACAATATATACAATATAAAATACATTGAAATATATGAATGAATGAAAAGTTTCTGCGCACAGGGACGATGCGACCCTGATAACTTTATTTGCTTTATAGCATTATTTGCTTATAAATCCACGAGAGTCGGGAGCGAGAGCCAATAATCTTATTAAGTTTGAGTGTGCGACTGGCAATAGGATAGTGGATAGTCCACATAAAAGGTTTAAGGGTCCGTAGAAACTGTAAAAACAGTATTTGATCTCCAAATCAAGTGCTCATCAGAGGCTAGAACTTTGATCACTACTTCAAGCAGAAGAACTTATGAAAACAAAATTTTCAAGATGAGTTGTGCCAAATAACATAAAAAAAACTAACAAAATGAACTAAAAAATTATTATTTTTAAAGCCATTTTTCAAATCCCAAACTCCGAAAATTTTTACCAAAGGTGGGAATATTCGGCCTCAAAAGTGGGAAAATTCGGCCTCGACTGAGGCCGAATGTTCCCGGAAAAATACCTGGGGCCGAATGTTCCCGAGGCCGAAAAGACCCGGACCCCCCCCCACCCCACCCACCCCCACCCCCAGGCTGCACGCTGAAAATATTAATTCGACTACCCTCATGATAATGACTCTCCCAACTGCTACCGTTGAACTGATATGGAAGATACCACCAGGGTTCAGAAGGGTAATTAGAACAGTGGGACACAAACCCTTTGTTAAAACAGATGGTCTATGACATCCAGTTACATGAAAAGCAGCGCTGCTCAAAGTATTCACTATTATTGAGAGAACGTGGTAGTTTTACTTATTCAAAGACCTCCGAATTGGTACAAAAATCCCACAGGTGTTTGCTAGTTTGGTGACATATAAGTCGAACTTACCCTCGAAAATAGCCATCAGCAATATCGTGGTAAAAGCAGAGGCCGCGGCTAATTATGGTGACTGTTGAGTTCTTGTCTTGATAGCCCGCCGAAACGCATAGGTATGTGTACATTGGAACAGTTGAGAAAGTTCATGTCTATTTGGTCAGGCAAGCATAGGTTACACCTTCCTCCATGATCAGTAGTAACCACGTTGTGTCATTAGACAAGACACTTAATCGCGATCGCCCGCGTGGGAGCACGGTGGCGCTATGTACTAAGGCGTACTGTACGTCGATGGTGCACTCGCATTCAACCGCTGCCACCTCTGCTTGTTCAGAGTTAGCGGGTCTGACAGTTGCTCGCTGCAGCTCCGTGACTTCTTCAAATCGTAAAACTGTCCGACACGCTGTGAAAGTGCCGTTAAGTCCCAATAAACAAACAACATTACCCACGGACATGAATGTAGTGGTCGAAAAAACGTCTCAAAGTTGGTATTTTCTGCATATCAACGCAAAGTTTTGTGATAATTTTCAGTTTGAATCCTTAAGAGACACTTTCCAATTTTATCAGTAATAAACTGCAAGTAGTCAGTTTATATTGTTAAAAAATCTACTGCTATCAGAACTGAACAATAAAATGCTAATATATCTCACCTTTTTCAGTAATAAACTGTAAATAGTCGGCTTATATTGTTCACAAATTTACTACTTAGGACTGTCACGATTTTTCATTTTAGGAATCGATTAATCGTCGCAAATAATCGATTAATCGTACCTAGATTACCCCCACCCCCTCCCCCTCTCTTTGAAGTCGATAAAAATGAAGTTTAAGTCAGCTGACCTATCTCAAGTAAACAACGAAGACGATCAACTTTTAGGGACATTCAAAGCTTTGATGTTCTGAACTTTTGAACCGTCAGTGTAATAAGCAAGTCCGGTCGGCAGTTGCGAACTTCGCAACTGCCGACCGGTCTTGATTATTACACTGACGGTTCAAAAATTCAGAACATCAAAGCTTTGATGAATGTACATGGAAGACAAATGCTTCCAACGGCTTATTGGGGTTTAACATCGATGTTCTTAACTCTTTACCTTTAGAAACAATAGTTTTTTTCATCAAATTTTCTTTTAATTATTAAACATCTAAAACGGGATACAATTTACCGATTATTCGACAACGAAAAATACTAATCGATTTCGCCGTGACCGATCAACAATCGATTAATCGATTAATCGTGACAGCCCTATTACTACTATCAGAATTGAACACTAAAATGCTAATTTTTCTCTCTAAATACATTTTTTAGGCTCCGCACATGATATGACCAAAACCGTTCGGCCGTACCCGTTTCTATTCAAATGGGATGAACTTATTCAGAAGCGACCAAACTATTTCCCAAAGTTATCAAACTATTTATTTTTCTCATTAATAATAATAATAATAATAATAATAATAATAATAATAATAATAATAATAATAATAATAATAATAATAATAATATATCACTTATATAGAGCCTATCCTAATAAAAGCCCTAAGCGCTTTACAAAACAAATCACGAATAAGATAGATAAAAATCAATAAAGTCACCCGGTTTGTGTGTCAGCGAAGGGATAGCCTGGGAAGTTCCTCTGGTATAAGTAGGTTTTTAATCCCTTTTTAAAACTTTCAAGAGATGGTGCATTTCGTAAGGTTTTGGGTAACGAGTTCCACACACGGGGCGCGCTGATCCTGAAAGCCCTGTCACCTACAGTCTTCAAATTCCCCATGAACTGAGTCAAAAGCCCTTCGTCGCTGGATCGCAATGATCTCTGCGGCTTGTATGGTATGAGGAGTTCGCTAAGGTAGCCCGGGAAGTCAGCCGAATTTCTCTGGTAGGTGAGTATTGCTAGTTTATATGTTATGCGGTCTTTAACTGGGATGTAGTGCAGCTTGGCAAGGGCGGGTGAGATGTGTTCCCTTTTCTTCGTCCGTAGAGCAATCCTAGCAGCAACGTTGATCAGTCACTGTAAACGTTGGAGCTGGTTGTCCGGGACGTCGAAAAGCAGTGCATTACAGTAATCTATTCGACTCAAGATGAATGATGAAATCAGCTTTTTTGTGGCGTCTAAACTTAAATATTTTCGGATATGACCTAGCCTTCTAATTTCAATGAAAATAAGATGACATTGGTAAGAGGGTTAGAGGTGATGTTTTGCGAGCTGAAAATATTTGTCGAATGATATAGTCGGATAAAGGGTTGAATAGGGCTGCACGATATTCAAAACTGAATACCGGTATCGGTATTCAAAAAAATACCGCGGTATACCGGTATATCGAAAACTGTTCAATCGAGACTCGAGGCATCACAGTCGGAACGAATTAGCACGCCTTGATGATGCAGTTCGAAAAACCTTTACCCAACGCAGACGATATCAAAATTTATTATTTTCAAAATTAGTTTATCAGATTTTAACCAAAGATTTCAACAAAACTATATCACGTGACCCCTCATTGGAACGAGCTCAACGAGCTCGTTCCAATGAGGGGTCACCTGATATAGTTTTGTTGAAACTTTTGAAAATTATTTTTTCAACTGCTGAATTTGTATATTACGAGAGCTCAAGCAGACGATTCCTTGGATAGAGGGATAATATTATTCACTCGGAGCTACAGTTAAAAAAACTCAAGACATCTTGAAAATTAAACTGAGGGTAAATAAATAATGACGATGAACCGATATTTTTGTAATTACACCGGTATTCAATCGATATTGGTTTAAATACCGGTATATATCGGTTTATCGATATACCGTGCAGCCCTAGGGTTGAACGTTTGGATGTTTTAAGTGACAAAGTGCTGAAGTATTTTGGTCATCAAAAGTGGTCAATGTATTGCTGCCTTGCTTGGCACTCTCCCATAATCGAAAGAAATGATTTCGCGCGCCGAAGGCGCGCAAGGACGGTATGGAGGAACAAGCCCCTTTCGACCCTCTGTAGCTGTTTATGATGGCTGTCACATGTCTAGGCGTGTTAAAGGAGGAAAAGGATCCGGTACTCAGCAGGTGTCTTCAGTTGTGGGTAGGCGCTCTCCCATAAATTATAACAGGGCAAATAAATACAGACTAAATTACTTCACTTCACAGATGATATGAAGCTCACTCACAGAGTATGAGGCCTTTTTTAGCAGTGACACCTGCACTTCGGAAAAAAGCCCAAATACGGGCTTCCAGCACTTTACCAGTTAAGGAACAAAAGTATTGTTTACAATTCTAGTTTGTAACGATATCGCATTTTTCATAAAAAGGGTGTTTGAGATACTGACTTATGGATTTATTTTATAGAACAGAGACTGTTCTATAAGCTGTCAGGGTCTAAGTGCTATTCTTCATTACGTCTTTGATACTCACCTACTTCCTCGGGGAGGAACTGTACATTAAAGAGACCATCTCCGCTCATTTTGATAATCCTCCCTCTTGGTGATTCAGCCTCAACCCTGATATCATCCTTATTGACCTCTATTCTGGGAGCACGTACCTACAAGAATTAAAATGCAAGCAATTTAACCCTTTACCTAACATGAAAAGCAGACGACACGTGCAAAAAAAAAATCTTGAATAACTACTTTTTTTCATTTTTTGTCTCAAAAACATAGGTTATGACCCCTCATTGGAACGAGCTCGACGAGCTCGTTCCAATGAGGGGTCATAACCTATGTTTTTGAGACAAAAAATGAAAAAAATAATGAAAATTAATTGGCGATTTTTGAGAATCACGCTGGCCGGTTTTGGCCGTTACGTTGGGTAAAGGGTCAAGGATCACGTTTGTTACTTGTTAAACAAAGAAAGAAATAGTGCACAGATACATGGACACAAGTGGTCTTACAGATTCATGAAGGACCCAAGCTGTCCTACAGATTCATGCCAAGGCTTCGTTTATTGCAGGTGTTTAAATAATCTGCCGTGTCATCGATTCGTGCGAAGCTCTTGCAGTGCAATTTATGATTGGGCGTGTTTTTTTATCAAGATGGAGCAGGCTACCGATGAGAAGATGCATTTCGGAGGAAGTCCGGATATCTCAGCCCCCCCCCCCCCTCCCCGTCTCGGGTACAAATATTGATTTTACAGGAGGAGGGGGTGGTTGTAAAACAGTGTACGTGGTTAAGTAGTCTGCCCTGTCATCAGTTCTTAGGAAGATCTCATAGTTCACGTTATGAATGGGCGTATTTCTTCTCAAAACAAAGAGGACTACCCATGAGCAAATGCGTTTTTGGAGAGATTCCAGAGAACTCGGCCCACACAGGTACACATATTGATTTTGCAGTGATGGGAGCTGGCTGTAACAAATAATCACGCTGAATAGCAAAAGTGGTTGAAATCAAACGTGCCCATTGGCAATGGTCCGTGGGAACCTCCTGTGCGTCTACAAGCTCTCAAGCCACCAGACAAATTCTGTGAGGAAGTGGACGCTGTTATGATACAGTGTGGCCTTTAAATAGTCCATATGTTGAGATTCACTGGTCTGGAATATTTCAGTTGGTCAGAAAATCGAACCTTCGGTCCGTCCAACTGAAATATTCCAGATGATTAAATCTAAAACATGCCATACACATTTTTATCATATGACTCGTCCGTTTTGTTCACTTTAAAACATTTGATATTTTGTTTTCATATTAATCAGTGATAAATAAAGCCCTCCGTCAATTTCATTGGTCAATTTCAAAACTAGACAATTTGATTGGCTGAACAAAATAAAACTGGGCCACATTTTCATAATTTGCATAATTTGAGTTGGGAGCTTTCATTGGTCAATTTCAAAACTGGACAATTTGATTGGCTAAAAAAATACAGCTGGGTGACATTTGCATAATTTCAGTAGGGAGAATTTACGTTATCTGTCCTATTTAGGGTGGGTTATATTTTATTAATATTTTACCCACAAGAAAAACGCCATTCATTTTTTTTTTATATTTTCACTTTTTGCTTCCAAAACATAGGTTATGACCCCTCATTGGAACGAGCTCGTCGAGCTCGTTCCAATGAGGGGTCATAACCTATGTTTTCGAAGCAAAAAATGAAAATTTTTAGTTATACGAGGATGTTTTTTCCAAGTGCCGTCTGCAACTCAAGTTAGGTGATGGGTTAAAAAGTCATACTAGGTGGCTAATTTGTGCGTGTGTTTGTCATATGATAAATAGAATATGAAATGAGTGTTTTTGTCATATAATATTTATGAAACTCGTCCGAATTTTCCGTTAGGGCTCGCCAGAGGCTCGCCCAAACGGAAAATTCTTAGACTCGTTTCATAAATATCATATGAGAAAAACACTCATTTCATATCCTCTATATATTCTTGAATCAACGCATGAAATGTTTTCAGTCGAGACTTGATTCAGGGACATGGCGAGAGGGAGGAGAGGGGGGGGGGGCTGTGTGGTGGGGGCGGGGAGGGATTCCAGTCCTGGTCAAAATTTCCTGTAGTTGAAAATTCGGAGGGAAAGTCACGAGTAGTTGGAAATTCCTTCTATCTGGATTTTAGAGCTTCTTTGGTGATGCGGATGTCTCCTTTACTCGGTTTCAAATCGGCAAAAATTCCAACTGTTACTGTTTACAACTACAGTGCACGCAATATCGATCTTCATAAGTATGCATGATATCAATCGGTACGAGCTTTCTATAGTACGTTTACTTATCGTAATAAAAAAAAATCCTCGAAATGCACTTCAAGGAAATCGCATCATGCAAAATCGTTATCCTGAGTTAATTCCATCATTCACAGTTACAAAATGATGAAACATCGAAAATTGATCATTTCTGCATAAAATCTGACTGAACATTTGTTTAGCACATATTCAATTCCCAGAATAATACCAAATAATAACAACCTGATAATTCTATCATAAATGTTTTGGCATTTCAGTTACCAGAATCAATTTTATGCCCCTTTCGTGGCTTTATTTTCAAAAAAATTCTCGGTAGTGAATTTCCAACTTGGGGGAGGGACCGGGATTGGGAACCCTCTGCAGGTCCCTCCCCAGTTGGAAAATGGCTACCTTACATCCCCAATCGGAAACAGCCCCTGACTTGATTTGATAGAATCTTTATTGACTTTACCCACACTGTCAAAGAGGTTTGTTTATTACACAATTATGAATGGAGACTTGTCACAGCAGTAGAGTTATGATTATGCAGCGTAGTTCCACTAATTGTGTCAATACCTTGATGTTTGTAGGTAGTAAACAAATAGCCCCAAACAGCTTGTGACCTGATGGAGCTTGACTATTCTAATCACCACCATAGAATGAATGGAATTTTAAAAAAATATATATATTTCTAGTGGCGTCTGTTTATCTGATGCCACTAGAAATAAGTGGGGTTTTTTTAAAGTTATTTTTTTTATTTTACGAAAATCAGCAATTTCTTTCATGTGTGTCGCATTTTTCGAAAATAAAACCTTTTAATTTCCTGTCCGAAAGTGGAAAAGGTAATATAGCATCTATCCGAATGACCTCGTATTTTTCTAGACCTTTATTGGAGTTTTGCCAGAGACGACATGAGAAACCAACAGCGGCCAACGTCCCTATGACGATTGTTACGACCCGTAATGTAATAAATGCCCATAATGTAATACCTACCCATAATGTAATACAAAAACGACCCATAATGTAATACGAACCCATAATGTAATAAAAAACGACCCATAATGTAATAAATGTAATAACGTGTAATAAATGTTAGGTACCCATAATGTAATAAAAATTTAAAAAAATTAGATACAAATTACACTTTTCCAGGCCCGTAATGTAATAAAATTCTAAGCTTGATTTTTGTTTTTTCTCTTTACTCCAGCAGTGCGTTCGGCTACTTATGACACATCCTGCGCCTTCATCAATGCTGCCAATGGCCCCTATGCCGTACACAGCCAACATGTGTGGGTGTGTTGGGATTACGATAGAGAATATTCCGGGACCTGGGGCGGGTATACTCTGCTATGAGTGACAGGCATTATCCCCCTCTTCCATTTGTACCACCCACGCAAACGACTTCCTCGATAGCCTCTACTGCCCTGCCACAATCATATAGGTCTACCTTACAAGACATTCAATAATTTTGATTCCAGGATGGTCATTTATAGCTGCAATCATCATATTCTACCGGCTGTTCACTTGCATAAAAGCAATGCGGGTAGCAGGTTCCTATACTGTTAATAAGTGCAAGCAATTCTGGCTAAAGTTGCTGAGGCAGAGGGTGTAGTGGGGTGCAGTGGGGTTTGGGTGCACAATAACCGGATAGTGGGGGGGGGGGGGGGGGGGGCGTATAGTGTGGGATACAAGGAAAAGATAGAACCGAAGCAAGACGTTGAGTCAACCGGCGCAGAGGAATATCGGGAGGCGATATGGTGAGTGTACTGGTATTGGAATGGGGGATATCCTATAGCTCGATGGGATTTGGATTAGGCTACTTTGCTCCAAATTAAGCGTACAATCTATCCTCTGTCTCTCCAATTTTCACTACCTAAACAAATTAGTAATTTCCCTGTACTGTAGTACTATAAGTTCATGTCGCACCCTCCGCACCTTGAAACCAATGAGCCCGAGCCCAGGACCACACTTCATAACGACCACATCATATTCCCGGTCCTGTGATCACATGTGTCAAGTAATATTATCAAATGCTTTCCAGTCAAATAGTTTGCACTTCGCACATGCAAGAAAGACCTTACATTTTCAATAAAAATTGTATCAGTTTCAATAGTGACAGCCCTAAGTGAAATTATTTCAACTCCTCTCAGTGTTATTTTTCTAAAACCTCAACACACCACAGACTGAACACCCTCAATTGATATGAACCGAAGCAAGTTAAACGCCTTGTAGACTACTATCATCCACGCAGGCAACCTTTGCGAGAAGATTGGTTAAGGGTATGTCATGTTCACCTGTGGCTGTGACCAGCAACTGAGTCGAGTTAATGTGCACATCACTTGGTTGTACAAAGCAGCCTCTTTGTATTGAGCTCAGGGGATTGCATTCTCAAATAAATTTCACCAGTGGTGTGGCATCACTCATAGTATGCACAGGACGAATGCAGATCTATAATAGAGTGTAGTTTTGGTGGTTCTTGAGATTATGTTGATTGGAAAAGCATTCCACAGCATTTTCTGAGCTGTGGGGACTACCACTTAAACCACCTACATTTCCTGACAGTTCCTGGCGGTTGGCAGGAACTTCCTGCCAACCGCATACTCTATCACATCGACTATTCGCGTGTTCATCCCCGCTATTGTGCCATCTTCTCCTAGGCTACACTCAAACAACATACGTAGCTAAACACCAGGTGTAACATGGGCATATCCGTTTGACCGTGAGGTGTGACCTTGACCATCAATCCGGTGACCTTGAACCTGTGTATGGGCCGATTTTTATGAAACTTGGTGTGTGGTTCGGGCGCCCAACAATTTTGCCACACCCGATGCCCGTCATGTGTGACCTTGATTGATATTCACACCGTTGACCTTGAACCTATATCTCGGCTCATGTTGGGCCGATTTGCGTGAAACTTGGTATGTGGGGGTAACTCGGGTCTCCCTCTCTCTCTCTCTCTCTCTCTCTCTCTCTCTCTCTCTCTCTCTCTCTATATATATATATATATATATATATATATATATATATATATATTGAGCGTCCTGAACTACTCCCACATACCAAGTTTCACAAAAATCGGCCCAGCATGAACCGAGATACAGGTTCAACGGTTTGAATATCAAGGTCACACATGACGGGCATTGGGTGTGGCGAAATTGTTGGGCGCCCGAACCACACACCAAGTTTCAGGACAATCGCCCTGCAGGAGCCGATACACAGGTTCAAGGTTTCCGGTTTGATGGTCAAGGTCACACACCCGGTCAAACGGATACGCCCATGTTACTCCTCGTGTCTAGCTATGTATGTTGTTTGAGTGTAACTTAGGAGAAGATGGCACAATAGCGGAGATGAGCACGCGAATAGTCGATGTGATAGAGTAGGCGGTTGGCAGGAAGTCCCTGCCAACCGCCAGGAACTGCCATGACAGTAGGTAGTTTAAGTGGCAGGCCGTGTGGTGGACTAATAATATTACTTGACACATGTTATCACAGGATCGGGAATATGATGTGGTCGTTATTAAGTGTCATCCTGGGATCGGGCTCATTGGTTTCCAGGTGCGGTGGGTGTGACATAAACTTATAGTAGTACAGTACAGGGAAATGACTAATTTGTTCAGGTAGTGAAAACTGGAGAGACAGAGGATAGATCGTACGCTTAATTTGGAGGAAAGTAGCCTAATCCAAATCCCATCGAGCTATAGGATATCCCCTATCCCAATACCAGTACACCTACCATATCGCCTCCCGATATTCCTCTGCGCCGCTTGACTCAACGTCTTGCTTCTGTTCCATCTTTTCCTTGTATCCCACACTACCCCCCCCCCCCCCCCCCGCCACTATCCAGTCTTGGTGCACCCAAATCCCACGGCACCCACTCCACCCTTTCCCCCAGGAACTTTGGCCAGAGTTACTTGCATTTATTAACAGTAGGAACCTGCTACCCACATTGCTTTTGTGCAAGTGAACAGCCGGTCGAATATGATGATTGCAGTTATAAATGACCACCCTGGAATCAAAATTACTGAATGTCTGGTAAGGTATACCTATATGGTTGTGGCAGGGCAGTAGAGGCTATTGAGGAAGACGTTTGCGCGGGTGGTACAAATAGAAAAGGGATAATGCCTGCCACTCAGAGCAGAGTATACCCGCCCCAGGTCCCGGAATACTCTCCATCATAATCCCAACACACCCACACATGTTGGCTGTGTACAGTATAGGGGCCATTGGCAGCATTGATGAAGGCGCAGGATGTGTCATAAGTAGCCGAACGCACTGCTGGAGTAAAGAGAAAAAACAAAAATCAAACTTAGAATTTTATTACATTACGGGCCTGGAAAAGTGTAATTTGTATCTATTTTTTTAAAAATTTTATTACATTATGGGTACCTAACATTTATTACACGTTATTACATTTATTACATTATGGGTCGTTTTTTATTACATTATGGGTTCGTATTACATTATGGGTCGTTTTTGTATTACATTATGGGTAGGTATTACATTATGGGCATTTATTACATTACGGGTCGTAACAGACGATGCGTGCATGATATAACGTCACGACGCTTTAGCAGCGTCAATCGTTTCGATAGAGACTTCACTTTCCACACGAATGTTTAAACCCATTTCCATACTATATGCCCAAAGCCAGGTACATACACAACAATGTGCATCTAGAGTTTACCTTACTATACTACAGTATACATAATTATTCTATGCATACCATATGTCAGGGACTCCTGAGGCCCCGTAAGGCCTGGGCTGACGTGGGGTTATTTAGTCCCGCTGATGAAGTTGCGGGAAAAATTAGACCAACGTGGAGGGTCGGAATCCAAGTGTCGCGAACTCGGCGCAGAGAGCTGAGTTAGACCGACGCCGTGATTCCTTCTCTGCCAAATTGTCCTGAAATAGGTTCGATTTCCGTTAGGTGTGATTCCTAATCACTTCAGGCTGTATAATGGAAAGAATGATTTAAAGTAACAACGATTCTTTTATTTACACATAAAAATAAATCCGTTTCAATATTTCAACAATCAACAATTCAATTCTTTTCACAGAAAATGGGTCACTACGGTTAAATAATTCTAAACAATCATATAGTCATTCTATAGCCCTGTACTGGCACTATAGTCTATACACTGGAAATGTTACTACCGTGAGCTCGCCATAAGAGCTTCACAAATCTGAAATGTTATTACTGTGAGCTCGCCATAAGAGCTTCACCCGCTTAGGCTCAAATGTCAACGTCTGCGCGTAACTGTACCTCTGGCTGTCGGAGGGTTCCGACCAGCAATGTTCGTCATCTATAAACCACCGTACTTCTGATTTGGCTCAGATATTGTCTACTCATACCTTATGTGCCTTTTGAAAGTCCTCCGTGAAAGTCCTATTGAAATATCCACCGTTCCTGGTTGAATTCACGATTCACAGATGCCCCTTTTTTGTGCTAGGGCGAAATTGTCACTCACACCGATCTCCAGTCGGTATTACGATGTTCCGACAGCAAAATAAACTACTCAGAACGCAATCAGTCTGACGCTTCAAAGGGTTAATACGCACAATACAATTAACCTACACTTCTGACTATTGCAGGACGATACCTGCTACTCGACAATCTAAACTTTAACGTTCCACCTGGGGTGTTCCTTCCCACGAATTCGGCCCCGTAGCCGCCTATCAACGTTAAGCTAAATCAATCATGGAATGCCCTCTCTGGCGATTCCAGCCGTTTCAGGGTCCTGTGATCGAAGGTACCCTTATGCCAGGAAACAGAGTCCGCCTGTCCTGGACTTCACCAACGCGTGTGTGACCCCAAGTGTGTGTCTAATGCTCTGCTCTTCCAGGTATATATACTTTTTACCCTAAACTGTCAGGTGGACCGACGCTCATCTGTCCACCTGTCAAAACGGTGGGAGATGACGTATATCGAGGCAGAATCAATACAAGTCATCTCACGCGTGACTTCACTTGTCGAGAAAACCGATTCGTTCTTGCCATGATTGTTATAACTTATGATGACACGACATTTCTATCTTTTAGAATCTCGTTTCTCAATTTACCGTGACGACATCTTGACATCAACCGATTACGTCTCGTAAGACTCCGACTACTGTATAAATTAAACGAGATGATTAGACCTTATCTAACATACCGTTTCTCCCCTGGGTCCCTGCGCTAAAGCTGGATATACACCACGTGTGTTTTTTCTATGTCCAGCTTTACAGAGAAGTGAAATTCACGTGGGTTTTTCGCCTTGATGCGGAATATATTTTGAACTTACAATATCTTTAAATATGAGGCCCCTTGCCCCTATATTTAGGCTGGCTTTGCCCTGACAACTCCCTTCCCGAGAGAAACACCCTGTGTATCTCTTAAAACGCAAGGGGCAAAGCCACGCACGCTCGCCTCTCACACCCTTTTACAATCTACCATCATGTTCAAGACTACAAAACTGTACCCTAGTGGTCGTGGGGGGTCATGACCGGGCTCATGCGTCGGCCATGTCGATTCCCACGACACACTCGCCACCACATGTTCCCGTCTTGCGGTTTTACATATGATATGGGGAGTAGCCTTATCCTTAGATTTGCAGCACTCTCTATCACTGTAATACTATATATTTACACCTAAACATACACATTTTTATACACGTTCGCCCATTTTGCAAACAGTTCACTTGGCACTCACTCCGACGAGTAACGCCGTCCGCGCCTTTGCGTCAAATGGGTTAATTCCAATGGAGTGTAACTTCGCCTCCCGTTCCCCTATGTCTTGTGAAGGGGCAAACGACCCCTGCATTATGTTGAGCCTCACCCTCGAAAAGCTCAACCAGGGGATTAAAATTGTGACGCACACACTCACACATTCAACACACAGATTTCCCGACCGCGCCTTTGCGACAGACGGGGTTAGTGTGCCTCACACTCACAACAAACTCTCGTCAATAAAAACAAGCGCGGTTTCCCCGGGCCTTAACACCGGGTTTGTGCATCCCGTACTTACAAAACTCGACACACAGGCTCCCCGTCCACGCACACGCGACAGACAGGGCAGTGTATCTCACATTCGCACTCACAACCAACTCTAGTCAGCAGTCAGAGCAATAATAATACTAAAATAAGAAAATTCCTCCGGGCCTTAACACCGAGTTTACGAAGCCCATCACCTCACCCACAAACATATTTGCGACTGGAGCCCCCGTCCTAGACACCAGGCCCACAGCCCCCCAACTATTGCTTCTTTATAACCACCGACCATTGGTAGGGGCCCGGTTCCCAGTATCCCCTTGGGTAACCCTTGACACACCCCTACTTCTCGCCCCGCCATTTCTACGGGTATTCCACCAGGGTCCCCATACCATGTCGTTGTCGCATTCCCAAGAGCTTCCCTTGGCGCTATATCCCCCAGGCTCACTCGTCCCGGCGATTACCGTCGTTCGAACGACACGGGCCGTCCTTGGCCCTTGTGCCGTCGACCCCCCGGTCCATTGCGACGACTTCTTGCGCACATTGGGCGCTGTGCGCCCCCGGCACTCTCTACGTAGTCTCCGCCACCTAGGATGCTTCTCCTTTGATTTGTGGACCCTTTTCTCGGTCCCCTGGGCGCCCACCTTAGCGGTCCCATCCACTTTAACATACTCAACTTGTGTTGACCCGTGCCCTCTCAATTCTGGGGAAGTTTGCCCAGCCATTTGCGTGGGTCTGGCCTCCCCTCTCCACACGGATGACACCGACTTCTTGGGGCGCTCAACTCCCCCACATAAATTTGCTTGAGGGTCTTTCCCCAATGATCCCCTTGGGTTCCCTCGCTGTTTGGCGTTTCGCCTGGACCGCCTGCGGCCCCTTCTCCCTAATTGGACAGGAGTCGTCCCTCCTGAAACTTCCCGACATTTCGTCGTGTAGGGGCCATCCCCCGGACCATCGGATTGGTTCCCCCTGGGAACCTTCCCTTCCTTACTCGTTGGGCCTTCACTTGGCCCCCTATCCCTGGACCATAACTCATCAGGGTTTGCCCTCACCCCTGGGATATTACCTATGACCAGGTCATACACAGGTGATTCAATGCACATGGCTTCCACTTCGCCACAATAAAATGGGGTATCCACAGTTATCCTCGCGATGGGAAACCTTCTAACGGTCCCATCTATCAAAATACACAAATGGTCACGACCCAACAATTGCTTGTCGTCAACCAGTTGCCTTCTAACCGCTGCAGAGGAGCACCCAGAATCCCGGAGCAGACGGATCTCCCTTTGTCCCACATACCCTGGGTACACTGGCATATCGACCTTCTCCTGCGAAGTTGTGAGCCTCTCACACATGCCACTTATTATCGGGACAACCTTCCCGCCTTCCAGCCTTAATTCTCCCTCTTGTATACATTCCCGGAGGGGACTGTGTTCTGGACCGATAGTTTGACAGAACGCTGCCGTCTGTCTACTGGGCCCTGGATCTACGCGGTCACCTTGCTTCCAACCCCTTGGTGCTGCGTTCCCGACCCCCTGCTGAGGTGGTCTAATGTTCCCAGTGGTCCTTACCTGCTTCTGCCAGCAGTCCCTGGCAATATGACCCCGCTTGTTGCAGATAAAACAAGTGGTGTCCTTGGGAGCGCTCCCCCTCCGGCTGGCCTGCGACGCAGGAGGGTCGGGGTGGTGTTGCCTTACGGGTGCCATTGCCAACCCGTTTGCCCCACCCCTAGCCGATTTGGGTGCGTTTACACTCCCACCGTGGGCCTCGATGTAGCGTTCTGCCACAGTTGCCATCTCATCATAGGTGGCCGGCCCCCTTTCCTTGATGAACAGGCCCAACTCCTTGGAGCATGTAGTTAAAAACTGCTCCCGGAGAAAT
The DNA here is from genome assembly GCA_031216915.1 of Pictodentalium vernedei. Taxonomy (NCBI): domain Eukaryota; kingdom Metazoa; phylum Mollusca; class Scaphopoda; order Dentaliida; family Dentaliidae; genus Pictodentalium; species Pictodentalium vernedei. The sequence continues at coordinate 37,089,809 of CM062290.1, forward strand.
AGATCTCGCAGGGCTCCATACGACTCATTCACTTCTGCGAGATCAGTCCAGCGGTCAAAGTACCGCCTAGCTCGGGCAAAATACTGAGGTACTGTTTCTCCCTTCTCCTGCTTAATTTCTCGGAACTTGGTCCGGAATCCTTCTTCAGTGAGCTGGTATCTCCGAAGGATGGCATTCTTCAGCTCACCGTAGTCATTAAGAAGTGCAGGAGGCATACTGGTATAAGCCTCGAGGGCTTTACCTGACAACAAAGGGCTCAAGCACATAGCCCATGTGTCTTCTGGCCACATTTGACTGGAGGCAAAACGCTCGAACCTCTCCAAGTACGAGTCCAAGTCATCTGTGTTTTCATTGAAATGAGCGAGATGGGGGCGTGGGGCATGAATTGCTACCCCTGCACTCCCATCCCCTGAGCGCCGACTTTCATTCTCCACATCGGCCCTTGCTCTGAGGAGCTCTAATTCTCTCTCGTGCCTCTGTTGTTCGAGCTCTCGCTCTGCCTCCCTTGCCTCCCTTGCTAATTGGGCTTCCCTCTCTCTCGCCTCATTTGCTAATTGAATCTCTCTCTCTTTCGCCTCTCTTGCGTCTTTCTCACGCTCTCGTTCTAATTGGGCTTCTCTCTCCCTCGCCTCTCTTGCGTCTTTCTCGCGCTCTCGTTCTAATTGGGCTTCTCTCTCCCTCGCCTCTCTTGCGTCTTTCTCACGCTCTCGTTCTAATTGGGCTTCTCTCTCTCTTGCGTCATTACGTAAGGCAATCTCCTTGGCCTCACGTTTCTGCTCATCTTTAACGAACTTATGAAGTTCTGCCCCCTCAAGGCCCATTTCCTTGCCTAATGATACCAGTTGGGCGAGGGGTGTAACAACATCCATTTTGATTTTTTCTTTCTATCTTCAACACTCGTCAGAAAGAATGAAGAAGGAAAAGAAAGAAAAAAAAAAAATATGGCAATTGATCCTAATTTACCTCTGTAATTTAACGTAATTGAACGCACCAAATATTCTGAAACCTACCGCAGTTATAGTGGCTATTAAGTATCCTTTTGGGGACTACTGTATTGCGATATTAAACCCTTGAACGGCATCAACTGACCGAACGCGTCAAAACCTAAACAGAACCGCCGTTAAAATAAGACAAAATTTCCATATAGCCATTTTTTACCTTTTAGAAATATCCTGGTAGCGCTCGCCAATCAATGTCAGGGACTCCTGAGGCCCCGTAAGGCCTGGGCTGACGTGGGGTTATTTAGTCCCGCTGATGAAGTTGCGGGAAAAATTAGACCAACGTGGAGGGTCGGAATCCAAGTGTCGCGAACTCGGCGCAGAGAGCTGAGTTAGACCGACGCCGTGATTCCTTCTCTGCCAAATTGTCCTGAAATAGGTTCGATTTCCGTTAGGTGTGATTCCTAATCACTTCAGGCTGTATAATGGAAAGAATGATTTAAAGTAACAACGATTCTTTTATTTACACATAAAAATAAATCCGTTTCAATATTTCAACAATCAACAATTCAATTCTTTTCACAGAAAATGGGTCACTACGGTTAAATAATTCTAAACAATCATATAGTCATTCTATAGCCCTGTACTGGCACTATAGTCTATACACTGGAAATGTTACTACCGTGAGCTCGCCATAAGAGCTTCACAAATCTGAAATGTTATTACTGTGAGCTCGCCATAAGAGCTTCACCCGCTTAGGCTCAAATGTCAACGTCTGCGCGTAACTGTACCTCTGGCTGTCGGAGGGTTCCGACCAGCAATGTTCGTCATCTATAAACCACCGTACTTCTGATTTGGCTCAGATATTGTCTACTCATACCTTATGTGCCTTTTGAAAGTCCTCCGTGAAAGTCCTATTGAAATATCCACCGTTCCTGGTTGAATTCACGATTCACAGATGCCCCTTTTTTGTGCTAGGGCGAAATTGTCACTCACACCGATCTCCAGTCGGTATTACGATGTTCCGACAGCAAAATAAACTACTCAGAACGCAATCAGTCTGACGCTTCAAAGGGTTAATACGCACAATACAATTAACCTACACTTCTGACTATTGCAGGACGATACCTGCTACTCGACAATCTAAACTTTAACGTTCCACCTGGGGTGTTCCTTCCCACGAATTCGGCCCCGTAGCCGCCTATCAACGTTAAGCTAAATCAATCATGGAATGCCCTCTCTGGCGATTCCAGCCGTTTCAGGGTCCTGTGATCGAAGGTACCCTTATGCCAGGAAACAGAGTCCGCCTGTCCTGGACTTCACCAACGCGTGTGTGACCCCAAGTGTGTGTCTAATGCTCTGCTCTTCCAGGTATATATACTTTTTACCCTAAACTGTCAGGTGGACCGACGCTCATCTGTCCACCTGTCAAAACGGTGGGAGATGACGTATATCGAGGCAGAATCAATACAAGTCATCTCACGCGTGACTTCACTTGTCGAGAAAACCGATTCGTTCTTGCCATGATTGTTATAACTTATGATGACACGACATTTCTATCTTTTAGAATCTCGTTTCTCAATTTACCGTGACGACATCTTGACATCAACCGATTACGTCTCGTAAGACTCCGACTACTGTATAAATTAAACGAGATGATTAGACCTTATCTAACATACCGTTTCTCCCCTGGGTCCCTGCGCTAAAGCTGGATATACACCACGTGTGTTTTTTCTATGTCCAGCTTTACAGAGAAGTGAAATTCACGTGGGTTTTTCGCCTTGATGCGGAATATATTTTGAACTTACAATATCTTTAAATATGAGGCCCCTTGCCCCTATATTTAGGCTGGCTTTGCCCTGACACCATATGTCGGATCAAGTTAGATGAAGCGAAAAACACATCTCATGTCGACTTTGTCAAAAGTCCGACAAAGCTCCGGCAAAAGCCTGAGTAATGTGGGTGGTAAGGGAGCATGCTATACTACCACAATAAATTAACCATTAACCTTGTTTTGTATTATATTCTTTCCATAAGCCTATGAACTGGCCGTCACGATATTGACTAGGATTACAAAAGATGAAGACATCACTGCTGGTGAGTCATGAAATATATGTACAGTGTAAAGAGGGTTAAGGCACACTGGCAGTATGTTAGAAAAGAACTAATGTCCTATTATATAAACAAATTTATTTATTTATTTATTTATTTATTTATTTATTTATTTATTTATTTATTTATTTATTTATTCAGGCGTAACACTTTCGACAGCTATGGTCAACTCGTGTCTTGCAGTTTTACGGTTGGAGGAACCCGGAGAGAATCACCGGGCAATGACGAGAAATTCAGACTCCCTAAAGTACGGACTCCGCACAACCAAGGTTAGTAATGGTTGAAGGCAAGACTAGTGCAACATCGACGTGTAGTACGCCTTAGCACACATCGCCATCGTGCCGCCACGTGGCCAATCGGGATTAAGTGCCTTGCCCAAGGACATATCGCACTTGTCGCTGCTCAGAATCGAATCGTGGACTTTAGGTTTGAAGTTCAATGCCCTTATCGCCGAGTAAACTGAGCTCCCAGCCAGAGAACTAGCGCCTCTATTTCATACTTTTGAAACATTAACTATAAAGACCCCCCCCCCCCCCCCCCTACGGTAAATATTTCACAGCACCACTATGCCCAGCACAGTCTAGGACTGAAATTTTGCTTGGTCTGGAAAAACCTTCAACCCTTTCCACCACAAGGTCTGCATAAATGTTCGTGTAAAGGTGTCTGCCGATGAGTAGACAGCAAAATAAATACAAATTGAGAAGGGGGTGGGGGAGCAGTACTAAGTTAATCCTACAGCCCTGAACTTCTCTACAAATACAAAATAGACTCGCCCATTTCCCCGTAGACTGTAGTACATAAGGCGATCTGGGAATCAAAGCTGAAAGGGATAAATTAACTTATTAATGGCTGACTCCGTTAATGGTTTTTTTCTCGGTCAAATTCTGGCAAATCGAACGCCACTGTCTTCTGATAGTCAAAACGATTTTTCAGACGACACAGCCGAAACTTTTGTTGTCTGGGTTACAGTCCTTGGAGTCGACTTGGACAAATAGGTTTACATTTGAATATACAATGTTGTTTACCATGAACTAATTATAGTATTATGAAAATATCCCCTATAACAGATAATTATGTTAATTAAGTGTATCTAGCTGGATCATTTTCCTTTACATGAAGAATATCATCTTTTTAAACATTCCACTGTAGCGTGAACAGAACGATTATCTGATAGAAATCTCACCTTCATACAACTCCATTCGACTTCATTTACTTTTATATTATTCCAAATTTGGCCCCCTGTTGACGATTTCTATTTACTTTTTCTATAAGGCGGAGGAATTGTCAAAGCTCTTACTCAGGCTTGGCAATTTCAGGAGAGCGATTTTTAGCTCTCCTTACTGCCCTCCTGAAAGAATTAAGGAGAGTGAAAAATTGCCCTCCTAAATATTTTGGTCTGGGATGATTGAGATCACATGTATTATGCTCACATTAAATTTTTATTGTAAAGCAAAAATGTAATTTAACTTCGAAGTCACATAACATCACGTAATTTCATTTTAAAAGTGGTTTAGTGGTAAAAGGTAATGGCTGCAACCATACCCAAACACAGTTGCAATCATTTGAATCAAAATGGGTCATAGCAATATTTTTTTTTTCTGTCAGTTTCAAGTTCAACAACTGACATCACAGTTTGAGGGGTAATTAATCAAGGAATATTGACACTATAATATACTACAATTACTACTATCCTGTCACTTGAAGCACTTGCACCAGGATGTGACTGTAGATTCAAGCAGACCTGTTATCCAAGAAAGTCATCCGCCTACCATTACCACCTTCAACCCCCCTCGGGGGGTTGAAGGTGGTAGTGGTAGGCGTATGACTTTCTTGGACAACAGGTCTGGGTACACACACAGGGCTTGTCAAGTGTGTGTTCGGTTGTTGAGTGAGACATCCAGATGTCTAAGAGATTTTGCTTTACCTTAGTAAAGTTAATAAAATCACTGATGTAGTCTGTTGGTTTCAGTTTCAATGAGTTCGTTCAACTGGATACTTAAAGTGCTGTGTAAAGCTAATTGCTCTCCTAAGCTGATTGAGGAGAGCGATTTTTTGCCCTCCTGCATTTTTCAGAATGCCAGGCCTGCTTACTGGGTGTTGTTTTTTACTGGGTTTGATGAACAAGGTTTTAATAAACTTCTCAACTGGTGGAGAGCCTAATTATTTTTGGTCATCAACATTCCTCAGCAACCATGACAAGTTTTGATGGAAAATATTTTTAAAATACTCAGTGGGTAAAGGTCCTACAAAAGTAATCGAAAGTTAGCTTGAAAATAGGTCTTAGGTTATTTTCGATGTCGCCAAAAATCTGAACAAAATAATAATTTGTCACTTTTTGCTGTCCACCCGTATTTATGAACAATGCTTCGCAATTTTGAACACCAAAAAATACACAATTATAACATTGTTTAAATATTTGACGCCATCGAAAATAACATGTCACCTATTTTCAAGCTAAATTTCCCATTACTTTTATAGCACTAAAAAATTAAAATTACTAGTAACTTATTGCCGTTACTTCTACTATAAGACTTAGTGGCTTATGGAAAATCTGCAACCTTTATGTACATTGACAGTCTCAAGTACAACACCTGGGCATAGTCTCAGCAATTCCAATTTCGCACTCCAAAAGCCTTTTTCGGAAACTGTCTTCACTCTAAAATCAGGTGTATTTGACCACCAATTGTGTGTGGGAACCCCAGTCAATCTGTCAAGAAAAGTACGTTTGTACTCATTTTGTCATGGTCGGTTTGTCATGCTGGGTTTTTCCTCCTAGAAACAGATAATGCGAAACAAAGGGATTTGAGCGTTTCCTATCCAAAGTCACTGATTTTCGGAAACTGTTTATTTGATTCTTGACAGGGTCGGTGTTAGATCTGGTGATTTTTAATTAATTATTTCTACTTATTTTTACTCTCCTTCTGTATTTAATCAGGGGCTGTGTGGGTGGTGAAGATTGGGCACAAAATTAGGTGATTGACTGTGTTTACATTTTTTTTTTTTTTTATTTATTTTTTTTTTCACTTTTGTATTCCCTTCCATATATATAACAACGCTTTTGGCGTTCTTCTAGATTTACAAAATGCGGCCACCCGCGGCATCTGTGGCCATATCATGGCTGTTCTATCATGTGGCCACTGATGCTGCGCGTTGCCGTGGACACAATATAGATAGTAGTGGTGTGGGTCCTCTCATAGCCTGCTTCCTTTGCCTCTTTGCCTGCTTCTTTTGACTGCGTTACTGCTTTTATATATAACTCACAAGTTACCTGCTATTGACCAAGGTTGTAATTCTTTTGACAAGTCCTAAGACTTGGTGACTTATGGAAAATATGCAACCTTTATGTACATTGACAGACTCAAGTACAACACCTGAGCATAGTCTCAGCAATTCCAATTTCACACTCTAAAAGCCTTTTTCGGAAACTGTCTACACTCTAAAATCAGTTGGGTTGAAAATTAACCCAAACCAACTGGGTTGAGTGAATATGAACCCAATTGGGTTCATATTCACTCAACCCAGTTGGTTTGGGTTAATTTTCACAATAGTGAAGTGGACCATGTAGCAGTCAATTGGCACATGTAGAATCTGAAACCTTCGTGCTCAGATACTGAGTCTACTGCAACGTCTGGGCATAGTTTTAGGATTTTCTATAACGAATACTACTGACTGTCCCATTCATATACGCTTACACACACGGATATGTTTATGCATGCGTATGTATGTATATCCACATAAGTATATGTGAGTGTATTTGTGTATGTGTTCTATCTTCCTACATCACGCGGTAGATGTCTGTTTCGGCCAGCTCGTCGCGAAACAACTCTTCTCTCTCCATGTCTCACAGCTTCACTCCCTTCACAATTTTACCTTAGATTGGGAACCACAGATGTAATCAACTACAAGGTTTAGTGAACATGTTAGTTACATGGACTCACTGGGAAACAAACAGTTGGAGAGGGGAGATGCTCTTTCCATCTGATCAACCTTCGATTCCCGCTGTGCAACATAATTTTACATTTGCTTATTTCAGACATTTTATGACTAATTACAGATTTCCTATCCTGGCGTCAATCATAAGAAGCAGTCTGAAACGGTGTTGTTGCCTGGGGGATATTAGGTAGACAGCCAATCTGGCTATGACATCCCCCGACAGTATGCATATCAGTTGCCCTCTTCTGTACATAATTACTTAGTTATTAATTATTGCTTGTAACATACCTGCTGTATAGTCTGCTGATGTATTTATTTATGCATACTGTCGAATAAATTATCTATCTATCTGTCTATCTACTACTAGTCTTCCGCCGGGAAAAAGGACTAGCAAAACTGTGGTTCAAGTGACACATGGTAAATCCAAAACCTTCGTGCACATCTATAGTCATGTGTACATGGGCTTAGTGCTTTGAATCGCGTACCCTAAAAGACCTTAAGTCGGAAATGAAATAATAAAATACTAGAGTGCATCCAAGTGGCACATGGTAGTAGAATTTCGAACTACCTGCTGTTTGCTGGAAACGGTCTATTGAAACTCCAAAGCGACACGTGGAAAATCTAAAACATTCGTACAGAAGTACAAACCATATTGCAACAACTGATCCTGGTTTTAGCATTTTGAATTACTATAACCCTGGGGAACAACCGTCGATATCTGCTGTGCAGCATTGGTGTTCAACTGATGATACCGAGACAAATTAAAGATGATAACAATTTAATATTGAATCTGGTATTCCAAATGTCTAATAGCGACAAACAATTAACAACTGGTCTTGTTGGATATCCGAACAATATCACCGTAATAATAGCTCGTGGGATTTCCCAGTAAAATGAAGCAGAGTAACGTTTGGAAATCCAAACTATAACTGAATTCTTACTTGTGATCAAGGCTATATATACAATATAATAAATGCGTCATGTCATAACAAGTTTACTTGATATAAAGATTAAAGTAAGCTTTTACTGGGTCTTCATGATATGCCTTATTAACCTAGTGAATAGAGCTTAAATAAACAATAGAGGAAAACAATATAATAACAGTAAATCTGTCTTTTTGATTCGAAAGTTTATCATGGTCTGTGCACGCTCCGGTGATATTACAACCCACAAGGAGCCTTTCACCAGAAACGATCTAACGAAACACTTAAGTGATTCAGGTAACACAGCCAAGTGGCATATGAAAAATCCGAAATCATTGTGTACATCTACCGATCCTATTGCATTATGGTTTTAGCATTTAGAATTACAAACCCTGGAAGCTTTTCGCCGGAAACGAACTAACATTAAAGTGGCGCAGATGGTAGAGCCAACATGCACATGGAGAATCAGAAACCTTCGTGCACATCTATAGACCGTATTGCAACATCTGCGCGCGGTTTTAACATTTCGAATGACAAACCTTTTAGAAGCATTTCGCCGGAAGCGGTCTAACAAAACATTACAAAGCCAGTTGTCACGTGGAGATGCAAAACCCCCGTACCCATCTACCAACCATATTGTAGCATCTCATGGTTTTAGCATATCGAATTACAAGACATTGAAGTGTCTTGCCGGAAACTGTCTCAGAAAACACTTAAGGTTATAGTTAATTAATTTTCAGTTTAGCGTTATTCGTTCGCCTCGCCCGAAATAATAAATAATAACGCATTTTCTTTATTATTGGCTCTGCAAATGGGTCAACTCCTTTATGGGGCAAGGGGAATACACCATTTCATGTTTCTTCCTCATTCATTGAAATACCAGATTATTGCCTCATTTTTACCAGATTGCTACAGCAATCTGGCAATAATGAGGCGATAGTCTGGTGTAAAATGTTGACTAATATAACAATAACATGATTTTGGAGGGCATTATGGTTTATTAGCGGCCCTGCAGCAATGATGAACAGCCCGAGGGTTTATTAAATGCCCGAGACGAAGTCATCATTGCTGCAGGGCCGCTAATGAATCATGATGCCTGGCAACAATCGTGTTGTTACTATTATTACCACTCCCTGTTACAGCTAACTTGAATCTAAAAATAGCCAAGCCGCAGGCCGCTAATGAATCATGATGCCTGACAACAATCATGTTGTTACTATTTTTACCACTCCCTGTTACAGCTAACTTGAATCTAAAAATAGCCAAGCCGCGGGCCGCTAATGGCAATTTATAATATTATCGAAGAAATGGAACTAGTGTGAAAGTTTGAATAAGTACCCCAACCTGACTGTATATTTAGTGGGGCGTCAATGTTTTAGCTTACGTGGTGACAGGACAGTAATGAGTTTTAATGATCTCTAATGAATCGCGACTCCATACGAAATGTGAGAGGAGAGCTGAGATCACTATTAAAATTCGATTCGTGACTTTCTTAACCCTTACAGTTAAATACGTGCTAAGCAGTTTTAAGAGGTTAATTTGATGAATGAGGTTCATAAATTTTGTACATAAACGCTAAAAATTCGAGACACTTGTTATCGCATAAACACGCTTTTGAAAAGATATCGCAGTTTCAATCGGAAAAACGAATTTGGTGGATGTGGTTCGGAAATTTCGTATGGAAACGCAAATCCTTTTTTTTGGTCACAAAACTAAACACGCATTTGAAAAGATATCGCATTTTAACCCTTTACCTAACACGAAAGGAAGACGATATTTGCAAACAAAATTCTTGAAAAACTATTTTTTAATTTTTATTTTTTTTGGCCTCAAAAACATAGATTATGACCCCTCACTGGAATGAGCTCAACAAATTCGTTCCAATGAAAGATCATAAGTTGTGTTTTGAGCCACGAAAGGCAGACGATAATCGAAAACAAAATTCTTGAATAACTCATTTTTTTCATGTTTTGCGTCAAAAACGTAGCTTATACCCCTCATCGGAGCGAGCTCAACGATATCGTTCCAATGAGGGCATAAGCTTTGTTTTTGAGACAAAAAATGAAGAAAAAAAAAATGAAAATTGAATGGTAATTTTTGCGAATAGCGATGGCCGGTTTTGGCCACTGTAGACAGTACGTTGTGTAACATGTGCTGTTCATTTACAAATACAACACGGTGTTTTGGGCGATATAAGTATGTAGCAAAACGTTTTCGGAACTTGCTGAAAAAACTCCCAAGACTCAGCTACCAAAAGTAGACAATCACCAACAAAGGCTATAGACATTATCTGATTTGTATCAATATCTTGAAACGTAAATCAACATTCTGAGAAATTCCACAATTCTGTCGATGTTCCATCATCATTAAGCAATTAATCTATGATGGCGTATATTTTTTGCCGGACTAAATAGAAAAAAAAAAACACGACTCGTGTTAGTTAACACATTGAACGGGAGGTCAGGAGATATAAAGGCGTATATTTACAAGTATGTGAGAATTCCATTGGTTTTAAAACGTCACATGTAAGTTGTGAATAAACTGAATGTGGTCATTTTGTTTGTTTGTTTGTTTGTTTGTGTGTTGTTTATTGAGGTGAAACGGCACGCAAGGGTCACAATTTTCTGACGCCTTCCAAACGCGATCGCCTTTAACCCTTTACCTAACGTAACGGTCAAAACCGGCCAGCGCTATTCTCAAAAATCGCCAATTAATTTTCATTATTTTTTTCATTTTTTGTCTCAAAAACATAGGTTATGACCCCTCGTTGGAACGAGCTCGTCGAGCTCGTTCCAACGAGGGGTCATAACCTATGTTTTTGAGACAAAAAATGAAAAATATTAGTTATTCAAGAATTATTTTTGCAAGTGTCGTCTGCTTTTCAGGTTAGGTCAAGGGTTAAAGAACAATTCTTTGATGTCTGTGAAAAATGAATATGCTGATGGTGTACAAATATTTCGCGGCAATACAAATTGAATAGATATAACACACAAAAGGCCAAAGTAAGTACCTAGGTTGGAAAGTTTATACAAAACTGCTAGTTTTCGCGCTAAATAAACACCAAGACGTTTGAGGAAGTGCCAGCTGCATTCAGGAAAGCCGGAAGCACTTCAGGGCAGGGAGAGGGGGGGGGGGGGGGGCCTCTCCGGCACGTCAATCTTTCACCCCACTACAGCTGACAGCCTGACCCCGGTACGGTAGGCACTATGCTGCAGTTAATATCCTTATAACCATTTTGCGTGTCTCCTGAAGAATTCTACTCACAACTTGACATATTATTTAACCCTCTCCACCCTGATGTCAAAACTCGAAAATTTCAAACAGCGATTATTCCCAATAATGCAACTAGGAATTTAACTAATTCACTCTTGTTTGACAGAGCTCAATGAGCTCTGTCAAACAAGAGTGAATTGGTTAAATTCCTAGTTGCATTATGGGAAAAACTGCAGTTTGAAATTTTGATATTTTGCCATCAGTGTGCAGAGGGTTAAATAAGCATTAAAATAATGCAGTGTGTATATATATATATAGTTTACTTATGAGAGTATATATATGGATAAATACATATGTACATGTATCGCTACGGCACAGAGTGCAAAGTGCCTTTAACCATTGCAGCCCTAAGGCGCTGGTGACAGTGTCTCAGCAAAGAAAAAAAAATTAGCTGCCCCCTGTCCCTGCGGGACCCTAGTCAGCCTTATGAATAATGCGACCCTGGTCAGACAACAGGAAAAGGGCATCCACTCGCACTAGCAGCCCTGCCATGACATGCTGAAGCATGCATGTCTCGAGGGTTGAATGCCTGAGATGGGGCAGTTTGAGAGATGGTGCCCCTCTCATCGGGAGGGGGCACCGCCTCTAAAACTCCTCCAACTCCAACTCCCCCATTGAATCTTGAAAGCTTCCAGAACGGATTAACTTTACTTCGAGAATAAATCATTGAAAATAAAATGAGAGACGAACCATTTCTGCCCTTCTCATCCCCGTTGTCCGAAAGCAGGGAGGGCAGCTGCCCCCTCTGCCCCTGTGCTTCCGGCGTCCCTGGCTGCATTATGCTGTGACTGCTTTAGTTACGACTTTTTTTCGCTGTTGTTCCTGAAACCCAGTTGTTTTGAGACCAGTGTAGTTCTGCCTCTCGCTATACATATCTTTGAAGCGATTTTTACACCCAAATGAACAAGAACTTACCTCTCTATTCATGATGACACCAACTGAGTATGTGTCAATTTTGTCCCTGTCCTCGAATAAAGATGACCTGTCGCTGGCTGTTCTGGAAGACTTTTGTGACGGAGACCTCATTTTTGCGTGACTAAAATCCTCCGTGATTGTTCTCGGAGAGGCAGTGTTCACAAACAGTGGTTGTTCATATTTAGTGACGTTTGTGTCCAAAACCTTGTAATGTATTGAATTTCCATCTCGTCGTGTTTCCTCGGGTATTCCCTCCAGGGATCCACTGTATGACATTCTATTGTCAGTGTCACCAGAAAAAGTCCGATCGGCGTTGATATGTATCGTATAACTCCTGTGTCTGTCATCATCATCATCATCATCATCATTATCATCATCATATTTGTGTTTGTGATGATGTTTATGATGGTGTTTACGTACTACAACGTCATCCTCGATGTATTTATGCGAAGCCGGCAGTGTAATGCGCGATCCCCCAGAGTGGACGCCTACTCTGGTGTCGTTCTGTATTATCGGATCACCATTTTGGTGTCTTATTTCCCTCGTTACCACTCTTGTGGTAGTCGTGGTTGTGATTTGTCCGTCTTCAGGGTAGTCAAACATATTCAAGTCCAGACCGTCCAAGCCCTTCTGTTCAGCTCGGTCAATGATCACCTGAAAAAATAAAAACTTTGGAATGAACGACGTGAAAAGTTCAACCCGATGTCCGCAACGGACTGTGACTAATGTCTGAAAGTAAATGGCATAGAACATTCATCGCTCGTTCTCAATGTTCTGGAATTGTGAGTGCATGAACGCAGCTTGCGTATGGTCGGACTGAAAATGAAAGTGTCACTGACACTGTAGCTTAACATGTCTGTGTGTTATGTTTGATGAAAAGGATAATGTTCAATGTTTATGAAAGGATTATGAAATAAGACAAGAATTGTGACAATTGGGAATATGTTAATTTTTGTTCCCTGTATGCTATGTTTTCAATAAAAATAATATGAGATGTAGACTATACTAAAGGGTGGGTTAATGTGGCCCTCACAGTTAAAGTATGTGGCCCTCACAGTTAATGCATATTGACGAAATTTACCAATTTACAGTGGAATTATTCATCCTATCAAGTTACAATGAAATCCGTCATAAATACGGCCTGTAGACTGTGCTAAAGGTTTTTGGGCTTTGGGCCCCTGTAGCCATCACGGTTGACCGATCGCAACCAAAAGGGGACGTACTCATCTAGACATTATACTGATTCATCCTACCAAGTTAAAATGAAATCCCTTCATAAATATGACCTGTAGTCTGTGCTAAAGTTTTTCGGGTTTTGGGCTCGGGCAGCCGTCATGGTTGAATGATCGCGACCAAACGGGGATGCTCTCATCTAGGCATTATCTGGAGTCATCCTATCAAGTTACAATGAAATCCCTTCATAAATATGACCTGTAGACTGTGCTAAAGGTTTTCTGGCTTCGGGCATGTGTAGCCATCACAGTCGACCAATCGCGACCAAAAGGGGACGTTATCATCTAGACATTATATGGAATCAACCTACCAAGTTACAATGAAATCCCTACATAAATACGACCTGTAGACTGTACTAAAGGTTTTCGGGTTTTGGGCCGGGCAGCTGTCACGGCTGAACGATCGTGACCAAAACGGGATGTTCTCATCTAGACATTATCTGGAGTCATCCTACCAAGTTACAATGAAATCCCTTCATAAATATGACCTGTAGACTGTGTTAAAGGTTTTCGGGCTTTGGGCCCATGTAGCCATCACAGTCGGCCAATCGCGACCAAAAGGGACGTTTTCATCTAGACATTATATGAAATCAACCTACCAAGTTACAATGAAATCCCTCCATAAATACGACCTGTAGACTGTGCTAAAGGTTTAAAATTTTTATTTGCCATTCAACAATGCAAATCAGGATTGGAGGACAAGTGCTGACCACTTAGAAAACCCTCCGCTCCTGTACAAAGACTAATAGATTACAAAAGGCAGAACAAAATATAACAATATGTAAACATTATACACAAAAGAAGTTAACTCAAAAGAGAGAGAGAGAAATAAAGAAAGAGACAATAGAGAGAGAGAGAGAGAGGGGAGAGAGAGAGAGAGAGAGAGAAGAGAGAGACACGGGTAAAAGCAGATTGAAATCAAAGAAGACAAACAAAAAAAAAAACAAAAAAACAAAAAAAAAACAACAACAGTATACAACAGAAATTCCAGTGATGATGACCCCCCCCCCCCCTCCCCCCCACAATTTATTCAATTCTAAATTTAGTTTAATGCCACTAAGGAACGTTCACAGAACATTGTTGAGACAGTTAATATTTGCGTGCTCACTCCACGTCCGTACTAACCTAACATCCACCGTGTTGTCCTCACACAGATTGATTGTCGGGTCCCACTGCGAGAGGACACCCACAGTGGAAGTTAGATCACCTGTATAACCTTGGGACACTCAGACTTACTGGGAGGCGCAGCTAATTCAGCAACTGTACATCAAATCTATGCGAGTCACGAATAAATTTTTGAACAGATAAGAAAACTGATACATTGCTGCTTTTGGGTAATGACGGGTTTCCATATAAAATTAAATCCAATGAATTCCAGTTGGGTGTAAGTTTCGACAAATCATCTATGAGGATACAGCGAATATCAGAAGTTAAAGAACACAGGAAGAAATAATGTTCTGCATCCTCAACGCCATCGTTACATAAGCAAAATGGAGAATCTGAGATGTAGTTGCGGAATTTGTCACCATTAAGGTCACTACATCCAGTTCGTAATTTTGAGTGAATAATATTGTATTTCCTTATACCGGTTGAAAAATATGTTGGAGGCTTACACAAGGGTGGTGAGATGGACTTTTTGATTTCCCCAAGTGACCGACTGTTTCGAACAACCTCCGGTAGGGTATTCCACACTTCAATACACGAAGGGAAAAATGATCGTTTGAAGAGTTCCGTTCGACAGAAATAAGGGACAAAATTAGATGCGTTTCGTAAATTGTATTGGGATATGTCGGCGACACGAGATGGTAAAAGTTCGTGGAGGAAGTTCGGAGCATTCCCAGTGAGGATTTTGTAAAAGTTACACATTTTGTGAACATGGCGCCTGTTTTCCAGACTAGTCCAACCAACTTCCAACAAAAGTCGATCCCGTGGGACAGATCTTGTCATCCCGCTCACTATTCGGGCTGCCTCGTAGTGAATATCTTCAATACGATTTAATTGATACTGAGGAGCACCGCTCCACACAGAACTACCATATTCCAAAATCGGTAATATGAATGCATGATATATTTTTTCAAGAATTTTTCTGTTAAAAGTATACTTCAATTTTCTAAGTTGGGACAATCTCGAGCAAGTCTTTTTACAAATGTTATCAATGTGATCTGACCAAGACAGATTTGATTCTAAGGTCAAACCCAAATGTTTGTGAGAATTACAAAAATCAATTGTTTCGCCATTAAACAGAATATTTAATGACGAGATATTTTTCTTAAGTGTGAATAGGATTGCTTTCGTCTTTTTTGCATTAAACGAAACAAGCCATGTGTTAGCCCATTCGTTTACTTTTATGAGTTCCTCATTCATTTTTGCTTCGACGCTACATGGGTCATTGGACGATTCTGTCAGACACGTGTCATCGGCAAACATGCGAGTAACCGAGTCAATTTTGAATTTTGTCGACGATGTCATTGATATATATAAGAAACAGGAACGGGCCTAGGACCGACCCCTGTAGAACTCCAGCATTGACTTTCTTATAGTTGGAATTGTAACCATTTATTTTTACCCTCTGTTTTCTGTCTTTTAGATAGCTGTGAAACCAGCGGAGCAAAGGACCCGAGATACCGTACTGTTTTAATTTATATATGATTCCTACGTGCCATACTCTATCAAATGCCTTTGAAATATCACAAAAGACACCACATATATATAAGTTTTTATCCACTGCGTCACAAAGGTTCTGATAGATCTCTAATAATTGGTAAACGGTGCTGTTGTTTGGAAGGAAGCCTGACTGTAATATATAAAATAGATTGTTGCCTTTAAAATATTTATAGACTTCCTTAAAAACAACCCGCTCCATTATTTTACCAACACAACACAATAAAGAGATAGGTCGATAATTTTGGGGGTCTTGACGATCACCTTTTTTATAAAGAGGGATCACATCAGCACATTTCCACTCCAGAGGAAATTCCGACAACTCCAGTGATTTAGAATAAAGCAGAAATAAAGGTCTGCTTACACTAAATTTAGTTTCCTTTAGCATTCTATGTCCAATACCATCGTGGCCGCTACTTTTGTTAGTTTTAAGAGAATTGATAATCTGAATAATGTCTTCCTGAGTAAAAGAAATTTTGCTAAATGATTTCGAACATTTGCGTTTGAAGGGGGGTAGTTGTTTGCTATTCGAGTTCAACATACTATTTTGAATAAATGCTTCGTTTAAAATATTAGCTTTTTCATAGTCGGTTTCAAAAAGTGTGTTACCTGAATCAGTTTTCAGCGTCGGTATTCCTGGATCGGAAGCAAAGTTGTTTTGAAACATCTTAACAATATGCCAAAATTGCCGTTGGTCGTTGTTTTCTGATATTGAGGTATCTATTTTTTCTAAGTATTGTTCCTTGGCAAATTTTTTCATATTGTTAACTTTGTTTCGGGTAGTTTTATATTTCGCCCATGTGTTTGGGTTATTGCTTTTCAGAGCTAATTTACGCAGTCGATCACGAAGACGAATAGTACTTCTAATAGTGCTATCAAACCACGGCTTATCAGACTTCCTAATTATAACTTTTGTATGTGGAATACATTTTTCTGCAAGTTCCAAAAACGTAGAAACAAAGTTTGACAGAGCATCATTAATGTTCTTCTCACTGCATATTAGTTTCTCCCATTCTGTCTCGTTTATAAGGTTATTCAATTTTATAAAATCACCTTTTTTATAATTCCAGACCTCCCGGGTGACAGTTGATTGAATAGGGTGTGCACAAACTACATGAGTGTATACTGCAAGATGGTCGGATAAACCTAATTCCAGCGTGCCCGAGTGAGCTATCGTAACTGTGTCACTAACAATTATAGGGTCAAGTAGGGTTCGAGATGTCTTTCCTATTCGAGTAGGCTCAGATATAACATTCTTCAAATTGAATAGTGTTATAAGAGACTGTAGCGTACTCCGTTCCGCGATTAGGTCAGAGTTTATATCACCAGTCAAAACAACTGATGGATTTATTTCCAAGGCTAATTCTATTTTTTCCTGCAAGTTAGGCCAATAATTTTCACTCGATTCCCTCTCCGATCTGTATGTGACACAAAGGATGAATTTCTGTTTGTTGCCCACTTCAAACCAGAGAATATCATCATCAAACGATAGGTCTTCAATTTGTTTGAAGGTGATGTGATCCGCAAAATACACCGCAATACCCCCGCCGTACTGATTTCTGTTATGTATAATGGGGACCGAATAGTTTGGGATCAATATATTACCAATATTGAAGTCATTATCCAAGTGAGTTTCTGTAAAGCAAATAATGTCAAAGTCATCGATCTCATCTACTAGCTTATGCAGTTTATGACGGATGCTACGGATATTATAGTTTAGAATTGAAATTGTATTTTGATCGGTACTGACAGAACCCGTATGAGCTGGACCGGGATTTGGATGGACATCACCACAGAGAATAACATCAACATCATAATAACAATTATAGATGATGAGAGATGGAATATAAGTGGACGGATTTTAAGATGGAATGTTGCATAAGTTTGGTGAATGTGGTCTTGATTTATTGAATTAAGAACGTTGTAGAAAATACCCAGTGACTGTCGGTACTGGGTTATGTCAATCGCCATATTTAATACTACGAGAATGTGAAAACCTAAATTCATCAGTCAGCGGGTATTCCGAGGATAGAAATTGGCGGTTTGGGTTTTTGAGCAGCCTTTTCCTTAGAGTGCACTGATGGTCATCACCACTGGAACAAAAATTAAAGAAAAAGTAAACATATGAGTAAACAAAGAAACAAAACTGAAATTTATACATGTACATTTGTGGATTAACTATTTGAAGCTTGGGGTTTAGGTCAAGATGTTTACTAACTCTGTACAAACTAAACTCATTCCTCAATCAATCACTACCAAAATCGCGATGTGTTGGGAGCTGGTTCGACATGTCATTGTCTTTTAACTATTGAATGCTGATCGGGCTGTTTTTCCAAATGCATTGACTCGAAATCGGAACGAATCCGACGAGTCCTTCTCAGCTGCAACAATACAATAATGTTATAATTCCATGTAGTGTGAGGCGATGTCACTTCGACTAGTTTTGATTCACAGCATTGTATGCTAATCAAAGCTAGAGAAAGCAAGCTAACATTCATCAAACGCCACTGATACAGATCATAGCTGATTTATAGCATCTATGACTTGATTTTGTAAAAAAAGATAAAGGTTAACCATTTACCTAACGAATCGGCGGCATCTGCGTATTATACAAATTCAGCAGCAAAAAAAAATATTTAAAACAAATTTCCACAAAACCATATCACGATGACGCCGTGTACTAAGGCGTACTGCACGTCGATGGTACGCATGTCTTCAACCAATCTAACCCTGCCTGTGCTGCAGTGCGGAATTACGATGTTGGGGAGCTGGCAGCTGTTCGTCGTTGCTCGGTGGTTCTCTCCGGGTACTCCGGCTTCCTCCACCCGTAAAACTGTCACGGTCACGATTAGCCATTGTGCATAAATATGGGACCTTAAAACATCAATAAATAAATAAATAAAATGTTTCTCATTTTTTGTCTCAAAAACATAGGTTATGACCCCTCGTTGCAACGAGCTCGTTCCAACGAGGGGTCATAACCTATGTTTTTGAGACAAAAAATGAAAAAAATGAAAGTGTCAATGACACTGTAGCTCAACTTGTCAAGACAAAGACATGTACATGTATAGTATGTGATACAGCAATGACTAACATCTAGGTAATGACCTGATAACAAAGGTACATATAAAGTATTGTAACGGTCTGTACATAAATACTGACTGTTGCCTGTAACAAATGTATAGGTAAAGTATTGTAAAGGTGGGTGACAGTCAGATGCTAAACTAGAAAAGAAATCTTTGAGTCCCAGAGTGGGTCTGACTGAACCCCAAAATATTTGTTCTCATAACACAGTGATAACAAAGGCACCCCAAAACACACTCGTTCCTGTCCCAAGGTGAAAACAAAGGTACCCAAGAAGTTTTGTGAAAATCAGTTCATAAATACGAGCTGTATAGAACTTGTGACAAAAAACTGATTGGACCTAATTTCGGTACAAAATGGCCACTGGCAGCCATCTTGAATTTTGGACCGTACCCAGAAACACTCATTCTCGTCCCAAGGTGATAACAAACGTACCCAAGAAGTTTTCTGAAGATCGGTTCATAAATACAGCCTCTACCCTGAGCCGTATTGACATGTGTGCTTACATTGTGTAAGTAGCACTGAATAAATCAAAGTTCATCTAATTTGCATAATTTCTGCACGAAAAAAACCCCCTTACAATATGTGATGTATTCCATGTTACTAAACATTCATACAAAAATTTATTCAAATCAGAACTTTCATACAGAAGTTCTGTACAAAAGACTGATTGCACTAATTTTGGTACAAAATGGCTGCTGGTGGCCATCTTGAATTTCGGACCACACCCAAAAACACTCGCTCTCATCCCACGGTGATAACAAAGGTACCCAAGAAGTTTCGTAAAGATTGGTTCATAAATATGGCCTCTAGTCTGAGCTGTATAGAAGTTGTGTACAAAAAACTGATTAGACTTAATTTCGGTACAAAATGGTCACTGGCAGCCATCTTGAATTTTAGACCGCACCCAGAAACACTCGTTCTCATCCCAAGGTGATAACAAAGGTACCCAAGACATTTCGTGAAGATCAGTTCATAAATACAGACTCTAGTCTGAGCCGTATTGACATGTGTACTTACTGTGTGTAAGTCGCACTGAAAAAATCAAAGTTCATCTAATTTGCATAATTTCTGCACGAGAAAAAAACCCGTATTATATGTGATGTATCCCATGGTACTAAACATTCACACAAAAATTATTCAAATCAGCGCTTTCATATGGAAGTTCTGTGCAAAAATCTGATTGCACCTAATTTTGTACAAAATGCCTGCCATCGGCCATCTTGAACTTTGGACCGGACCCAAAAACACTCGTTCTCGTCCCACGGTGATACCAAAGGTACCCAAGAAGTTTCGTAAAGATCGGTTCATAAATACGGCCTCTAGCCCGAGCCGTATTGGCATTTGCACTTACAGTGCTGAAAGTAACACCAAAAAACATCAAAATTAGTCTAATTTGCACAATTTACGCACGAGAAAAAAACCCGTATTATATGTGATGTATCCCATGGTACTAAACATTCATAGAAAAAATTATTCAAATCAGAGCTTTCATATGGAAGTTCTGTACAAAAAACAGATTTCTGCATCGTCGGTACAAAATGGCGGCTGGCAGCCATCTTGAATTTCAGACCGGACCCAAAAACACTCGTTCTCGTCCCATGGTCATAACAAAGGTACCCAAGAAGTTTCGTAAAGATCGGTTCATAAATACGGCCTCTAGCCCGAGCCGTATCCAGTTGTTGACGTACGGACAGACGGACAGACGGACAGACGGACGACGGGCCATGACAAAAGCTCAAATTTGTCTTCGCCAAAGTTGAGCTAATAATAAAAATTAATTGGCGATTTTTGAGAACAGCGCTGGCCGGTTTTGATTGTTACGTTGGGTAAAGGGTTAAAATCTGAATGTAACAAATTCATATTTCAAATACTGTCTGAGAGTGTTAGTATACCAAGTTAATGTTGTCTAACTGGAATTGTCACACTATATATCACGTTGGTCTAGCTGGAATTGGTCTACACAGGATTGGTAAACATGAGTTCGGTCTGCATGGAATTGGTTTGCATAGAAGATACCGTACCAGTTATCATATCGCGTATCTCAGTGTTTGTGTATTATGCGCATACATCCCTGACTTACCTCGCCATGAAAATCGACTTCAGATAAAGTTATCTCCCCTGAAATTATTAAACGGACGAGGAGGGTCCAATTAAGAAGCATATAATTGTCGAGAAAACACCTATGCCATCAGTAGAAAATAAACGACGTTTCCTTTTGTTACTTTCAATAAACGAGAACAACATACAGCCCTCTGTGCTGTCTGTTGTTATCGTTTATTAACCCTTTACCTAACATGAAAAGCAGACGACACTTGCAAAAAAAATTCTTGAATAACTAATTTTTTTCATTTTTTGTCTCAAAAACATAGGTTATGACCCCTCGTTGGAACGAGCTCGACGAGCTCGTTCCAACGAGGGGTCATAACCTATGTTTTTGAGACAAAAAAATGAAAAAAAATAATGAAAATTAACTGACGATTTTTGAGAATAGCGCTGGCCGGTTTTGGCCGTTACGTTGGGTGAAGGGTTAAAAGTTAAAAAAAGAAACATTGGTTTTTATGGCAAGCTAATTGGAAACATCTAAGTAACTGTCCAATTTAGCCCTTTGGTTAACGACTGCTTTTCTACACTAATTTGCAAGTTTTTATTCTTCCCAAGAAAATAAATTAGCAAATCTTACTAACTGGACTTTTATATTAATGGAACGGATAGTTTCTGTCTTATTTCTCACTCCTCCCACTCGCCCACCTAATCCCATAGCAATCAGATAGAAACTGTTTTATAATTTACTCAACAGATGCTTTTTTAATCACTGTAAGTATAATATTGCCCCTTTCACTAATGTTACCCTCCACCCACTTATCTCTCATGTTTTCATGTCATTCTTCCATTAGTTTCTCAAGGAGTCTTATTCCAGTAGGTTCGAACTTGGGGCTTCTAACATGAAATGTTCCAGGGTCTCCGTTACGTGTAAGCCGCACATTTGACACCTTCTTTCCCCACCTTTCTCGACCCCCCCCCCCCCCCTCCTCCTTTGATCTCACCTTAAACAACTATGACCCTCAAAAGATCCACCCAGGCACTCCCTAAAGCTGGTGCTACAAGATTTTGACCCTAACTCCAGCTTGTCAGCTTGTATTGCAATCTTCGCGCATCCTTCCACTGAAATGCAATGCATGCAAAACGAGTGTCATACCCAAATTAACTAAAACATATGAAACGAGTCAGTTGGGTGTATTTTAAATACCGGTTCAGTTTAAGCTGTAGACCTGCGGGCAATCATTTATTTTGCTTGTACAGTTCTCATACATCGATAATGAAATATGCATTTATATAACAAACATATACGTGTTTTGTATATATACACTTTACGAGAATATGCCATTGTGAAAGGCACGGACTCGAATCTTACGTGTTTAACGCCACATAAAAGGTCTCATTCTGTTTTATATATTTGCATTGTATTCACGCTTGCCGTCTTCATATCAGAGTGAATGGAAGACTTTATTGAACCTGTTCTTAATTTTTAATCAGTTTTACATTTATCCAAAAAACACAAAGTGGACGAATAACATAAACAATGGGCGTGTCTCAAGCCACCATTCCAATTCGGCAAGGAATTCGACGCTGCTACAGCAGGGAACCAGTCTAGCCCTTAAATAGTTCATCGCCTTTGTTTACATTCGCTCGTCTGGAATATTTCAGTTGGCCGAAAAAGCGAACCTATGGTTCGCTTTTTCGATCCACTGATATATTCCGGACGATTGGGGGCGCGGTGGCTCAGTAGGTAGAGGTGCAGGCTGCAAGCCGAGAGGTCCTCGGTTCGAATCCCACCTGCGGCAACCGCGTTGTGTCCTTGGGCAAGACACTTCATCTCCATTGCCCGCGTGGGGGCACGATGACGCCATGTACTAAAGCGTACTGCACGTCGATGGTACGCATGTCTTCAACCAATCTAACCCTGCCTGTGCTGCAGTGCGGAGTTACAATGTTGGGGAGCTGGCAGCTGCTCGTCGTTGCTCGGTGGTTCTCTCCGGGTACTCCGGCTTCCTCCACCCGTAAAACTGTCACGGCCATGATTAGACATTATGCATAAAAATGTGACCTTAAACATCAATAAATAAATAAATAAATTCCGGACAATTGAATCTAAAAAAATACCACAAAGATTCATTTTTTTCCAATCAACGCCAGAAATGTTGTTCAATAGAGATTTGATCTGAGCGAATGTTTGATGAAATGAAGACTCATCACAGCCGTAGTTTTATGATTGTGCATTATGCAAAATAGTTCCACTAAGTTGTGTTAATATCTTGGTGTTTTCAAGGTAAATTAAAAAAATAATTGTTTAGAATATCTATAACTGAAGCATGAACGAATATCTGCACATCTTTGTGAGTAAAATGACATCGCCTTACGTCAACGGTAGTCTGTATGCGAATTTCCATGAAAAATGAGTTCAAAAACAGCCCACGACAGCGTAGAATTCCGAATCGAATTAGACCGTTGACCAGAAGGCTGGGCGTGTCTGTACATTAGAATAGAAAGGAAATTAGGAAGTTGAGATCCAGCAATAGAGTAGAATTAATAGCTGCGTTGAAAAACGCTGAACAGGGGCAGGTAGACGTATCTTGGAAAAAAGTAACTCATTTAGTAACAAGAATGAATTAATCTAGCAAAGAGACCTCTGTTGGAACTTTTTTCTTTATCAAACGGGAGATTTGGCATCACGTGGTCTGCTGCTGGACATAGAAATGTTATTTCGTTTGGGTTTTGAAACCACAGACAAATTCAGAGTATTGGTTCGACTTCCACCCGCCGTAGATACTTTGACACTTGCCGTAGATGCTTTCAGCACCTACGGCGAGTGTCAAAGACACTTGCATTATAGGCATGCTCCCCCCCCCCCCCCCCCCCCGTAAAATTGTCAAATTTGGTATCAGTAGAGCATTCTGGTGGCATTTGAGAAAAACATTTTCAATTTCATAACACCGTATCAGTAACCTGAAGATAATAATACAGTCCTAAGTAACTCAAAACTATATAGCCACCAGAGAACCCCAGATAGGCCAGATGCTCAGGGTATCCAGTATTTAAAAAAAACAGCGCGACAGCTTGACTTGTTCATTTATGTTCAAGTACCCTCACATGGGTAATAATAATAATAATAATAATAATAATAATAATAATAATAATAATAATAATAATAATAATAATAAAACCTAGAATCCACACACGGTGCTCAAAGGCTGAACAATAATTGCATACACACATACATGTACATTCTCTCACAGATACATTGATTCATGGATCACTATTATCATTTATTGATGTCCAACGCCACATCATCAACCAAGTCTATATCGTGGCGAGGAAAGCGACTGAACCGAAAAGAAACAGGGTATTGAATTAAAACAAAAGAAAAACGAACTACAATTTTACCAAAAACAAGTGTGTGAGTGTGACTTGACGAGTAACGAGACAATCCTCACTTACTCAGTCACTCTCACACACCTGGTAATGTCAGTTTATGACCAAAATTAAAAGACCACTGAAGGAAATGCCTTTCGAAAAAGGTAGGTTTTAGTACCAGACTTGAATGATTCAAGTGATTTACTATTTTTATGTCGATTGGAAGAGAATTACAAAGCATTGGGCCAGAAACCGCAAAGACCCTATCACCAGCACTAGTAAATTTATATGCGGACTGAACCGGATTGAGTTGACCTGATGACCTAAGAGACGTCGGTGATTTGTGGATGGTAAGCAGATCGGACAGGTAGGATGGTGCAGATCCCGAGATAACTTAAACACCAAAAGGACAATTTTAAATCGATTTCTTTGCTCAGCGGGTAGCCAGTGTAACTCAGAGAGTACTGGTGTTATATGGCAGTACTTTTGAGTTCTAGTTATGACCCGTGCAGGTTTGGATGTGTTGTAGCTTTCAAGAATAGATGTTTTAGGGCCAATCAGAAGAGAGTTGCAGTAGTCAAGGCGACTGATAACAACGGAGTGGACAAGCTGCTGTGACGTCTGTGCATCAATGAAGGGTCAAATTTCGATGAAAAAATGCACTGCGAGAGACATATTTGATATGTTCATCAGCGGCCAAGGGATATTTTTGAAAGTTGATGAGGTAGACCTATATATATTGCTTCTGTCTTGTCATCGTTCAATTTAAGAAAGTTTTTAGTCATCCATGCCATGATGTCTGAAATACAAAATTCAGTCTTTCTGCTTGCTTCAGACTCAAAGGCGTGAGTAAAACTAATATGCAACTGTGTGTCATCTGCGTAAAAATGAAAGTCAAGGCCATGGCTTCGGATAATGTCACCGAGTGGTAAGACATAGACAGTGAACAGTAGGGGACCCAACACCGAGCCTTGAGGGACGCCAAAACGTAGTGTGACCTTGTCTGACGATTCACCGCCAATAACGACACTCTGTGTGCGACCATTAAGGTACGACGAAAACCAACTAAGTGCTCGGTCCGTAAGGCATATTCTCACTGCCAGTCTTTCAATAAGTATGTTATGATCTATGGTGTCAAAAGCGGCGCTTAAATCCAACAAAACAAGACATGTTAGGTTGTGCCTGTTCGTCGATAGGAGGATATCATTTTGGACCCTTAGAAACGCCGTTTCTGTACTGTGATTAGATCTGTATGCAGATTGGTTAACAGCACACGTCTATCACAAGTGCTTGCTGGTAGTGGTAAAGTTAGACAACTGTTAGATCTGAACATCATTTTCTCAGATCAACTGTAATAAAAAAAAAAAAAACAACACAGATATCTGCAACTGAGATATGACGTCCTGAAATATACTGACCTCTGACCAGACTCGGTAAAGTGATAAGAGAAGTGGCCTCTGAGATCAATTAACCCTTTACCTAACGAAATGGTCGCCCTCATTGGAACGAGCTCGTCGAGCTCGTTGCAATGTGGTGTCACATGACATGGATTAGTTGCTATTTCTTTTTAAAATTAGAAAATAATAATTAAAATAATAAATTTTGATATCGTCTGTGTTTGTTAACCCTTTACCCAACGCAGACGATTTCAAAATTTATTATTTTAAATATAATTGTTTTAAATTTTTTCAAAAAATTTCAACAAAACCATATCATGTGACCCCTCTTTGGAACGAGCTCGACGAGCTCGTTCCAAAGAGGGGTCATATGATATGGTTTTATTAAAATTTTTCGAAAAATAATATATTTTCAGCTGCTGAATTTGCATATTACGCGAGCGGTTGCGGGCGATTCGTTGGGTAAAGGGGCGTAATCATGCTTTTCAATATATGTTTCGATATATCTTTGTCTTGCAGCCAAAACGTTTTTGACGATCACCCGGGCGGCTCAACGACTGTCTAAATCCGCTGGAGGATGCCTCGTTTTGGTGTACTCTTGGTGCATCAGAGACTATATTCATAACAAACATACCACAATTTGAACAATCTTGACATTAAATGAGTTAACCCTTTCCAAATATGAAAGGCAGACGACACTTGCAAACAAATTTCTTGAATAACTAAAATTCTTTCATTTTGGGGTCAAAAACATAGGTTATGACCCCTCATTGGAACGAGCTCAACGAGCCCATTCCAATGAGGGATCATAAGCTATGTTTTTAAGACAAAAAATAAAAAAATAATGGAAATTGAATGGTGATTTTTATGAATAGTGCTGGCCGGTTTTTGATAGTTACGTTTGGAAGAGGTTAACAGATTGTTAACGTGATAAGTTTCATAAATTCTCTGCACGTTTCGTTTTGCTTGAGGAAATTATTACGCTGTTTTTGCACCTTGTGTCACTGACAACGCAGTGTCTCTTTATTCACTGTAAAATGTCAACATTTTTGTTGAAACCAATTCATCATTGCCTTACATAAACATTAGAATTAACCTCTCTGGTACCAGAGATGTTTTAACATCGACTCAAAATGTATGATTCTCTTCTGCCCTATACATGTCAATTCACTTTCTGTAAGATGGCCAGAAAGACAAAAGCAATTCTCTTCTTTTATCATATTTCAGTGAATGGTCTGGCACTTCCTATATCAATTTTTGAAAGCTTTCCCATAATATATCAGCCCTGTTTAGTTGGGAGATGAAAAGGGATAAGAAAAGGGTGCACCTGCTTTTGTGGTTAGCCACCTAGTTATTTTATTATTCATCCCACTTTTCAACCAATCAAATCACTATATTTCATTCTGCCAGGTAATAATTTGATTTATACTACAAAAAACTCACAAGCTGTTGACATAACACTTCTACCCTTTTCAAGAGAAGTATGTGGGTTTAGAATGGAGAAAATATTTGAATGTTCTCATATATATGTTCATCGTAGCGTTGTATGTGCGGAATCCAACCGAAAGGTTGGAAATTAGCCAACATAGTTGCGCAGATTTGCCATGGCCGATTAGTAAGGGAGAGGGTTGGAGAGGGTGGGGTAGGTGGCTTCGGAACTTTTTAGTTCATAAACATTCCATGTTTATAGTTAAGTTGTTTATAGTCCAGTGGAGGAATTGTTGAACCGTGAAGTCCCCGCACAGCCACAAATCACGCCTTTCACATTGCTCTGAAAAAAGTTGTCCAAGGGTATTCTCCCTTGGGAACTTTACCGATAGGGCGCATCATCTTGACAGTGTTTTTACATCATTGTTGGCTGCCTCTACAGGCAGCCAACAATGATGTAAAAACTCTGTCAAGATGGTATATCCCATGCCAGTTCACATCCATCTCCTGGTAGATCCCATGCCAGTTCACATCCATCTCCTGGTAGATACCATGCCAGTTCGCATCCATCTCCTGGTAGATCCCATGCCAGTTCACATCCATCTCCTGGTAGATCCCATGCCAGTTCACATCCATCTCCTGGTAGATACCATGCCAGTTCGCATCCATCTCCTGGTAGATACCATGCCAGTTCACATCCATCTCCTGGTAGATACCATGCCAGTTCGCATCCATCTCCTGGTAGATACCATGCCAGTTCACATCCATCTCCTGGTAGATCCCATGCCAGTTCACATCCATCTCCTGGTAGATCCCATGCCAGTTCACATCCATCTCCTGGTAGATACCATGCCAGTTCACATCCATCTCCTGGTAGATCCCATGCCAGTTCACATCCATCTCCTGGTAGATCTCATGCCAGTTCACATCCATCTCCTGGTAGATACCATGCCAGTTCACATCCATCTCATGGTAGATACCATGCCAGTTCGCATCCATCTCCTGGTAGATCCCATGCCAGTTCACACCCATCTCCAGGTAGATCCCATGCCAGTTCACACCCATCTCCTGGTAGATCCCATGCCAGTTCACATCCATCTCCTGGTACATCCCATGCCAGTTCACATCCATCTCCTGGTAGATCTCATGCCAGTTCACATCCATCCCCTGGTAGATACCATGCCAGTTCACATCCATCTCCTGGCAGAGTCTATATTCGTTACTTGGGGGAAGACCTATCAATATTTTCAACATGCAGTCCTAAGACAGCACATTGACAATCTTGATTGGTATATCACATAAATTCACTTACCTAAGACAGCACATTGACAATCTTGATTGGTATATCACATAAATTCACTTAGCAACTGTATATTTTATGAATTCAGGTCGTATCACGATCCTGGACCGGAAAAGCGGTCTTTCAGTTTCAAAGGGTTAAGGGTTATCGTAAATCCTGTCCAAGCAAAAAGAGTATACTTTAAGTATAGTACCCGTGACTGAGGAAAAAAAGCTGATAATGCAGTAACGAAACTAAAATGTTTTCTGCTACCAAAAACTGAAGACCGGTATCATCAGCAACACAGACTTTGTATTTCTTTATTTCAATTGAATGTGTGTGTGTGATCTTCCAGATATGTCATGTCAGTAAGTTTACCCTATGTTCAAATTGTATGTAACTGTTTAGCATCTAAATGTGGTGATCACCCGCAGGTGAGTGGGTGCTACTTTCACAATGCTGAATCGGTGTTTAATCAACCTATTATGCGTATATACACAAATATATATATATAGAACTTATAAAACTTTGAGGGCTTTTTTAGGGGGAGGGGGGGAGGGGGAGGGGGAGGAGGGGGGACGTATCACCTAACTATTTGGAACTTACCTAATTGCTAATTGCTTTTATCAAAGAGCTGTTTGTTGTTTTCGCATATTAGAAGTAATAAAAGGAAATTTAGCTTTCTTTTCTACTGATGTCAGAGGTGTTTTCTTAACAATTACATGCTTCTTAATTGGACCTTCCTCACCCGCCTAATACTGTCAGGAAAAATAACTTAATCGAAAGTCCATTTTCACGACAGGATAGGTCAGGAATGGCTACAAAGTGGACTTACACTAGGCTTAGGTCACATTGTCACGTATCATGGTTACGGATGGCCACGGTTTCGAGACCGTGCGTATTATTGGAAAAAACCCGCCGGGGCACCGTGGATAACCTTGGTCAACCTTAAATAACCTTGAGTATCCGTAGCATAATCGGCACTCGCTACGACAGTTTTGAAATGTTGAAAACAATCGTGGCGTTGTTGCGAAATTTTTCATACCATCGCGAATTCGTAAGTTCATCGTGGGTATTCGTAGGTCCACCTTGAGGGCATTCGTGGCCATTCTTTGTTATTCTCGGCTTTCCGTGATAATTCTTGAGACCTGTTCTGTAATTTCAGCGATGTTTCTTTGTAAATGAACCATGTGTTGAACAAATTGTTTCCTTTGGAGAGGTGTCAGGAACATTTTTAACAGTTTTTGAAATATTTTCATAGATATTTCGTCCCCTGAGTTCCAATGTGTTCTATGTGCCTTCTGGCACATAGAACACATTGGAACTCAGGGGACGATTTGCTGTTGAGTAGCTTGTAGCTGAATGACTGCTGAGCAAATTTTCGGCCCCTTTTTTATTGAATTGTCCTCGAATCGTGATGACTCGTGATGAACCTTGACCATTCTTGGTTGCTTTTGACTCAACCGCCATTTATCTTCCTTATACTTGGCCAGTCGTAAGTGAAACGTGTTTAATCGGCTGTAATCGTTGATATTCTGGAGTATCCGTACATTAATCGGCCCTCATCGTGGAGCAATCGCTGGTATTCGTAGAATATTCTTAACCCAATCGTGGCATAACCCGCAGTAGCCGAACCGTACTAAATTGGACAAATCGTGATGATTCGGCTGCCGATCTGTAACGAATCGTACTAAAACCGAGAATATTCGTAACCTCGCCGTAGAAAAACCAGTAGAACAAAGAAATCGTGGAGGTTTTATCAATTATCACACATCTGTTAATGTAAAACACGGGACTTTTCCACTGTTCTGCCCGTACGATAAAAACAAAGTTGTATCGCATTTGTGGTGATACAAAGCACATTCGATTTCGTTTCCAACGTAAACAGAAAAGGAACCCGTCTAAATAAAACGCGTCATTGTTGTTCGAATGCACCGGAGTCGAGATCGCTTGGAAATTCCAAGTTCCTCGTTTAGATTTGTTTACCCGGTATATTTAAACAATCAGATTCGAGTAAAAATCTACAAAATAAAAATAACATTCTGACAGCTTGTTTTGACAAATACTTTCCACAGTTGGTCATATAATGATGGAGAGTGCTAAATTTATTTGGTATTTAAAAAGTTTTTGTTGTGTTATTCCCTGCAGTTTAGGTTCCGCTCCACAGTTTTACAGGCATTTCCAAATATGACATGCCATACACTCTCTTCAAATGCAAATATTCTGTAGCTTTGTTATCTAACTCATGACATGTATTACATTTCCCAAATCCACAAAAAACATATAACTCTATCTGACTAAGTAGAAATAAACAATCTGAATGTGGGTGGAATAATTTATTGTCAAAGGCCAGACTTCAACCTGAAAAATTGCATGAAAAAATGCCGAAACCAGCCATTTTCAGCCACCTAGCAGCCTCAAAAGCAGAATTTCCCCACCAACTCCTCCTACCCACCCCTGGAACAGAGCATCCCCTGTTTCTAAAATGCAAAATTTTTTTTATATGTTTCTGTCTCATTTTTTAGTTACCTGTCTGGTAACAATCCAGTGTAAAAATTACATTTTAAAAAATAGCCAATTTTTCGAAACCACTGTTTCCCATAATTCATCTGGTAATTTACCCCTGTGTATCAGACTCCAACTTTGGGACCAAAACTTCAAATTCTCTTGTCCAACAAAAAACCTAATGTAATCATATATCTGATACTAAAAATATATCTCTATTTTACATGGCCTTAGTTTCAACATATGCCCTATGTTTAGAATTTCACCCCTGTGCAATAGTGCGAAACTGTGGAGCGGAACCTTAGTCAATATTTGAAGTTCGATCATCGTGACCGTGACACTGATCGACGTCAATTGGGTTCGAAAAATCAAATTAGGGTTGGTACCCCACCACCTAACAGTGGTGTTTCATAACAACGAAGGAAACGCAGCAACTATCCAGTTGAAAAAGTATTTTTAGTTCAATTTTCGTGTAGACTTGTTGTTACATGGGAGGTGTGTGATAAATACAGAACCGTACATACGTTTGAATGGGTTAAGAATTATGGCACTCGATTGCTTTGGCCCAGGATATCCTGGGCCAAAGCAATCGAGTGCCATAATTCTTAAACCACTCAAACATATCTGCCGTTCTGTATAAGTATCATCACATTTGCCACGTCCACGGTTCGTGAAGATTAATAGGCATTATTCATGGCATTATCCTTGACCGTGTGACCTGGGCTGTTAAGATATTCAGAAGCAGAGGAATAAAACTCACTCATTTCTAATACTAGATACTCAGTTTCAACGCATAATTGTTTCCCCAACCATTGTGTTTTAAAAAATGCATAGCATCTTCAATTCTGACACTTTTATCGTTTAGAAAACATGTTATGTAAATCATTGCACCTGCAATCTATTTTCGTCAGAATCACCACAAAACAAATAAATGTCATATTCTTTAACGCTTTACCTAACCTGAAAAGCAGACGACACTTGCAAAAATAATTCTTGAATAACTATTTTTTTCATTTTTTGTCTCAAAAACATAGGTTATGACCCCTCGTTGGAACGAGCTCGACGAGCTCGTTCCAACGAGGGGTCATAACCTATGTTTTTGAGACAAAAAATGAAAAAAAATAATGAAAATTAATTGGCGATTTTTTAGAATAGCATTGGCCGTTTTTGGCCGTTACGTTAGATAAAGGGTTAAAGCCGACGACTGAACTGAAATCACGTTTACAGTTCTGTTCTTGTTCGAACTAAGAACTTAAACTCAGATAAAATTTAATAATAAAAGTATGAAATAGCGGCATTTGGACATAGCGTTTTTTCACAGCATGCTCGTATTTCCTGAGTGTATCATAATGGCGAATGCTCAGGCGGGATTTCCACCTTTTATCAAAGACAATGGCCGATTTTTCTTGTGTAACACATTCGGGAACATGTCAAGAATTGGGACAAAATACTCCAAATATTGATTGAAATGTATTAAAAATCCCCCTAAATATTGATTTGTAGTTGAATTTTTGTGACTAACCAGAGCCTCAGTTGAATAATTTGCAGTCAAGGGGATGTACAAATGTAATTCTGCAACTTAACCATATTCCTAACGGATCGGCCGCAGCCACCCTCGGAATTTACAAATTCAGCAGTTAAAAAATCAACAGAACCATAACATAACATAACATTTATTAGCATAAAACATCCTATACAGGACAGTATGCGATAATCTACAAGTAACATGAACAAAAGTAGTACTCAAAATATTACAATTTCATCCACCAATTTTCCATGATCAAAGTACTATATTTTTATTAATTTGATACGCAAAAGATCGTGGAGACGTGAACTAGAATTTCCAATACACATCACTAAACATATCATAATCGTCTGGCGAAAAAATCCCGGATCACGCTGCAGATTTTATGGCATAAACTGGGGGTTCTATTTTCAAATATTAATTTGAATTTCTCAAATATACTCAGATCAATAAAACCGTCAATCTCACTGTTCATCAGAACAAATAGTTCTGATCGAAGCTCTGAATAATGTGTACATTCCATAAGAAAATGGTATTCGTTTTCTATTTTCCCGGGGTTTGCTTCACAGTGAGTACATATCCTGTCGATAACAGGCTTCGGCGGTTGATAATGTCGCCCTTTTTCAATAGCTAACTTATGATTGCTGATACGAAGCTTAGTGAAAATTTCCCGGTCTTCCGCCGTGTTCGTTTCCACTAAACTAATTTTTAGTTTCTCGCCGAGATCGTTCCAATGAGGGGTTACATGATATGGTTTTGTTGAATTTTTTTGAATAATTACAAAAATTTAAAGTAACAAAATTTGATATCGTGTGTGTTCGGCTAAGGGTTAAAATCTGTAGTTGACTCGGGTGTGGGGAGTGAGGAGGGGGTGTGTGCCGATGACATTTCCCACTTGTATTGAATTTTGCCTGCCAGGAGGTGGAGGTACAATTGGCAATTTGGAGGTGGACCCCCACCCCCACCCCACCCCTCATCCGAGACCTCTTAACAATGTCCCTGAACGTGATTTAATGGAAAATAAATTATGGTAAGTAACCACGTACTGTGTGTTGCAGAATAGTTAAAAATCATAAATCATTGCCAATAGTTTAATAAATTGCGTTTATGTCATGCGTTTACATTTAAAAGGTTTCGAAATTTGACGTTTACAATTAACCTTGAATTAACCCTTTACCCAACGTAACGGCCAAAACCGGCCAGCGCTATTCTCAAAAATCGCCAGTTAATTTTTAAAATATTTTCATTTTTTGTCTCAAAAACATAGGTTATGACCACTCGTTGGAACGAGCTCGTTCCAACGAGGGGTCATAACCTATGTTTTTGAGACAAAAAATGAAAAAAATTAGTTATTCAAGAATTTTTTTTGCAAGTGTCGTCTGCTTTTCATGCTTGGTAAAGGGTTAAAGCAAACACCAACGTTTTCATTATGTATATTGAAAAAGGATATTTTTATTCTTGTCGAATTGATAAACAATAGATGGAGGGAGATGTCTTTTTGAGAAGTTTTAGAAGCTTAAAACATAAAAATTCTGATCAATCACCATCACGATGCCGACAGAACATTCCTCGGTTTTCATTCATATGAAGAATTCGTGCACAGAATCACTGGATGTCGTCATTGAGATTATCAACAGTTGCAATAAACACCACCAATTCCATCAGTACTGTAGGGGCAGTGGCGTCATGCCAACGGTGCAAGGATGGGGGCCCGGGCCACCCCAAATATTTTCGGTGATGGCCTGGGAAGTGCCATTTCCAGCAATCTGGGAGGCATTTTTTGCCAAAATTTTGGGGTCCGCTACGCGACAACCGATGGTTGCGCTCCGCTTAGATGGTGTTACCGATCCCCTCCCCCGATTTTTCCCTAGCATGAGGCCCCTGTGTAGGGGAGTACCATGCTAGAATGGTTTCAATTAATATCATCAAGATCAGTCCTTGTAAAAGACAGACGATTGACCCCTCCCCGAATGTACTGTCCGCAGGGACAGGTTAGACCCTTTGAAATTCTAACTGGGAATCCCGACACATGAGCACCGTAGGATGGTAGGCGCGAAACTGCGAGCGACAAAGGCGCGAATCTTTAGCAGGGGGTCTGGGGTCCTCCCCTCGAAAATTTTGAAAAATTGATGTGCTCAGATGCGTTTCTTTTCAACCTACTCACAATTGTTTACAATTGGCTGTAACATAAGTGCAAGCCCTACTTCGGAACTAACTCAAGCTTTTAGAATCTTTTCCAAACGAGTTGGAAAAGTACTAGAGTGCAAAAGCACGAAAAAGATCGAAAAAAGGGTCGAGCGAGACCAGCGCTCGAAATTACAGGTACTCTCTCTGCACACCTCTTGCGTTTACCGAGCGCATGCGCAACAAACCGTGACGTCAATTCCTTTATTTTCCGCCATTGTTCATGGTCGGAAATTTTTGTGACTGTGCTGTTTATGATATTAATTCTTCGTGAACAACTTATTAATCGTCTTTAGTGTGCTACTGGATTGTATCCTTTTTCAAGCTACCAAATTATTACTCTACATTTAATGTTGATTTGTATTATTATTGCTGTGCTTTTCACACTTTATCTTGCCTTTCCCCCACGTGTGAACACGACCTTCGTTCTGTTTTCCGTCGGCGGGAAGCTTGATTGTTGTATTTATATCATGCCTAAGACTATTCCTTGTACCTCTTGTTTGCAGGTGAAACATGTGGACGATTCCCATACCACATGTGTCACTTGCAACAATTGCACTCAGGCCCAATCATGTGGTATCTGTGGGGTTTGGTCCTCTAAATTTTGGGCTTCTGTTAACAAGGTGGTTCTTTCCAGAGCTAGAACCCCTCGTTCTCGGGGTAAGGGTAGCCGTGCCGTTGCAGACATT
The DNA here is from genome assembly GCA_031216915.1 of Pictodentalium vernedei. NCBI lineage: Eukaryota > Metazoa > Mollusca > Scaphopoda > Dentaliida > Dentaliidae > Pictodentalium > Pictodentalium vernedei. Next base: position 37,125,302 of record CM062290.1, read on the forward strand.
TCTGCTGGTGCACGTGGTGACTCTGTCACACAGGATTCGGATCTGACTTCTGTGGCGAGCTCCTCTGCAACTGTTGACGGTGTTTGTTCTGTGATACCTGATGAGGAGACCGCGGTCTCTTTGTCTTCGGATGTCACTATTGAGGCGTCTGTTTTCGTTGAGAGCTTTTCCGAGGTCAACTCGGTAACCCTCTCCGATCTGCCTCCAACACCGTCGACCGTTGTTGAGGGGGTTGCTACTCCAGATCCTATTCTGTCTGATGGTGGCTCTTCCATCTCTTCTGGGGATGGTCTACAGTCTCGGGGGACCGAGGCTGTATCTGCTGGTGTGTCTGTGTGTTCTCAGCCTCCCCCAGCCTCGCGGCGAGGCTGTGCGGGTTTGCTGTCTGCTCCGTCTCATCTGGCTAGGTTTGCTCCTAGTCGGTTGAGCCGGCCGGTCGCTTCGGCAGCGATTCCTCGTCCCTCGAGTGAATCGTTTATTGTTCCACCTTCGCCTGCTAGTGTGCCGACTAGCGGGATGCTGTTGGGACGTTGGCATCCAGGGCCTGCTGTTCGGCAGCGGTCAGTGACAGCCCCGGTTAGCTGTCACTCTCGGAACCTTCCTCCGGTGATTCCTCACTGTGTTCCGAGTCTGGGTGTCGATCGATGCTTGCCGTCGGTCTCAGAGGATAGGCAGTTGGGGCCGTCTGCTGCGCAGAGGTCAATGACAGGTTCCTGTCATTCTTGGGACAATCCTCCGGTGTCTTCTCACCGTGTCCTAGGTCCAGCTACCGATCGACGTGCGCCGTCGGTCCCTTTCGAGGATTTGCAGGCAGGGCCTTCTGTTTCGCAGAGGCCAGTGATGGCTCCTGGGCGTCACAATCGGGACTTTCCTCCGGTGTCTTCTCACCGTGCTCCTATTCTGTCTGCCGATCGACGTTCGCCGTCGGTCTCTTCTGAGGATTTGGGTTCTTCTACCAGAAGGGTCCATTGGGAGGACACTCCGTCGGGCGTTTCTGCTGCGACGGATTCTCAGGGTGACCTGCGCCAGGCCGTTTTGGCGCTCACCCGGTTGCTTTCTGGCAACCCTCAAGTTGGCCTCCCTGTGCCTCCTGAGGCACAACCTCCTTTGGTCGGTCGCCGAGATGTCTCGCCTGGCCCCTTGGATACTGCACAGTATTCACAGGAGGTTTCTGCTGGTCAGCCCGAGTTGGGCTACGTCTCCTCTGCTACGGAGGATGACGAGTATCTTGAAGGTGATGGTCCCCCCTCGTCAGTCTTGGGGCAGGCTTTGGATTTCGTCTTTGGCTTATTGCCGGACGTTCTACCTTCCGACCAGCCTTCTGTGACCGTCCGGCCGCGGTCCACTGTGGAGCGCCGTAACCCTGTTGAGCCTTCTAGCTCCGGGGCTTTGCGTCCTCTGCAATCGGCTCAGGTGGTTGAGTCCTTCCAGGGCTTAGACGCCAAAATGCGTTCTAAGGCCCTTAAGGGTTCCTTCTTTTCTAGAGCTGATGCCTTCCTGCCTCCATCGCGGTTTCGTGTTTACGATTCCGTCTCTCCACCAGTCTTCCAAGGGATGACTACTGTGGATGAGGATTCTTCTTCCCTCGGGTTGACTAAGCCTAAGTCGGCAGTTCTCCCGATGTCGGTAGTTGAGTCTATGGTGGGCCTGTCCCGAGAGATGCTGGGTATGTTATCTCTCGCGGACCATGTTGTCGCTGCTCTGGCTGAATATTTTCCACCAGGGGAGTTTGATGACGCTCAGGCGCCTTTTCGCGTTTTGTCACAGGCTCTTATGAACTTGACTCACGCTCACGCCTGTAACACGGCCAATTTGGAGCTGGCACGCCGGGATGCGGTTTTGGATTCTTTACCATCCCTTCCTTCTGAGCAACGTGCTGTTCTGAGGTCTGCCTCGTTGGTAGGACCTCAGTTGTTCCATGGTTCCGTGGAAGCTGTTCGTGGCGAAGTTCTTCGTCATTCGAAGGACCAGCTTTTGCTGAGACAGCTTGACCCACCTGCTGCTGCGGGTGGGGGTCGTTCCAGGCCCGCCAAGCGTGCTGCTGCGTCTGCCTCGTCGGCGACGTCGGCTACGCCTTCGGCTCCGTCTGCTCCTTCTGCTCATAAGAAGCGCCGACGTGGCCAGGCCCGCTGGCAGCCTCAGGCTGGAAAGTCTCAGGACTCTGTCACTTCCCGAGGTGGTTTCTCCTCTCGGGGGCCTCGTCGAGGCCGCAAGTGAAGGTTCTCACCTCGATTCGCCTCCAGCTCCAGTCGGAGGAAGGCTGTCGCTGTTTTACGACCGTTGGACAGAGATAACGTCGGACTCTTGGGTCCTCGACGTCATTCATTCCGGTCTGCGACTGTCCTTCCATCGGCACCCCAGTTTATCTCGGGTGCCCCTTCCGACTCAGGTCCCTTCAGATTCTCTGCGTCGGGACCTTCTGGTGCAGGAGATCGACAATCTCCTCACCAAAGGGGCGATCGAGGTGGTCAGGAACACCCTTTCACCGGGGTTTTACTCGAGACTTTTCTTGGTGCCGAAGAAAAACGGCCAATTTCGTCCTGTCATCGATCTGAGTACCCTGAACGAGTACATAATTGCTCCTCGTTTCAGTATGGAGACTTTCCGGTCGGTTCGACGTTCAGTTCATCAGGGCGATTTTGCGGCCAGTATCGACCTGAAGGATGCCTACTTCCATGTACCCATTCATCTGGCGTCACGGAAATACCTTCGGTTCTCGTTTCGGGATCGAGTTTTTCAATTCAGAGCTCTCCCGTTCGGTTTGAACCTGGCTCCTTGGGCCTTCACCCGACTGATGTCTCATGTGCTTGCTTTCCATCGCACTCAGTCGGCGGTGACTTCGTCCGCCTACCTAGACGACATCCTCCAACGGCACCACGATGCTGCTGTTCTGGAGTTCGATGTCCGGCAGTTTCTTTGCCTTCTAGCGTCGCTGGGTTTCAGAGTCAATCGCGAGAAGTCGGATCTTCTTCCTTCTCAGCGATTCCGTCATTTGGGGATGGATTTCGACACTCTTCACAATGTAGTGTCGGTTCCCCAGGCTCGGGCGACGATTCTTTCCGCCTTGACTCGGGACCTGCTTCAATCTTCCTCGGTCTCGGCCAGGACTTTCCTTCGGATGCTGGGCCTTTGCGGTTCGGTGACCGATCTCATTCCGCTCGGTCGCTTGTTTGTCCGACCTCTCCAACACTTCCTGTTGGATCATTGGCGTCCGAATGTAGATCCGCTGGACCTGGAACTCACTATTCCTCGGTCTCTGCTTTGTCACCTCCGCCCTTGGGCAAATATTCCCTGGCTGACACAGGGTGTTCCGTTGGATCTTCCTTTGGCCGATCGCATCCTTACTGCGGATGCCAGCGATCGGGGCTGGGGTGCGACGTTGGACCCTCTCGGTCTGTCTACTCACGGAGAGTGGGACAGCGAGCAGGTGGACCTTCATATCAACCAGAAGGAGCTCCTTGCTCTTCTGTTGAGTTTTCGGCTTTGGATCCCTCATCTGTCGGACCATGTTGTCCTACTTCTTTCGGACAATTCGACAGTAGTGGCCTACATACGGAATCAGGGAGGCACTCATTCGATTCCTATGTATCGGCTGTCTCGGGATCTTCTTCTGTTGGCACGGGATGTGAACGCTCGGGTGTCCATTCGACACATTCCCGGGCGTCTCAACGTCCTAGCAGACTCCCTGTCCCGACGCGACAGTGTCCTTCCAACCGAATGGATGCTACATCGGTCGGTGTTTCAGGCGATTTGCGAGCAGTGGGGTCGTCCTCAGGTCGACCTTTTCGCTACTCGCTGGAATCATCAGGTAGAGACTTTTGTCTCCCCTTGTCCAGATCCTCTGGCATTTGCAGTAGACGCTCTGTCTCTGGACTGGACAGGCTGGGTCGGCTATGCCTTTCCTCCTGCGCCGATTCTTCCTCAAGTTTTAGCGAAGATTCGTGCTTGCAGTTGCAGGATCATTCTGATCACACCCCTGTCTCCACAGAGGGTGTGGATCAATCTGCTGCGGCCTCTATTGGCCGATCGACCGATTCGTCTACCTCTACGTCGCGATCTTCTTTCACAGGGTCGTCCCAGGAAGTATCACAACAACCTGGCGAGCCTGTCCCTTCACGCCTGTCTTTTATCAGGTCCAGTCTCCGACGTAGAGGTTTTTCGAGACGATCAGTGGAGTGCATTTCTGCATCGCGGCGACCTTCCACTGGAATGACTTATGCCGCCAAGTGGAAGGTTTTCTGCCGCTGGTGTTCAGATCACAATGTGAATTACCGTGATCCGTCTATCGCTCAAATTGCGGATTTTCTGGTTTTTCTTTTTGACTCCAAGGGCCTCCAGCCTATTACGATTAAGGGCTATCGGTCTATGCTGTCTGATACTTTCTCTTATGTGGGAAAGCGGTGTATCGGTCGTAATCTTTTCCTCTCCAAACTTATTCGGCACTTTTCTTTGAAGAGGCCTCGAGTTTTGCGTCTTACACCCAAGTGGAACTTGGCATGGGTGTTGCACTGTTTGGAGGGGGCGCCTTTCGAGCCTTTATCTGAGACCGACATGCGTTTTCTCACCTATAAGACGGCTTTTCTTCTAGCGTTTGCTTCTGCTCGTCGAGTCAGTGAGCTTCATGCGCTATCTGTTGATTCTGCCTTCTTCCGAAATGAGGCTAACAGTGTCACATTCACTACTGATTGCTCTTTTCTGGCTAAGAATCAACTCCCCGATTCGGTACCTCCTCCCATCTGCATTCGGGCTCTCCCTGCTGTAGATGGACGGAGGCCTCTTCTTTGTCCTGTTCGTGCGGTCAAGACTTACATTACTCGCACTCAGTTCATTAGGAGGGATCGGAAGAGATTTTTTCTGTCTCTCATTCCTAAGCGGCAGTCTATCTCTTCCCATTCTATTTCCAGGTGGATCTGTCTTGCAATCAAGCTGGCTTATTCTCGCTTGTCTGCATCGGATCTTGTTTCGAACCGGCTTAATGCTCACGAGGTTCGTGCCATTTCTACATCCTGGGCGTTCTCCAATTCTGTTTCGCTCCGTGATGTTATGAATGCGGCTTACTGGAGGAATGCTTCTACCTTCTCCTCCTTTTATCTCCGCCACCTTCAGCAGCAATCTGAGGACCTTTATTCTTTAGGCCCTCTCGTTGCTGCTCAGGCTGTGGTGCACCCTCGTTAAATTGTTTTTGTCGAGGTTGCGCTTCTCTCAGCCTTGTTCTTTTCAGGTGCCTTCTCTCTTTCTTCATTACAGGTTTTAGTTTTTGTTCTCTGCCATCCTTGCTTTCGTTACTGCTACTCTTGTTGGTATTGGTTATGTGATTCACCTCCTCCTATTGTTTATTCAGCCAATTGTAAACAATTGTGAGTAGGTTGAAAAGAAATTAAAATTTTTTAGTAAATTTTGTTTCTTAACATACCTACCACAATTGTTTACCGGAGGCCCACCCTCCTTGGGGATATCTTTGATATCGATGCCTCCCCGCTAAATCACAAACTTCTCGTTGGCGGAAATACGGAATTGACGTCACGGTTTGTTGCGCATGCGCTCGGTAAACGCAAGAGGTGTGCAGAGAGAGTACCTGTAATTTCGAGCGCTGGTCTCGCTCGACCCTTTTTTCGATCTTTTTCGTGCTTTTGCACTCTAGTACTTTTCCAACTCGTTTGGAAAAGATTCTAAAAGCTTGAGTTAGTTCCGAAGTAGGGCTTGCACTTATGTTACAGCCAATTGTAAACAATTGTGGTAGGTATGTTAAGAAACAAAATTTACTAAAAAATTTTAATTTTCATGGGTTCTGGTAATAGTTATAAGGCTAATTTTCAGTTCCAAATTCAGTGATTTTTTTGTAGGGAAACATTTTTAATTCGAGTTGGATACACATTTTCAATATCTTGCTTTGCCCGAATTGTCCCCAGTGGCTCGTACGCCTCCTGTCTGACGGACAAATTTGAAACATCGCCTTTGGGAAAGTGAGAGTTTTGTGTTTCTAGAGCATTTCACGGGCACTTGACATGACAACAAGTACTTTTTTATCAACCCTTTGAACCCGTAAGACCGCTTTTCCGGTCCAGGATCATGACAGACCATACATTTAAAAAGTAGAATGGCTGCTCAGTGAATTTGTAGGGTAGACCAATCGATATTTTCAACGTGCAGCCCAAAGGCTGCACGTTGAGAATATGAATTGGTCTACCCCAAATGGTGGTTATGGACTCTTCTAATTGATGTCATTCAGACTGCAGGCCGCGTGGAGTCGGAATTCTTTGACCCGATTTTCACCCGAAAGTCTCGGTAGTCGGAATATTTCCTTATTATGGTCCTCCAGTCGGAGAAATAGGTTTGTTAGTGAATTATACTGTATATTCAGTAGTTTTTAAATTTCTAACTGTTGATATTTTTGCCCTCCGAACTTCCAACTATTGAGGTTTTGACAAATATTGGGGGGTGAGACCCCCCCCCCCCCCCCCCACCTGTCGCGACGTCCCTGACTGTCCGGTTGGAGGGGGGGGGGGGCGCTAAAAATCTGGTGATGTGACCTCATCACGAAAATTATTTACACCTCTTCCACCTCTAAGAACCGGAACAGGTATGAAAGAGTTACAAAATATTATTCAGGATTTTAGTCTTCATCTTCTGTCATGTTATCTAATCTGATCAACAACAGTAGCATTAACCCTTTCCACAATGATGTCGAAATATCTTAAATTTCAACCTGTATTAACCCCCCCCCCCCCCAATGCCACTAGGAATTTAACCAACTCAATCTTGTTTGACAGAGTTCTTCGAACTCTGTCAAACAAGATTGAATTGGTCAACTTCCTAGTTCCATTATAGAAATGTATTGCAACCTGAATATTTGTATTTTGACACCAGTATGCAAAGAGTTAACCAAAATACACTATCCTGTCACCAGTCATGTGATATACGTAGGTTATTACAACCATGGGGGTTTCCGAGATGTTGTATTTGGTTCGAAATCATACATCCTTCGGGCTCGTCGATATATGCCCCAAAACGAGGCGAAAACTTCATTATACCATCAATGAACCCCTCCCACACCTCAGGTGGTAATGACCAATTTATCCTGCAATCTCTCCTTTAACAAGTGACCAAATAGTCATTTAAATGCGGAACTATTTTATGCACAAACCAAAACATAGCGCTGTTGCTATGAGTCATTCGCGAGCTTAAAAACAATGGCATTCGTTTTCGTTTCAGTTGAAAGTAAAACAATTGATTTCCGAGTACACGTGACGTTGTTATGCAATCAGATTGTCTTACTGGCTTATTACCAACGGTGGTGACCTAAACACGTGTATAAATGGAAGAAATTGATTACTTCTGTGAGCGAGTGTTGCTTCTAAATCTTCCTTCCCGATTTTGCACGTGCGTGAAGAGTTGCTATCCCAACACAATAGAGCTTCACGGCAGTTTGGACCGTTGGAACCCCGAAAAGTGAAGCAATGCTTCTTTATTGAGGTAAATAAGCTGTGTTCTACTGCTAAAATAGTATCCGGTAACCAATTCCTGTGTAGAAGTCCACTAAAATGGGCAACGTGGGTATAAACTATTGGCTGGGCTTGACTTTATCTCTACGTTGCGATCACGATTAGCCATTGCACAGAAATATGTGACCTAAAATATAAATACATCTCTGGTATCTCCCTTTCAGCCACTGATATACTGTTGGAAAAGGCTCGAGAAACCGTGTCCAAAAGTGTGCCACGTGACACCATAATATAGCAATGCTACCATTGTGCTTGATATTTTAACACAGTAAAACAGGTGGAGAATTCTTCAAGAGAATCCCTGGAAAGTAGCCATGGCAACTAGGAGTGCCGTGGTAAATTCTCTAGCAATATAAACATACCAAAGGATACAACAACCATTGCCAAAATTACATTACCCATACCTTTCCAAATGAAAACTTTACATTATACCACTTGGTGCTATCCTAACCTTACTCTCAATCTTGTGATTTTTATGGCATTCACCGATGTTATTAAAAAGTCAGATGGTCACCATGCCACGTTTTCCACAAAACGTCCACTGAGAAATGACCATCTTATCCGTGGAATCCGGGAAGTGGACCAGTTTTTTTTTACCATGGTAGACAAGTTCTGCTTTACTGTTAAATAGAACCCAGAACCAACATCTGGACTGGAAGTCCTCTAAACTGTCAGCACAGGTATAAACGATTGGCTAAACTTGATTATGTTGCAGTTATCAGTTAGTCAACTATACCGAAAGTGACATTAAACATCAATAAATAAATGACTCAATAAAGGGTCTCCAAACTGTAACGACTTGAGTGGCATTGTTTGGGCTGTGGTTCTTTGACTGTGAATTATTATTCTTACGATGAGTAGTTTTAAATTGTCTAAAACCAATTTTAGAGATTTACTGGGAAAAGATCTTCAAAACAAAGAAAAACTTGCCAATGTGGTCCTGTGGCAAGCAATACCGTCCTTTGAGTGGAACAAGGAGCCATCTGCAATGCTTTAGCATTGCAGATGGCGCCTTGTTTCACCCAAGATGCCATACTTTATGACAGTTTTCATGTTCTGTATCAAATTGTTCTTTATTTCGAAGACTGTAAAAAAAGACGTAATAAAGACACCCCTCCCCCCCTCCCGAACAAAAAAAAAAGAAACCCGAGTGTTCTCAAGAAAAGTAAAGAGAGAGAGATAGTATTGTGGTAGCCTCAGCGTGCACACTGGTTGTAGAAAATTTCAATGCAAGAACGACATCATTCCACAGATATGCCCAAACAACTAAACAAACCTGGTTTTTGTGACTTCTGACCTTCCTAAACGCCATATTTTATTTTCGTCGCACAACCAAATCGATCAAGACATTGTCTTTAACAAGGAAACGCAAAATAAAGGTTTAAATCCAAGAGTTAAAAAAAGGCAGAAAAACACATTCAAAACACGCTAACAGTGTGATTTGACATTCAAAGCACGTAAATCTCCTTGGTGCACTCCGCGAATTTCCATGTCCACTGGGGCGTCTACCTATCAAGCATTTCATAATATCGATACACATTGACTTTAGCGTTTCTGTATAACTTATTTGTGTGTCAGCTGTTTACCCGCTTTCGGGAGACATTCAGTTTCGTTTCTAGTGTACCTCAAGCCGGTTTTGAAGAAAGACATTGCACACAATGGATCTATTCATCTTCTTTATATATGGTGAGCGCATCGTTAGTTTATATTAAAAAAAGTGGAACAGTATTTAACATAATGTATATGAGGAACTGCTATTTAATGATATTTGCTGATCAGTAAGTTGTAGCTTGCATTGTGCATGGATTAATTTTATTCAACGGGTACATTTTTGAGTTTGGCCATATGTAATTGGTTTTAAATCCTAATTGAACCCCAATCAACAATCAATATTTGTAAATATCACACACGCTGTCATACCACGAAACACATGAGAAATAGGAGTTTCCAGTCACACCCCGTTGTAACATTGTAGTTACACTCCTGGTTTTAATTATTCGGAATGCCTCAATGTTTTTGTCAATCGCAGTTTAGCAGGAAAGGGATGACTTGCCGAGACGATGAGTTGGGAACGGTTAGAGGGAGTGTAAAATAAATATGTCAACTGGGCTGGTGGTGCCTACGCCGATTTGGTCTTCCTACTTTTAAATTGGTCATGTGCTGCTATTGTGTGTCGCAGTATTGGAAACATACATAACATGTTAGAGGCTTAGATTCTACTGTCTGTATATTGATCAACACGTGGTTTACTGAGAACATGGAATTTACCTCACATATATAGTAGATATTGGAGATTATATGGCTCATTCTCACCTTTTCTAATTATATGAATTAAATAAAATGTGTGATTAAGCCTCAGCAAAAAAAAAAAAAAAAATCTAATCTTATCTAAGGCTGTTCCGATTCAACATATCACCTTACTGGAAACCACCTTTGACAGTTGTGTACCTACTCTCTGCACAACTGTTGTTCGTTCACCACAAGGGGGCGTCGATAAAGATGGCCGATTGGGAGTGTAAATCCAATTTATCCCATAAATGGACATTTATTCGAACAATAAAAGTCTTTTTTGCTTTACTATTCACCTAGTAGCAGCTGCTAGATGGGTGATAAATTTTCCTCGTAGATTTAACGCTGAAAGAATTTATTCCTACAGTAGAGACGGACTTGTTGACCTCTAACCTCTACCGCCTTCGTGTTGGCATGACCTGTTTTACGTTTGTTGGAGACATAATGAGATGACGTTTCTCAAACGTTGACCGTCGATGAAATGTTTAGGTTTAGAATATATGACACATTTCAACTCTGTCTAACAATAAAACGAACAACAATTAACAAAGAAAACACAAAGTAAATCAATCAAAACCAAGCATTGAAAACCATATAAGTTCGATTGTGAAAGGCAGGGGCGTGATGATTGATGTTTCATTTTCCAAATTAGGAAAGTGTAAATAAACAAATGCACGTGTCGTCTGCTTTGTTTATAAATCTTAAGTTGAATCGACGGCGAAAAAAAATAACAATAAACAACGAAAATAAGAAAGATAAACATTGTTCATTTAATAAAGTATTTTTGCAGGTTTAGCTCAAGTTTGTAGGGAAATTATTTTTTGACAGAAATGTATCACTGCGCCTTGTTTATTTTTGGCATCTTTGCTTGTCGTTCGAATTGGGCCAATGTGAGTCTCACCTCTCGCAGTGTTTTGTGGCGAGTAACAGCACGATTTCTCCGACTGCCCTGTAAATGATTTATGGGATAAACAAAATAAACGTACAGTGTTTTCAAGTAAAACATTTATTCTACTCGTAGGATTAAGAGTGAAACCGACGAGCCAGAGGCTCGTCAGTTTCATTCTTAATCCTACTCATAGAATACATTTTTTACTTGAAAACACTATACGTTTATTTTATATTTCTCTAGATTGCCATGACTCAAGTGCCGACTGCTACATTATTCGAATTACATCATCAAGGCCAGCCATCAAAGAAGGCAAGCAAGACCTGATGATGTAGTTGGCATCAAGACAAACCATCAAAGAAAGCAAGCAAGACTTGATGATGTAGTTGGCATCAAGGCAAACCATCAAAGTAGGCAAGCAAGACTTGATGATGTAGTTGGCATCAAGGCAAACCGCCAAAGAAGGCGAACAAGACTTGATGATGTAGTTGGCATCAAGGCAAACCATCAAAGAAGGCAAGCAAGACTTGGTGCTGTAGTTGGCATCAGGGCAAACCACCAAAGAAGGCAAGCAAAACTTGATGATGTAGTTGGCATCAAGGCAAACCATCAAAAAAGGCAAGCAAGACTTGATGATGTAGTTGGCATCAAGGCAAACCATCAAAGAAGGCAAGCAAGACTTGATGATGTAGTTGGCATCAAGGCAAACCATCAAAGAAGGCAAGCAAGACTTGATGATGTAGTTGGCATCAAGGCAAACCATGAAAGAAGGCAAGCGAGACTTGATGACGTAGTTGGAATATTTGTCAGTCGGGATTATACTTTTAAAAAGTCAGCAAATTTGTGACGCGCGCTCTTCCCAACTTCTTATTTAATTCACACGTGCCGGATTCCAAATTGGTCATGCTGGGACCAAATCGGTCACAGACCTTCATTTGAGACCGACTGCGTATACAGTACGGTCGTCGTGGACTGGTTACTTTCCACGGGTGGGCAATATTTCCATGGAGGCAATAATATTAGATTCCAAACACTAATTATAAATATAACCCGGTGCTTCACTAATTAAAATTTTGCTGATGATGATTTTTATTACATGAGAAATGCATGTTTGGACATCACTGATTACGCGTGGATTATGACCAGTCTACAGCGACTGTATTTATATTTATTTATTGATGTTTAAGGTCACATACTTATGCACAATGGCTAATCGTGACCGTGACAGTTTTACGGGTGGAGGAAGCCGGAGTACCCGGAGAGAACCACCGAGCAACGACGAGCAGCCGTCAGCTCTCCAACATCGTAACTCTGAACTCTGCACCGCAGCACAGGCAGGGTTAGATTGGTTGAAGACATGCGCACCATCGACGTGCTGTACGCCTCAGTACACAGCGTCATCGTGCCCCCATGTAGGCAATCGGGGTGAAGTGTCTTGCCCAAGGACACAACGCGGTTGCCGCATGTGGGATTCGAACCGAGGACCTCTCGGCTTGCAGCCTGCACCTCTACCAACTGAGCCACCTACAGCGACTGTACTGTTTGACATAAGTCAAAGTCATACATGTGAAATGACCTGTTGGTTAGATTGTCTCTTTTGTTCGGGGTTCTTGGGCGTTTTAGTTCCTGTGAGTATTCTCCCACAAAGAAAAACTGAATAAAGTTGTCGAATAAATATAGATTATTACCATTATGTGGATGTACAAAATATGTATCCGAGTCTCGCTTCGGGCTCTAAGGGCAGATCACGACGAGTCTTTGACTCGTCGTGATCTGCCCTTAGAGTCCGGAGCGAGACTCGGATACATATTTTGTACATCCACATAATGGTAATAATCATTTTATCTTACAATATATTGGGGATAAGTCAAGGATGTAGACGAATATATAACGAACTATTTATTCGTATGGATGAACAAAAAGAGAAAAAAAATGGAACTCACGCGAAAGGAACGTGCTTGTATCCGACCCCCTGATACAAACATCTGTATCAGAAGGACGGATACACGACAGTTGCGGAGTTAATACAGACAAAATACATGTTGATTGTAAGATAAATTACCATAATGTCTGAGATTTCATTTTATAATTTTCGAATCGAATCTGTTATTTGAAGTTGTATCGAACCTCGAATCAAATCAGGGGCATCTTCAAGATGATCGTGGGGTGGGGGGGGGGGGGATACCTGCTTTGTTCCAATTGTGGTGCCTCAAATCCCAACTGATAAAAGATTTCAACTACATCATCAAGACATGCCTTCGTCAAAAGTATGCCTTGATGATGTAGCTGGAATATTATCCAGTAAGGATTGTAGTCCAAAAACAGGATGCAAGAATTACCGATATTGTGCACTGCACCGGGCTTGCCTCTAACCGCAGCTCATCTCCAACGTTGTTTTTAAATTTACCTTTAACAACGGTAGTGACAAGTGAGTCTATAACTGGCATGAGTGGTGACATGAGTGCAGATGTTATTTATTTATTTATTGGTGTTTAATGTCACATACTTATGCACACTGGCTAATCATGACCGTGACAGTTTTACGGGTGGAGGAAGCGGAGTACCCGGAGAAAACCACCGAGCAACTACGAGCAGCTGCCAGCTCCCCAACATCGTAACTCCGCACTGCAGCACAGGCAGGGTTAGATTGGTTGAAGTCATGCGCACCATCGACGTGCAGTACGCCTTAGTACACGGAGTCATCGTGTCCCCATGTCGACAATCGGAGTTAAGTGCCTTGCCCAAGGACACAACGCAGGAGTCCGAATCGATCGCTCAGACGGTCATTCATCCGAGGACTACCCGGGCTCGACGTTTCTTAACTTCGGTGATCTGACGAGAACCGGTTACCGCAACGCCACCACGCCCTCGTTATTTATGTTAACCCTTTACCCAACGAATCGGCCGCATCCGCCCGCGTAATATGCAAATTCAGCAGTTGAAAAAATATTATTTTTCAAAAAATTTCAACAAAACCATATCATGTGACCCCTCGTTGGAACGAGCTAGTCGAGCTCGTTCCAACGAGGGTCACATGATACGGTTTTGTTGAAATTTTTTGAAAATGTTTAAAAAATGATATTTAAAATAATAAATTTTGATATCGTCTGCCTCGGGTTAATATAGCGGAAATTACAACTCATTTTTTTAAATTCAACGTTATTTATGTACAGTTTCCATCTGCCATCTACGTATTGTTAAACGACGTAAATGATACCAAGTTATACTCCCGTGAATAGATTAGAAAGGAAACGAGTCGAAAACGAGTCGAGCAGCTGATTTCGAATCGAATCTAATAGCAACCAAATATTCGAAATCGAACAGGCCCCATCGAACAGACAGGGAATTTCGCCAAGACATCCAGTACTCATCCTGGAACCAGATGCTGAAACATCAGATTCGAGTCCGTGGGGATAGGAGGTTTGCGAACACAACTTCAGATCTTATGATTTTCGTCCAATAAATAATGAAATGACAGAGCCAGAGGACAGAGCCAATTAAATCTTGCAGTGAGATCCGGGCTGCCTCGAAACTGTTTCAATCTTTTTCAAACTTTGATCGAGCGGTGGGAATATCGAAATAATGCAGTTAGACCTCAATTATGAAATAAGAATAATTACTTGGTTAAAACTCCAGTTTATGTAACATAATTCCAAAAGATGAAATACTTGTGAAGACGTACACACTGTCACTTAATATCACCCGAATGCACTGACACCTCGACGTCTGCTTCGTACATAATTAATATGAAGCTGTTTACTGAATTCCCGTACGACGTGTGACATATTACTCATTTGGGCCGACCCGTTCATCTTTCTAAATTTGTTGTTTATTATTTATTACAAGATTTTTAAATCGAATGAAGTTGTGCATTAGCTGGGGAGAGGTCCACCAAGAAAAGATATGCAAACTTATTTAAATATCGTAGTTGTTGAATATTACAAATCTGGGTGTGTACTTTCTTAGAATAAATATGTACCACACAATCTGAATAAACTTGTACGCCAACAATAAATACATGAACAGTTAGACAACAACGATGAGCACATTGAATACATGGCAATACAAATCGGACCACAAAAGATACAAATACCAAATGTTATTATATATATATAGTTATGAACCTACACTGAATGCTTTACTATCTGACTTAGACGCACTTAGGCATATCTATCCACTTTCACGAATGGTGAGGCCCTCGTTAACAGAAGGAACATTTAGATATAGTCGAGTGTTCTGTACTATTAGGACAAATCAAATCAAACCTTTATTTTGCAGTTTTTCAAATACACATTTGATATATTACAGAAAATGATCCCAAGGACTACTAGAAGAAGGCATATCCAAATGGGATGGCATTCTTAACCCTTTACCCAACGTAACGGCCAAAAAAAGGCCAGCGCTATTCTCAAAAATCGCCAATTAATTTTCATTATTTTTTTCATTTTTTGTCTCAAAAACATAGGTTATGACCCCTTGTTGGAACGAGCTCGTCGAGCTCGTTCCAACGAGGGGTCATAACCTATGTTTTTGAGACAAAAAATGAAAAAAATTAGTTATTCCAGAATTATTTTTGCAAGTGTCGTCTGCTTTTCAGGTTATAATGACGAACATAAACAAACTCAACACAGGAGAGATGGTATAAAGGATTATGATACAAACTGGTCTTATTTCGTCACTTGAGTGCAATAAGATGCTGTCTGCAATGCTTTTGCATTGCAGATAGCGCTTTGTTGCACTCAAGGACGATTTGGCACTCTCTAAAACATGCGAAGAGCCCCAATCAGTCTGTACTCCACATGAAAGCGACGAAAGTATGTTCATGCTGGAACCAAATTTAGCGGACGAGGGCAACAAATTCTTTTCAGAATCGCGACTGACACGAAATATTTTTTCTCACATGTTGATCAGAATGCACGAAGGGTGATGTATTTTAAATTTCTCTAATTTTATGCACTAATGAATGTGAATATCTCCCCAAGATTAAAACTATTACCAATATAGTACTGCTCCACTATATGTTGAAAAAGTCAGATGGTGGCGTGTTTACAAGTTTCATTTATTTCACTGATTGCAGCAAACTCGCATGCTATGGCGCCAAAAATGCTTTTCTTGGAAATTTACCAATGTTGTGTTGCTCAGTTTTGCAGGTTAGAATATTGCACGTAGCCCCCATTGGCGTTACTGTTGACAGCTTCTGTGGTCGGAACCAGACTATGGCATGTCCGACAGATATTTAGCAATGCACGCATTGTCGCCAAAAATTACCTGCGGCGATGATTTTGCATCGTTAACCTTTTACCCAACGTAACAGCCAAAACCGGCCACCGTTATTCACAAAAATCGCCAATGAATTTTTATTATTTTTTTCATTTTTGTCTCAAAAACATAGGTTATGACCCCTCTTTGGAACGAGCTCGTTCCAATGAGGGTCATAACCTATGTTTTGGAGACAAAAAATGAAAAAATTAGTTATTCAAGAATTTTGTTTGCAAGTGTCGTCTGTTTTTCATGTTAGGTAAAGGGTTAATCTCTTTTTGGGGTTTTGTGATCCTCCTCCCCGATTTAGAGAGGTGTCTCCCAATCTTAATCTGACATATTGCTTTTAAAAATGGCTTGCTGAATACGTAAGTTCTTTATGTTCCATTCACCAATAGGCCGATGCTTAGGAATACCCAATGGAATATCGGTAAATGGAACATTGTTTACTTTACTTTTGTAAATAATATTTTGTTAATATTGATTGGTCTTCCCCCAGGTAATGAATATGAACTCTTTCAATTACTGGCACTGAACTGACTTGGAACACATTACCTGAGTTCAGATAATTAAATGTGGCAAACGTGGTTGGGTGGTCACAATTTTCCATGCAGAGACTGCTTGCAATCAACACTTTTCAAGGTCAAGGAAGTCAGTTCATGTAAGCTATAGCCTTTATCATTGTCTTCACTCTTTGTCCAGTTCGATATGGTCGAAGGTTTTTGTTATTACCCATAATTCGCATGTGCTGGTGAAGCCATTTGCGCTTGTAGTATAATAAATATTTAGTACACGCTATAGCCTTTATCATTGTGTTCACTCTTTTCATGTTAGGTAAATACAACACTTGAAGTGGTGTATTTAACATTTACTAAGTGCTGAACTAGCACTTTGTTCAAGTGTAGATATCCCAGAACTTGACAGGTGTTACAATAATACCACTTGACAAGTGTAATGTCGCGACACTTAAAAGGAAACAACGTAGATGACGCGGATCAGACTCGAACTCTCGAGCCTGATCCGCGTCATCTGCGTTGTGTCCTTTTAATTATGTACCCACCAAGCGCAAATCAAATTATGGACGATTCTGGAAGAACCACCAATGCTAGACACATGGGAAGTGCCATCCATTCAAGTTTCAGATGTCTGACGATTGTAATGTCTAAGTGCTTAAAGCATTGCACTTTGAGTGTAAAAATCAAACCCTAAGAGTTAGAATGGGTTTAACACCTTGAAAGTGTCAGTTTTAACACTTTAGTTTTTAGTGTGTATGCTGTGTTTCCTTGTTTGCATTGCAACTGCCATGACACTGTATTTGTTTTCACAACATTTTCATTTTCGACTGAGACATTTTAAAGAAAAGGCGCTTAACGCGAATTCGAATGAAAGTAGTTTGAACGGACCAATGTATCATATTATATCGCATCTTGTGTACATCAAGGCGTTATCTGCAATGCAGATGGCACCTTGATGTACTCAAGGGGCGATATTAACGTGGGTACATTCTGTTGCATATCATTGAAGGAGAGGACTTATTCATTGTAAGAACAGCGAGACAAAACAAGTATCTCCTTAATGATAATTCCAGGGATCGCTGTGATTGACGTCAAACTTAAAGGTCTATAGTTCGATCCCCACCAGGGGTAACTGCGTTGTGTCCTTGCGCAAGGCACTTAATCCCTATTTCCCACCTGTGGAGTGGTGGAGTTGTGTACTAAGACGTACTGCACGAAGACAGTGCACTTGTCTTCAACGAATGCTAACCCTGCTTATGAAGAGTTAGTAGGTTTGGAAGACTGGCAGCTGCTCGCCGCTGCTCGGTGGTTCTCTCCGGCTACACCGGCTTCCTGAACCCGTAAAAACATCCGATCGAGGTGACCCTGGCTGTTGAAATTGTCGTTAAACCCAATAAATAAACAAATAAATAAATAAATAAATAAATAAATAAATAAATAAATAAATAAATAATTTTTCGGGTTGCTCTCATTGAGATCTTCCTGAGAAATGACAGCACATAACATAACATAACATTTATTAGCATAAAACATCCTATACAGGACAGTATGCGAGAATCTACATGTAACATGAACAAAAGTAGTACTCAAAACATTACAATTTCATCCACCAATTTTCTATGATCAAAGTACTATATTTTATTTTTATTAAGTTGATACGCAAGAGAACGTAGAGATGTGAACTAGAATTTCCCATACACAACACTAAACATGTCATAATCGTCTGGCTAAAACATCCGAGATCATGCTGCAGATTTTTTGACATAAACTGGGGGTTCTATTTTCAAATATCAATTTGAATTTCTCAAATTTACTCAGATCACTAAAACCGTCGATCTCACTGTTGATCAGAACAAATAGTTCTGATCGAAGCTCTGAATAATGTGTACATTCCATAAGAAAATGGTATTCGTTTTCTATTTTTCCAGAGTTTGCTTCACAGTGATTACATACCTGTCGATAACAGGCTTCGGCGGTTGATAATGTCGCCCCTTCTCAATAGCTAACTTATGATTGCTGATACGAAGTTGTAATTGCACAGGTTGGAATTGCCAGGAAAGTAACAAAACGTTTCGTATGTTTACCCCACAATTTATTTCAGATGGTGCCGTAATGTATTCGGTTCTTCTTATACATGCATCATTTTTGGAACAGACAAAATGCATCCAAATGTCCAGATCCACTCTGAAGAATGAAAAAAGCTTTTACTTTCACGTAGGTCTGTAGAGTTCTTTTTTGTTTGTCAGAAAAAAACTGTGTACATATATATACATGTGTGTAAATATATATGATATTTCACGTGACTGTTCCTTCCTCTCATTGGCTTAGAGGTACTGTACTATTTCTGATAGTTTTACCTGTCGAGGTTAATAAAAATAACCGTGCACCATTTCCGTGGACTATACACTTTCTAAAAAGAGCCGTGTGAATGTATGTCTTGAGCAAGGTCTTTGACAATAGGCAGTGTACTTAGAACTGGAGTCCTGATGCCTTCGATTCATCCTTGGTTTACACAATAAAATATAAAAATTATTGCACGGCAAGTCGTTAACTGTTCCAAAATAGTGCTCCTCGAGGCAGAATAGTCCACTCGCCGGCGGCGAGTGGACTATTCTTCCTCGAGGAGCACTATTTGGCATAGTCAACTCCAAGCCGTGCAATATAACAATAACATGAAGCTGGAGGGAGTTACGGTTTATTAACGGCTCGAGAGGAATGAATAACAGACCGAGGCAGTGCTCAAAATAACTTTTTTTCTTTGCGTAGCAAAATGCTACGCATTTCCAAAAAAATGAATAGCATTTTGTAAAAATTACATAGCTATTTTTGTATACCAGAGTTATGTTATGCTGTTTTATATTGAATTCTTCTAAGTAGATAGAATAGTTTCATCCATTTCTGGGCATTTCCAAATGATCTGCAACACATGAAACATTTACTATGATTTTTTTTTAACTGAACTGCCTTTAAGGGTTGCATGGACTTGTATACTGTTATAAATGGCGTCTTGGTTGTTTAATAGAGTTCTCAAAATGAAAGTTGGGATTTTTAATTTGATGGGCTTGTAGTTATTTTTAATGGACATTTTATGCAAAATGTTGTAAAAACAGGAAGTATTTAAACCAACAGAACTCATCTTACATACGAAGTTGCTAATGATGCTTGATGGAGAGTTAATCTGAGTTATGCCTGGAATGTTCCACAATCAGAAGTAAAGCATCAGTGAACTAGTTTTCAAATTTGTTTGCAAATTTTCATTTACATTTTGCGATACAAGATAATCAACTGCAGCCTAATAGGCTGCAGTTGATTATCTTGTATCGCAAAATGCTATACATAATTTAACATTGTGTAGCTTTTTGCACGTTTTGCATAGCAAAAAGCGACGCGACACCGCTTATTTTGAGCCCTGGACCGAGGGTTTATTGCCGATCCGAGACGAAGTCGAGGACCGTTAATAAGCCAGAAGGCTGTTATTCAGTCCACAATGCCCATTACTAATCAGGGACGCCCGACAAAATCCTGTTATTACTATCAGTATCATGACCAGAAGCGGGAGGTGGGCTGTTAATGAATCTTGTTTTCATTAACACCCACCGCTCACACCCGGTTGCATGACATCATGAATTACTGAGTTTTTACCTCCGCTAAACTCTGTTAATATACTAGAGAACGCTCGCTAAAGTGGTCATAATATTTATTGAGTGATATACATATATATAAAGTTTTTTTTTTGTTTTTTTTTTCTGTGTGTGTGTTAAGCCCAAGAGCTCTATGAGGATTTCCGGCTTTAAACTACATTTATTATTTATTATTTATTATTATAATGTAAAACCGTACAAAATAAAATTTAAATTTTATTATAATTATTTATTCATTGAGGGAGATCTTGCGTTTCGTTATATATGTCTAAGATAATTAAAGCTTTCATATGCGTCACGTCTTACAATCGTCCCTCACACAATCCAACCGGAAGTCTTTTTTATTGAATCAATGTGAATTTAAGCCATCTAATGTAGTCCGTCTTGTTCGCATGGCAACTACGTTTTTCTCTGGATAGAGGAAGGTGGACAACAATTCAAGACTGCGGTAATTTTTCGTTTGACAGATATAGCTTTCTAAATCTGGTGAACCATTCCTATCTTTTTTAGGAATAAATTAATGTGTTGTTGAGAAGTGCGTATAAATTGCCCACGGGACTACAGACAAATACTGACTGCAGTTTTCGAACATTTTGGGATAGAGATGTGAAATGTGTGATGATAAATGAGATAGACCAAACTTGCTTCAATAAATCTCTTGCAAAAATAAAAAAAAAATGCACGAGGCCATCTTACCTTTTGCTCTTTGAAGGAATGTATGTTGGAAGTGATCGGTTTGGCATGTATAAACTTGGCGCCATAGGCCATGATACCAAGGTGTTCGTGTTTTTCTGACGCTATCTCCTCGGCTGTTAACAAAGGTTCAATTCCCAACTCCTTGGCACCTTCCAGCCCTAT
Source organism: Pictodentalium vernedei (assembly GCA_031216915.1). Taxonomy (NCBI): domain Eukaryota; kingdom Metazoa; phylum Mollusca; class Scaphopoda; order Dentaliida; family Dentaliidae; genus Pictodentalium; species Pictodentalium vernedei. Next base: position 37,146,255 of record CM062290.1, read on the forward strand.
TAATACAAACGCGATATGTTAACCCTTTACCTAACGTAACGGTAACTCGTCTGCATTATTCAAAAACTCAGAATTCAAATGCTATTTTTTCAGTTTTTTCCTCAAAGGTATAGCTTGTGACCCATCATTGGAACGAGCACGTCGTGCTCGTTCCAATGATGGGCCATAAGCTATGAATTTGTGTCCCAATTTTTTTTAGTTATTCAAGACCTTTGGGACAAGTGCCGTCTTCTTTTCGTGTTAGGTAAATGGTTACGTAATTGTGAAGAATAGAATATATATCGTACATATAGACGTGCGTACAATTTTCTCATCACACTGAGGCAATCTGTCCAGGGTATATCACAAGAATCGCATTGTTCACTTTGAAAGAAGATCGAGCCGCCGTTACAAAATTTCATACACACAAAACAGCGAGAATTCATTTAACTTAAAATGTGCGCAAAAAAACGCATTAGTTTAACGACTATAAAATGAACTATTTTAATGGAAACTGAGAAAGATCAGTGAAAAGTTAAAATGATATTATCATTTTTGAGAATCCCGAGCATTGAACCAATACTGCAATGAAAAAAAGTAGGACTGAAACTCCATGTATAACCCTTTATCTATTGACTAAAGTGAATTTTTTGATTTGATTGGTTGATAGATACGTGGTATGAGACCATATTCATTGAAACCCACGATACGTCCGCCCAGCCACTGACAAATTTCCCATACCCAGTGGAAGCCTCGTTCCGAAATCTACAAATTGTCAATACCCCGTAGAAGACGCGTCATTCCAGTTTTACAGTGTACATGTATCATATTTTAATTTTTTGTCTCCAAAATATAGCTCATGACTCCTTATTGGAATGAGCTTGTCGAGTATCCCCCAATGTGAGGTTCATAAGCTATATTTTTGAGACAAAAAAAGAAAAAAAGAATTTCAATAATTTTTTTATACTAGTCACATCGGCATATGTTCACAAAAACTCTTTTGCACAAAAATTCCACAGAAACCTGTATGGCTCAACAATGGAAGATAAAAGATCTCATGCTGTGTGTGTTCACACATGAAATAGATTGAACTTAAAACGGAAAGTCAATAGATAAATTCGTTACCCCGTGTCTGATCACGTGGTACGGGTTTTTACCTACCCGAAGCCAGCCGTATCCCACGAGGCCTTGGATAGGGCTGGCTTCGGGTAGGTAAAAACCCGTACCACGTGATCAGACGCGGGGTAACTAATATTCTTCTTGTTCTCCTGTTTCTGAGGGCAAAATCGGTCATGATTAGCCACACATTATAAACTAAAGTGTTAAAACTGACACTTTCAAGGTGTTGAACCCATTCAAACTCTTAGGGTTTGATTTTAACACTCTAAGTGCAATGTTTAAGCACTTAGACATTACAATCGTCAGACATCCGAAACTTGAATGGATGGCACTTCCCATGTGTCTAGCATTGGTGGTTCTTCCAGAATCGACCATAATTTGATTTGCGCTTGGTGGGTACATAATTAAAAGGACACAACGCAGATGACGCGGATCAGGCTCGAGAGTTCGAGCCTGATCCGCGCAATCTGCGTTGTTTCCTTTTAAGTGTCGCGACATTACACTTGTCAAGTGGTATTATTGTAACACCTGTCAAGTTCTGGGATATCTACACTTGAACAAAGTGCTAGTTCAGCACTTAGTAAGTGTTAAATACAGCACTTCAAGTGTAGTTTTTAACACTTTAGTTTTTAGCATGCATCGTGCATAAATATGTGACCTTAAACATCAATAAATAAATAAATAAATTCTGAGGGCAAAAACGTAATCAGACAAGCCGAAGAGATTTTTTAACCTCACTTGTCAATTACTTTTTAAAGCAATATTTGTTCAAATCTTTATCTAAAGTAATGGAAAACCCCGTGAGCGCTGTTTTTATAGGGGTTATAAGTTACCTTTTTGAATTAAAAAGTAAAAATCTATTGTTAGTGAAGACTTTTGTTTTGTTGGCAAGTATTGTGGGCTCTTCGTATTGGATATAAGCGGTGGCTTTCCACTAATATGCAGTTGTCGCCCTTTTGTGGGTGAGACACGAAAAGTTGTTCCACGCTCGGCATATTCCACGAACATGGCATTTCAAGAGCGTGGATCAAATCTGTATCTCACTCCCAACAAGTATTTAAGAATTTCATTGGTTTTAAAACGCCACATGCAAGGTGCTTATAAACTGTGTACGTTCAGTCAAAATCTATATACGACTGGCTGTCGAGAGTGATCTCCCCTTTGTTCATTCTTTCAGAACGTCCTCAGACGATGACTGTTTCACCTTAAGCAAGTAAGAATTCTGTCATTTATTACTGATCGCCGTTGATAGTTCAGTGTATAGAAAAAGTAGCCGACGTTAATTGTTAATGTTACTCGGGTAATTGCCACACGTGAGCAGTATAATGATTACACACTGCATCATGTTTTACGTTTACAGGTTTACCGGTTTATCAGATTAATTTAACGTTAGAATTTAAATGGAACTGTGCAGTCGTCAAAACAAGAACTTTTAACGTCTCTCTTAAGCGTTGAGTTATATAATTATTTCATATATAGAGGATATGGAATGAGTGTTTTTCTCATACAATATTTATGAAACGAGTCTGGGAATTTTCCATTTTGGCGAGCCTCTGGCGAGCCCAAACGGAAAATTCGGACGAGTTTCATAAATATTATATGAGAAAAACACTCATTTCATATTCTATTTATCATATGACACACACACGCACAATTTAGCCGCTTAGTATGACTTTTTAACCCATCACCTAACTTGAGCTGGAGACGGCACTTGGAAAAAACATCCTCGTATAACTAAATTTTTTTCATTTTTTGCTTCCAAAACATAGGTTATGACCCCTCATTGGAACGAGCTCGTCGAGCTCGTTCAAATGAGGGGTCATAACCTATGTTTTGGAAGTAAAAAGTGAAAATATAAAAAAAGTGAATGGGCTTTTTCTTATAGATAAAAAATTAATCCAATATAACCCACCCTAAATAGGACAGATAACGTAAATTCTCCCTACTGAAATTATGCAAATGTGACCCAGTTGTATTTTGTTCAGCCAATCAAATTGTCTAGTTTTGAAATTGACCTAATATGGTATATACGCTTTCAGTTAATTCTATATTGGACGAGGGGTTCACTCTCGCCCAATATGGAATTGACAAAAGCTTCGTTTTTGAGTCAACAAAATGGAAATGATATGTGGATGAGGATTTTGTGTGAACAGCGCTAGCCGGCTTTGCCGTTATTTTAGATAAGGATTTGACTCTCAAACCGCTGAGTATTTTAAATTTTTAAATTTAAGTAAATGTTTCATTAAATTTAGTCATTACTGCTGTGAAACAACCATGACTAGATTTGATGAAAAAATCATTTAAATTTAACGTTTTTAAGTTTTTTAATGTTTTTTATTTGGTTAACCCTTTACCCAACGAATCGCCCGCATCCGCTCGCGTAATATGCAAATTCTGCAGTTGAAAAAATATTATTTTTAAAAAAAATTCAACAAATCCATATCATGTGACCCCTCGTTGGAACGAGCTCGTCGAGCTCGTTCCAACGAGGGGTCACATGATATGGTTTTGTTGAAATTTTTTGAAAAAAAAATTAAAAATGATATTTAAAATAATAAATTCCGCTATCGTCTGCGTTGGGTAAAGGGTTGAATAAAACATGATTGAAATTAAAAATAACTTCATTTTATTTGGAAAGTGGTCCAGCAAAAATATTGGGTATACTTCAGTCATATCTTAACCCTTTTCCTAACATGAAAAGCAGACGATACTTGCAAAATAAATTCTTGAATAACTAAAAATTTTTATTTCAAAAACATAGATTATGACCCCTCGCTTGAACGAACTCGTTCCAACGAGGGTCATAACCTATTTTTTTAGACAAAAAATGAAAAAATAATGAAAATAAAGTGGCGATTTTTTAGAATAGCGCTGGCCGGTTTTGGCCGTTACATTGGGTAGAGGGTTAAATCTCAGTCTGGGACATTCTGATTATAAGAAAATCAAGAAAATAGTCTTAAAATCAGACACAGATTTTTCACCCTCGTTGTCCAAAAACAGTTAGCCCTTAATGTGAAAGCGTTCGGGTCTCAATTTTTCGACGATCTATTTCTTGGTTTTCTCTTGTGTTCCCATCTGGGTTCTGAATATCTTCACGTTCCATTTTGATGTCCCCTATTCGTCTCGCCAATTCACTAACTTGAAAATATCTCTTCGATTGGAATAACTAGCAAATAGCAAACCATCGTATTCCTCTTCTTAGAATCTTCGAGTGTTAAAAATTAAAAATGACACTTTTTGTTTTGGGGGGTTTACTTTTTCCTATTTTATTTTTTATGATTTCTTTTAATGATAAAATCGCTCCATTTTTCCATCTCCACACTAGATTTCGACCACACACGTTTTATCCATCAATGCCCAAGATGCCGTTTGACCTCGATTCGTAAGAGCTCTCCGACGAATTTGAGAAACTTGGCTCTCGGGAGGCTCGGACTGTGCAATGACCGAAATCATCTCGTTCCAGTGTGTCAGGACTCGGTTATCGACGATTTCTTTGGGTGCCGACGTGAAACACATAACACTCGGGGCGTGTTTTGGTCCACGCTTCGAATGCAAGCTTTTTGAAGTACGTCTTCGAGCAATTTGTCACGACTTATTCGATCTCTTCGTCGGTTTCTAATTTCTTCCATTTAGAATTATTTTTTGAGGAATGTTTCTTTTTCTTTTTTATGATTATACATAAATTAAATAAAAAAATACTCTCTTAAACGTGATACATTATACACTCCAAAAAGTGACATTAATTTCGCACAGAATTGTTTCTAAGCCCCAAATTAGAAAAAGACAATAGTCGTCCCGTGAGCCAGAAGCACGTGCTTTGTGGCTCAGTTTTCAAAAGTCTAAAACCGGAGAGAAAAATGTCATCCTGTGCTCTCTGTCTCCACTTTTTGACTCGAGCTACAACATACAATCTACTCATCTATCGAGAAGTAGTGGGTAGTATTGTGTAAATGGACATTTATACTTGTACTGCAGCCTTAAATAAACAAATGTTGGCCGACAGAATGATATATTGTAATATGTTTTTACCACGAAATGTAACATAATGACAAAAAAAATATTACGTTGTGGTCACCCGTTCGCTTTGTCATGTTTTGTCCAACACGTTACGTTTTGTCCAGGAAACTGTTACATTATGACTACCAAAACAAATTGTTACGTTTTGACCAAGAAAATGTTACGTTTTGACCAACAAAATAATACGTTTTGACCAAAAAGGTTACGTTTCGAACGAAAAATGTTACATTTTGACCAGAGTAAAAAGCTACGCTTTGACCAAAAATGCACTTTATTTAACCCTTTTCCCAACGTAATGACCAAAGCTATTCACAAAAATCACCATTGAATTTTCATTTTTTTTTCTTTCAGATACATAGCTAATGACCACTCATTGGAACGAGATCGTTCCAATGAGGGGTCATAAGCTATGTTTTTGACGCGAAAAAATGAAAAAAATAGTTATACTAGAATTGTTTTTGCATGTATCGTCTGCCTTTCATGTTAGGTAAAGGGTTAATAAAAGTAGACAAATGTCAGCAAATTAACATTAACATTTTGTTGGTGGAAACGTAATTATTTGTTTTGTTGGTCAAAATGTAACATTTTTGTGGTTAAAAAGTAACATTTTCCTGGACAAAACGTCATTTTGGATCATTTGGCTGGTTTTCAACGAAACTGTGGTTAACCCTTTACCTAACATGAAAAGCAGACGACACTTGCAAAAAAAATTCTTGAATAGCTAATTTTTTTCATTTTTTGTTTCAAAAACATAGGTTATGACCCCTCATTGGAACGAGCTCGACGAGCTCGTTCCAATGAGGGGTCATAACCTATGTTTTTGAGACAAAAAATGAAAAAATAATGAAAATTAATTTGCGATTTTTGAGAAAAGCGCTGGCCGGTTTTTGCCGTTACGTTCGGTAAAGGGTTAACATGTACAAAAGCATTGAAGGGAGTTAACTCTAATTACAAAATTGAAATACAAAAACCCGACTTGGCTGAACAGTGGAAGCTCTCTTCAAACAAATCACACTATTTTCTCTCAAATTACTTACCATTCTGAATTGTTTTTTGATCTGATTCATTGTTATTGTTAGGATAATTTTGTACGGCTCCTCCCAGTCCGGTTACAAGGTCGCAAATAACCGTACCATCATTCCAGTCTGTCTGTGAAAACAAAACAAAATGTTTTTGAGTTCCAATTTGTCATCTTTTCGTTATCGAGAATGTTTTTGAATGCTTATTCAAAAATAAAACAATCTGGATGGGATTCTGGAGATATTTTCCTCAGTATGGAAAATATGCTTATGAAATTAAATTAGCACGGGTCCTGGGTAGTGGCGGCGCTACGGGGGGGGGGGGGCATTTGCCCCCCCCCCCCCGCCCCAACGAAGGCTTTGCCCCCCCCCCCCAGTTGCCCCCTCCCCAACCATCTCGCATGCATGTCCATCCACCCTCACACACAAACACATTCAGTCACTCTCTCTCTCTCTCTCACACACACACACACCCTCTCTTTTTTAATTCCCAATAATTTCCCATACACACTTAGCCCAAAGCCTCAGGCTAGCTGATGAACACATCCAGGCAGTAGAGATTTAAAGACGCGGATGCAGATACTTATAAGTTATAATTAAGTTATGAGCCAACAAAGGCATGTCTATCCATATCCCTTGTCTAAAAAAATTCATGGATTTCGCATTATGACAGACGGGCATTATGAGTCTCTCTCTCTCTCTCTCTCTCTCTCTCTCTCTCTCTCTCTCTCTCTCTCTCACACACACACGCACAGACCCACCAGACGCGGATCCAGGATTTTTTTAAAGGAGGACCGCTAATTACCATTACATTTAGTCGAAACTTGGACCCAAAGTCCGTAATATAATTTTTTGGTTTGGTACGTCCACAGGACGTACCAAACCAAAAACGGATATTACGGACTTTGGGTCCAAGTTTGGTCTACCTCATAACAAAGTAATGATATGATCCTTTACGTATTTGCCCCCCTTCATGGGAGTCTGCCCCTCTAGTTGCCCCCCACAAAAAAAATTTCTGGCGCCGCCACTGGTCCTGGGCAATTTCTTACTCTCACCGACATTGAATACAATGTGAAATAATGATCCATTTACACGGGGGTCAACAAAATCCCGACTTTTCTCAAAAAAGGAGAATTAAGTAAAACAAAAGAGAATAGTCGGTCATTTCAATTGGATACACCAGATGTAAGTTTCGATTATTACAAACAATAACTCCATTTCTAACCATTAGCTGTTGACGAAAATTTTGACGTTCAAATATTCGATCACAACTCATTCAGTCCACGAGGTTATCTCCCTTCGGCTGTATTGAAGTGATACCTTCAGGTCGCCTGGGACCAATGCGCTTGGACTTCTCTAAATATTTATTTTCGATCTTTCTAAAGATGATCAGAGAATATGAAAACAATGGGTATGTTTCAGTGAGCTATTCCGGTTTACTTGGTTTATTTGGTTTATCATTCTATTCTTGACATGCGCATTGGAGTGCACATAAAAGTTCTAGGCCTCGCACAACAACAATAAAAAATATTCTGATTTCGTGTGTCAGATAAGAAATAAACAATTCCGGGTTCATGAAAAAAGCAATAAATAAAGAGACAGAAACGATAAAAAAGTTAATAACGTTTATTTTGCCCATAAAAGCGGCTTTTCCAAAATACTCGATTCTCAACTGAAAGAGTGTTTTTCTGTCGGAAAAAAAATTGTTTTGCAACTTTCAGAAGACCATTTTTGGTCATTTTATTTTTATGGTAGCAGTAACGCAATTTCTGGCACAATCATTGGAAAGTGTCTTATCACTCTTATGCGGGCCTTTTCAAAGATGGTTTTCAAAGATTGTTTAACCCTTTACCTAACATGAAAAGCAGACGACACTTGCAAACAAAATTCTTGAATAACTAATTTTTTTCATTTTTTGTCTCAAAAACATAGGTTATGACCCCTCGTTGGAACGAGCTCGACGAGCTCGTTCCAACGAGGGGTCATAACCTATGTTTTTGAGACAAAAAATGAAAATATTTTGAAAATTAATTGGCGATTTTTGAGAATAGCGCTGGCCGGTTTTGGCCGTTACGTTGGGTAAAGGGTTAAAAATGAAAGCAGGGATATGTTTCCCACGCTTTGGATATCGCCCCTCCTAAAAACGCGTCCCTGCTTCACGTTTCCTAGCGACATCACGCCAAGGTTCACGTGGAATAGTATTCTCATTAAACATATCATTCCATTGGGATTTCTAAACCACATTTTAGGTTTACACGGAATAGTAAACCAAGTAAACCAGAATAGTTCACTGAAACACACCCAATAACATCAGTTTAAGATGTGACTTTTATTTTCTCAGCTCGGTGACTGGATAAAGCAGGTTTATAAATAAGCCGAGCACTAAAGAAAACAACCGAACAGCCAACCATTCGGTTCTCTGTTGTTCTGCACAAATCCAAATGGATTTCTAATGATTTCATTCTGCTGATCAGATATATAAATACAAGCTCATCGTGTTATTTGTAAATTCAAAAGAGCATGCGTATCCGTCAGAGGCTTGTCTGTTGTTTTCGTTTTATTAAAATTACCAAAAGGCAATTTGGCTTTTGTAGCAAGTAAGTTAGAAGTAACTATTTCATAGATAATCCAGGGGGGGGGGGGGGGGGCACCAAAAATTTGCAAGACGTGATGTGGGGGTGGGTGGGTCTCTTGAGCGCGCCAAAAATGTCATTTCCAACTTGTGCAATTTTTTGAATTTTTTAAAAATATCTCAATATATCAGCTAATATATACCATCATTTGTGTTTCAAACCTTAAAGATGATGTTGTACATCACACTCTTAACATAAATACAACATCAGGAGGCTTTATATGTGAGAATATTGGGCTTAAACTGGAAAAAATTCACACGTTAATAGGGGGTGGGTGTCTTGTTCGAAATGTAGAAAATGCGCAGACAATATTTTGGGAAAATTCTCTCTGATGAACTAAATTCAACCCAAGTTATTTATTTATTAATACAATTTGTATGGATAGAAGAGGAAAGTAGCAAACATCTGAGAATACTGGCAGAACAATTCAAATGAAAATTTGTCCCCGTATATGTACACCTGCTCTGGCCAAGCCTGATAATGAACAGCTTGTCATTTGTAGATTGGGCCCCACAGCAGCCCACAGAGGTTTAAATTGGTGGTACCAGTTTAAGAACATTATGAAACCCTCCTAAAGACAGCTGTGCCTACTAAGTTTATAAGTTTATTTTGGATTTTAATGGGAGAGTGGGGGTGTGGGTGTCTGAGAATGGTAGTAGAAAATTTGCACATAGGGGTGGGTGGGTGTAAAAAGGAGCTGAATAAAAAATAGGACGTCACGTCTTGCAAATTTTTAGTGCCCCCCCCGGATAATCCCATCATTAATCCTTTACTTAACATGAAAAGCAGACGACACTTGCAAAAAAATTCTTGAATACCTATTATTTTCATTTTTTGTCTCAAAAACATAGGTTATGACCCCTCATTGGAACGAGCTCAACGAGCTCGTTCCAATGAGGGGTCATAACATATGTTTTAGAGACAAAAGATGAAAAAATAATGAAATTTATTTGGCGATTTTTTTTAGAATAGCGCTGGTCGGCTTTGGACGTTACGTTGGGTAAAGGGTTAAGAATATCTATCAGTATCACAACTACAAAAGACTAAAGGTCCACTTTAGATTTTTGTTTAGAGAATGTTTCTTACAGTAATTTGCAAGATTTTATTCTTCCTAAAAAAAACTGGCAATCTCACCTCCTTGACCTTTATGTTGCTGGAAAGGACAGTGCCTATATTATAAGTCACGATGCGCAAATTATTGATATACTTAACAGAGAAAAAAGGTACAGAACATACAAAGATGGTAAAAACGCCATTTTCTTATTTTTAAACGGGTTTCCACAGATAATAAGGCCACACAAAATAAATTAATTGATTCTCAGGAAATTTGTTTTTCAAATCAGTGAGGGAGGGAGGGTTTATTTTTCATTTTAATTTTTCTTTTGCAAAAACTGAGCAAACATGGAGAGGATGTCTTTTTGCACACAGAAATATAGAAAGTGAATATTTATACAAATTAATTCAGAATTAATTTGAAAAATAAAACATTCCTCTAGAAGCAAACTATGGGTACTGCAATTCAAAGGCTTCATATTCTTTCGGTGCTCTTCATATTATCTTTGAAGTAAAAGTATTTAATCTATGGGGATTTGCCTCGTTACAATTTATAGAAGACACTCTCCCATAAATTGTAACAAGACAAACATATTGTAGACGCAACTAAATAAATATGCATCAATCAAAAAATGTAAACAGTTTCCAGTCTCCCAGAGTTTGTACTATTATTGGAAGACACTGAAAGGCAATACAAAATGTCCAATAATGGATTTCAAATTCAATGAGGGATTGCTTGAGAATCAAAACACTTTTTTAGCCTAAAAGTTAAACGTTCAAACTGATTGGGGGAAAAAATGTAAAAAGTAAGCTTCTGTATCATTATACTACTCTACAGGAAAATGCATGAAGTTTGTGAAAAGATTATACAAATTCGATAACATTTCAAAATTTCAATTTTATATGAAATTCCCATACCCTTTGTGTTAAATTTACTTACAGCTTTAAGAAATTAAAGGGAGCTAACTTTCTCGTAAATCTCTTCCAATGACAATGAAAATTGTCAGCCATGCATGCTTCAGGTTTCAATTAGTGCGCTTCGATTTCAACAAATGTTGACCAAGGTTAACCTTTCCATCGTTACCATTAACCCTTTACCCAACGAATCGGCCGCATCCGCCCGCGTAATATGCAAATTCAGCAGTTGATAAAATATTATTTTTCCAAAAATTTCAACAAAACCATATCATGTGACCCCTCGTTGGAACGAGCTCGTTGAGCTCGTTCCAACGAGGGGTCACATGATATGGTTTTGTTGAATTTTTTTGAAAACTTTCAAAAAATGATATTTAAAATAATAAATTTTGATATCGTCCGCGTTGGGTAAAGGGTTAACCCTTTACCTCACAAAACAAACAAAAGCCACCATATTGCCCAAGAGAATGACCATTCAAATGTGATTATTTTGTCGTCTCTTTAGCACAACAAGGTGCCAAAACACTGAGGGATGGCACCTTGTGACACTCGAAGGACAATGACAATGTGTGGCTTAAAACATTGCTTGTGAACATTCATTGGAACGAGCTAATTGGGCGCGTATGAATGAGTGGTTATCAGCTATGTTTTTAAGGTAAAAATGTCCTTTTTGTAATTAAACAGTTTTTGTTCAAATGTCGTCTGCTAAGGCGAACGGTTAAAATGGCAATGTAAATTTATAGAAAGTTGTATGCTTAAATCAGATCCCTAAATGAAGTACCACGTTGCATCGAACGAGGGACGTTTGATATCTTATCCCCACCTGCGGCAACCGCGTTGTGTCCTTGGGCAAGACACTTCATCCCGATTGCCTACATGGGGGCACGATGACGCTGTGTACTGAGGCGTACTGCACGTCGATGGTGCGCATGTCTTCAACCAATCTAACCCTGCCTGTGCTGCGGTGCAGAGTTCAGAGTTACGATGTTGGAGAGCTGACAGCTGCTCGTCGTTGCTCGGTGGTTCTCTCCGGGTACTCCGGCTTCCTCCACCCGGTAAAACTGTCACGGTCACGATTAGCCATTGTGCATAAGTATGTGACCTTAAACACCAATAAATAATAATAAATATATCTTATCAAAATCATGATGTTTTCCGGACATTTCTCCTTCCATTTGGGGAATATTGAATATAATCATGACCATTCGGTTATATATTTAGACACACGCACCCCCCCCCCCCAAAAAAAAAAAACAAAAAAAAAAAACAATCAAAGGGCGAATTTGTCCATACCATACCCAATGCATGATGGGAATTGCACGTTGTGCCACAGGGTTGGGAGGGTTTAAATTGCTCTTATTAACACTAACAGGACAATACACTCTAAAATCAGTTGGGTTAAAAATCAACCCAAATCAACTGGGTTGAGTGAATATGAACCCAATTGGGTTCATATTCACTCAACCCTGTTGATTTGGGCTAATTTTTAACCCAACTGATTTTGGAGTGTATAACTGCATCCAGTAGATAAAATCTATCGTTTACTTACTGTGAAATTCGAAAGCACTTTGGTTCTAGCCATCGGTCGCAATCTGTCCATAGTTGAACTATGACCTGCTGCTCCAGGCTTCGTGAAATATGAGAGGTACGTGATGCACGAAAGTTCGTCCAGATTGTGTCTGGACATGTGTTCTGGTTTCAGAATAAGTGGTATGCCAAACTGTCGTTTAGCAAGCTTCATGGCACTACGACAGTTGTTGAGCCTGAAAACAGAACGAAATATTCTTAAGCTTTTCACATACCGAGGCAGTGATGCAAACAACAATATGTCTAAAACGAAAAATTATTACCATTTCCCCTTTCTGAAATTAAAGTGTTATCATATACGTTCGTCCCTGTCCTTGTTTCAGTTTTTCATTGCAAAAACAAGTATTCACGCCCTTTTGGTAGCGGAAGTGCGGCTGCACAATGTGCCGAAGCCAGCCAATGGCAAACTGTTGGTTCACGAGGAAATCGAAAAGTGCTAAAGTCTCGTATGCAAAGGGTAGGCTATTTGGTCATAACCCGTTACCCATCATAACGGCCAAAATCGGCCAGCTCTTTTCACCAAAATCACCATTCAATTTTCATTATTTTTTTTATTTTTTTGTCTCAAAAACGTAGCTTCGCGCCTGTCTCAATCGAGCCTCTCGTGACGTCAGTGACGTTTGAATTTTTTTCAAAGCGACCTTGTTACAATTGTGTAATAAACACTCGACTGCCTTGGCGCTGACGACTCCGGGTAAACTTCCATCTACATTATCATTTCATGTGTCGTAATCAGCGTTTAAATCCACTGTTGACGAGACTAGGTTAGCCAGATCAACCAAGACGCCTTTAGCGTCTTGGTTGATCTGGCTGATTTGGTCTCGTCAGCTCGGTGGAATCCGACGACCCAGATCAACTGACGGTTGTAATAGTCTGTATTTACTGTGCTACTTTTCTATAAGAGAATCGTCGAACCATTCAGCGTCCAGAACCTTCAGCATTCTTGTACTGATTGAGACCCCCCCCCCCCCCCTCTAATCACAAGTTCCGTTCCGCCACTGACACCTGTTCGACACGATAGGAGCTTGACGTCAAATACTGACTACAAACCACAAAGCTACTGTAAAGTATAATGGTTTTGCTGTGGAACAAATTTACCATCTAAGTGGGATGCATGATGAGAAAGTAATGATCCACCATATATACTCAAGTGTATACAAACTGTTGAAGACAAGAAACCGAGTATTATTTTTCAAGGAGATGTTCGTATTCGTTGTTCAGTTTGAAAGTGGCAAAGTGGCTGTTGACGGCAGGTGACTGCAGTATGAAGGTTGTCCTGTCCTGTAAATTTCCTATGTTATATGCACAATCGAAACTTTACTAGATCTTCTATAAATAGGGGATCTCGTCTCCACTGTTATAGTTTATTATCAAATGATATCAATGGGGTGAGTAGTATATTCTATTTACCACATATATTTTTTCATTTTAAGTGGCGAGAAACTCGCCCAGAACGAGTCAACATTTTTTGATAAACCCCATGATGTCCACACATCCCATTCTAAAATATTTAAAAGTCTCTATATAGACAAACAATTGAAAAATATTGCAATGGATACATTTTTTATGATTTTAACTTCACCGATTACACCAGCCTTTGTCATTGCTACTTCAAAAACTGTTTTTTACTTGAGCTTTTCCTGGAAACATTGCCAAGGGTCGGTAACATCAGTATTCAGTAATGAATAACAGAAGACATTATTATACCAATAGCATGATTTTGGAGGGCGTTACGGTTTATTAACGGCCCGACGGGAATGAGTAACAGCCAGAGGGCCCATTAACAGCCCGAGACGAAGTCGAGGGCTGTTTACGGCCAGAGGGCTGTTAATCACTCCTGGAGGGCCGTTAATAAAAAGGGACGCCCAACAAAATCTTGTGATTACTATTATTACCACTTCTAAAATGGTTGAATTCAAAGATTCTTCACAAAGTTCACTTGATTGTGACATCTCGAGTTTTCACAATGACATTTAACCAAAATACATGTGTCGTCTGCTTCTAGATAAACAAAACGTCACGTGGTCAATCACATGATAGCTTAATTTAAATATTTTTGTATGCCACTTGAACTCTTCCAAATCTATTAATTCATGACCAAATGGTGCAAGTTCACAAATGTGTGATATTCATTACATTTATGTTATACGCGTGCGCGTTTGAAACTTCAATCGGAGCCAAGGCGTTTTCGAAATATTTATCTGGAGGCGGGCCGTTAACCAGATTAACACACAACTTCCGGTTTGAGACTGCGCATTATACACTTTTACCGTAAAGGTAAAATCGTTTTAATCTGCTAGAGAACGCCCTGTGAAGTGGTAATAATACATGACACAAAACAAAATATACGGGTAACATGAAATTTCAAGATACAATCATGTAACATGTTTTATAACATACCCCACCTTCTCGAATCCATAGGTGTCCAAAGGTTGCGAATAACCAAAATATTCTCAAGGGACAAGTGGGATTTCATGTGAGTTATTTTTTACCAACAATGACCACGCCGCGAACGACTGCCAAACAATAGCTGCTACTAATAAACAGCATTCGCTAGGAATAGACTACACTGGTCCCCACAATAACTGATAGGAATGGTTTGGACAAGGAGCATCCTGTGGCCCGACACAAGACAACAAAGTAGTGATAACACAGGTAGCAAAAACGACTTTTAGGCTTTCGAGTGGCTTACCTGTTTGTGTATTGGTCCCCGTAGGCCTACGGGAACAACACACAACAATGAAGCCATTTTAGCATATGTCACTAACTAAATGATACGAATCACGTACAAATGTCCATCCTTGAAACTTCAGTAACAGGCAAACCTTGATCACAGTTTGGTCCCTCCCGTTTCACTATCAGTCCAAACAGTGCTCCCATTCCTGGAAAATGGTGGGTACGTCTCCGTTAACCCTTTACCCAACGTAACAGCCAAATCCGGCCCGCGCTATTCACATAAATCGCCAATTAATTTTCATTACTTTTTTTCATTTTTTGTCTCCAAAACATAGGTTATGACCCCTCTTTGGAACGAGCTCGCCGAGCTCGTTCCAAAGAGGGGTCATAACCTATGTTTTGGAGACAAAAAATAGTTATTCAAGAATTTTGTTTGCAAGTGTCGTCTGCTTTTCATGTTACGTAAATGGTTAATTGAAGTCCACTTTTAATATCTTTATGAACAATTTACGGTATTGTGGTTGCAGAACAGGTCTATCTCCGAGAATACTTACTTGTCGCGTCGGTCGAGCTGTTTCCAATAAGAGCAGAGTCCAGGTTTACAGAAATCCAACAAAGCACTGAAATACAAAACAAACCATAAACTAATGATATTTAACCTTTTGTTCACATCCGACTAGCGTTCCCGTGAGTTTCCGGTAATTTTAATTCACGAAGTTGTGTCTTAGTGTCGAATTCGTGTAATTTATTCGTGTGATTTGATGAGATATGCTTATCAAAGAATTAACATGTTTGGTTTTGAAACATTTTGTGAATCAGAATATTTGGATCCGATTGATTACCTATGCCAAAGTGAAATAATTTAGTTTAATTACGAGGTGGTAAAGTTAAAAATATTATTTAGCCGGACACTTGGACAAAACCGTCTGTGACCTGTTTACAGCTATCAGTATTACTGTTTCGCCAAAATCCTCATTTGTGTTTTGAAGTATGCATACCCCACTCACTCCCCATAAAACAGATAGCATCCACTTTGTTTAATGATATAATGCGACAAAAGAGAACAAGACCACCTAATTAACAATAAGTCGCACTATTGCATGCTTTTCCATAAAAGATCACGTAAAAACATAAAATATAGGAGGCATAAAAATCATATTTCAACCAGGGGGGAGGGGGTGGGGACACTAAAAATTTACAAGACGTGACGTCCTATTTTTTATTCAGCTCCTTTTTACACCCACCCACCCCTACGTGCAAATTTTCTACTACCGTTCTCAGACACCCACCCCCACTCTCCCATTAAAATCCAAAATAAACTTATAAACTTAGTAGGCACAGCTGTCTTTAGGGGGGTTTCATAATGTTCCTAAACTGGTACCACCAATTTAAACCTCTGTGGGCTGCTGTGGTCCCCAATCTACAAATAACAAGCTGTTCATTATCAGGCTTGGCCAGAGCAGGTGTACATATACGGGAACAAATTTTCATTTGAATTGTCTGTCAGTATTCTCAGGTGTTTGCTACTTTCCTCTTCTATCCATACAAATTCTATTAATAAATAAATAACTTGGGTTGAATTTAGTGCATCAGAGAGAATTTTCCCAAAATACTGTCTGCACATTTTCTACATTTCGAACAAGACACCCACCCCCTACTAACGTGTGACATTAAAAAAATTGCACAAGTTGGAAATGCACATTTTTGGCGCACTCAAGAGACCCACCCACCCCCTCACGTCACGTCTTGCAAATTTTTGCCCCCCCCCCCCTGTTTTAACCAGTAAAAACATGAGGATTCATCATCACTACAGATGAACCCGTTCTCTCCCCTTTGGAATCATAGCGTTGTCCACGTTTTGTAGCGTTGTTTTCAATTGAAAATTGACAAAGCGATTGAATATGACCTGTTCAAAGGAGAAAGTAATATAAACTTAGCCACTTTGTTTTACGAATTTGTAAATGACACCCCTCCTAATAACAGAGGCGACACACTAACACGTGTGTTCATATCAGGCCATGGTCAAATTAGAAAATAAAATCAGCTAAAAATGGTAACATAAATATTTTTCAGGCACATTTTTCAGGAAAGCCATTTTACGATTTTTTTAACCCTTTACCTAACATGGAACGCAGACGACACTTGCAAAAAAATTCTCGAATAACTAATGTTTTTCATTTTTTGTCTCAAAAACATAGAGTATGACCCCTCGTTGGAACGAGCTCGACGAGCTCGTTCCAACGAGGGGTCATAACCTATGTTTTTGAGACAAAAAATGAAAAAATAATGAAAATTAATTGGTGACTTTTGAGAATAGCGCTGGCCAGTTTTGACCGTTACGTTGGGTAAAGGGTTAAGCACCAGAAGGGTGAACTAATTGTGATATGCAAGCTGTCGGTCCACCCGTCTGTTAGGAATTCGGCGCTATTATAAACTATTTGTTTACCAGAAAGAACAAGAGAAAAATATTATACTTCGGGTAGGTAAATCCTTCATTTGCGATATTTTTTAGCAGAGAAAATTGACTGAGACATTGTCTATTTGTCTTCTTGCTGTACATACTGTGTGATTTGCTAATACACTCTAAAATCAAACGGATTACAAATCAACCCAAATCAACTGGGTTGAGTGAATATGAACCCAACTGGGTTGATATTCACCCAACCCGGTTGACTTGGGTTAACTTTTAACCCAACTTATTTAGAGGGTTCGCTACTTTATGGATGGACATCTATCCATCTCCTTGCTAGTCTAGTGAACTCACAAAAAATAATAAGGGCAATGAGTTGGCACAGCCAACAGATGCTCCACGAACGCCAAGGGTGGCTATAATACTGCCCCCACCCCCATTGCCAAGCATGAGTTTCTAGTTATTTGTCTTTGTTGATATTGAATTAATAAACATCTTATCTTATTTCGATTAAATCATACAGCATGCCACCAAATGTGTCCATGGGGCACTAATGCCCCCGCGTCATGAAAAACTACCTTTTAGTGGCTAACAAAGTCCAAAAAGGGGCTATAATTCAGATAAAAAATTATCGCACCGCACTCAAGATCAAACCGACTTTTTTTTGTCTACAGTGAGCTATATTTCAAGTTTGCTTGACATCGGACACTTATAACTCAAGTTACCATCCGGAAACCAATATCAACATGTCTTCTAAGTCAGAAAAGGGCCATAACTCTGCCAAAAAATATCGGACCAAGCCCACTATCAATCCCAACCTGTATTAAGTGGTTATAAACCCATGTATACAATATTGTTTCATTTCGTTCACTCAAAGTTATTGTCCGGAAACCAATATTAACATGTTTTCCAAGTCGGAAAAGGGCCATAACTCTGCCAAACAATATCGGTCCAAGCCCACTATCAATCCCTATCTGTATTATGTGATTATAAACCTATGTGTAAAATTTTGTTTCGTTTCGTTCACTCAAACTAAAGTTATCGTCCGGAAACCAATATCAACATGTCTTCTAAGACGAAAAAGGGCCATAACTCTACCAAAAATATCGGGCCAAGCTCACTATCAATCCCAACTTGTATTATGTTGTTATAACCCTTTACCTAACCTGAAAAGCAGACGACACTTGCAAAAATAATTCTTGAATAACTAATTTCTTTCATTTTTTGTCTCAAAAACATAGGTTATGACCCCTCATTGGAACGAGCTCGTTCCAACGAGGGCTCATAACCTATGTTTTTGAGACAAAAAATGAAAAAAATAATGAAAATTAATTGGTGATTTTTGAGAATAGCGCTGGCCGGTTTTGGCCGTTACATTAGGTAAAGGGATAAACCTATGTATAAAATTTAGTTTTATTTCGTTCACTCAGACTAAAGTTACCGTCCAGAAACCAATACGAACATGTCTACGTTGTAAAAGGGTCACAACTCTGCCCATAAAAAACCAAACCAAGCACACTATCCATCCCAACCTGTATTATGTGTTTATAAACCCATGTATAAAATTGTGTTTCATTTTGTTCAGTCAAACTAAAGTTATCATCCGAAAACCATTTGTTTCGGACAGACGGACAGGTTGGCGACTACTTGCTCCCCCGAAATTTTTTCGGGGAGCATAAAAAGAACCCAACAAAAATCAGTTTACAGACCGCTCTGCAGTGTACACGGTGATTTATGAGCAGTAGGTTTACTCTGTGAGTTTTCGATTGTCTGCAGGAAAGGTCTAGGAAGTGAGTGTATAGACTGGCTGGTGGTCACGAATCAGGTTTCCGAGGGCCAAAACGTGTGTACTTTTTCTATACACGTTCACCCGACAATGTTTATCAGGATTTTATATTTGGAAGTCATTTGCTTATGTGTACAAAATTTTTACACAAAAGCAAATTCTGTATCTCTGACAAAGTTGACCACCATTTAATAAAGCAAATGAATGCAGTTACAGCGAATGTACCCATAAGTCAAAGTTCATTAGAGTCAAGGATTACGAATCTTGCGACGTGTATCCAAAAGATTATATCCCATAGGTCATTGGTCATTCAGTTCAATAAGAGTGTCCATTGACAATATCACAAAACGCGTAATTTGCAAAATTTGAGATTCAATATTTTAACAAGAAATTTTGTTTTTTATTCAACTTGGCTCCAATATTTATCAGAATTAATTTAATATTTCATATCACTGAAATAAGGGGAACCCAAAAGGGTAAATGTAAAAGAAGGAAGAAAAATTATTAGAACGTTAACCAGTGATGCAAGCAGAGAAAGTCTTTAGCATCTCATGAATAACTTACTGGAGGGCGGTTCCGTCGTTCCAGTCCGTGGTAAAGTTGGTAATACCACATTCCGGGATAACTGCTTGTAACCAAGCAAGCATCCAATGTCTGTGTTGGAAGTTGGATAAACCAATTTGATATCGAAGAATAAGTTGCCATACCAACGCCAAAATCAACTTCACGTTACCTTCAGCAATATGTGTACTATCTGAAAAGAGAGGACAGACAATTAACTCTTTGGGACCAAAGTATCTTTGATTGTAGAGACACGCAACACAATTACTGGTACACCGAGGTAGAGATGGATACAGAGGCAATATGAGATGGACAAAAGGAAGCGATGGGCCTTCCTGTAAATTTTCAAAAATATCCCAATTTCTTCTTTTTTTTAACAGCTCTTACACTCTATCTGTGAATTCTTTGATGTTTACGATTTACACAGATACATTTGATAAATCTTCACTTTCATTGTCGGTATAACAGAACCAACAAGTTTCGGACAACAGCTTATCTTAACCCTCTATCTAACACAATAAGAATACCTAGTCATTGCTATTCACAAAAATCGTCATTGAAATTTTATTATTTCTCTACTTTTTGCCGAAAAACATAGTTTTTTGCCTCTCATCGGAACGAGCTCAAGATATCGTCTATGACCTCTCATTGGAACGAGCTCAAGATATCTTCTATGACCTCTCATTGGAACGAGCTCAAGATATCGTCTATGACCTCTCATTGGAACGAGCTCAAGATATAGTCTATGACCTCTCATTGGAACGAGCTCAAGATATCGTCTATGACCTCTCATTGGAACGAGCTCAAGATATCGTTTATGACCTCTCATTGGAACGAGCTCAAGATATCGTCTATGACCTCTCATTGGAACGAGCTCAAGATATCTTCTATGACCTCTCATTGGAACGAGCTCAAGATATCGTTTATGACCTCTCATTCGAACGAGCTCAAGATATCGTCTATGACCTCTCATTGGAACGAGCTAAAGATATCGTCTATGACCTCTCATTGGAACGAGCTCAAGATATCGTCTATGACCTCTCATTGGAACGAGCACAAGATATCGTCTATGACCTCTCATTGGAACGAGCTCAAGATATCGTCTATGACCTCTCAGTGGAACGAGCTCAACGAGCTCGTTCCACTGAGAGGTCATAAATGATATCTTGGACGCAAAAATGGAAAATTTAAGTTATTCAAGAAATGTTTTCGCAAATGTTGCATCCCCGTGTGAACCCCGGGGTGGAGCAGTGCTTGTTTACAGCAATAAACAAGTTCTACTTTACAGGTAAAATAGGATCCGCAATCTACGCCTAGAATGGAAGTTCTCTAAAGTGGGAAGCGTAGGTATAACGATTGGCTAAACTTGACTTCACCCCTATCTTGCGGGGCGTGAGATAGTAAAAAATGCTGCAAGTGACCTTTAATCCAATAAATAAATTTGCACAAGTGTTACCTCCTAGCAGTCGTGTAAGTTAACGAGTGATTAGTACGTACAAAACATTTGTACAGTGACTGTAAATGGAAGAATATTTACACCACACAAACTGTATTGACTGTTTCAAACAGAACCATACGACCTTATTAGGACAAATGTACAGTGGTGCCCCAAGCAACTGCAAAAGCTGAAAAGGTAAGTACTTCTTTCAGCTTACAATTCTCTCTTCTATTCTGTTCCTTTCTTTTTCATTTGGGGGGACTCTTTAAAAGACTACTAAAAATTCGTCTAAGTACAGTAGGCAGTGGATGGTTTTTTGGGAGGATCCGGACCATCCCTCGGGAAGTCATTTCATGCCATCATGTGTTTCGTTCCTTTTGGAAATTATTTGAAATGTCACCCAAAAATGGAGTTCTGCGGTTGCATCAGGGGAGAAAAAAAACGTAGGGCGCATTTATGCTGAGGCACCCTAGTTGAACAGGACGGCTGGTCCCTGGGCAGTGAGGCGGGATGGGTTTTTCTGATGGCGTGGAGTTAGGCTCTATCCTCTCCTAACATGGGCAATTTATTTTTTAAATGGATGTCTAAAAATGTCTAGTTTCCTTGATTCAATTTGGCAACTGACAATAATCTCCATCGGTTTCAGTTCAATGCAGATCTATCAAGACTACATTACTGAAACATTTTCTAACAGGCGTGAGCTTTTTTAATTCTGACGCTGCTACTCTTACACCTGTCTATCATGCCCCGGAGACCCTAAATGGCTCACATACCTATATATGCTAACTAATACATGGTAATTCAACATCAAAAGCATGTACTCGAATATCAGTCATGAAAGCAGAAAATCAAGTGAACAGACTCATACTCATTTGGGGACGAATTGTCACTTCGCTCTCCCCGACGAGGACTACAGGCAGGTGCATCACTACGGGGTGATGTAGGAGGTGTGACATCACCAACCTCACTATATTTTTTGAAGACGGGGCATATTAGTTTGTGTTGGAATTAACCCTTTACCCAACATAACGGCCAAAACCGGCCAGCGCTATTCACAAAAATCGCCATTCAATTTTTTTTTCCATTTTTTGTCTCAAAACCATAGCTTATGACCCCTCATTGGAACGAGCTCGTTGAGCTCGTTCCAATGAAGGGCCATAACCTATGTTTTTGACGCAACAATGAAAACAATTAATTATTCAAGGATTTTGTTTGCTATTGTCGTCTACCTTTCGTGTTAGGTAAAGGATTAATATTTCGTCTCACTCTTGCCAATAATCATATATTTTCTTATGGGACAGGATTTGGTACTTAGACGAGAGGCACGCGCTCTCAATCAGTCATGGAGGTCTGTGGTAACCGATTCGTGTTGTTGGGGACCCAGCATGTCCACTTTAGAGTATGGAAATAAAAAGTTGTGAATTCCATGTATAACGACTACACATGTATTTATACACAAAAAAAATGCAAGAGTTTTGTACTTTCATCCTAAATTACTAATATTCCAACTTCATCATCGAAGCATACCTTCGTGGAAGGCATGTCTATGTGGTGTAGTTGGGATATTAGGGGTAAACTATTCGAAAACCAGTCATATCAAATACCAACGAACAAAAATTATTTATCCTCCATTCACAACATTATCTCTACAAACAGGTGATTTTAATCACATCTTTTCACTTTCGCTTTCTGCTTTCTTTTACAATAATTGTAGAAAGTTTGCTTTGTCAACATCATTTTGGTGAACTAACATCCATGTTTAAAATTGCTATTATTTTCATATCCTGATCGTATTCATATTTGCTCGTGTTCAACTGGGTTTCGGCACAACATCGACGACCCCAGCACAGTACTGTTACCAGCTTATTTTGTATGAAATCCATTATATTATTAGGGAAAGGCCATACCGGATAGCCCAAATTTATTGAATGTTTCTTTACTCCAATAGGTCGATTCTTCTTTGTACAGAGATTTTTCACACCGACTGGAAATGCCTGCGCGGTAGAACAGGTCCCTCTGCTTTTAAGTTCGACAAGACAGGGTACATTTGTATCTAGGGTTACTATCTTTTTGGGGGTCAACACCTGTTCTCTTGTTAGTTAAAAAAAGAAGCAATTTTAAAACACCTGCAGATTCTCCATTATAAGAAACGCTAATCTCTTCTATTATTTGTGTGGTAATAATGTCCTCACAAGACTGGAATATGTTGACGCATTTTTGAATAGAAGCACAATTTTCATTTTCGTCTCCAAAACATAGCTTATGATCCCACATTGGAATGAGCTCTTCGAGCTCATTCCAATGAGGCATCATAAACTATTTTTGGAAGCTAAAACTGGAAAAAATAATGAAATGTCAGTGGTAGTTTTGAGGAATAACACTATGTTTAATAAATGGCTAATGTTGGCCCTGGAGTTCCTCCATGAATAGAGATACGTTTTTATTTGACACACTCACAGAGAGGGCTCACACAGCCTCTAACAGTTTGCAACAATTCAGCTAAACATCATGAGAGACAATAATACACAGGGATGCAATAGCTATATTTGGACAGTTTATTTATTGGCCAAGACAAGAGTGTATAAGAACGAAGTCATTTGTAAAATGCATTTCATTATAAATTTCCGGTCGTAACGAAAAGAAATCATTTCCATGAAGTGAGTTGTCCTTTTGCCATTCCTAAAGTTGTTTCACCCACGTTAGTGATCTTTTCAGCCTTCATGGTACCAAATCGAAAACCATTTCGATATGTGCTTGTGTTTACGAAATAGCAGTATCAATCAGTAATTATGCAAATAAAATATCACGTGATTCATAAGAGATAAATGTATCGCAGCCAGTGGTCTCAGCTGAGCATGCGTTGAATATGCGCATCACAGGAACTGTTGATGAGAAAGGGAAGTAATTTGGTAGACCCATAGATCATCTCGCTATGATCCCATCAATGATTTGTTTCGAGATGTACGGATTTATACACATCGTCAAACACAAGTGAATTTTCCGTTCCTCCGCGGTTGATATAAAAAATGCTTTGTAAAATCAGTAAAATCGTTTTGAACGTGCAAAAGAATTAACAGCATCAAGAGATCTTCAAGAAGACGACAATGGTTGCCTCAACAGTTGGGCCAGTAATGGGAGTGAACGTATTGACACTTGCTCAAAATTAGTCCATCTACACCTCGAGGGAGAAGCGTCAATCATTGAGACAATCGTTCATTTATTTTAGGACTCTAGATAAACAATCTGATCACATGCCCCGAGCCTTGTACATATCGTTATGATCAATTTGGGATACCGGAACACGGGATGACGTGCAAAAACAGACGATCATTAAGACATATTTACAGATGCATGCTAACGTTTCCAACAATCAGTCTCAGAATAGGTTCGTTCTGAATACTACCAGTAAATGACAATGTCAGAATCTGGTTTGTGCTCTAAGGCAGCTTAGTATAACTTAAGACTAAGCACAAATATGCGCGTGTCATTGCATCGGGATTATTCACTTATTTATTGGAGTTTAATGACACTTTCGACAGCCAGGGCCACCTTGTGTCGGTTAGTTTTACGAATGGAGGAAGCCGGAGTACCTGGAGAGAATCATCTAGGCGAGCAAATGTCAAGACTCCACAACGTACTAACTCCATACAAGCAGGGTTAGCATGGGTTGAAGACAGGTGCAGTATCGACGTACAGTGCGCCTTAGTACATAGCGCCACCGTGCCACCACGTGGGCAATCGAGATTAAGTGCCTTGCCAGAGGACACAACGCAGTTGCTCCTGGCTAGGTTAATTGCTGTCTATCGAGACCTGTAAAATATTTAAAAACATGTACAAATTGTACAGATGAAAAAAAAATTCAATAACATTTTACAAAACCACATCTTGTGCTCGCCTCAATGGAACAAGCTTGTTCCAATGAGAGGGTTCACATAATGTGACTTTGTGGACCTGTTTTGAAGTTTTTTTAAAAATAATTAAAACAAGAGCTATTGCTGAAGGCAATTATACCCCTACTTCAGTGCTGGATTGATGAAGCATAAATGAATTAAAAACAAACTAAGGACAAAAAAATCACGAACAACTGACAAAATAACGGCCATAACTCTGGTGAAAAATATGCGGTCAGCTTTTTATAACATGCTTGTCACAAAGATCCCTCATACCAAATTTCATTGAAATCGACCAACCCACTGCTGAGATATCGCTGTGGACGGACGGATGAACGGACGGAGGTACGGACGGACGCACGTAATCCATTATATCACATTCTCTTCGAGAGTGGGGGTATAATAATAAAGTTTAATATCGTCTGCTATTGTTGAAGGGTTAAATTACCTATCAATGTCATTAATTACTGCACGATCAGCTGATTTCGAAGACCATTATGCTGGAATCAGAAGATTCAAACGTATTTGTTTTAAAACAGTCTTTCTTTCCTTTCACTCTAAGTTTATCATCAGCCTAATTGGCTTTGCATCTTTCAGTTAACTGATGTGTTTAGTGTGTATTTGTACCCGTGTTTGAGGGTGCATGGCGAGATTTGTGCATATTTATTTGTGGGTATACACGCTAAAAACTAAAGTGTTAAAACTACACTTGAAGTGCTGTATTTAACACTTACTAAGTGCTGAACTACACTTTGTTCAAGTGTAGATATCCCAGAACTTGACAGGTGTTACAATAATACCACTTGACAAGTGTAATGTCGCGACACTTAAAAGGAAACAACGGGGATGACGCGGAACAGGCTCGAACTCTCGAGCCTGATCCGCGTCGTCTGCGTTGTGTCCTTTTAATTATGTACCCACCAAGCGCAAATCAAATTATGGACGATTCTGGAAGAACCACCAATGCTAGACACATGGGAAGTGCCATCCATTCAAGTTTCAGATGTCTGACGATTCTAATGTCTAAGTGCTTAAAGCATTGCACTTTGAGTGTAAAAAGCAAACCCTGAGAGTTATAATGGGTTTAACACGTTGAAAGTGTCAATGATTGTGTAAAAGTGAGTGAATGTGTGTTTGCACTGGCGCAGAAGCAACAAATTTCATGAATTGCAGTTCTATGCAGTTACATATGTTATGCATTTACAGTGAAAAAACGCCATACTAAGACCTACGTGCACTTTAAATCTTGAATCATATGATGTAACATGGCAAACAGGCCAACCAACCATTCTAAATCCGCCACTTCATGTACAAGTTGATTTTATCATAGTACTGCAGATTTACTCTTACACTCTAAAATCAGTGGGGTTAAAATTAACTCAAACCAATTGGGTTGAGTAATATCATAATCACTCAACTCAATTGATTTGGATTGATTTTTCACCCAACTGATTTTGAGCGTCTATCGAGGAATTTTGTTTACAGCCACAGCAATTTCAGTGCGTCATTATACGCATTTTCAATGGTACCGTGGAGCCCACTTAAATGGATATCTCTTAATTGTATATCCCTGTTAATTGAATAAACTTTTCAAGCACAAAACCAATTTACCATACCTTCAGTCCAAATTTGATCTGTTAATTGCATGTGGGTTGTAGAGTAAACTCCTGTTGATTGTATATACATTTTTGTAATATGTCGAAAACATTACTGTGACACGTACCAAATTCCCCTTATTTATCAACCTTTTTGGCCTCACTACACCCAATACAGGCATTTATTCTATTATATCTTGTTTGACAGAGCTCTATGAGCTCTGTCAAACAAGATATAATAGAATAAATGCTCAGTTTACCTCCAGAACACAGGAAACTGACCAAATCCCTGTTAATTGTATACTCCTGTTAATTGAATAATTTTCACTGGCAAAATGGATATTCACTTAAAAGTATTCTACTTGAGTGATACCTGTCATTCAAAAGATTTTTTTCTATTCATATTTATTCTTTTTGTAAAAAAATATTTATGCCTGGAATCTAAATATCTCAGCGATCCCATTCTCAACGTATGCGACATTACAGTGTTACGCACGTAAAGATGAAAACACATTAAATGTCTATCGTCGTTCTGTATTAAATCATGACACAAACACCACAAATCTTTCAGTAGGTCATCTTTTTTTCAAATATTTCCCAGTAAGCGTGCAAATAAAACCTACTGAAGCTCTGCACGACTTCATTCGTTCAGGTAAAGGTGTCATCTTCAATTAATAATTGAAAAAGAAGGTTGCATGCGTCTCCAGGTACTTGAAACAGACAGTGATTTCATTTCATTTTGTTCATACATTGGGCTTTAAACAATTTCAAACGTCTATTATTCTTATTCAGCGTGTTTAAATGGTATCTAGGTTATAAGATTTAAATGCAGCTGATGAAAATTAAAGTTGGTAGTAACGCTATTTGATAACGTCAAATCCAATAAAACAGTTTCAATTCATCCACCAGACATTGAAAAGTGCAATACTCCGGTAACTACAACCATAACACCTCATTCTGGGTGTCTATTCAAAGTTCTGCCAAAACTACCCCATTAAAAACAATTCATGTTGAAAAATAGTCTTGTCTCACCAAGTTTTAAATGATCTGTCAATTTTATAATTTGAATGCGTTCAGGGGAAATTAAAGTTTGATTTCTCTCCAGACCATAAGGCCAAAGCCAATAAATATATTTAAATAACCCACCCACATAGTTTAACAGTTAGGTAACTACAACCATTTAAACCCCAAAAAGAGAAAACGAGACATAACCTGTTTTCCTATACCTTGTATGTGCATTTCACCGTTTAACCCTTTACCTAACGCAGATGCTATCAAAATTTATTATTTTAAATATCACCCGAAGAAAATCGGCGTCATATACAGTTAAAACTAGAAGTCCTGTCACGAACTATGCGCTTATCTGGGCTTAATTGCGCGTAGGAATTGCGCGCAGTTGCCTATCGAATGGCATCCAAAGCACGGCAGGTTCTCCTGGTTACTCATAGCAAACACAGGCAATGTTTCTGTCAATGGACCTCCGGGTTACCCGGAGGTCCATTGGCTGAAACATTGCTTGTGCACAGGCCATATGTACAGAATTTGATAGCCTTACTATGGTCATAACGCGTAGATTAACGCGCATATCGATGTGCTATTTGTGCGCATTTCATGACAGGACTTCCAGTTTTAACTGTAATTATCTGTACCACAAACTGTTAATAATAATTGATGTAATTTCAGTTCGGATGAACGGACGGAGGTACGGACAGACGCACGTAATCCAGTATATCCCCATTCTCCTCGAGAGCAGGGGTATACTAATAAAGGTTAATATCGTCTGCTTTTGGTAAAGGGTTAACTTACCTATATGTTTAATTCATTATTTAATATCTTCATTCGATTATCTTGTCTTATTTCAGTCTTTGTCCAGATGCCATGACGCCGAAAGTATGCTCAACTCCGTTACTTTTGTCCGGCACCGATATTCTTGTAGAGATTGATTTAAGACTGGTCGGCCTCTGGACAAAACCAAATTTAAGGACAATGAAAACATACGAGTTTGATGTTATGACAACTTCTCGTAGAATATAAAATCACTTCTTCTGACACACACACCTCCATGTTTATACTGATGAGGGAGGCAGAAAGACGGCCAATCTGGCCATGCTGCTTCCCAACAGAATACACACTAAAAACTAAAGTGTTAAAACTGACACTTTCAAGGTGTTAAACCCATTCTAACTCTTAGGGTTTGATTTTAATACTCAAAGTGCAATGCTTTAAGCACTTAGACATTACAATCGTCAGACATCTGAAACTTGAATGGATGGCACTTCCCATGTGTCTAGCATTGGTGGTTCTTCCATAATCGTCCATAATTTGATTTGCGCTTGGTGGGTACATAATTAAAAGGACACAACACAGATGACGCGGATCAGGCTCGAGAGTTCGAGCCTGATCCGCGTCATCTGCGTTGTTTCCTTTTAAGTGTCGCGACATTACACTTGTCAAGTGGTATTATTGTAACACCTGTCAAGTTCTGGGATATCTACACTTGAACAAAGTGCTAGTTCAGCACTTAGTAAGTGTTAAATACAGCACTTCAAGTGTAGTTTTTAACACTTTAGTTTTTAGCGTGTATCACTATTTCCTTATTACCTATTGTCATTTTGTACTCTTATATTCTGTTGAATAAAATTTACTTACTTGACTTACTCGTATGTGAAATATGAGAGAACAGTATGGAATATAGAAAAAAGTAGCAGTCCTCCCAGCTTCTAAAATACTATCCATTTTGTCTTTGTAGACGTTTCTAAGAGGTGCAGGACTGTGTATGATATCATCTGACCCGTGCCATCAATGACGCTGTTTAAATCCTCCACCATGGAGTGCAGCAGCCACGGGTGTATTTTTATGTCAAATACAAAGTAATACCAAACAATTAAATATAAGAATGCGTATAAACTAGTCGAACCGTAGCAGTATTACACCAATAATTGACGTTATTTAAAAGATGTTAATGGAGTTTCATCAGATGCAGTTTAAAAGATGTGGTAGTTCATCAAGGTACAACCATACAGAGTTGTAGTGTTGAAACGAGAAGTAATAATTCAACACCATAACGGTATAGTACTGTGTACTCAATTTATTACTGTTCTTTGCTGTAATTCCCAAATATCATTTCATTTATTTATTTATTTATTTATTTTATTTATTTATTTATTTATTTATTTATTTATTTATTTATTTATTTATTTATTGGTGTTTTTAAGGTCACATATTTCTGCACAATGGCTCAATGGCTAACCATGACAGTGACAGTTTTACGGGTGGAGGAAGCCGAAGTACCTGGAGAGAACCACCGAGCAACGGCGAGCAACTGTCAGCTCCCCAACATACCAACTCCACACAAGCAGGGTTAGCATTGGTTGAAGACAGGTGCACCATCGACGTGCAGTACGCCTTAGTACACAGCGTCACCGTGCCCCCACGTGGACAATGGAGATGAAGTGTCTTCTTGCCCAAGGACACAACGCGGTTGCCGCAGGTGGGATTCGAACTGAGGACCTCTCGGCTTGCAGCCTGCGTCTCTACCAACTGAGCCACCGCGCCTCCATTTGTTTATTTACTTATTGGTGTTTAAAGTGAGTAGT
Organism: Pictodentalium vernedei; assembly: GCA_031216915.1. Classification (NCBI taxonomy): domain Eukaryota; kingdom Metazoa; phylum Mollusca; class Scaphopoda; order Dentaliida; family Dentaliidae; genus Pictodentalium; species Pictodentalium vernedei. Next base: position 37,176,529 of record CM062290.1, read on the forward strand.
ATGTCTCGCACGTTTCACCTCTAGTTTGCAGGACCTCGGTGCAGGACCTCGAAAGTGACGTCATGTCACGTGACGTAGGAGCGCCATGTTTGGTTGTCATGGTAACCCGCGTGAGCGGCCATGTTGTGACGTCATCTCCATAGCGATACGTGGTGTGAGTGCGCATGCGCAGCGCGTGTTGTTAGAGTGATACGTGTTTCTGTCCTCCATTTTGTATACTGGAGGCCGCCATCTTGGTTTCTATGGTAGCACGTGATTGCTATGTTACCCAATTTTCTACAATAGGAAGGGGTATGTTCGATTGAATCGGAGTAAATCTAATTACCACAAACAACCCGACAATCCCTCGAAATCACCAAAATCCACCCACAATCACTGAAATTGACTTTATTTGATACGGATTTCCCATTTTATCGGCTTAGCACGTAGCGCTATAGTACCAAGGAGTACAAGGGGTGCGTTCGAATGAATCGGAGTATCACGAATTACCAGAAACAACCCGATAATTTTTACTGTTTCGAATTCTTTCAAAATTCTCCGCTTCTATCTTTATACGCAATAGTTTTCGTCTACCTAGGTATGTTCCTTTGCCCTGGAGAATACTCCAGTAGCGCAGAAGAGCCTATTAACTGGAACAGCTTTGTTTATTATTACTATATTTAGCTATTCTAGTCTATTCTTGTTATTTCTGACCCTATTCCAAGTACTCTTGTTGTTTCATTTATCTAGATCATATATATAAATCTTGATTTCCCATAATCTGTATCAGAGTTATCCCCCCTAATTACAACGAAGTCGTGTCCGATTCTCATCACCTCTATATACAATGGCCATATCCCACGGAATCCCATTTTTGGAAAACATATGGCCTTCGGCACCCTTTTTTGTCGTATGAGGCCATGAGGGCTATGTAAAAGCCCTCAATGATTCCTCATTTATTATCCCTCATAGCCTCATTGAATTTTGAGGTTATGAGGACCATGAAAAATCCCTCAATGAGGTATAATTTACTACGACTCATAGCCTCATTTCAATATTTAACAGGTATATCCTATGGAATCCCATTTTTGGGAAACACATGTGGCTATGGAATCTCTTTTTCTGTCGTATGACGCCATGAGGTTTATGTAAAAACCCTCAATGAGTCCTCATTTACTATCCCTCATAGCCTCATTGAATTTTGAGGTTATGAGGACCATTAAAAATCCCTCAATGAGGTATAATTTACTACGACTCTTAGCCTCATTTCAGTATTTGTGGATACCTATGGCCTGGTATTGTATTATTCGAGGATACCTATCGAGGATACCTTTTGGGGAATCCTTTTTTGTCGTATGAGGCCATGAGGACCATGAGTAATCCCTCAACAGGGTCTAATGTAGTCTTACCAACCGCTTCCATCTTGTCTCCAAAGCTCCAAGGCCACTACAGCTCTATGGCCTACCTGTCCTATCATTAGCTTCTACAACAGGCTTGTTCCATTGCGGCCTTGTACCAGTACTATTGGCTTCTGTTATTCTGCCCCATATCTCATCCATTACTTCCTAGCTATACCTGTCTCAGTCTCGACTATAAAATTGATCAAGGTTGAATCAGATTTCCCCTGTATACATATAAGGTATTTGGGATTCCTAGCCGATTCCGTAAACTTTGGATTCCGTGATTTGACATCAACACTCGAGGGTATTCCCCTCCCCTGATAGAAGAATTTAGTTTAATGGGTTGTGGTTCATTCAGGTAAATTTCAGATCACCTTTGTTATATTTTCATTAAGGCTGTAAACTTTGCTCATTTCAAAGGTGTTAACATTGGGATATAGTTAAAAAATAGAGTTCATTCAGTTCAAAGGGGTTAATTATATATACATTCATTAGGGTTATAGTTTATTCAAACAGTTCAAAGGTGTTAATTACATATACCTTCTTCAGGGTTATAGTTCAGAACTTTGTTCAATTTGTTATGGTCAGTTAACTTCGAGTTTTGTTATATTCGATCAGATCAGTTCGATTTTCGTCACTGTGTTTTGATCACTTCGATCTTAGTTGTGTTGGATCTTTGTTCACTTTGTTCTGTTAAGTCTGTCAAACTAGTTCGATCAATCCAACTAGTTTGACATTCTTTCACTTTGTTATGTTCACTTCGATCTTGGTTGTGTTGGATCTGTACCTTTATTGTTTTGTAGTGACTGGTTGTATCTGTTCAGGTTCTTGTAGTCATTGTTGAATTTGGTATTACCAATCCCTTTCCATACCCTGGAGTGTTGATGTCAAATCATGGAATCCAAAGTTTACGGAATCGGCTAGGAATCTCAATTACGGAATGCCTAATATGCATACAGGGGAAATCTGATTCAACCTTGATCAATGTTATAGTCGAGACTGAGATAGGTATAGCTAGGAAGTAATGGATGAGATATGGGGCAGAATAACAGAAGCCAATAGTACTGGTACAAGGCCGCAATGGAACAAGCCTGCTGTAGAAGCTAATGATAGGACAGGTAGGCCATAGACCTGTAGTGGCCTTGGAGCTTTGGCGACAAGATGGTTTCGGTTGGTAAGACTACATTAGACCCATTGAGGGATTACTCATGGTCCTCATGGCCTCATGCGACAAAAAAGGGATTCTCCAAAAGGTATCCTCGATAGGTATACTCGAATAATACAATACCAGGCCATAGGTATCCTCAAATACTGAAATGAGGCTAAGAGTCGTAGTAAATTATACCTCACTGAGAGATTTTTAATTGTCCTCATAACCTCAAAATTCAATGAGGCTATGAGGGATAGTAAATGAGGACTCATTGAGGGTTTTTACATAACCCTCATGGCCTCATACGACAAAAAATGGATTCCATAGCCACATGTGTTTCCCAAAAATGGGATTCCATAGGATATACCTGTTAAATACTGAAATGAGGCTATGAGTCGTAGTAAATTATACCTCATTGAGGGATTTTTCATGGTCCTCATAACCTCAAAATTCAATGAGGCTATGAGGGATAATAAATGAGGAATCATTGAGGGCTTTTACATAGCCCTCATGGCCTCATACGACAAAAAAGGGTGCCGAAGGCCATATGTTTTCCAAAAATGGGATTCCGTGGGATATGGCCATTGTATATAGAGGTGCTGAGAATCGGACACGACTTCGTTGTAATAAGGGGGGGGGGGGATTACTCTGCATACAGCTTATGGGAAATCAAGCAATCTGATTGGTTAGTTATAATTTATATATATGATCTAGATAAATGAAACAACAAGAGTACTTGGAATAGGATCAGAACTAACAAGAATAGACTAGAATAGCTAAATATAGTAATAAGAAACAAAGCTGATCCAGTTAATATGCTCTTCTGTGCTACTGGAGTATTCTCCAGGGCAATGGAACATGCCTAGGTAGACGAAAACTATTTCATATATAGATAGAAGCGGAGAATTTTGAAAGAATTCGAAATAGTAAAAATTATCGGGTTGTTTCTGGTAATTCGTGATACTCCGATTCAATCGAACGCACCCGTTGTACCCCTTGGTACTACAGCACTACGTGCTAAGCCGATAAAATGAGAAATCCGTATCATGACAACCAAACGTGGCGCCACTACGTCACGTGACATGACGTCACTTCCGAGGTCCTGCAAAGAGGTCCTGCAAACTAGAGGTGAAACGTGCGAGACATACTACTAAAGTGAATTTTAGCACATTTGTCTATCTCGTGGGTGACAGCAACATAATCAAGAATGGTAAATCGTTTACATTTATGCTACCCACTTTAGAGAAATCCCACCCCAGGGGTTGGTTTCGGGTCCTATTTTACCAGTAAAGCAGAACTTGTTTACTGCAGTAAACAAACGTAGCTTCACATCCGGTGGCTCCCATGGATAATTTGCCCACTTTAACTGGATAATAGTATGAAGACACCATTCAGAAACATTGTACATTAAAGTATTGGTGAGGACCTGCAAAACTATAAAAACACAATTTTCATCTTGAGGTTTGAATACACCCAACTCATACAAGATACGTTTGTGAACACAAAACCACTAACTGTCACAGCGAAAAAAAGGTAGAACATTTTTGATATTCATTGAAAGAAAATTTTAAATTTGTTTGACCCGATTATTTCAAAAGAACTTTGAAACTGCGAGCATACTGATTATTGAGCCTCCACATTTTTATATATCTCCATCCACGTGAAGAGCATTAGTCCTTTCATTAGCCCTTTACCTAACGTAACGGCCAAAACCGGTCAGCGCTATTCTCAAAAATCGCCAATTAATTTTCATTATTTTTTTCATTTTTTGTCTCAAAAACATAGGCTATGACCCCTCGTTGGAACGAGCTCGTCGAGCTCGTTCCAGCGAGGGGTCATAACCTATGTTTTTGAGACAAAAAATGAAAAAAAATAGTTATTCAAGAATTTTTTTTGCAAGTGTCGTCTGCTTTTCAGGTTAGGTAAATGGTTAACGAAGGGCCGCATCCGAGCGGTAATATGCAAATTAAAAAAAAAAACAGTTCAACAAAACCGTATCATGTGACCCCCTCATTGGAACGAGGTCGTTCCAATAAAGGGTCACATGATATGGTTTTGTAGAAACGTTTTAGAAAAGTTTCACAAAATAATAAATAAAATAATAAATTTCGATATCGTCTGCGTTGGATAAATGATTATTTCTATTCTTTATACATGTTGGCCTACTTCCAAATGTCAGCACGAAATATGACGCAGCCATTTTGGTTTACACTTCTACCTACCGATAAACAATTAGAAATATTTCAAGTTATGAGCGAGCACGCCAATTTGGGTTGAGTGGTGAAGTGGTTGGTTTTTTTACACCAAAGTTTTGATAAAGCACCACTCATTCCAATTGTAGACATGATCGCTACATGCTTTAGTGCAGTCTATCTGCAGTTAATCCCAACAGAACTCATTTAGGGTTCACTCTTCTTACTGTGATGATCCCACTCTCGGACTGGGATGCTGGGAGTGCAGCTAATCATCAGAACTAAATCCTGGATTTTAGTTTTAGTATTCCATTCTGATATTGAAGAGTAGCTGCGGCTGAGAAATTGAAGATCTTTATCCCTGACAAATTAAGGTAAATAGGCTTGAAAGAACAACGAGAGACTTTTTCGCTTTTTCATTTTAACTTCCTAAACAAAGCGCATTGGGTGTAAGTACATTCGTTTCCGCTTATCTTTGGTGAAAAAAATCATATGATCTTTCTCATGAAAATGGATATTCAGGTGTCATGTCTTTCCCCATGTTGTACTGAACTGTCAGGGTGTGTGTGTGTGGGGGGGGGGGGGGGCTGGGGGGGGGGGGTGCTGTAAAATTTTCGGTTTCTAATGATCTTGTTGTGCGAGTTCAGTAAGCAACATAGGTTATACTTTGGAGAAATATGGTAGCAACGACTGTTGAATGTTACTCTTTACAGTTCCGACTCTGAGTATCCTAAGACAAAGAATTTCAGATTTATGTATGTTCTATTAGTTTTTTTTATGTCTATGTCACCAAAATTGTAATATTTAATCAAAAAGCCCAGATGTGAGGTTGAAACACGTGGGCGTAGATATATTTGCCTCTCAGAAGTATAGTGTTTGGATGGCTCAAACATAAGAAATAAAGATGCCAGAATACCCATTTTCAAGATGCAGCGGATCTCCAACGAGTGCCCAGTTTATTGTCAAATTTGCGAAACTTGTCCAGTAAATTAGGTCTGGACCGAGCAATAGCTCGGTCCAGACCTATTTTATTGAACAAGTTTCAGAAAATTCACTATACACTTGGGTCGGGTTGAAGACTCCACTTATCATCTGATCCGAAACCTCTAAAGAATGCCTAAAAGGTCGGAGAAAAAAAGGAAGCGCATTCTGTAAGGTCTCAAATTACGTTCTTAGCAACAATGTCCTAGGTAAGAAGGCAACCGTCTCCAAAAATAGCTCTAAACTAGAGGTTCTGTGAGCAAACTCACAAAGTAATACCCCCACGCCTGAAATGTATAAGTTAGATTATCTCCCCTTGGAAATGTCAGAACGGAATTATATTGCTTCATGCCCATCTTCATATGGAGTTCTTCCATTGTGTAAAGTTTCCTGAAAATTCTTCAAAGGTTTAGGAGGAGCTGCGTTTACAAGGCTGGTCAGACGGTATAAGTTAGATTATCTCCCCTTGGAAATGTCAGAACGGAATTATATTGCTTCATGCACATCTTCATATGGAGTTCTTCCATTGTGTAAAGTTTCATGAAAATTCTGCAAACAGTTTAGGAGGAGTTGCGTTTACAAGGATGGACAGACGGACAGACGGGCGGACAGGGTGATTCCTATATACTCCCCCCCCCCCCCCAAACTTTGTTTGCGGGGGTATAATTACGTATATCTCTGAACACTAGACTTTTATTGAAATAGCGGTTCAAATCTCATCGGTGTCAATGGAAGTATCTTCACTTCAAATTTAAACAGGCGACAAGAGGTCAGATTTCAAACTCCTCGTAGGAATACACCCTTTTACAGCCGGTTGCTACTTCCGAAATGTTACTTACCGATTTTGCTTTCCCGTTTTTAAAATATGAGTGTAATGGTCGAAAATGTGATAAATATTAATATAGTACACTTGAATCTGAAGTAATATACTCTGGTTATTTATTTATTGGTGTTTTTAAGGTCACATATTTATGCACAATGGCTAATCATGACCCTGACAGTTTTACGGGTGGAGGAAGCCGGAGTACCCGGAGAGAACCACCGAGCGACGGCGAGCAAATGTCAGCTCATCAACATACTAACTCCACACAAGCAGGGTTAGCATTGGTTGAAGACAAGTGCACCATCGACGTGCAGTACGCTTTAGTACACAGCGCTACCGTGCCCACACGTGGGCAATGGGGGTGAAGTGTCTTGCCCAAGGACACAACGCGGTTGCCGCAGGTGGGATTCGAACCGAGGACCTCGGTTCGAATCCCACCTGCGGCAACCACGTTGTGTCCTTGGGCAAGACTCTCTACTCTCAAGGATGTCTAAAATTTGGACGTTTTTTTTTGCTTTGCAGCAGTATTACCAGACCATCTAAAATCTCTCACAAAAAACACTGCATTACGAAAAGATTCAAAAATACATGCACTGTCTTATTTGTTTTACATCAATTTATATCCACTATAAAATGGAAAGTGTGTCAGACAATACTTAGTACAGGGTGTAAAAATGTCATTAAAAAGAACTGACGGCAGTTCGTAACTAATGGTGCATTTATAAACCTAGTAAAGACACATTATAATTGATCTATATACTTCCACCCTCGAGCCAACGATGAATGCGATCACAATAAAACTAAAGTTAAAAATGACAATTATGTTTCCGATAACCGAAAAAATCCCAATTTTTTGTGCAGTAAATATTACTATTTTGGTTCATATTTCGCAGTGTAAAACTCTGTTGACTGAGGTCCAATAAAATTACCAGTCGCGCACACTTGGGTGGTTAACGTGGCTCTCAGAGTCACGTTTACCACCCAAGTGCGCACAACTGGTGATTTTTACTGCGACTTGAGTCAATGGAGTGCAACCTTCACTTTTCCTGTATGAGCTGGCGTTTGCCGCAAGTACCCTCAACTGAAGCTTTACATGTCGTTCAACTTGTATATCTCGTAAAGGGGCGTCTAGAGAGATTGAGAATACACATTGTGGTGTTTTTTCAACTTTATTCAATGGTATCATTGACATCATTTTACATTAACAATTGAACAATTGAAGAAGATAATAAAATGAGGTTTATGAATCATCACAAAATGCTTGCCAACAATCGGTTGAACCTATGTTCCAGGAGCCGTTGCCATTGTCATCCGATTGCTCACAATCGGCCGATTGTATTGACCGGTTCCGATCATCAATTGAACACTATTTTAAACATATTTGTTTTTCGCCAACATCAAAGTCTATCCTTTGAAAAGCAATCGGCGATTAAAAGGCGCTAGAAAATTGAAAACTATCGAGAAAAAACAGCTTTTGTTGAGCGTTGTCTATATGTAGGTATACACAAAGAAAAAAGTCAAGTACCCCCTATCTGGATATTTTACGGTGGTAAATGTATTGCTTGATATCAGTAAATTATATACTTTAAAAACTGAATGCTGTCTTGAAAGAACATATTCATGCTATACGAACTCGTAAATATCAAAGTTTTCATCAACATTTCAATGACAACATTGATGAACCAAAAAAACTAACAGCTAGACCTCAATACGATACCAGTTTTAGTATGGAGCTGGAGAGGCAAGAGGGCAACATTATTTGGTTATAATGGATAAAAATGTCATTTGTAACCTCTATAGAACATGAGCCAGTGTTACAGCTCAATAACTGCTGTGTCTTCCATATGTTCGGATCACAGCTACTGTCCTGCGTCGCAACCTCCAGTCAATCGTCGCATCCGTTGCAGAGGTAACTGTCGCCATTCTTGATGCAAAGCTGCTTCCATTTCTCGCAGAGTTTGGACTGGAGATTCGTGTGCTTGTGATAGACGCCCTAGAATGTCCCAAATGTCCTCCAGTGGCTTCATACCAGGACTCGTGGCAGACCAAAGAATTGTAGTGAATGCAAGGCTCTGAATGAAAAATGCTAAACACCCAGCTAAACGTATTCCTTGGTGATGATCTTTTAGTAGAGGATGTTTGGTGCCCCTTCTAGAACTCAGTATGACTTTTCTCAGGCCGTTCCTGACCGTTCGATTCGTCGATTTGGTAGCCACATGCTCTTCAGGACAGTACTTGAGGTGAATGGCTGTCAACAGCCTAAAAACTACCCTGTTTTCACGTTGTGATGTCACAGGTAGGCGGGGGAGGCGGTCGTTCTGCCCCTGGACAGTCCTTTACCTCATGGGTTTGCATGTGTTTTCTCACCAAATGACTGTGTAATGGGTGTTGAATTGATTGTTAATTGTTTTAAAGGCCATACCGATGGAATGCATACGAATAGCTTGCCATCTTTGTGCAAATGTCATCCTTTTTTATGCCGTGGTGACCGATAATAATTGAACATTGAAAAAGAAGCACTATAAGTACCCAATTCTGAGTGATGCACAAACTGTACTTAGGAAAGTTATTGGGTTGTATTGTGGACGTGATTCCCGAGATCTGTTTGAGGGACACATTCATTCATACACGTTCACAACAATTTGTTGGAGCATCCCTATAACCATACATATAACCACTAACAGACTTTCAATGAACAGCGGCATGTTATCATTCATTGTATTTGAGGGAACTTAACTGTTTTCTTTGTGGAAGTATACGAACACCCCCAGCCCCTCACCCCCCCCCCCACCCACCCCCACAAGACGGCGGAGGATGGGGCACTTTTCTATTTGTGACCAATGAACGTTTCAGCAATCCACTTGTAACGAGATCGGTAGGCTCCAAGCATACGTCACTTTGAATGGAGTTTGAATTTTGTTTGATTGACAGACACGCCTTAATGTTTCGTAACAGTAGAACGGTTTGTTACGGAAGTACTTGATATACATATGCTTTAAATGGTAGAGTGCTGGAAGCCCATATTTGGGCTTTACTCCAGAGTGTATGTACTGCAACTCAAAGGCTTCAAATTAAGTGAATGTCCTTCATATTATCATTTATCTAAATTATTTAGTCCATATGGATTTTGCTTGTTACGATATAGGCACTCTCCCATAAATTGTAACATGGCAAAGACTTTTGAACAAATTTTGATGACTAAAAATAATTCAGCACTCCACCAGTTAATAAGAAAAGAGTGTGTCGAAACAGCAGACGTCCAGTATTAGAGTGAAATGTTTTGGATTTAACCCTCTACACAGAGATGTCAAAATGCCCAAATTTCTACCAGGAATGTTTTTTTCCATAATGCAACCAGAAATTTAACTAATTCAATCTGGTTTGATGGGAGCGCGGTGGCTCAGTAGGTAGAGGTGCAGGCTGCGAGCCGAGAGGTCCTCGGTTCGAATCCCACCTGCGGCAACCGCGTTGTGTCCTTGGGCAAGACACTTCATCTCCATTGCCCACGTGGGGGCACGATGACGCCGTGTGCTAAGGCGTACTGCACGTCGATGGTACGCATGTCTTCAACCAATCTAACCCTGCCTGTGCTGCAGTGCGGAGTTACGATGTTGGGGAGCTGGCAGCTGCTCGTCGTTGCTCGGTGGTTCTCTCCGGGTACTCCGGCTTCCTCCACCCGTAAAACTGTCATGATTAGCCATTGTGCATAAATATGTGACCTTAAACATCAATAAATAAATGAATAAATATCTGGTTTGATACAGCTCAATGAACTCTGTCAAACGGTATTGAATTGGTTAAATTATGGGGAAAATCAGAGGTTGAAATTCTGTCTGATATCTTGGCATCAGTGTACAGAGAAATAATTGAACGATATTCTAGCAAAATGTGGTAGTTCGCGTCATTTATATTAACCCTTTACCCAACGTAACGGCCAAAACCGGCCAGCGTGTTCTCAAAAATCGCCAATTAATTTTCATTATTTTTTAATTTTTTGTCTCTAAACATAGGTTATGACCCCTCGTTGGAACGAGCTCGTCGAGCTCGTTCCAATGAGGGGTCACAACCTATGTGTTTGAGACAAAAAATTTAAAAAATTAGTTATTCAAGAATTTATTTTGCAAGTGTCGTCTGCTTTTCATGTTAGGTAAAGGGTTAAGAAAAAGAGAAGGGGTGAGTAAAAACATTTAGTAAATTCCCATACTTAACACTTTTTTCTGATAGTACATTTCAAACCTTATAGCAATGTTTTGTTGATGTAGCTTCAAATTGTATTGTCTAATATTCACTTCTTGCCCAGCGAACATGACAGGAGCTCCCCATATCGAATCATAATCTTGAGAGAAAAGTATGCTGATCTCGTATCGATGTAAAGAAGGGTGCAGATATGACACTTTCAACAACCACACGCCGCAGGGCTGCCGTATATCTTAGCTAACAATTCATCTTCTAGAAGTTTATTTAAACTTTAGTTTGTGTTCTATTTTCTGTGTTCTATTTGTTCCCTTAAAATGTATATCTAACACTTTGAAGTGGTTTATTCACTGTGACGTTTGGCACTCTAAAGGACATATTACTTGGTATGTTAAGCAAAGGTGTAAGTTGAGTACGTTGAGGCAGTATCATTGCATGGTGCGCTAGTTCAAAGATACCCAGTATGAAATGTCGATAGTTCTAAATGATGAATCGGACTGCTCACGTGATAAATTCCACGAAGAAAACCAGAAATCACATGCAATCAGTTAGTTTTAAAATTATACATAACATAACATAACATTTATTAGCATAAAACATCCTATACAGGACAGTATGCGATAATCTACAAGTAACATAAACAAAAGTAGTACTCAAAATATTACAATTGCATCCACCAATTTTCCATGATCAAAGTACCATATTTTTATTAATTTGATACGCAAAAGATCGTGGAGACGTGACCTAGAATTCGCAATACACGTCGCTAAACATATCATAATCGTCTGGCGAAAAAATCCCGGATCACGCTGCAGATTTTATGGCATAAACTGGGGGTTCTATTTTCAAATATTAATTTGAATTTCTCAAATATACTCAGATCAATAAAACCGCCAATCTCACTGTTCATCAGAACAAATAGTTCTGATCGAAGCTCTGAATAATGTGTACATTCCATAAGAAAATGGTATTCGTTTTCTATTTTCCCGGAGTTTGCTTCACAGTGAGTACATATCCTGTCGATAACAGGCTTCGGTGGTTGATAATGTCGCCCTTTTTCAATAGCTAACTTATGATTGCTGATACGAAGCATAGTGAAAATTTCCCGGTCTTCCGCCATGTTCGTTTCCACTAAGTACGTTTCCATTGAATAGTCATTTTTAAACAGCCTGTTAGTTCTCAGTTTATTATCTCCATTCTTTTTGCAGTCCTCAAACATTGACTTCTTGAACGTGTTTACATGCTGCAAGCGCAAATTATATGCTTTTCAAACAATATTTATTCACAATCAGCGAATGAGGTGTGTCTTATTAACCCTTCGAATACTGGTGGTATCTTCCATATCAGTTCAATGACAGTAGTAGGAAGAGTCCATATTCATAATTTGAGGATAGACCTATCAATATTTTCAACGTGCAGCCTTAAGGCTGCACGTTGAAAATATTGATTTGTCTGCCCCCACACGTTCACTTAGCATCGACCCTACTTCATGAAAATTTGACTTATCACATTCCTGTGCCGGCCTCTCGCGTTCAAAGGGTTGAATGAATTTTCCCTAGGCCAACCTATCGAATAAACATTCACGCCTTGAAAAGTCTGAAGAGGTGGAGATGGGTGGTAAGTTTGCGGCGTAACAGATATCACGTCATCAAACGACATGGGTGGGGAGAAAATACCACGTTGATTGACTTGACACCTTCCTGGGTGTGGGGGGGGGGGGATGGGTCAGTTTGAATGGCGACTTTTTCAGCAATCCTGTTGTATAGAGATCAGTGATTTCACTGATCGATGTCATATCTTTGACTGTACACTGGTTGACCCCAACGTTGCTCAGTGCTGAGAACTGCACTGAATGAAACCCTGTTGCATTTTTAAATTGTTTTAAATTAATTCTTCATCCAACACAACTGCGAGAGGACATTTGCTGATAAATGTTCTTGAATTACTAAACATTTTAATTTTTTTGCCTCCAAAACAGAACCCTTGAATGACGAAATTGTGAAAAGAGCTGGGCAGATATGGTCAATGAATTTAGCAAAGGGTTAAATTTGTTGTGCAAAGTAGTACCAAAATATTGTGAGATAATACCAAAGTTGCGACGGATGTTAAAAATGAAATAATTACAGCACAATAAAGACAATAACTCGGACAAAAATACACCGCATAGCACCTGTATTCAGTGAACTCTGGGCTGGACATCGATAAGATACATAGACAAACTACATGAATGTTTCAATGAGTCGTTTTGTATTCAATGAGTCAGATGTGCGTAGGAAGAACTCGTTGGTCACAGACCGACAGAATTGAATTGAATGATTTAATTTAGAAGTACAACATATTATCCATTCAGTAGGATGGCTGCAAAGTGAATGCGTGGGGGTTCACCAAGGCTGCACGTTGAAACTATTAATTGGTCTACTTCCAAATGATGAATATGGACTCTTCCAACCGCTGTGATTGAAATGACGTGGAAGATGCAAACGGGGTTCAAATGGCTATTGGATGCAGGATTCAGAGCCTGACACATATGAAGTATACATAAAAATAAAGCCCCAAGGCTGCACGTTAAAAATCAGAATTAGTCTACCCCACATAATGAATATAGTTTCTTCCAACTGCTGTCATTGAACTGACTTGGTGGAAGATACTACTGTGTAAAAGGGTTAAATTCAAGTACACGAATGCATTACAGGTAGACGGAATATCCACAAGGGCTGTCTTCCCGCCATTCACAATACAAAACAAAACCATTCGAAACAATACGTCCCCTGAGTTCCAATGTGTTCTATGTGCCAGTAGGCACATAGAACACATTGGAACTCAGGGGACGAATTAGAGTTGACAACAGCGTGTATTTCAATTAACTGGTTGAGTGCTGAAAGCCCATTTTTGGCTTTTTCCCGGAGTGTGGGCACCACAGCTTAAAGGCTTCATATTCTGTGGATGTGCTTCAATTAATTTTTGATGCGATATTATTTAGTACTGGTGGCTTTGCCCTGTAACAATTTATTGGAGAGTGCATGTAGGCACCCTCCCACAAATTGTAACAAGGCAACAACATGTGAACAAAATTATGACAACCAAATAACTTAGCATTTTACCAGTTAAAAAAGTCAACGGGTAACCATACTACAATTAGTTATTGGGGTGTTTTCCCCACTTTATATAGAAAATCTCCTCCATCGTTTTTGGAAAGTGAAATATTTTGAGGTGAGTGAAGAGATAATTATGAGATAACAGAGCTAGGCCATACAGTCGGGTCAAACTGGATTTCTTCGGTTGATACGAAGAGAGTACGAAGTCAGGAATTCTTCAATCAGAATCCTTTGGATCTGGAATAGCTTTGAATCGTGGGTTCGATATCGTATTCCACATCTCATGGACAGTTTGTATAGGGAAGTTTGCCGAAAACAGAGTTCTCGGTTTAAGTGTGTGCAATTAACCGACTGTCTGGTATCCACTTCAGAGGGATTTTGAAGGTGTTTTCAAAGCTTTCAGCCAGCATGTTGTTAAACCAGTCATACATGAACAAGAGGACTTGAGGTTTGTACATGTCTGTGAATTTTAAAACAGACAGACCGACCACCCTATTGGCATTACTTCATATAAAGCTGCTTCTCGCTGCTAAAATGATCTTATTCCTTTCAAACTATTAAGCACAAAACGATGCTTAACCCTTTAACCAACGAATCGGCCACATCCGTCGTAAAATGCAAATTCAGCAGTTGAAAAAATATTATTTCTCAAAAAAAATCAACAAAACTATATATCACATGTCACATGATATGGTTTATGGGAATTCTTTGAAAAATTTAAAAAAATAATATTTAAGTAATAAATTTTTATATCGTTTGCGTTGGGTAAAGTGTTAACCCTTTACCCAACGTAACGGCCAAAGCCGGCCAGCGCTATTCTCAAAAATCGCCAATTAATTTTCATTATTTTTTCATTTTTTGTCTCAAAAACATAGGTTATGACCCCTCGTTGGAACGAGCTCGTCGAGCTCGTTCCAACGAGGGGTCATAACCTATGTTTTTGAGACAAAAAATGAAAAAAATTAGTTATTCAAGAATTTTTTTGCAAGTGTCGTCTGCTTTTCAGGTTAGGTAAAGGGTTAAAGAAAGAAAAGATTAGCTGTCCACGAGGAGGCAACAGAGTAAATATCCAACTAGGAACAAGGATCAGTTATAAGGGTTGCATGATTTAATTATTACTAAACCTCCAAACAAATACAAAAACAACTCGACCATTTCCCCGTCGACCGAAGTGCCTATGAAGATTCTATTTTTGGGCTCGGTGGTGAAGGGGTTAAGTTGCATTACATAGATACATTCATTTTTTACGTTTCTACTTGATCGATAATATGCAGAGCGGCAAAAACTTAACCGTATATCGGTGCAGCAATTTGGATACTGCGATAAGAACTTTCATGGTTGTAAGAATTTGTTACCGTATATCGGTGCATCAATTGGTATTCTGTTACAAGAACTTTGGTTATAAGAATTCGTTAATCAAATATATTTTTATTGTTAATTTTTGGAGTGTATCATCGGGTTTTCTCAATAAATTAAAATGGAGTAAACCCCCATGAACAAATTTAAATCCATTTAAACCTAAAACCTTCAGAATTTAACCCTTTGATACTTCTGTACATGTTATTCT
This sequence comes from Pictodentalium vernedei, assembly GCA_031216915.1. Taxonomy (NCBI): domain Eukaryota; kingdom Metazoa; phylum Mollusca; class Scaphopoda; order Dentaliida; family Dentaliidae; genus Pictodentalium; species Pictodentalium vernedei. Next base: position 37,191,910 of record CM062290.1, read on the forward strand.
TTTACGAAATCTTTTGTTTAATTTAACCCTTCGATACTTTTGTACTTGTCATTACGTATGAAATCAAATAGCACGTCGATACTTGGTGGTCATTTGTTTTTTTATTTTTCAACTTTTTAAAGTTTTAACCTCAACTTCCTATTTTCTCCCGAATAGTGCTCAGTGACAACTGTTGAGCCAAATGTTATCGCAGCTTAAAATACTCATATAATCCTGCTGTCAAGACTTCTTAACTGGTTGAGTGCTGGAAGCCACTATCAGGGCTTTCAGAAAATGAGGATACCAGAGTAATGGCCAACACTTCCATTGCTTATATTTCATATTCAGTCAAACACAAATAATATTTTGTTTACGTAAATTTGTTTTGTGGGCACTCTCCAATAATTTGTAATAAAACAAGTTTTGAATAACATACTCAGACCACCAAAAATAATCTAGCCCTCAATCATATAATCCCTAATGTGAAAAATATAGAGGATATTCACGAAAATTTGATGAATACCGAAAATATCTCGTGAGTGGCTACAAAGAAATATGAGGATCTTCACGAGCGACGTAATGCTCTACGACTACAAACTCTCCAATTTGTGGCCTTTATTTGCCATTAAGGCGCAAAATTTATGTGCCGAACCGGCGTCCATACAAAAATTACAACAACCAAACTCCAACCATTGGAATGTGTGAATATCCGCACAAAAAGTAGTCCCGTCTTATTTCTCCCCTAACTTTACGATTTACCAAGGCTGGCGAATTGAAATAATCGCAATGTGTTTCGAAGAAATAGAACAATAACAAAAAAACACCACTTTCTTATTTTCAATAACAAGACACGTCATTTTATTTTTTTTGAACTCAATGCACTGAAGACGTGTGAAGTTGAACTGAAGAAATTTGAAAGTGATTTCGGCTTTTCGCTGGAAGGTGAATGAGAAAGTCAAACTTTGAAACCGCTGATTTAATGAATTGATTTAGTCACTGTCACTATCAATTATTCGAATTCGTTTGTATTTGGGACTCTGGAATTCATTACTGATGTGCTGACTCGTTTAAAGTACATGTGATTCGTCATCCGAACCTACGATGAAATATCGATTTCTAAATATCATTTTGATATTTCGTTTTGCCGACCGACAGGGGAATATGACTTAATTTTTCAGCGTGAATTGATGCCTGAGCATTAAATAAATCTTGTTATTTGTGCTTTCCGACGTTTGACGTCGCATTTTGAAAAACGTTGAAGAAACTGAATTCCCAGTGACGTTTGAACGTCAGGATAATTAAAGTCTCAAAGGATTAACCCTTTACCCAACGAATCGCCACGTAATTTGCAAATTCAGCAACTGAAAAAATATTATCTTTCGAAAAATTTCAACAAAACCATATCATGTGACCCCTCTTTGGAACGAGCTCGTCGAGCTCGTTCCAAAGAGGGGTCACATGATATGGTGTTGTTGAATTTTTTTGAAAAATAATATTTTTTCAACTGCTGAATTTGCATATTACGCGGGCGGATGCGGCCGATTCGTTGGCTAAAGGTTTAAAACAGAAGCAAAAATTAAATGTACACATTCTTTAAAGGATAAATATTCTCGCCTTTCAAAATTAGCTTGATAAAAAGTTTGGCAATATCAGCAAAGCTGTTTTGTTGGTGTTCAGGTTGAGTGAGAATTAAAGATTTGAATAATGACAAACATTCACACTGCGTACATATGATCTGATTATTCATTCAAGTATCCGGGAAATATTCACAGAAATTGTGACACACCCAGTTGCGATGAAGTTAAAAACCATTTTTTTGTGTCGCCATCGATGTTTTAGCTGTAAATACAACGTCTGTTTGAATATCGTAACCTATATTTCTCAGTATAATTTTTCTGTCTTACACTTTTTTCTTGGGGCAATTATGAATGTATAAACACCAAAAATGTACATAAACCTGACTGCGGAATGCATTACTTCGTCCGTACCGACAGTCGCAAAACATTGATGTTTCCGACGAATGTCAAAAAAGTAACTTGTTTTTTACAGTCTTTACACGACCCTTTTTTCTGCACAATAGATGTTTATTATTTATTTATTTATTTATTGGTGTTTAACGCCACATCAGCATCTATGGTTATATCGTGTAATATAAGATAAAAAGTGTAAAACCAGTAATTATTTTAACCCTTTATTTACCTAACATGAAAAGCAGACGACACTTGTAAAAATAATTCTTGAATGACTAATTTTTTTTTGTCTCAAAAACATAGGTTATGAACCCTCATTGGATCGAGCTCGACGAGATCGTTCCAATGAGGTGTCATAAAGTATGTTTTTGAGACAAAAAATGAAAAAAATAATGAAAATTAATTGACGATTTTTGAGAATAGTGCTGGCCGGTTTCGGTACGTTACATTGGGTAAAGGGTTAATGAAGTAAAAAGTCAGGAAATAATTATACCAGTGACTTTGATCTCACTTTGAACAACAAAGACCCTCCTTAAGATCCATCTAGGCACTCCTCAAAACCTGGGGCATCTTTTTTGTACAACCGGTTCAAAGAGCCCTCGGTCCTTATTCCAGCTCGCCAGTTTCCTTTGCAATCCTCGTGCACCCTTCCCCTGATAAGGCTACTCCCCTGCTACAGTCCCCCTTCTACATTTTCAGTTTCTAAAGAGTAACTCTCCATCAGATCTCTCGCTTTCCTTAACCACCCTGTCCGAATGTTAAAGCTCCATACACGGCAAATCAGCGGAAAGCCAAATTATTATTATTATTATTACTGACATATAAGATTTTTGGACAAAATTATTACTGAACCTGCAAACAAAAACAAAATAGTATCCTCCATTTTCACGAGACCTGTAAAACCCTTTCAAGTAAACATGTTCAAGGGGATCTGTAATAGACAAAAGGTTCTATCGGCTGTATATATGTAAAGCCCGTATGAAGTTGAACGGGCTGTATGGATAAGTTTGAGCACAGTTGGTCTACAGGTGAACGTGTTGAAAGATATCTAGACGAGGCGAATGGTATTGACAACATGATTACATATGGCGTGTTTGAAGATAAATGTGCTTAACGGTAACTATGATAGACAAAAGACTATTGCGACATGTTTGCGTAAAGTGTCTGTACAGACAAACATGTTTATTAACCCTTTACCTAATGAATCGCCCGCATCCGCCCGCATAATGTGCAAATTCAGCAGATGAAAAAATATTATTTTTCAAAAAAATTTCAACAAAACCATATCATGTGACCCCTCGTTGGAACGAGCTCGTCGAGCTCGTTCCAACGAGGGGTCACATGATATGGTTTTGTTGAAATTTTTTGAAATAGTTAAAAAAATGTTATTTAAAATAATAAATTTTGATATCATCTGCGTTGGGTAAAGGGTTAAAGGAACCAATTTCACACGAAAGACAGTGACGTCAGGACTGTATAAAGCCTTTTCCAGTTAAAGGTATTTAAAGGTACCTACGGTAGACCTAAGGCTGCAGTGACAAGTTTGCGTAAATCTTGTGTAAAGCTCAACTCGGTTAAAGGAACCTATACCAGACGAAACACAGTAACGACATGGTTGTTTTGAGCACGTTGAGTGGTGGTCGAATGGATAAATGCGCTAGTCTCTCATGCCAATGGTCCCGGGATCCATCCTCGGTCAGGGAAAGTTTTCTTGAGGTGTCCGAACCCTTTCTGTTAGCATCCATTGTAGGGTTGGTGCTGCCACGGCGTACCGTCCTATCGCGTGGGACGTAAAATGACTGTCCTCTGTGCGGAGAGATATACTCTCCGTGCAGGCTAAAAACCCTTTCGTAGTATTCGAGAAGAGCGAGGTCACGAAGTTGCCGCTAGGACGGTCATCCCACACGCCTGCGAAATTGGACCAAAGGGAGGAGTTAATATATGTTGCATAACTTGCTCGCCAATGCTTGCCTAAAAACAAATAAGCTTAAAACGAAAAAAAATGACCGGGGTTTGTATCATTTTTAAAAATACAGGTTCGCTTCAGAAAAGTTAGAAAATGCCATATCCGGCAAGTTGGGCTCAGCGAAACGTCGAGATTCGAATCGATGTCGTCCCGATGATTCGGTTCGTTTCGCTTTTATTCAGAAATCTTCGAATCATCAAGATGTTATCGAAATCCTACCAACTGTCTCTTCTTGAACTCCTTCTCTACCGTCACGTGTCCTTCACATACACTGCAAAAAATATTGGTTCCCTTTAGAACCAAAACTGGTTCTAATCTTGTCCCTGAGATGGAACCAGTTCCGTTTAAACAGTATTTATTTCAAATCAAATAAATTTACCAAGATAAGCATTCAATTTTAATAGAATATTACATAAACTGAAGTAGATTCAGCAGTAAACTTGGAGCTTATTCAGCGCAGTCGCCAAACATTTGAAACAAAGGGGATATGAACAGTTGGCATATCAATGGACTAGCCTGTCTACAGTGTTACGGTGGCAGTTCAGACTGTTCATATCTCCTTCGCTTAATAATGATTTGAGACAACCTCGTATAAGCTCTAAACTTACGACTGAAACCCCCTCAATTTATGTTTAATTCTGTCAATATTTAATGTTAATCTTTATAAATTTATTTGATTTGAAATAAATACTGTCTGAACAAAACTGGTTCCACCTCAGGGACAAGATTAGACACAGTTTGGGTTCTAAAGAGAACCTATATTTTTTGCAGTGTATGGCCTGGTGATAGGAGGGGCGTTCAAGTCAGTTCCGCTGCGGAAACTACTTTAATTCCGTCTTGCAATATTCCGCCTTTTCGACTGATTTATCGAAACAATGTCGTCACTATTGCATACAGTATATGAATGGAGACCGACAATATCTACGGTTGCAAGGCAGCGCGTCATCTGCAACTTAAAGAGTGTGAGATTCCATTCTATTTTTTCGATTTGAACTCCTTTGCCTGATTCAGTTCGGAGATTTGTCACGAAACTTGCAATTCAAACCTGCCTTAATATTGACTTCTGCTATCAATACCCCTGCAAGCACACGAAACTGTTGATCTAGGGTGTGCTTCTGAAGCTTCGTAGCTGAAAATGTAATTTAACCGTTTACCAAACACGAAAAGCAGACGACAATTGGAAACAAAATTCTTGAATAACTAATTTTGGACATGATTTGCGTCAAAAACGTCGCTTATGTCCCTCAGTGGGCCTTAAGCTATGTTTTTGAGACAAAAATAATGAAAACTGAATGGCGATTTTTGCGAATAACGCAGGTGGGGTTTGTCTGTTACACTGGGTTAACCCTTTACCCAACGCAGACGATATAAAATTTTATTATTTTAAATATGATTTTTTCAAATTTTTCAAAAACTTTCAACAAAACCATATCATGTGACCCCTCGTTGGAACGAGCTCGTCGAGCTCGTTCCAACGAGGGGTCGCATGATATGGTTTTGTTGAAATTGTTTGAAAAATAATATTTTTTCAACTGCTGAATTTGCATATTACGCGGGCGGATGTGGGCGATTCGTTAGATAAAGGGTTAATGGAATAAGTACACGTGTTTTAAAAGACGAAAGATATCTCACGTAGAAACAAAACATCAGTTGGAATGGGTCCTGTTCCCCGGGCAATATAGAAAAGAATATTCGTAAAACTAAATTGCGTTTTCAATGTCTTGTTATCGGGTTATTGTTCTGTTAGAAAAGTAAAGAATGTTTTCCAGTCACATTCTCTTCCACGTACAAAGTTGAAACATTCAATTCTAAACTGATGTTTGAATATAATTCTATGTATTTTATTTCAATATTTACCCTACAAATACAAAACATCAAAAAGACCCACATGCTGCTATTTAAATGATCAAATATAGACTTTCTTCAGTTTGTAAACCCCCGGTTAACCATTTCAATATTGGTGTTTGTTTTATTATTATCACTGAAATCCGATGTCGGTTCAAATTAATGCAGGTAAGGCCTCGTTCAGACGAGCAAATAAATATCGTACTTGGTGAAAATTGGATCGTTCATACAGGCCTACATCACAATATCTTCCGGGTAGCACCACTCACGTAAAAACCTTGGTATATCCAAGCTGTGCAAAGAGAGGCTAAACCGTTCATAGTATTTAGTGGTGTTTCAAAAATAGCCGTTGACACGCTTTTATTGGAACGGAAGTGTGGCCGTATTGATTTTAATTTGGGCCTTTCGAAATTCGATTCGATTCCAAATCGCCCCGATGATTCTAGACATTTTCGAATCGTCGAAATCTTTTTAAACCTTTACCTAACATGAAAAGCAGACGACACTTGCAAAAAAGAATTCAGGTCTCGTTACAGTTATTCAGGTGAAAATGTCAGCTTTTCAAGAAATGTTCAGCTTCTGATCAATACGGCCGAGGATATTTCGCATTTAAATTACCTCCCCTATTCACAATACTCACAATGTGTATAGTTTCTGGAAGCTCTGAATATGGCCCTTTTTAGAGACAACTGTACACAACAAAAATCTTACAATATCACTCAAATACACTCAGCCGAATGACACAGTTGATGGCAAAAAAAATGGCTCAAAATGGTCAAAATTTTCTCATTTTGGGGATAAATCTCCAATTTTTGTGCATCGATAGTGATAAAACTGTGTTATAGGAATTCCTCATTCCTCCACTGAGGATTTTACAGCATAACATGATCATTCTGACAAATAAAAAACATATGGGTTTCTTATTCACTTTTTCAGAAGGCTTTCTCAAAGCAAATTTACCCCAAAGTTGTCCCATTTGTAAACTGCAAATTGTCAGGTCCCAAACAGGTCTGGGTTTGTCATTTAACACTTCCATGTGACCTTGACCCCCAATTGAAATGCACTTGACAATACACAGTTTGAATCAAGACCATCAACAGATTATTTTGGCCATATCACCATTAAAGAGAATTATTTACTAAATCCACACCACCATAAACTAAAACTATAGCTCAAAATAGTCATTTGGCTGAGGATATCCAATAACCTCGGAAATGACCTTTTAATAGGAAACGAGACCTCATGAATAACTATTTTTTTCATTTTTTTGTCTCAAAAACATAGGTCATGACCCCTCATTGGAACGAGCTCGTCGAGCTCGTTCCAACGAGGGTCATAACCTATGTTTTTGAGACAAACAATGAAAAAATAATGAAAATTAATTGGTGATTTTTGAGAATAGAGCTGGCCGGTTTGGGCGTTACGATGGGTAAAGGGTTAAAACCCTTCCAAATGTCTTCTCTTGAAACGCTTCTTCTATCATTAAGTCTCCTATGCAGGAGAACTGATGACAGAGGAAAAGTTCCAGGAGGTTCCTCTTCCGGAACTCCTTTGATTCCCTATCTGTGATATTCCATTTTTATTAACTACACAAACAGATAAGTTACCTGTGAATTTATTTTATTTCATTGGGATTTAAAGACACTTTTGACAGCCAGGGTCACCTCGTGACGAACATTTTTACGATTGGAGGATGCCGGAGCACCTGCAGAAAAACCACCGAGCAACGTTGAGCAACAGTCAAACCCACAACGCACTAACTCCGTACACGCAGAATACGCACTGGTTGAAGGCAAGTCCATCATCGACGTGCAGTATTCCTTAGTACACAGCGCCACCGTGCCATCACGGGGGCAATCGGGATGGAGTGTATTGCCCAGAGACGCAACGCAGATAACCCTGGCGTGGATCGAACTGTAGACCTTTCGGTTTGAGTTCAATATCGTAACCATCGAGACACCGTACTCCCTAGCCAGCTCCAAATGATAGTTGTTACAGTGTTTTCCACGGAGGTACCCTTGAACCCCGGCAATCGGAAGGACTCATACACTCGGAAATCAGTTGGGTTAAAAAACAACCCAAATCAACTGGGTTGAGTGAATATGAACCCAGTTGGGTTCATATTCACTCAACCCAGCTAATTTCTGTTAATTTGTAACCCAGATGAGTACAGAGTGTATTCAACACTCTCCAATTCCCTTTTCAAAAGCTATCTCAGCATGAAGCGCTAAACTTAGATGTGCTGAAGAGATTGGCTATCCCCTCCTCTTGGTTGGGACCGGAGATCTGGGTATCATTCTCCTTTTGTAAGAATTAGACTGTTGCAACCTGATAAATATAATTATCTCGGAAAGGTTTTTCTCAGAAGTGTAATTGCCACACTTTTTACACCACAGAAGTATTTTTTATTTATTTTTTATTATCGCGATTTAACAAGCCACATAAATCCTTACATGGCGGGAGGTACTTGGTTCAAAGAACTAATTCCTCCCAACAATACGCAGAAGGTGTGCAATGAGCCAAACAATTTTTAACACACTTGCATTTTTGTAGTTAAAAGTTTCACCATTCAAATTACAATGGGGCATTGTAATCGTGACCGCAACGAATTGCAAAGGAAAGTTATAAATATCTTATGAATAAAAATTACAGGGAGAAATTCTTTAATGAATTTACATTTTCCAAGGAGACGTGCTAGATTACAGAAGCCCCGCGTTAGATGTGTATGTGAATGTTTGGGTATGAAAACAAAGTTTGATGTCAAAATGTCAGTATATGAAATCCTGTATGAACGATTCTCTGTCATCTTTTGATAATGCACCTCTGTTGGTGTTTTTAAAAATGTACACAAAGTTATTCAAACACATACGTGGAATACCTGCGTTTTATATGATCTTGTTGTCAGGCCAGACCTAAAAAGTCTTATGAAAACATTTGAGTATTCTTTTATCAAGTATCTACAAACGAGGGGGCGCGGTGGCTCAGTAGGTAGAGGTGCAGGCTGCAAGCCGAGAGGTCCTCGGTTCGAATCCCACCTGCGGCAACCGCGTTGTGTCCTTGGGCAAGACACTTCACCCCGCTTGCCTACATGGGGGCACGATGACGCTGTGTACTAAGGCGCACTGCACGTCGATGGTGCACATGTCTTCAACCAATCTAACCCTGCCTGTGCCGCGGTGCAGAGTTCAGAGTTACGATGTTGGGGAGCTGACAGCTGCTCGTCGTTGCTCGGTGGTTCTCTCCGGGTACTCCGGTTTCCTCCACCCGTAAAACTGTCACCGACATGATATGACCCTGGCTGTTAATGTGTCGTTAAACCCCCCCCCCCCCCCAAAAAAAAAAAAAAAAAAAAAATAATCTACAAACGAACTCCGAGTTAGTGACGGAACATGAAAACAAAAATAATAGAGAAAGAAAATTTACAGTGACTTTTATTTTTGTCCTTGAAAAGGGGACAAGGCAAAAATCTAACTATTATCCCAACCAGTCAAAGAAATAAGTTGAATACTTGCAAACAAAAACCAAAAATATACCGTTTTCTCCCATTTAAACGTTACGCTGCTAACGTCACAATACTATTTGTGGTCTGAATATTATGTCCTCATAACGTTGAAGCTCTCTGGAAAAAAACCTTCAAAAAATTGCCTGCAAAAATTATCTCTCCCTAGGCAATTACCAGACATTCCGAAATAGTTGCCAACTTGAATGTAGAGAGTATATTCCACTTTGGTGACAGGATGTTTAGTAAGTTGCCCGCTATTTTGTCTATTTGCTACGGCACATCTGGTTTCTTGCATTTAAATTTTAGAAATATTCATTTTGAGTTTTACCGATAAATTGCCAGTTATGGTCATGGATAGAAAAACAATTCTGTGAATCCCAATACTTTTAAACCCTCGAGAGTCATCGACGAAACCTTTGCTTGTACTTTTTATGCGTTTGAACAAGAGAGAACTGTGATGCACAATTCTGAGCTGAGAATTTTTAGTAATTTAGTCTCTCTGTGGAGTGGGAGCTATCCTCCAAATAATTTAGGCGAGAACGGTATTACGCCCGTGTGGTGTCCCAGATTCCATGGAAGTGTGTGATATCTTTCTTTAACCCTTTAACCCTTTAACCAACGCAGACGATATCAAAATTTATTTTTTAAATACCATTTTTTCAAATTTTTCAAAAAATTTCAACAAAACCATATCATGTGACCCCTCGTTGGAACGAGCTCGTTCCAACGAGGGGTCACATGATATGGTTTTGTTGAAATTTTTTGAAAAATAATATTTTTTCAACTACTGAATTTGAATATTACGCGGGCGGATGCGGCCGATTTGTTGGGTAAAGGGTTAACCCTTTACCTAACGAATCGCCCGCATCCGCCCGCGTAATATGCAAATTGAGCAGTTGAAAAAATTAAATTTTTCAAAATATTTCAACAAAACCATATCATGTGACCCCTCATTGGAACGAGCTCATTGAGCTCGTTCCATTGAGGGGTCACATGATATGGTTTTGTTGAAATTTTTTGAAAAATTTAAAAAAAATGATTTTTAAAATAATAAATTTTTATATCGTCTGCGTTGGGTAAAGGGTTAAACCCTGTTGGCATCTTCCATGCCATTATTTAGTTATATTTACTTCTATACTGGAGAATATGACAATATCAACAAGACAACATGTTGTGGATGCAGCAATAAGCTTACAAGCTTTTTCATTGCGCGCATTTTCTTTAGAACCCAAATCTAGAGCAACACTAAACCATGCGGAAAATGAAAATCCGTTCCGCACACATATGCCGAACGGAAGTCGTTGACGGACTATTTTTAAATAGAAGCGAAATTTCACTGGAATTTTCTACAAATCGTGCAATGCAATTACAATTAGTTATAGCTAAAATTCGTCCCCTGAGCTCCAATGTGTTATTTGTGCCAGTTGGCTGCTAGTAAGCATATAGAACACATTGGAACTCGTGGTACGAAATATACACGCGTTCCCCTCGCAGATTTGGTTTGCGATAGCATGTGTTTTTTTTGTTGGTTCAATTCAAATTTATTCGCTCATCAACCCGACATGGGTACATGAGGTACACATAACACATCTACTTAAAAATACTGGTGGTTTCATAATTTAGATATAAACATACAAATGACACAGTACTTTGTGATAATTAAATTGACTGAAGATAGGCATGCGAGTGGTGCATACCTAGACCTCGTATTGTCCCTTGAGAAGGAATGGATAGCTGTCAAATGACTTGCAGGGTGTTCTTCTAATAATTGTTTTTACAGACGGGAAGGCGTGTCATAAACACAGAACGACACACGCATGTTAATGGGTTAATCGGTATGACACTTGTGCCACTGCGGAAGGATAAAACTCCTAAATATCGATTAACCAATTCACACGCTTGTGTCGTTCTGTGTTTTTACTGCTCAGCTGAGCTATACATGTAGATCACCATTCTACACACCAAGCCAGAAAATAAGCAGACTGTCATCTGCAAATTGAGGTCCCCAGAGGGTGAATTTAGTGATGCTACCCTGCATAGCAGGCTAGCATCACTAAATTTATCCTCTGTGGACCTCAATCTGAATCAGGGTCTCAAAACTAAACAGAAAGAAGAAACGGGAAGGCGTGTCATAAACACAGAACGACACACGTGTGTTAATGGGTTAATCTATATGGCACTTGTGCCATCGCGGAAGGATAAAACTCGACGCCTGCGACCTCTCGTTTTATTCTTCCGCGCTGACACTCGTGCCATATCGATTAAGCCGTGTGGATTAAGCCATTCACACGCGCATGTCGTTCTGTGTATGTCTGACCGTTTCGACAGAATATACGGGAGTAACATCAATAGGGCGGTGCAGAACACCAGAGATAACAACTGGAGAATAAAGATGACATCACAGGAAGTAGCGAATACTGATATAAAATCACGAACGCTGTTTGATAAAAAGCGATTCCAAGGGTGTGCCTTCTCGAGATTTTATATCAGTATTCGCTACTTCCTGTGATGTCATCTTTATTCTCCAGTTGTTATCTCTGGTGTTCTGCACCGTTACGTTAGGTAATAGAGGAACAAGCCACTGCATACCACATAAATATAACAGCCAATAGAATATAAACTAATCTTATTCACCTTCAAATGCTTAACCCTTTACCTAACGTAACGGTCAAAACCGGCCAGCGCTAAACTCAAAAATCGCCAATTAATTTTCATTATTTTTTCATTTTTTTGTCTCAAAAACATAGGTTATGGCCCCTCGTTGGAACGAGCTCGTTCCAACGAGGGGTCATAACCTATGTTTTTGAGACAAAAAATGAAAAAAAATAGTTATTCAATAATTTTTTTTGCAAGTGTCGTCTGCTTTTCAGGTTAGGTAAAGGGTTAAACGATATGATGCCAATACCTAACCAATCTCATATCTGTTTACAGACCACCACGAGCATTGCGTTCATCTAATGTCCTAACACTGGCTCAATCTGAGTCCATGTTGAATACAGCAGGTGGTAGGATTTTTGCCAACGCGGCCCTTAGATACTGGAACTCATTACCCTATCACCTGAGGGAAAAACAGACTATTATCTCATTCAAATTGAACTTGAAAACACAGCTCTACAACAGCTCTACACAGCTGCTTTTCACCGTTTCGAATATAAGTGATTTGATGTAAAGCCAAAGAGCTCATACACGCTAAAAACTAAAGTGTTAAAAACTACACTTGAAGTGCTGTATTTAACACTTGCTAAGTGCTGAACTAGCACTTTGTTCAAGTGTAGATATCCCAGAACTTGACAGGTGTTACAATAATACCACTTGACAAGTGTAATGTCGCGACACTTAAAAGGAAACAACGCAGATGACGCGGATCAGGCTCTAATTCTCGAGCCTGATCCGCGTCATCTGCGTTGTGTCCTTTTAATTATGTACCCATCAAGCGCAAATCAAATTATGGACGATTATGGAAGAACCACCGAGGCTAGACACATGGGAAGTGCCATCCATTCAAGTTTCAGATGTCTGACGATTGTAATGTTTAAGTGCTTAAAGCATTGAACTTTGAGTGTTAAAATCAAACCCTAAGAGTTAGAATGGGTTTAACACCTTGAAAGTGTCAGTTTTAACACTTTAGTTTTTAGTGTGTATGTGGATTTTAGGCTTATAAATTATTTTTATTATTTATATCATTATTATTATTATTATTATAAATATTCATTATTTGTGTTGACCAATTAATTTTTTCAACGTACAGCCTTAATTAACCCTTTACCCAACGAATCGCCCGAATCCGCCCGCGTAATATGCAAATTGAGCAGTTGAAAAAATTTAATTTTTCAAAATATTTTAACAAAACCATATCATGTGACCCCTCATTGGAACGAGCTCATTGAGCTCGTTCCAATGAGGGGTCACATGATATGGTTTTGTTGAAATTTTTTGAAAAATTTTGAAAAAATTATATTTAAAATAATAAATTTTGATATCGTCTGCGTTGGGTAAAGGGTTAAGACTACACATTGAAAATATTGATTGGTCTACCCCCAAAAAATCACTAAGAGCCATCTTATGAAAGTATATACCACTCAAAGTTTGCTGAGAACCAAATATTTGACACGTCATTGTGAAATTTGCTTGTGACAGATTTGCGATATTTTTGGTAGGCATGATTGAGGAATGTATTGAGATGGTCCCCAGGGTTTACATTAGCTCTCTTGACAGGCAGACTTTTCGTGACAGCCATGGAAAGCATATACCCCTTGATTTTCATGACGTTTTCGTGTACTGTCTACATGTACATGGCATGTGTAGGGTATTCAGTCTTCATTTCAACACAACCCTTGTGATTTAATGATTGAATATGGCAAATGCAAATGTAAGAAGACATCTGTCTGAAGCAGAAATGTGGCGGGCTGTAGGAATGGTGGGGCAAGGGACTACCCATCGTCAGGTTGGTGAAGCCCTTCTTGTGCAACATACGGTGATGACCAGAGCCTGGGCAAGATTTCAGCAGTATGGCATACCAGTAAGACGGCATGGTGGTGGCGGAGACAGGCAACATCTGCAGCTGAAGACCGGTTTTTGATCATTCAGACCTGTAGGAACCGCTTTGTCACAGCAACTCAGCTTCGCAGTGGCCTCCGATCGAGAAGACCACGTATTCGCATTTCGCAGTGACCTTCAGAATGCATCCGGGGTAAATGTTTTGATGCAGATTACTCGTGCAAGGTTGCACGAAGGTGGCCGCCGATCGTGAAAACCACGTATTCCCATTTCGCTGTCCCAGAACCACCGCCATCACGATATGAATGGGCAATGGACCACGTTGGATGGACCAGAGAAAATCGGCGACCTGTCCTTTTTACAGATGAGTCAAGGTACTGCCTAGACCATACAGATAGGCGTTCTAGGGTATGGAGAAGACCAGGAGAGCGATTCCATGCAGTCAACATTGCTAAGCATGCCTGCTATGATGGAGGATCAGTCATGGTCTGGGTCGGCATAAGCTGGAATGAACGTACAGAGCTCTGTGTCCTTGAACGTGGTACATTGACTTCACAACGGTATATTGATGAGATCCTGGATGTTCACGTCAGATTGTATGCAGGTGCAGTGGGTCATAGATTCATTCTGATGGACGGTAATGTCCTTCCTCATGTTGCTATGCTGTCGGGAAGTATCGACAGAGGGAGGGGATTGAGCGTATGGACTGGCCAGCAAGATCCCCGACCTCAATCCAATCGAACATGTCTGGGATGAGTTGCAGCTTGCAACTTCAGCCAAGAAGTGTCCAGGAGCTTGGTGCCATGCTGGTCCAAGGATGGAACAACATCCCACAAAAGACCACCAGGAACCTGACAGGGAGCATGGGAATACGTTGTCAAAGCTATAATTAACAGTAATGGGTCTCATACTCGATACTGAAGCCATACCAGTTCGCTCCGTCAACTTTTTGGCATATTGAAAAAAAATTTCCGCTTTTACGAAAAATAATTTTGATTTTCATGATGTTGTCGTGTACACTGTCTACATGTACATGACATGTGTAGGGTATTCAATCTTCATTTCAACACAAACCTTGTGATTTATTGATTGAATATGGCAAATGAAAATGTAAGAAGACATTTGTCTGAAGCTGTAGGGATGGTGGAGCAAGGGGTTACCCATCGTCAGGTTGGTGAAGGCCTTGGTGTGCACCATACGATGATCACCAGAGCTTGGACAAGATTTTACCAGTATGGCACACCAGTAGTGGCAGGGACAGGGCAACACCTGCGGCTGAAGACCGGTTTTTGATCATTCAGGCCCATAGGAACCGCTTTGCACAGCAACCCAGCTTCAGAATGCATCCGGGGTAAATGTTTCGACTGTCCGGGCAAGGTTGCACGAAGGTGGTCTCCGATCAGGAAGACCATGTATTCGCATTCCACTGTCTCAGAACCACCGCAAGACACGATATGAATGGGCCATGGACCACGATGGATGGACCAGAGAAGATTGGCGCGTCCTGTCCTTTTAACAGATGAGTCAAAGTACTGCCAAGACAACACAGATAGGCGTTCTAGGTTATGAAGAAGACCAGGAGAGCGATTCCATGAAACCAACATTGCTGAGCATGACCGCTATAGTAGAGGGTCATTCATGGTCTGGGGCGGCATCAGCAGGGATGAGCGTACAGAGCCTTGTGTCCTTGAACGTGGTACGTTGACTGCACAGCTGTATATTGATGAGATCCTGGATGTCCACGTCAGTTTGTATGCAGGTTCAGTGGGTGATAGAGTCATTGTGATGGACGATAATGCCAGTCCTCATGTTGCCCATGCTATCGACAAAGGAAGGGGATTGAGCATATGGACTGGCCAGCAAGATCCCCTGACCTCAATCCAATCGAACATGACTGGAATGAATTGCAGCTTGCAATTTCAGCCCGTCCAGTCCACCCAAGAAGTGTCCAGGAGTTTGGTGCCATGCTGGTCCAAGAATGGAACACCATCCCACAAAGGACCACCAGGAACCTGATTGGGAGCTTGAGAAGGCTTTGTCAAGCTGTAATTAACAGTAGTGGGTCTCATCCTCGATATTGAACCCATACCAGTTCGCTCCGTCAACTTTTTGGCAAATTTAGTAAATTTCGTCTTTTACCAATAATATCCATTTTCCGTGGTTATCGTATTCAAAAGCTAAAAAATAATGTTAAACACAAATAAAATCTTATTTCTGTACTTAACTCATTCAAGATATAATTGAATAAAAAATATATGCTCTTTTCCTCACAATATTTCAACTAAAACGTAAAACAGGATGTACTTGGTGCTTAGCAAACTTTGAGTTAGTATATTATGTATCTGATGCGGGAAGCGGCTTAATGAGTTCAAAGTGTTAAGCTCCATTAAATTGTCATATCTTTAGCGTGTTTGTTTAGTTCCCTTGGGGTTCAACAACACTCTCAACAGCCGGGGTTATATCGTGCTGAAGAGTTTTACTGGTGGGGGAAGCCGGGATACCCAGAAAAGCGCTGAACAGGAGCGAGCAACTGTCAGATTCTCCAACTTACTGACCAGACGGGAGCTCGATGACTCAGTGGTTGCGGTATTGAACTTCAAACCGAAAGGTCCTCGGTCCTCGTCAGGGGTAACTGCGTTGTGTCCTCGCGCAAGACACTTGATCCCGATTGCCCAGGTCGGGCACGGTGGCGCTGTGTACTAGGGCGTACAGTTAAAACTAGAAGTCCTGTCATGAAATGTGCGCTTATCTATGCTTAATTGCGCGTACGAATTGGCATATCGAATGGCACCCAAAGCACGGCAGGTTACTCATAGCAAACACAGGCAATGTTTTTGCCAACGGACCCCCGGGTTACCCGGAGGTCCATTGGCTGAAACATTGATTGTGCACAGGCCATATGTACAGAATTTGGTAGCCTTACTATGGTCCAAACACGTAGATTAACGCGTAGATCGACGTGCTATTTTGCGCATTTCATGACAGGACTTCTAGTTTTAACTGTACTGCTCGTTGATGGTGAACTTGTCTCAAACCAATGCTAATCCTGCATGTGTGAAATTAGTACCTTGGGGAATCTGACAGTTGCCCGCCGTTGCTCGGTGGTTCTCGTCGACTTTCTCCACCCGTAAAACTGTCCGACATGAGGTGACCCTGGCTGCCAAAAGTTTCGTTAAACCCAATAAATAAATAAATAAATAAATAAATAAATAAATAAATAAATAAATAAATAAATAAATAAATAAATAAATAAATACTAAGCAGACAAAAGCATAGATAGAAGGCAAGTGTATCTACGACGCGCAGTACGCCTTGGTACACAGCGCTGCCGTGCCAGCATATGGACAATCATGATTAAGTGTCTTTCCAAAGGACATGGCGGAGATGGCGCGGGTTAGAATCGACTCGTCGACCTTTCGGTTTAAAGCCCAACGGTCTAACAATGAGTCACCGCACTCCCATCAGATCATTAGTCAAGGAAAACTAGGTGTACAAAAATGAGGTCTTCTTTTCCAAAATTTGTCACGATATTTCACTGGTTGTATTACAGTCTCTGCACCGCAAATTGTTGTGGTGGATCGAGCAATATTCCCAGTACCACGGACTGGTACTAAAATGTACACTAATATTCGCACAAATAGATCGCGTGTCACGCCTGTTAAAATTAATGTTTAGAGCCAAACATATGAGTTTCAAAGGGTGTGTCACTCATATGTTTTGAAGAGACACTTCTATCACTAAAGCTATATGTATCTGTAAATCATTATACCGTGCATATCGGCAGTTGCCCATTATGCAGAACACAAAGGGATTATGTATTCAACCCAAGCATATCTAAGCGACTGTGAATGAAATCCAAACTGCTGTTGAGGCACTTCTCTGAATGACCTTTGTAATTCGACACTTATAAAGACTCCACAATATAGTTCTATGCAGGTAGTAAATTGACCAGTTTGAGTTGCCATTAATACTGTCATTATATGAAATTGTATTCTACAGGTCTGCCAGTCAATTTCAAAGGTGATAAAATACAAATATGTTTGCAGATAATGAGTAGCACAGCTTTCAGTTTAGATCAAAAGCACATACATTATTGCCTGTCATAAATGTCGATGGTGGCTGAAATAGTGCCCTGTGAACCTCAAATTCCGGTGTAACAGGAATGGAAGTTCGTAGGAAAATTAGTAGCTCTGGACTATTATTCCGCGGAATTATAGTCCTAGGTCTAACATTTCTAGGAATAGTAGTCCGGCGGACTACTATTCCTAGAAATGTTAGGCCTAGGACTATAATTCCGCGGAATAATAGTCCAGAGGGACTAACGTTCCTACGGACTTCCATTCCTTTTACACCGGCACTAACTTGTTCCAATGACGGCTACAAGCTATCTTCCAGTGACAGAAACCCATATTTGGGCGTTGTTATAAAATGTAGGTGTCCTGAAAAAGTTTTCATATTCATTGTATTTTTTTTAATATTCGGCCAGTCGGTTAATATGATTTTGTTTTGTTACAGTACATTGCAGAATGCAAGGGGACACCATGCATTATATTATAGCAAAACACTACGAAAATAGTCTCACGCAGAACAAAGATAACCTAACAACATTACGTCACCAATGGAAAAGATTCCATGTTATATCAATTTGTAATATGTCCCTTAAGTGCATCAATGCACTATCTGCAGTACATCACCAATAAAAATGCCATGTTATATCAGTTTGTAATATGTCCCTCAAGTGTATCAACGCACCATCTGCACTACGCCGCCAATGGAAAAGATGCCATTTTATATCAATTTGTAATATGTCCCTCGAGTGTATCAATGCACCATCTGCACTACGTCACCAATGGAAAAAATGCCATGTTATATCAATTTGTAATATGTCCCTTAAGTGTATCAATGCACCGTCTGCACTACGTCACCAATATAAAAAATGCCATGTTATATCAATTTGTAATATGTCCCTCAAGTGTATCAATGCACCATCTGCACTACGTCACCAATATAAAAAATGCCATGTTATATCAATTTGTAATATGTCCCTTAAGTGTATCAATGCACCGTCTGCACTACGCCACCAATGGAAAAGATCCCATTTTATATCAATTTGTAAATTGTCCCTTAAGTGTATCAAGCACCATCTGCACTACGCCACCAATGGAAAAGATCCCATTTTATATCAATTTGTAATATGTCCCTTAAGTGTATCAATGCACCATCTGCACTACGCCACCAATGGAAAAGATCCCATTTTATATCAATTTGTAATATGTCCGTCAAGTGTATCAATGCACCATCTGCATTACGCCACCAATAAAAATGCCATGTTATATCAATTTGTAATATGTCCCTCAAGTGTATCAACGCACCATCTGCACTACGCCGCCAATGGAAAAGATGCCATTTTATATCAATTTGTAATATGTCCCTCAAGTGTATCAACGCACCATCTGTACTATACCACCAATGGAAAAGATGCCATTTCATATCAATTTGTAGTATGTCCCTTAAGTGTATCAATGCACCATCTGCACTACGCCACCAATGGAAAAGATCCTATTATATATCAATTTGTAATATGTCCCTTAAGTGTATCAATGCACCATCTGCAGTACATCAACAATAAAAAAGATGCCATGTTATATCAATTTGTAATATGTCCCTTAAGTGTATCAATGCACCATCTGCACTATACCACCAATGGAAAAGATGCCATTTTATAGCAATTTGTAATATGTCCCTCAAGTGTATCAATGCATCATCTGCAGTACGCCACCAATGGAAAAGATACCATTTTATATCAATTTGTAATATGTCCCTTGAGCGTATCAATGCACCATCTGCTGTACATCACCAATAAAAAAGATGCCATGTTATATCAATTTGTAATATGTCCCTTAAGTGTAGCAATGCACCATCTGCACTACGCCACCAATGGAAAAGATCCTATGATATATCAATTTGTAATATGTCCCTTAAGTGTATCAATGCACCATCTGCAGTACATCAACAATAAAAAAGATGCCATGTTATATCAATTTGTAATATGTCCCTTAAGTGTATCAATGCACCATCTGCACTATACCACCAATGGAAAAGATGCCATTTTATAGCAATTTGTAATATGTCCCTCAAGTGTATCAATGCATCATCTGCAGTACGCCACCAATGGAAAAGATACCATTTTATATCAATTTGTAATATGTCCCTTGAGCGTATCAATGCACCATCTGCTGTACATCACCAATAAAAAAGATGCCATGTTATATCAATTTGTAATATGTCCCTCAAGTGTATCAACACACCATCTGCACTATACCACCAATGGAAAAGATGCCATTTTATAGCAATTTGTAATATGTCCCTCAAGTGTATCAATGCATCATCTGCAGTACGCCACCAATGGAAAAGATACCATTTTATATCAATTTGTAATATGTCCCTTGAGCGTATCAATGCACCATCTGCTGTACATCACCAATAAAAAATGCCATGTTATATCAATTTGTAATATGTCCCTCAAGTGTATCAATGCACCATTTGCACTACGCCACCAATGGAAAAGATACCATTTTATATCAATTTGTAATATGTCCGTTGTTTACATACACTGTTTTGTCATTTAAATTCAATGCTTGGATGGGTATTTCCACGCTGTGAATATTGTGAAAAGCCGCTGTCTCATTTGATACGAGATCAAAATACTGGAAATGTAACAGTATTATTTATTTCCGACGAAGCAAATGGTGAATATATTTTAAAAGACTATCCCTTTTCTATACCACGAGAGTAAAAATATTTTAATCACTCTGTACGCAGTTCTTTGACGCAACCCACTTTTTAACCAACAAAGTTAACAAGGAGATTTTCCGTCAGCCTTTTGGTCAGGTCCTTCGAGTAGTTTTGGTCGGATCCGAACTTTTCTGTAAAACACTTCAATTAACTGTCTCGCTCACTCACCAATATGGCCGTCTATAGCACGCTGGATTCAGAGAAACTCGCCTTTTCTGTCCACGGGTTAATAACTAGGCGGATGTACCTTTCATTTTGTTGGTTCGCATTCCGATTTGCTGGCTAGGTTTTGTTGACTGATCGAGAAACGCATTTTCATGTCGGTTTTTAAAGCTTGTTCGCCTCTGAAGTTCTTCAAGTCATTGGCATATCCATTCCGGAGTGCAACAGAACGACATATGTATGCTATGGCATTGCAGATGTCGCATTGTTGTACTCAAGGAACGACATTTTGTTTGGTTATCACTTCCCATGGTAATGTGGTTCAAGAATGTAAATTTGAGCACCATCTTTTACTTTGTCTCATTCTAAAAATTGATGCACTTGTAACCAGTAGTTATGAGTACCCTGTGATCCATTAACAATTTGGGGTCACGTTATGGGCAGTTTCATAGTTAACAAGAGCTGGACTTTCGTCCGGTGCATACCCCCACGTGGTATACCGCCTAGTGTGGGCATACCTATGGTCAACAAATATTATTTATGAATATTCTCGTATGGACTGGCGGACGGATGCACAGATGGACGGACGCAATCCAGTATACCCCCTCCCCATTTTCTTCGAAAGTTTTCAATAATTTCCAAGTCAAAAGGTATGGTAAATTGTTTGGTGTTTGGATGTTTTATGCAATGAGGCAGAAGCCTTTGTCATAGGCAAACTGCATGCCATCATATTTCACTGAAATCCGATAACCCCAACCCAGTATACCCCACCCCCCATTTTCTTCGAAAATTTTCAACAATGTCCAACAATTTCTAAGTCAAAAGGTATGGTAAATTGTTTGGTGTTTGGAAGTTTTATGCAATGAGGCAGAAGCCTTTGTCATAGGCAAACTGCATGCCACATTTCACTGGAAACCGATAACCCCAATCAAGTATACCCCCCCCCCCCCCATTTTCTTCGAAAGTTTTCAACAATTTCCAACAATTTCTAGGTCAAAAGGTATGGTAAATTGTTTGGTGTTTGGAAGTTTTATGCAATGAGGCAGAAGCCTTTGTCATAGGCAAACTGCATGCCATATTTCACTGAAATCCGATAACCCATACCTGACTGAGATACAGGCTGAACAGACAAATAATGTCTATTTCCTACAATTTCTAAGTCAAAAAAGGGGGATAACTCTAAAAAAGGAGAATGTGAGAAGTATCGTTGAATCCTTTTTTTAAAGCCTATACCATAAGCAGTGTTCATGGCAAATTTCATTGCAATAGAACATTCGATACCCGAGATACAGGCTGAACAGACAAAATTTTGGCTCGGACGGACACAATTTCAAAGTGAACAGTAATAAAAAAAAACGAGTGTGGGCATACCTATGACCAACAAATATTATAAAAAATAATAATTTACTTAAGTTATGAATATTCACGGAAGGACTCACTCACGGTCGCACAGACGGACGGACGGACGGACGGACGGACGTATGTAATCCAGTATACCCCCATTTTCTTCGAAAGTGGGGGTATAATTATTCACAAGAACCTTTGAGTTTCTTACATTTCTATCGCAAAACCTTCCATTGTAAATTCCCACAGTGCCCCCTAGCCCCCAGAGTTACTATGGAAATTACAAAAGTATCAATGGGCAATGGTTTCTTCTATAACTACTGTCACGTAGGCACCCTCCTACAATTTTTTACAAGGCAAAAACATCCTCGCAATCGCCGATCGTTTTTTATAAAACATTCTTTTATGTCCCGATACCAACCGCAATATCTTGCAGTGATTGTTCAAGGCCTCGTTAATTTTATTTTATATCGCCGGGCACGCGCATATGTCTACTGTCAGCGATTCTTATGTCCACCGTCAAGGAAAGCGTCTCGTTGCCATGAGCAACGGTTCATCGCAATGTCTTTTTTTCACTTGAAATCAACTGAGACAAATACATTTAACTGAAGTGAAATACACACAAAAGTACCATTATTACGTACAAAAAGATTAATTATGTAAACATGGGTAATTATTTATGAAACCGATTAGATTATAAGGTCTCTTTTCATTAATGTACTGTAACATAAACTGAAACAAATCGAGAGCATCTCGCCCCGTTGATTGCGTACGTAAACATTGAATAAAGGGAAATCACTCCAGTCTGTAATGATAAAAGTTGTTAACACCTTACCGAAACAACGGCTGCTTTATAATATTCGCTGTACAACAATTCAATTTTACTTGTGTAAGGACGGGACATATACGTTATTCTGTTTGTTGACAGGGGACATGGTCTCACGTTCCCTGCATGAAACATATATTCAACCTCGGCTGAAGCCTCGGTTGAATATACATTTCATGCAGGGAACGTGAGACCATGTCCCCTGTCAACAAACAGAATAACTTATAATGTCTGAAAATGAATTTGTTGTCGGCGTGCACATTTTTCGCGCCAATACAAATTGAATATTTACAACCTATTTCATTTATTATTGACAAAAAACAATTTTGTTTGTCGATATGGGAAAGTTGATACAGTGTGTTCCATTCTAGGTAAACACCATGACGTTTGCTGAAGTGAAAGCTGTTACGTTGTGACAACTAGAACGTCAGGGAAAAAATCGTCTACCGCGCCTCAAGCTGGATGACTGGACTTCAATCGATTACTGGGCTCAGCTTGGGGCGGGGCAGACGTAACGTCCCAGCAATCCAGTTGTATGGATATCAGTGATAACTACAATGACTTCTGTCTGCCAAAGATCCTCATCGGGGTACAGAGGAAATAAAAAAAACTACACAAACAAACTAACAGTTGATGGACTTTTCAGGATAATCTTCCGTACCGTAAATCTGAATGGAGTTGGAAACCTGCTAAATATGAAATAATCGTTTGCATAGAAGGTAAATACTCAGCGACAAAAGGCGAAGAACACAATAAACCCCTAGCACCTGTAAACCCCGATTTTAATATCATCTTCATAAACTAAACGAATGAAGAACCATAGGAAAGGGAGTTTATTACACCGTGAGATCTGTAGGTACAAAGCTGTTCTTTCCAATATATGCTTCGTGAGAATCACGCTCAGTTTTAGCCCAGTGTTCTGTGCTGTTAAGCGATAACGCTTCATTTCACTGCGTGGTAGTGTATCAGCTTTGGCGATGACACGGTCAACCCGCTCAGATGTCACGCACTTCCTCAAGAAACTGTACGAACTGGGTGAACTTCCAGATAATTCTTTTCTCTGCACAATAGATGTAGTTTCTCTCTGCACAAACTAGTGGGTTATCGCCCACTATGCAGAACCTTTGCGTAGCATTAGTTACTCCATTTCACCAAGACCTTTTCAGCCTTTCCCGAAAACAGTGGGTGCTCATTGAGAATGATCCGGCTTTATCAGCTATATTCCACACGCCTTCTGTCGTTGCTTTTAAACGGCGTTCGTTTTCGTCTGCAAAACATAGCTTACAAGTCCCGTTGGAACGAGCTAGCTCGTTCCAATGGAAATTATAAACTATGTTGTAAGCCTAGTGAGAGTTGCAAGCTATTGTCCTGCCAACCTCAATATATCAGTTCCGAACTTGCTGGCAGCCAAGCCTGGAAGGTCGTTTGTGAAAAGTGTGTCGTGAAGCCTTCACGCCAATTCCTTCCACAACACCAATACTGGAGAAAAAATCAGATTCTTTGCCGAGCTAACTGCAAAACTCCACGGTGGTTTACCTTCTTCAGTGTGGTGCAATTGAAATTCAGTACGTTGGCAATCTTGTACTGTATTTTATCAACGTGTGAACAATCACGACTCATTCAAAAAGATGGAAAGTAACGGCGTCACCACACGACTTTGAATGTTCACAGGTCACCAATTCACTTCATTTCATACATTTATTATTGACCCCAAACCTGATTGGACTCTCACTTAGTGTGTTTCTCAAAAACATTTTGTGTTGAACAGCTTTGTCCCTGGACAGTTCTCGGTCTTAACAGACCTTCCATTGATTCTTGATTTCTGAGGAGCTTTAGGGAGATATATCAGTCAGAACGAAATTTAGAGAAGCTCATCTTCAAATGTTCATCAACTGTACATTGTGTATATGGTGAAGGTCTTCGGCAGATCGAAAGTTTGGTAGCAGATTGTTTGGCGTTGATTGGCGCTTAATAGCGATGAATATGTACACATGTTAATTCACTTTTTATGACCGTATACCATCAAATGAGCGAATACTTTGTCATTTCTTTTTCAGTTCACAAGCCCTGGTCTGTTAGTGATTGACTCTGTTTCGTCTATACTATCTATCCCCCGTCAGACACTTTATTCTGGTTGCCTACATAGGGGGCACCATGACGCCGTGTACTAAGGCATACTGTACGTCGATGGTGCACATGTTTTCAACCGCTGACCGCTGTACCCCTGCTTGAGCTGAGTTTGAACAGAGTAGAAATGTTGAGGAGCTGACAGTTGCTCGTAAATGCTCGGTGGTTCGCTCCGGCTTAATCCACCTGTAAAATTGTCACGGTCACGATTAACCATTGTGCATAAGTATGTAACCTTAAACATAAATAAATAAATAAATAAATAAATAAATAAATAAATAAATAAATAAATAAATAAATAAATAAATAAATAATACTAACTTTCATTCAGCCTGAAGCCCAAGTTCGGGTCGGAAAGAAGGCTGAAGTAGGAGAAATACACTGAGCCGAGGGAAGGTAGGCATCAGTGGCCAAACTGGTCCAGTGCAGAATTCAGTAGCCCAGTGTAACTTTATTCACATTTGCAAATATACTTCTCAAAGTTTGCTAAGCACCAAATATTTGACACATCAATGTGAAATTTGCCTGAGACATATATGAGATATTTTTGGTGGATATGATTGAGGAATGTATCGAGATGGTCCCCAGTGTTTACATTAGCTCTCTTGACAGGCAGACTTTTCGTGACAGTCATGGAAAGCATGTACCCCTTGATTTTCATGATGTTTTCGTGTACACTGTCTACATGTACATGACATGTGCAGGGTATTCAATCTTCATTTCAACACAAACCTTGTGATTTAATGATTGAATATGGCAAATGCAAATGTAAGAAGACATTTTGTCTGAAGCTCTAGGGATGGTGGAGCAAGGGGTTACCCATCGTCAGGCTGGTGAAGGCCTTAGTGTGCACCATACGATGATCACCAGAGCTTGGACTAGATTTCACCAGTATGGCACACCAGTAAGACGGCATGGTGGTGGCAGGGACAGGGCAACGTCTGCAGCTGAAGACCGGTTTTTGATCATTCAGGCCCATAGGAACCGCTTTGCACAGCAACCCAGCTTCAGAATGCATCCGGGTAAATGTTTCGACTGTCCGGGCAAGGTTGCACGAAGGTGGTCTCCGATCAAGAAGACCATGTATTAGCATTCCACTCTCTCAGAACCACCGCAAGACACAATATGAATGGGCCATGGACCACGTTTGGATGGACCAGAGAAGATTGGCGACCTGTCCTTTTAACAGATGAGTCAAAGTACTGCCAAGACAACACAGATAGGCGTTCTAGGTTATGAAGAAGACCAGGAGAGCGATTCCATGAAGCCAACATTGCTGAGCATGACCGCTATGGTAGAGGGTCAATCATGGTCTGGGGCGGCATCAGCAGGGATGGACGTACAGATCTTTGTATCCTTGAACGTGGTACATTGACTGCACAGCGGTATATTGATGAGATCCTAGATATCTACGTCAGATTGTATGCAGGTTCAGTGGGTGATAGATTCATTCTGATGGACGATAATGCCAGTCCCCATGTTGCCCATGCTATCGGGGATTGTCGACAGAGGAAGGGGATTGAGCATATGGACTGGCCAGCAAGATCCCCTGACCTCAATCCAATCGAACATGACTGGAATGAGTTGCGGCTTGCAATTTCAGCCCGTCCAGTCCACCCAAGAAGTGTCCAGGAGCTTGGTGCCATGCTGGTCCAAGAATGGAACGCCATCCCACAAAGGACCACCAGGAACCTGGTTGGGAGCATGAGAAGGCTTTGTCAAGCTGTAATTAACAGTAATGGGTCTCATCCTCGATATTGAACCCATACCAGTTCGCTCCGTCAACTTTTTGGCAAATTTAGTAAATTTCGTCTTTTGCCAATAATATCCATTTTCCATGGTTATCGTATTCAAAAGCTAAAAAATAATGTCAAACACAAATAAAATCTTATTTCTGTACTTAAATCATTCAAGATATAATTGAATAAAAAATATATGCTCTTTTCCTCACAATATTTCAACTAAAACGTAAAACAGGTAGTTGGATATACTTGGTGCTTAGCAAACTTTGAGTAGTATACTATTGTACAGGAGAGTCTTATATTGATATATTTGCAAACAGTCTGATGTTTAACCCACTAGGAATCGTCCGCGTATTATACAAATTGTGAAGAAAAATCTTTTTTTTTAAAAATTCATTAAAATTATATCGCGATCCCCCATTGGAACGAGCTCATCGAGCTCGTTCCAATGATGTTTCACATGATATGGTTTTGTTGACATTTTTAAAATAATTTAAATAATAACTTCTGAAGGGGTTAAACAAGTGCATTATTTAATCGTAGCATATGTACAGTAAAAGTGTCTCCACCCTGGTTTTCTCGGCCACTGGCCATTGGTCAAAAGAGCAATTAAACACAATGTCCATGAAATGTAAAATATTTATAAGACAGTTTCGAAATAAAGATATTTCAATAAAACAGATCCGATGGGTGGTTCGCTTCGAATAGCTATTGTACTTCCTGAATTTCAAGTTCAGTGAAATCGAATAAAACATTCGATTATTAAATCGGATCATAGAGCGGAATGTACCACGACAAATCGTATAGATCAATATAGCTTACGTCTACTGTTGTATGTGAGTGACAATTAAAAAATATAAATATAATCAGAAGAAGTAATTATTATCTTAAATGGTTTATTCAACAGGCTATTAAAACGATTAGTCTGGGTTTACTGTGTAATCAAATAACTTTCAAAATGGCATTCTAAACAACACGCTCTACAGGCCAACCACGTGCATCTAAAAGCTTATGTGTTTTGGCCATATCGTCGTGTGAGAACTATAAGGTTCTATCTTCCACTGGAAGATAGAACCTTATGGTTCTCGCACGACGATATGTAGTATCCCGTGATGCAATGCATTTACTGTTGCATATTTGTTTGCAAGAAGGCGTTGTGCAGTTATCGGTGTGACATAACCGCTATCAAATGCACGGATGAGACAATGTCGAAGGCAAAGTCAATGAAAATTATACACCCTTTTACCTTCTATGTTGTATTGGTTTTTATTACACGGCCCCAGTTCCTTATTTACAAATCCGTAAGGAACACATGCTCCATTCGGATTTTCCTTGACAGATTATCCTACGTCATGGATTCATCAAAAGAACTGAACTCCATAATCGGCCAATCGAAACGTCGAATTCTGACCAAGCTCAATTCGGAAGCTCCGGTGACAGTCGATGAATCGAATGTCCACTGGAAAATGTTTTTGTTCAAATCCACCAAAATTAACGAAATTATATTTATTCAATAAATGGGGAGTAATTTTTTAACACTCAAGTTCTGACTTTGCGGCGAATATCTCTCAGCTAATTTCTTAAAAAATATAAATAGATAACCTCTTGGACACAATGTTCATTTACAGTACAGGGAGAGTGTATTATCACTAAATCACCCGGAGAGTGGAAATCCACCCAAGCGATAATTGCAAATTTATTGTAATTCATAACAAGCACAAGCAAAGTTCCAGCCAATGGACCTCCGGGTTAAACCCGGAGGTCCATTGGCTGAAACATTGCTTGTGTTTTTTTGTCCATATATATGGAATTTGAAAGTGATACTTTGGGTGATAACTCCACTCCGAGGGTGATTTAGTCACAATCCACTCTCCACGTACTGTATATTGTCTGTTTACGTGGCGATCCACCACACGTATTTGCTGATCACACCCGAGTTTTGTTTGTATTTCAAGCAGACGTCAGAACTGTCAAATTCTAATAAGACCGAATTATTAAATTAATGGAATCTATGTCACAGAGGCGCGTAAGAAACACAGAACGCCATGACGGGAGAATGCGTTCACCAATACGACATTCATACAATCGCGAAAAGATAGAACTCGTGGCTGCACCTCTCGTTCTATCCTTCAGTGTTGGCACTCGTGTCGTGTTGACGAGCGCATTCACACGTCGTGATGTTCTGT
Organism: Pictodentalium vernedei; assembly: GCA_031216915.1. Lineage (NCBI taxonomy): Eukaryota > Metazoa > Mollusca > Scaphopoda > Dentaliida > Dentaliidae > Pictodentalium > Pictodentalium vernedei. The sequence continues at coordinate 37,220,851 of CM062290.1, forward strand.
GTATATATGCTCGGAATACCTGCACAAACCCAGGCCGAAGCTTTAAACACGTGCTAAAAAGGTCTAGAAGATGTCATACCAGTTGTGATCCTCACCCACCACCAGTTTTTGTCGTCCGCAACTTTAAAAGGAATTTCCCCCAAAAGAGTTCAGACATGTCTGGTTTCTTGAAGGTTCTTTTTGTGTGCTAACCTTTTCGCATATTTTTCCCTTCGCTCCGAGAATGGAGAATAACAATTAATATCGAACCACAGGTCGTTTCATATCCGTGAAAAGAAACCATAATATGTTTTTTTAAGACGTTGTAAATCCAAATATGGAACTACTGGACATGGCGGCTTGCATGCCAGCACTTGCAATCATGACGTTATGGAACTTTTTTTTAAAATTTCTTCATGACATCAGCTGTGAAAATGGCTAGCAGACGCAAGGGAAATAACAGTAAAATGTCTTATTCTTCAAGATAATGAAAATCAGCACTGAAAAAAAAAATCCCATACGAATGCAGCGAATACAAAGATAGAGAGCAAAAATATGTTGAAAACATTCATTTAAGCCTTCATCTGGCATGGCTGGAATACGACACCTGCAAAACTTTTTTCTTGTATAACTAAAGTGTTCGTTTTCGCCTCCAAAACATAGCTTATAAGTCCCATTGGAACGAGCTAGCTCGTTCCAATGGGAATTGTAAGCTATGTTAAAAGCTAAAGTCTGGTGGAAGTTGTAAGCTATGTTGTAAGCTAAAGTTTGAAGAGCGATCTTATTGTAAATAGATCTAGCACGACATGTTCATGTTGTTGTGTAGAAGGATTAAGTCAACCGACTAGCAACCGTGTTTGTGCTTTCATAAAATAGAAATAACACGATTTTCTAGGGCGTTCCCACTTCATAATTGGACCTCTACCGGTGATAAGGAGATCAACAACCCTTACCGATCCCCACAAAGCTGAGGATCGTTACTGACCGCAACGTTGTTGATAACTAATGTTGATCAGAAAACGAAGTGCAATTCCTTCGAAAACCACGTGACTGTTGCAATCGCGAATAGACGATATCTGAATGTTTAATTTGATTTTCGCAACTCGAACCAAAATACATTTGATGGAATATTTTCTCAACGGTTTAATTTTTTACCCGACCAAATTGAAATTTCTCGTCCATTCACCAGTGTTGTTCACAAATTTTCTCCCAAACACCTTGTATGACTCGTAACGTAAAGTACCCTGTTACATGTATGTTCAGTCAGTGGTGGCGCCAGGGGGGGGGGGGGCAGGGGGAGGGGTCAGGGGGGCCACATGTAGCCCCCCCCCCCCCGTCGGCGAGGTCCAGCCCCCCTGTCGGAGATTTTTAGTCAGTCCGTCGGAGAGTCTCGTAAACCCGACTTCACGAGAAATTTCCGACAATCGAATGTAGATATCTCGTCTTGTCAGTCTCGAACCCGTGCAGCACTGGAACTTTGATAGAGAATAGTAATTCTCACGAAATTCCTTAATGTCGTTCGTCAAACTGGCTTTATAGATGAAATATTTCCCGACCTTATTATAATATGTTTACTTTAACTCTTTACCTAAGGTAACGGTCAAAACCGGCCAGCGCTATTCTCAAAAATCGCCAATTAATTTTCATTATTTTTTTCATTTTTTTGTCTCAAAAACATAGGTCATGACCCCTCGTTGGAACGAGCTCGTCGAGCTCGTTCCAACGAGGGGTCATAACCTATGTTTTTGAGACAAAAAATGAAAAAAAATTAGTTATTCAAGAATTATTTTTGCAAGTGTTGTCTGCTTTTCAGGTTAGGTAAAGGGTTAAATAATCAACAAACATACTCAATTTGCTTCTATTTTGGTTCTCCAATTTACCAATTTTCACTCATTTTCCTTCGTTTGGGAGGTCAAATGTTATAGCCCCCCTGTCGGAGAGGTGCCCTCATCCACCCTCTGTAAATGGAATGTGTTGAAAACTACTAATGACTGGCAACTTTTGTAAAACTCTAGTTAGTTAAAAAATACTCTCATTGCATTCTGTCTGTAAAAAATTCATCATGGGATTGAAGATCTATCGACCTGCAGATTCAATGACGTCTTCCATGCATCCTTATCCTAAAAACAGTAGGTGCTGTGCGGTTCTATTTTCCTCGGTTTTCCTCGAGAGCTCTGTATTTCGTGTTAGTGTTGTAGAACAATTTTACCCATAAGAAATTGGTGAAAAACGATTTTGGTGCCATTTTAGCGAGATAGCTTTCGGGAATTACGTATCCAAAATCCATCTTGGGGAAAATTTTCTTTTGGCAAGTGAAATGAGGGCATGTTTTTTGTGCGGAAAATGTCAATTTTGCTGATGATACCACGTATTCGTGTGACAAGTTAGAAACATTAAAACATTTAAATTCTTGAAGGATTACACGATTAAAACTAGAAAAATATAAAGAGTACCTTTGTTAAGAATTCGTAGATTGACAGGCAGTCTCTGTCGTTTTAACAAGAAGTCTCCAAATCCAGATTGTTCGTGAGTGAGAAAAGGTTCCACAATATACAGGAGGACATTTAACGTGTCAATGTCTCTTTGTATAGTCTTGTAACGGGTGTTTTTTTCACTGACGAGTTGTTCCCGAAGAAAATGTTTCAGTGACCCGTTATCGCTCAGGAATACAACCCATTCTCTTATTAAACATTCACTGTGTCCTTTCCCCTTGTCTCGCCCAGCCTCTCTTAAAATAATCGTTGACGTACAAGTCAGAAACAAGTCACCAACGTCCATTTTGGGAATTTATAAAAAAATACGCCTAATTGAATTTTGCAGTTTCGTTTTCCAAATTGCTGCTCTCTATCTAAAGCGAAAAAACAGCTTTTAGGGAGTTGTGTGACGGTAAGTTGTGGATTGTTCGGTTTATTTAGAGACCTGTGTTTTATTTATTAATAATAACTGTCTATTAATAATAGTTAACTATACATAAGTAAATAAAACATCACAGTTTTAACCCTTTACCCAACGTAACGGCCAAAACCGGCCAGCACTATTCTCAAAAATCGCCAATTAATTTTCATTATTTTTTTCATTTTTTGTCTCAAAAACATAGGTTATGACCCCTCGTTGGAACGAGCTCGTCGAGCTCGTTCCAACGAGGGGTCATAACCTATGTTTTTGAGACAAAAAATGAAAAAAATTAGTTATTCAAGAATTATTTTTGCATGTGTCGTCTTCTTTTCAGGTTAGGTAAAGGGTTAAAAACAATCAGCCATTTTGTTCTGTTTTTCTCGCGTAATCGTTCTGAATCACACAACGATAAAACAGCTTCGACACTTTGTTGCAAAATAGTGAATTCCATCCAAGGTCCACCAAGATTCTTCAATTTCTGAAACTTCTCAACGAAAATCTGAACGAAAAAAGGCATTTTCTCCTTGTTCATGGAACGCCACCCGAAATGCTGGACTTTGTGCTAAAGGTAGTTTGTGTTTACAAATATAAATAGACGCAAAACTCTTTTGTGCATGCAAAACATGCATTTGAGGTATTAATGCTTTCATTAAAATGTTGATCAACGGGTTGTGATGCATCAGTAATTAACATCACATCTAATGCAAAAATGGTTTACACCCACGTACAGACCAAAGTGCCATGAATTGAATACGGTGAAGTTTCTCTTTATGGTACAGGGGGAGGCCACCAAAAATTCGCAAGACGTGACGTGGGGGTGGGTGGGTCTCTTGAGTGCGCCAAAAATGTGCATTTCCAACTTGTGCAATTTTTGGAATTTTTTAAAAATATATCAATATATCAGCTAATATATACCATCATTTGTGTTTCAAACCTTAAAGATGATGTTGTACATCACACTGTTAACATAAATACAACATCAGGAGACTTTATATGTGAGAATATTGGGCTTAAACTGGGAAAATGTCACACGTTAGTAGGGGGTGGGTGTCTTGTTCGAAATATAGAAAATGTGCAGACAATATTTTGGGAACAATTCAAATGAAAGTTTGTTCCCGTATATATACACCTGCTCTGGTGAAGCCTATAATGAACAACTTGTCATTTGTAGATTGGGGCCCACAGCAGCCCACAGAGGTTTAAATTGGTGGTACCAGTTTAACCCTTTACCTAACATGAAAAGCAGACGACACTTGCCAAAAAATTACTGAATAACTATTTTTTTCATTTTTTGTCTCAAAAACATAGGTTATGACCCCCTCATTGGAACGAGCTCAACGAGCTCGTTCCAATGAGGGGTCATAACCTATGTTTTTGAGACAAAAAATGAAAAAATAATAAAAATTAATTGGCGATTTTTGAGAATAGCGCTGGGCGGTTTTGGCCGTTACGTTGGGTAAAGGGTCAAGAACATTATGAAAACCCCCTAAAGACAGCTGTGCCTACTAAGTTTATTTTGGATTTTAATGGGAGAGTGGGGGGGGGGGGGGGGTGTCTGAGAACGGTAGTAGAAAATTTGCACGTAGTGGGTGGGTGGGTGTAAAAAGGAGCCGAATAAAAAATAGTACGTCACGTCTTGCAAATTTTTAGTGCCCACCCCCCTTTTTATGTATACTTCAAATGTGTCTGGCTTTGTATCCTGCGTCCATTAACCCTATGGAAGCTGGTGGTATCTTCCATATCAGTTCAATGGCAGCAGTTGGTAGAGTCCATATTCTTTTTTGGGGGGCTGTACGTTGAAAGTATTGATCGGTCTACTACACACATTCACTTAGTATCCACCTCACGTGATGAAATTATGACGTATCATGTTGCTGGACCAGAAAAGCAGCCTCTCGGGTAAGGGGTTAAAATTCTAAAGTACAGCAATGTGATCACAAAGTCAACCTCTTTCTCGACCAGATTTGGATCCGAGCGCGATACAGTGGCATCAGTGCTTCGAGATTTCTCCCAGTTTACAGCTGATCTTCCAACCCACACTTTTTCAAGAGTGTGGAATGAAGTGGAGCCACTCGTTCAAAACTGATTTTACAACAGTTCTAAGTGACAGAATACTCAGCTCATAATCTCTCAGTGTTGCTTGTAGAAACTCTGTATGCCCCGACTGAAGTAACCTTGTATGCCCTGACTGAAGTATGACCATGGTGTTGTACCTGTTGCTTTATTTTCCCATGGTGCAGCGGGTTGGATCCATAGTGAACCCTGGGGGCTTCTCAAGAGGCTTATTTTCTGGATTAGTACGAACGAACTTTTAAACACTTTGTGTAATCAGTGGCGGCGCTACGGGGGGGGGGGGGGGGCATTTGCCCCCCCCCCCCCAACGAAGGCTTTGCCCCCCAGTTGCCCCCCCCCAACCATCTCGCATGCATTTCCATCCACCCTCACACACAAACACATTCAGTCACTCTCTCTCACACACACACACACCCCTCTCTTTTTTTATTCCCAATAATTTCCCATACACACTTAGCCCAAAGCCTCAGGCTAGCTGATGAACACACCCAGGCAGTAGAGATTTAAAGACTCGGATGCAGATACTTATAAGTTATAATTAAGTTATGAGCCAACAAAGGCATGTCTATCCATATCTCTTGTCTAAAAAAATTCATGGATTGCGCATTATGACAGACGGGCATTATTTCCCTTGCACTGTTCAATTATTTGAAGTCTCTCTCTCTCTCTCTCTCTCTCCTCTCTCTCTCTCTCTCTCTCTCTCTCTCTCTCTCTCTCACGCACAGACCCACCAGACGCGGATCCAGGATTTTTTGAAAGGAGGACCGCTAATTACCATTACATTTAGCCGAAACTTGGACCCAAAGTCCGTAATATAATTTTTTGGTTTGGTACGTCCACAGGACGTACCAAACCAAAAAATTATATTACGGACTTTGGGTCCAAGTTTGGACTACCTCATAACAAAGTAATGATATGATCCTTTACGTATTTGCCCCCCTTCATGGGAGTCTGCCCCCCCCCTAGTTGCCCCCCCCCCCCCCCCCCACACACAAAAAAATTTCTGGCGCCGCCACTGTGTGTAATGAATTTTAAGGAAGACATAATCTGCCGTGAATATTATATTTAGCCTTTGTATATGGACAGCAGTATAATGAAAATGGAGTGTATTACTAAAATACTTTTATACCATGATTACCAACTCTACTATACATAAAAAGCCTATAACATAAATTTTAGCTTTATACACCAACCGTGGTGAACACGCCATCAATGGGATTTCAGTAGTTAAAATTTACACCTACAGTGGAACTACATCCATGTTGACTATTTGTGACCTCCACTTGAATGCAAACTTGTCTAAATTTATCACTCGTCGCCTCGCGAAGAGTGAAATGAAACCCACAATTATTTAGTACGTTTTTAAATGAGTTTACCATATAAAATACCCCAAATTAACAAACATGCGTTGCCTCATGTTAATAAAACACCTGTAACTCAAAATAGTATGTTATTATGTTATTAAAATGAAAAATGCCCGGTGATTTGCGTGTTTCTTTTTCCATTTCGCTTCGGCGATAAAATTGACAGCGGAAGTACCACCCACCGGTGTTCATGTAAACAAAAACAGATTCGTGTATTATTTAACATGCCAAGATTAAAGTGATGTGATCATATAGAAAATAGAACCCCCAGTTTATGCCATAAAATCTGCAGCGTGATCCGGGATTTTTTCGCCAGACGATTATGATATGTTTAGTGATGTGTATTGGAAGTTCTAGTTCACGTCTCCACGATCTTTTTCGTATCAAATTAATAAAAATATAGTACTTCGATCAAGGAAAATTGGTGGATGAAATTGTAATATTTTGAGTACTACTTTTGTTCATGTTACTTGTAGATTATCGCATACTGTCCTGCATAGGATGTTTTATGCTAATAAATGTTATGTTATGTTATGTTATGTTATAGTTGTTTCGCCTGAACGTTATAATGGTCGCCTTTGGGAAAATATTTTGTACTGTGATACCATATGGCGACAGCTGAGATTATCCGGTGTCGTGGGAAGAAAAACGAATAGAGAATTTCGACTGGAACGGGACTCAGTCGCGATCCAGTTGAAATTCAATGTTTGTTTTTGTAATCGCAATAGTGTTGAGTCTTTTTTCGCCCACACTCTGTTTACTCAAACTCTTACGAAAGGAAAGAGCTTAGAAAAGGTGTGTATGCACGGGAGAGGAGGGGGGGGGGCATTACATAGAGTAGAAGCCAAAACAGACTACTACGATTAACTCAAGAGACTGTTTCGCCTCACTTCTTCCCAGCGGTGTTATGCTTTCTATTTATCTTTTCTGTTAACCCTTTACCTAAACATAGGTTATGATCCCTCGTTGGAACGAGCTCGTCGAGCTCGTTCCAACGAGGGGTGATAACCTATGTTTTTGAGACAAAAAATGAAAAAAATTAGTTATTCAAGAATTATTTTTGCAAGTGTCGTCTGCTTTTCAGGTAAGGTAAAGGGTTAAATGAAAAATATACTATTTAATTTACTTACAGATTACTTTATATCTTTCATCACCAGATTTACATTATGTTTTAGATGAGAGGTGTGGAGAACATTCAATAATTAGACGTCAAAACGATCGGCTTACCGCCAACTGGAACCTAATTGGGAATGTGCAATACATTTTGAAATATTCAAAACACGTTTTAATCTACCAGATGATGAAAACACTGCAGTCACCAAAACGAACACACAAGTTTCCTCAAACAGGGATACTTGCCAAAAGCTGATAAGTCTGAAAAATGTATTTTATAACATTATTTTGATCTATTTATTTATTTTATTTATTAGGGTTTAACGACACATTAACATCCAGAGTCATATCGTGTCGGTGACAGTTTTACAGATGGAGGAAGCCTGAGTACCCGGAGAGAACCACCGAGAAACGACGAGCTGCCAGCTTCCCAACATCGTAACTCCGCACCGCAGCACAGACAGGGTAAGATTGGTTGAAGACATGCGCACCATCGACGTGCAGTATGCCTTAGTACACGGCATCATCGTGCCCCCATGTGGACAGTCGGGGATTATTTTGATCGTTGTATTGCTCGTTGAACCTTTTCCATGATGGAAGTTAACCCTTTACCCAACGTAACGAGTAAAAACCGGCAAGCGCTATTCACAAAAATCGCCAATTAATTTTCATGTAAAAACATGAATACGTACGCAATGCAATATTTTTTAAAGAAAATCGTAAAGCTAGAGTTGCATAATTAACCCTTTGCCCAACGCAGACGATATCAAAATTTATTATTTTAAATACCATTTTTTTAAATTTATCAAAAAAATTCAACAAAACCTTATCATGTGACCCCTCACTGGAACGAGCTCGTACCAACGAGGGGTCACATGATATGGTTTTGTTGAAAGTTTTTGAAAAATCATATTTTTTCAGCTACTGATTTGCATATTACGCGAGCGGATGTGGCCGATTCGTTGGATAAAGGGTTATTGGAAAATGTTTAAAAATGAACAATTATATTTCTGGAAAAAAAAATCAAAATTATACTTCTACCTTTTGTTTCATTCAAGACAAAACTGGGTGAGTTATGTGACTAACATTTAATGTTGAGACCATTTCACGTAAATGTCACTATGTTTGAAGATTTTGTCCGCCTTTCTCCAACACAAGAATCTCACCTCAACTTATCATATACCATTTTTGTGGGTTTTTTTTAGGTTTTTCTTCATGATTCAATCTTGATTTTACAATATTTTATTTTACTGTCCACCCGTGAAAATTTGAAACACACAGATTGCAATCCAATTGGGAAGGAGGACACTTCTGCGCCCTCATGGGCAATAATTTTAGTAGAAGTAAGAACTGATCTGGTGGTACAGAATAAGAAAGACACGCATTTTAAGCGGGTACCGGAATCATTCACAGCAACGGTCAGATATGGTTCCTTTTGTTTCCTTACCTAACGAAAATGTATTCAACATCCACTCAAAATGTATAGATAGCTTTTCAGATCTGTTAAACAAGAACAATTTGCGACTTGTTAACTCCCTGCACACTGATGTCGTAATATCTAAAGTTCAGAGTGCAAATATTTCCCATAATGCAACTAGAAATTTAACCAATTAAATCTTGTTTGACAGAGCTCAATGAGCTCTGTCAAACAAGATTGAATTGGTTAAATTCCCAGTTGCATTATGGGGAAAAATGGCTATTTCATATCTGGATATCTTGACATCAGTGTGCAGGGGGTTAATCTGAGGGCCAGGAACGCGATCGCTTAGTGGGTAGAGATGCAGGCTGCAAGCCGAGCGGTCCTCGGTTCGAATCCCACCTGCGGCAACCGCGTTGTGTCCTTAAGCAAGACACTTAATCCCAATTGCCCACGTGGGGGCACGGAGGCGTTGTGTACTAAGGTGTACTGCACGTCGATGGTGTACTTGTCTTCAACCAATGCTTGTGTGGAGTTAGAACGCTGGGAAGTCTTACAGTTACTCGCCGTTGCTTGGTGGTTCTCTCCGGATACTCCGGCTTCTTCCACCCGTAAAACTGTCTGACACGAGGTGACACTAGTAGTCGAGAGTGTCATTAAACCCCAATAAATAAATGAATAAATAATCTGAGGGCCATGCGAAACTTCGAAATTCGGTTCAATTCAATTCAAAGTCCTCCCGATGCTTCGACTCGACTCGCACTGTTTTTGAAACTTTCGAATTTTCGAGGTGATCTCAAAACCCTACAAGAGGTCTCCTCTTGATCTCTTCTTGTGTCATCAGGTCTCCTGATAACAGAAGAAGGATGTTCCGCTTCAGAAACTACTTCGATTCTGTTCTGGAATATTCCACTTTTTTAATTGACTTTCACAAACAGAGGCGTCGCTGTTGAATACAATATTCAGGTGAAGACGGGCAATCTTACAGTTGAAATTCGTCCATTTGCCACGGGCAGTATTCAAGAGAACAACGCCTTCATGGGACAAAGAATTAAGGTGTTTATTATACCTACACCTTAACCATTCGAATACGAGAGGCCTTTTCTCTGGCACACGTACATGATACGTCACACTTTCATCAAGGATAATGGCTGCTAAGTTAAAGTGTTGGGTGGCCCAATCAATATTTTTAACATGTTGCCCAAAGGCTGCACGTTCAAAATGTTAATTGGTCCTCCCCCTAATAATAAATAAACATTCTTCCAATTACTTCCATTGAACTGGCATGGAAGATACCACAAGAGGTCAAAGGTTAAATAAAGCCTAGATCGTTTGGAGTCGCCGGAAACGGGATATTGATGGCAGAATTCTACGATTTTAGCTGTTAACCCTCTGCACACTGGTGTTAAAATATCTAAATTTTAGGCAGAAAATATTTCCATAATGCAACTAGAAATTTAACCAATTCAATCTCGTTTGACAGAGCTCATTGAGCTCTATCAAACGAGATTGAATTGGTTAAATTTCTAGATGCATTATGGGAAAAAACAGCTTCCTGAATTTTTGTTATTTTGACAACAGAGTGAAGGGGGTTAAAGCAGGTAGTGTGGTGAGTCTGAAGACCGGGGAATGTAGGATTTTTATTTCTATCATGCACGCGGGAAATGAATACTTGGGTGAAGGCTGGCAATATTTACTAAGGTTGAAGGGTGTAATACTAAGAAGCAGCGAGATTCGATTCGAGATTCTATATGATTCAGTTCAAAATCCTGAGCCTGATTTGTTTTGGCCCGAAGTTTTAGATTCGCCTGGTCATATAAATCTGTCTCTGTGTCAGTCTGGAACCAAAATGGTTAACATACGAGATCAAATAACGAATGAATTGAAAACATATTCTCTGATTATATATCTCCATTCTAAAATTAATATCTGTGTCACTCGACTCGCGAATCCTATGACAAAAACGTATCATCATGTAAAATGAAAACCACCCTATTTGATCATGTCTCTTTCTTATAAGAAATTACTGTGTAAATACATTGGGTTTACCTTTGAGGTTCTAATTTGATACTTTACTCAAATAACCAGTGCAGTTCAAATATATTTACTACAGGTTTCTTGCTTGCATACCACTCCACACCTACACGATGTTGTTTATGCGTACGGTTCGCTTCATTTTATTGTCTTTTGCTTTAATTTTAAGGCGTTGTGAATTTTTTTTTGCACTAATCCATTTGTACTTAGATATAGATTACCTGTCACCGTTAGGTGAATGTTCGGAGATCATGCAGAAAGCAATTGCACCGTCGAGTCGCCTTTATAAAAAAAAAACAAATCACATTCGTTGCGATATATCATTAAAATCAGCTCACTGAGCCAGACTTGTCATTTTCAAAATTGCAAGAGAGCCATAATAATCCCAAAGTAGCCATTTTTGCTTCGCTTTAATCCATCTGATGAGTGCTATCTGTCTAAAAGGAGCACGCGCTGCCCCTTTTGTCCCATTAGCCCCAGGACAAAAAAATCAACAAACCAATATCATGTGGCCCCCTCATTGAAAGGAGCTCACCATAAGGGGGGTGAGGGGGGGGGGGGTGGGGGCACACGATATAATTCTGTTTAAATTGTTTGAAAAGTAATTTTCTTTTAAGTACTAAAATTGCAAATTATTCGAGCGGATGTAGCCGTTTCGTTAGGTAAAGGGTTAAAAACCCATCTGGTAATATAGCCTGTTCGCCAGTAACGGCTGATATCTCTAGAAATTACTCGGCACATCAGAGAAGACGAGTATCTCGGCTGGTCCAATTTTACAACATCGTAAACGGTACAAAAGATGGATGATACAACGGATAACCAGTCGTGGTGGAGAATAATGAATAACTTTTAAAATGTTGTAGGCTTGAATCACAACATTCGTCCATTTGCCGTGGGCAGTATTCGGAGATCAACGCCTTCGGGGGACAGAAAGTTAAGGTGTTTATTATTCCTACCCCTTTTGAACCCGTGTGGCCGCTTTCATTAAGTGGGATGGCTGATAAGTTTAAGTGTGGGTAGACCAATCAATATTAATATCAATATTAATTTGTTTACCCCCAAATAATATATATATATACTTTTCCATATCGCCCCTTGAGTTCCAATGTGTTCTATGTGCCAGTAGGCACATAGAACACGTTGGAACTCAGGGGACGATATGCTTCTATTGAACTGGCATGGACGATATCACAAGGGCTCAAAGGCAAAATAAAGCCTAAATCGTTATGTAGTCGCCGCAAATGGGATATTGAATGCAGAATTCTATGATTTTAGCTTCAAAGCAGGCTGTGTGGAAAGTCTAAAATAATGGGGATTGTGGGATTTTTGTTTTTATCATACACGCAGAAAATGATACTAAGCAACCGGTAGGCAAATCCACCCCATGCCATTAACTACAATCTTCGTCATTTGTACTGCGTGATGTACAGACAGCTATCCGTTGGTTGTCAATGGGCGACCTTAGTCAACAATGCTCTTTTTACGCCAGTTAAGGCAAACACGAGAAACAAACTGTTGGATTAAAAAAGAACGAAGGAAGAAGATATGACGAGCAGCGCAAGTAATAATCATGTATCATCGAATGTTGCACGATGCTCAAAGTTGGTTAACCCTTTACCTAACCTGAAAAGCAGACGACACTTGCAAAAATATATTTCGTCAATAACTAATTTTTTTTCATTTTTTGTCTCAAAAACATAGGTTATGACCCCTGGTTGGAACGAGCTCGACGAGCTCGTTCCAACGAGGGGTCATAACCTATGTTTTTTGAGACAAAAAATGAAAAAAATAATGAAAATTAATTGGCGATTTTTGAGAGTAGCGCTGGCCGGTTTTTGTCGTTACGTTGGGTAAAGGGTTAATATAATGATAATAAAGGGGTTTTGAGCGCCACTTTTCTTACATATGTGGGATTTTATTACATATGCGGTTGATTTTCTTTCACATTTGCAGTTTTTACATATGCAGGATTTTTTCACATATGCGGGTTGTACAGCTGAATGAAGCTGAATGCAAGGCCCATTCAACAACAGGGATGCGTTATCACCTGAATAGTCGCAGATTAGTTTTGTTTCGATGATGCTGAATTTAATTTGTTGAGCCGTGACTGTGGCAGATATCAAAAGAACAGATACAAAAAACGAAAGTGACACATGATGATGTATCATGTTGAATTCAATACGTTTTCACGATGTAACTGTGTACCAGTAACTAAATTTTTATGAGAACAGATCTCAAAATATACAGTTCTTGGTGATATGTTTAACAACGCTCTTTTTACGATTTCTCTCATCTCCACTGTATTGGTATGGAGCACGCTTCGGATACACCCCAAACTTTGATCGCCGAAATCAGCGGCACTTGATATATAGAGGTTATTACTTGGTTAGTCGAGATATCAGCCCGAGGTAACTCCATATCAGTCTCAGGTCGACTCCAAATCAGCCCGAGGTAACTCCATATCAGTCTCAGGTCGACTCAGACCAAAACAAATAATTACAAAAAGTGCTCAGATCTGTTAGTTTTCCAACAGTGTTATTATTGTTTTTTCATTCCTTCAACCAAGTCCGAAGTTTCCTCTTCTCACAGCTCAGCTCGGGAAGCTACGACGTTCGGATAGTTGAACTATCTCTTCTTTCACTTCGACAAATTCCCGTTTAACCCTTTGAACTCTAGTGGTATCTTCCACGCCAGTTCAATGGCAGCAATTGGAAGAGTCCATATTCATTATTAGTCTCCCTCCAACATGCTTTAAGCTACACCTTTCATATTTGGTACATGGATAAATGGTTCTGAGGGGATGATGCACGCTCAAAATTTTTTTTTTAAAATCCAAGATGGCGGAATGGCGGCCATTTTTCTTGTGTTTTTTAAGCTTTTTTTTCTCTATTTTCATGTTACCACCCCTCCCACCAACATGGTTCAAGCTGCACTTTGCATATTTGGCACATGGATAGAGGGTTGGGAGGGGAGATCGGCGTCATATCGACCGAGTTTGAAGTCATATCAGCCGAGATTGGTAATAGGTAATTCTGGGACAGGAAATCATATCTGATAAATAAATAAACATTATTACCACAGTTGTCAGGCACAAGGCTGTATATGCCATCTCGTAGGTCTGACTTGCATAGTTACCGAGACACGATACGCCACTTCCTTCCAAGCAACTTTAACAAGTGTGTGTTCAATACACAATCGGATTCACTTTACGTTCACAAAGTTAAGAGGGTGGTGTTTGATGATAAGCCTCATCAGTTCAAATAAACTGAAATAATCTTTTCGATAATTTCTATTTCGTTTGCTTTGCCGTTTCGAAGAAGACGGTATATATAGTAGAGTGTCGATTAGGGCCCTGTGAAGCTTAAATTTCGGATCGAATCGAAGCTGGCAGACAATTTCGTTTCTGGAATCGACCTCGAACCTATACAAATGGTAGATATTGCATCGTCTTACAAATCTCTACTCAAGTATTGTACTGTATGCACACGCGACTCGTCTGTTAGGGCAAATCAAACAAGTGAAATATTCTAGAACTGAATAAAAGCAGTTTCAGAACTTTAAACTCCTTGGATTCTTTTTCTATCATCATTTCTACTGTGTAGGACAACTCCCCCTCCCCTCCTGTACAGGACAACCTCTTCCCCCTCCCCTCCTGTACAGGACAACTCCCCTTCCCTCCTGTACAGGACAACCCCCTCCCCTCCTGTACAGGACAACCCCCTCCTGTACAGGACAACCCCCTCCCCTCCTGTACAGGACAACCCCCTCCCCTCCCCTCCTGTACAGGACAACCCCCTCCCCTCCTGTACAGGACAACCCCTTCCCCTCCTGTACAGGAAACCTGATGATAGAAGAAAAGTTGAAGAGGAGCCACCTGGTAGGATAGTGAGAACACGAACATGACGAATCGAAAATGTGCGAATCGAAACGAATCATCGGGGCGATTTCGGTTCGAATCGAATTTCGAAGCATTGCAGGGACCTGGTGTAGAATTTTGTTGTCGAAATGGAGCTCGGTGGTTATGGCATGGTACTTCAAACTGAAAGGTTCACGTTAGATCCACACCACGGTTTGCTGTGTTGTGTCCCTGGGCAAGACATTTTGTCCTGACTGCCCACGTGGGGGTGTACTTATTCGTACTGCACGACCATGGTGCACGTGTCTTCAGCCAATGCTGACCCTGCTTGTGCGGAGTTAGTAGGTTGGGGAGTCGGACAGTTGCTCGGTGGTTCTCTCTGTGCACTACGGCTTTATCCACCCCTAAAACTGTCCGGCACGAGGTGACCTTGGTTATCGAAAGTGTCGTTAAATGTCAATAAATGAATAAATAAATGCTTTTGTCGAGGGGGTTAACCCTTTACCCAAGGAATCGCCCGCATCCGCCCGCGTAATATGCAAATTCAGCAGTTGAAAAAATATTATTTTTTCAAAAAAATTCAACAAAACCATATCATGTGACCCCGCGTTGGAACGAGCTCGTCGAGCTCGTTCCAACGAGGGGTCACATGATATGGTTTTGTTGAAATTTTTTGAAAAATTTGAAAAAAATGGTATTTAAAATAATAAATTTTGATATCGTCTGCGTTGGGTAAAGGGTTAATTAAGAGGTAAATAAATAAGTAAATGTGGACCCCTTACGATTTAGTAAAAGCAATTTGTTTATTTTATCAAATTAGCCAGTGCATAACTTGTATGCAATCAAATTATCAATACAACCTTTTAATACAATGAAATAATTATAGTCCCGCAGCTAAAGTAACACGACTTTTTGTGGGATCAAAATTGAATCACGAGGAGAGAATGGAATCGAATTTATAAAGTAATGGAGATAAGATAACTCGAATGTCTCTCTTTCTTCATAATTATTCTTCTCGACTTCCTTGATCGTTGTCACTTTAAATGCAATGTTCTGTGGACAATTTTCTTTATGAAGAAGAAATCATGCCAAAAATGTCTTGTAATTGACATTGCTATTGAAAACTACAGTACGTGGAGAGTGGATTGTAAGAAAATCACCCGCGGAGTGGAGTTATCACCCAAACTATAACTTTCAAATTCTGTCCATACGGACAAAAAATACAAGAAATGTTTCAGCCAATGGACCTCCGGGTTTAACCCGGAGGTCCATTGGCTGGAACTTTCCTTGTACTCGTTATGCTTTGCAACAAATTTGCAATTATTGCTTGAGTGGAATCTCCACTCAGCAGTGATTTGGTGATAATACACTCTACACGCACTGTATGTTGTGAACCGTTGAGGGCTATTGGAATGGGGTTACAGCCAGTTTGACGAGGCTTCGAAAAAAGAAAGGTGCAAGCTCCATGAAGGCAGGTGCCCCTGTGGCAGATTTGATGATGGGAGGTGTGCATTTCAGGGAGCCTTCTGGGACAGAAATCTAGAACATCATTAGTATTCCGAAAGATTCCTTGAAGAGTGGCCCAATATAAATCTTTTATTCCCAAAGGTTTGAATTCTCACGGAAATGCTGTCCAACAAGAATTTTTACTGCAATCTCTTCCCAAAACACGTGAAAATATAATAATTATATTCTGTCTGAAGTACACGAATTGTGCCCTTTGCATGTTCTAACTCGGAAATGAAAAAAAACTGATTCGGGGCCATTTAACCCTCTCCTTGAAACAAATAACAGAGGGCGCTTGCAAAAAACATTTATTGAATAGTAGATGTTTTCAAGTTTGCCTAAAAACATAGCTTATGACCCTACATTTGAACGAGCTCAACGAGCTCGTTCCATTGAAGGGCCATAAGCTATGTTTTCATGCAAATACTAAAAAATAATAATATTTAAATGGAATATTGTGAATAGCACTGGCCGAGTTGGGCCGTTACGTTTGGTAAATGGTTAAATTAGCCCACCGAACGCTGGCTGTGTTTAGTGTCGGACTGTATTGTGCTTCTGCACCCAGAAGTCTTTACGGCCAATGAAATGTTTATAGGATAGATTGGGACATTTACCTTTTTGTTAACAGGGAATGCAATATATTTTGAATGTTAATTGTAATTTCCAGATCACGCGTTACGAAAGGTCTTCCTCCCTGGTATTTAGTATGCAATGTCACGAGTTCTGTAGTTCATTGCCGGATGTAATAAGTTTTATCAGTAAATCTTCTCCGGGTCTATTTGATGGAAAAGAAAAAATCCAGACCATTACCAGTCCGTGGTCTCCACAATCACTGTAATTAAGTGTTCCTCTTCCAGTACACTCGTAAATCAGCCACGAATCTCCACACAGAGTAAACTCTTTGGTGGTGGTGGGACGGGGTGGGGTGGGGGCGGGGTATACTTTGTTGCCCGACTTGTAGCTATCTAGCCATCCCCTTTTTGCAAATCTGGGGAAAAAAAACAAAGGGCCTAAAAGGAAAACTGCATTTTTGTTGATCTCTGCGTCGACTTCCGTTGGCCCAACAACCCAGGCATGCTTGCTGGGACCACATGTTTCTCACAAACCCGCAGATAGGGTGATGGTTGACTCTTATATGTCCTATTATATGTCCTAATTTGCTAACGTGAATTGCTGTCTGATCGTTGTGAAACAACAGTTTCCAGAGTGCTGGGATAGTGCTAGGATGGTCAGTCTCACTCGGAGATTCCATATATGGCGCTCGAGTTATTCTTCCCGTAAACGATTTTGCATGTGAAAACAAGAAACAATGGTTTCGAGCTTTGACAAAAAATGGTGTAAATATATCCGTTGCATGAAAGGACAGTTAGTCCTTTACTCAATCCTAACAGCAGACCACACTTGCAAAACTATTTCTAGAAGAACTAAAACGTTTCATCTTTTTGCCTCAAAAACATATGAAATAGTCCCCATTAAAACGAGTTCAACGCGTCATAAGCTATGTTTTCAAGGTAACATATTTTAAAAATAATAAAATTTGAAGGATAATGTTTTTATGGATAGGGCTTGCCGGTTATGATCATTACGTTAGGTAAAGTGTTAACCCTTTGAACCCTGATGGTATATTCTATACATATTCAGATTCATCAGCTGGTAAATAGTGTATTCGTTCCGTGGAGGAAGATCAATCAATATTTTGAACGTGCAGTCTTGCTGCTGCACGCTGTAATTCTTGATTGGCCTACCACACAAATTCACGAGCAGCTTTCTACTTTATGACCTCAGGTCGCATCACAATCGAGGACCGAAAACGCGGTCTTTTGGGTTCGAAGGTTAATTGTTATCTAGATGCGCGCACTTGATGAAGCTGCAGCTATGAAATCGAGAGAGACGTTTTCTGTAATTTCATTTTTTGATCATTAACGTGGATGGATATCCATCTTGCTTTGATAAATACATGGTGCATCTGGAGTTCTAGACACCTCCCCGAATAGATCTGATGAGTGTATCGAGTCCGACGAAATAATTAGAGGTTACTAATTGGTTACTTTTCGGCCCGAGATAATTTAACATCAGCCTGAGACCGAAGGTCAAAGGCTGATGTGAAGTTATCGAGGGCTGATATCTCGGCCGATATGAAACTAACCAAGTAATAACCTCTTTATTTATTACACCAAAAACAAATAATTACAAAATATTTCAGACCTGTTACAGTTTTCTGACAGTGTTATTGTTCCTCATTCTTTTCACAGAGTACGAAATTTCCTCTTCTCCTGCTCCTAGTTCGGTGACTGCGTTGTGTCATTAAGCAAGGCACTTAATGCCGATTGCTCACGTGAGGGCACGGTGGCGCTGTGTACTAAGGCGTACTGCACGTCGATCGTGCACCTGACTTCAAGCAATGCTAACTTGCTTATGTGGAAGTAGTTCAACCAATGCTAACCCTGCTTGCGTGAAGTTAGTACGTCGGGCAGCCTGACAGTCCGACACGAGGTGGATGTCGAAGTATCGTTAAACTCAAATAAATAAATAAATAAATAAATACTCCTAGTTCATCTATCCGAACGTCTCAGCTTCCCCACCGGGGAAGCCACGACATTCGGATAGCTAAACTACCACTACTTTTATCTGGAATCCCCGTCTTGGTTAAACTTGCTGCTCACCCCAGTAAGTACACCAAAAGATACGTTCAACACCACAATAAGAATCTGTTGCCAGTAATATCGAAGAGCACGTGCTGAGAGAAATGAGGTGCATCACTGCTGGCACTCAGTAGCTGATCCAAGCACAATAAAGATGCGAGACTTGTCTGCAAGCGCTTTCGTAGAGCACCCTAAACGTGATGCCCTCTGAATGCGCTGTCCGACATTGACGCTCAGGTCACATAGATTTATCCCTTTAACGTTCTCCGAATAACACCGAGTGCTTGATGGGACCTGGCACTGAGCAATGGAGTGGCCACCAAGAGGGAACAGTTTTGTATCAATGTACCAATCCCTAACCACCGATCTCCTACTGGCCTTTGTTCCGGAAAACATCCTGTAAATAAACTTAGCAATGAAAACAAATTGAGCCCCAGTTCCATCTTCGCGTCACATACATTTTCCCCCAACCATTTGGTCACAGTTTGTTTGCAACTACACTTCCTTCCAGGGGGTGACAGGTTGACAACCAATCTGGCTATGTCACCCCCTACAGTATACTAGAGTACGTGTAGAGTATATTCTCACCAAATCACGCGCAGAGTGGAGATTCCACTCAAGCAATAATTGCAAATTTGTTGCAAAGCATAAAGAGTACAAGAAAAGTTCCAGCCAATGGACCTCCGGGTTGAACCCGGAGGTCCATTGGCTGAAACATTTCTTGTATTTTTTGTCCGTATGGACAGAATTTGAAAGTTATAGTTTGGGTGATAACTCCAATCCGCGGGTGATTTTCTTACAATCCACTCTCCACGTACTGTATTTACTAAATTTATGAAATATATGAATTTGTAACCTGAATATTCCTCCACTTCGATGAATCTCTGCTGACGACTCTGAATACAAGTTTGTGATACATTTTCTATACAACTCTCTTTTTCCTTCCCTTCATCCACCTAATCCTTACTAATTGCCACAATTAATTCTTCACCATACAAAACTACTCCATTTTGCCTGGCAATGCCAGAACTTGATTGCTTTCGACGAATTTAACGGTGAACGATTTCGCTGTAAACAAAATGGCTGCGCCTTCTTACGTACCAAGGGGCACAACTCCAGCGGTTCATATCGATTGAGTTCAGCGTCATATCAGCCGTGTTTGAAGTCATATAAGCCGAGCTAGATAATAGGAAAGAAAGCTGTATCTAATAAATAAACGGAAGTAAAAGGTAACTTGTGAAGTGAACGGCGCGGTTGGATACATAAAATCCGTGAACCTCGAGGCACCTTGTGGAAACAACTTGTATCAGCAACAATGTCGCTTAAACATGACAAGATACACAGGAACTGAGTTGGTTCAACAGTTTTCTCAAGATCTTGTATGTGACTAACAATGATGTCATGTGGTGTAGGATGGCATCATTCATCACAGCAAACTTTTGTTTTAGGATATATTTGTTACCAGAATATATTCGTGTATGTTTATTCAGGCACAGGATATCCTTCCAGTCGTCAAAAGTGAACGACAAGGCCGACATGCAATATAACTTCGAAAAAAGGAATGAAACTGAATACCACATACTGGTTGAGAAGTATAGCCAGGGCTTTGTTTCTAATCAAGTGTCGTCTGCCTGTTTAGACAGATACAATATGTAGAGAAACAGTTACCGAGATTTTACGAACCTCCCTGCTCACTTTTACACCGGCCATCAAAGCCAGATCACCAGCTAATAAAATAGGACCCGGTAACCAACTCCTAGACCGGAAGTCCTCTAAAGTGAGTTGTATAGGTACATCATCTTTCGAAAAGTGAGTTGTCGTTCTTGAGACCTTTATTCAGATTGAAGTTCAAAGAGGGTAAATTTAGTAATGCTACCCTGCTGTTCAGGGTAGCATCACCAAATTCACCGTCTGTGGACCTCATTCTGCAAGTGATAGTCTGCTTATTTCCGGGCTTGCTCTAGAACAAGGCGGCGGTCATCAAATACGTTTCAGACTGGTGTGTGGGTTTTTGGTTTCTTCCCTCCTTGCACCACATTTTTTACGCTTCAACCCTATTAAAAATGTTAATCGCAATCTACCCGGAAATTCTTTTTAATGTTTCCATTTTTAAAGTCATGATTTGTCGACCTTGAAAATTAATTTTGAGCCTTACGTTTTATATAGAGAAACATCGGTTCAAGTTAAATTACATTTCCGGTTTCTGAGATCAACTGACTTTCTCGAGTCCAAAACATTATAAAGACTGTTAATATGTTGTACACGCTACATTGTTTGCAAATTGGGAAAATGCAGCCAATCCAGCAACCTTCTGAATCTTCTATTGAAAATTAGGACAGTTTTATTTCGATTTCCACTTGTCAATGAATCTTCGTTAAAGGTAAGCACACTGCAAAAAATATAGGTTCTCTTTAGAACCCAAACTGGTTCTAATCTTGTCCCTGAGATGAAACCAGTTCTGTTTAAACAGTATTTATTTCAAATCAAATAAATTTACCAAGATTAGAATTCAATTTTAACAGAATATTACATGAACTGAAGTAAATTCAGCAGTAAACTTGTAGCTTATTCAACGCAGTTGCCAAACATTTTGAAACAAAGGAGATATGAACAGCTGACATATCGAACCAGTTTTGGTTCTGTATAGAACCAAAACTGGTTCGATATGTCAACTGTTCATATCTCCTTTGCTTAATAATGATTTGAGACAACCTCGTATAAGCTCTAAACTTACGGCTGAAACCCCCTCAATTTATGTTTAATTCTGTTAATATTTAATGTTAATCTTTATAAATTTATTTAATTTGAAATAAATACTGTTTAAACAGAACTGGTTCTATCTCAGGGACAAGATTAGAAACAGTTTTGGTTCTAAAGAGAAGCTATATTTTTTGCAGTGCAGTGAGTTTCCTCCTATATGCGCTTGTGGTTATTTTTTCGTCTCAGGGACGGAATCTCATACACAGACGTGTTTGGTGACAACAAACTATTTCTAAATTCTTCACATTGAAAGTTCTCCAAAAGGGAAGTTGTTGAATTTATTTAGAACAAAGTCACTCAATTAGACTCAACAAATTTTCGTCCTCATGTCCTTTATCAAGAGGAAGAAAGTTTACACGTGAAACTCATAGTGGGAAGATGAATTTTACACAGTAATGGCCATTAAACCCACACTATTTTTTTTTTGGATTTTAATTGAATGACTTTGTTCCGAATATTTCTAAAGTGATTGTGAAATTCTCGACTCTTTCAATTGAATATTTTTTTTTTGCTCATAGAAAGTAGTACTATTCGAGGACCGGGTCGTACAATACACAACATACCGGAATTCGGAAAAGAGAATCAGCAATGGTTTAATCCAACAGCCCAATTAAGGCTGTACGATTAAATTATTACTAAACCTCCCTTTGAATACAAAATAGATTCGCCCACTTAAATGTGAATTATATTCCTTTGAACGACACATGCAGAGGCCCAGTGTTGACGGGATTAATTGTATTTGTCAGTTAGAACTCTCGAGATGGCGTGCCTTTAATTCCCCACAAGCGAAGAGAATACGTGGTAGACTGGATCACATCAGTCGTCGGTCCGTCCGCAGGGCCGTCTTACCCTCCTTACAAACATCGGTCATATATGAATGCCCTTTGGTATGATGATACAGCAGTATGGGGAAAGGATATACACCTGTAATTGGTTTCGTTCTCTGATTTCTACAAGAATTATAACCCTTGATCAACTTAGATTTGTTCGATGGGCCGTCCATACAAACATTTCGCATACTTAGTTCAAAACCACCGGTTGTGTGTGAATCTCGTTTGGTATGATGACAGACCAGTGTGTGCGAAAGGATATGTACCTGAAAGGGGTTTCATTCCCTCATAACAAGAGGTCTGACCATTGATCAACTTAACCCTTTACCTAACGTACCGTCAAAATCGGCCAGCGCTATTCTCAAAAATCACCAATTAATTTTCATTATTTTTTTCATTTTTTGTCTCAAAAACATAGGTTATGACCCCTCGTTGGAACGAGCTCGTCGAGCTCGTTCCAACGAGGGGTCATAACCTATGTTTTTGAGACAAAAAATGAAAAAAATTAGTTATTTAAGAATTATTTTTGCAAGTGTCGTCTGCTTTTCAGGTTAGGTAAAGGGTTAAAGCGTTCGTCCATTCGTCCGTCCTTTGAAGCAGAACTTGGTTTTTTACGTTATTAATTTATGCTGCGTCGCACCAACACTGTCTTGGAGATATGGATTGCCTTCAAAAGTTGCTCTTACTTTTAAAGAATATTTTGATGAGCTTGATTTTTTATTCTAAAATGGTTTGCATGCGTTTGTCAATTTCTTTAAAACTTAAGAACTTTATGAAAATAATCTTCCAAACACATGTCATTTAATTATTCATCAGATAGTTGCATCTAAGCACTTAATTCTACGAACTGCACCTCAGAAGAAATCAGCGACAGTACTTGTCTTTTTCAAATTTCTCGGATGCCATAGAATTAAGAAAGGACGCTGGTTTTGTTTACATTGGCATGGCGGGGGTTCGAACCCACGCCGAGTGAGTTTCCTTCGGCACCAACCGCCTAGCGAAACTATAATGAACCACGCACACCACTCGGCCACCGATGGCCAAGTGGTGTGCGTGGTTCAGTATAGTTTCGCTAGGCGGTTGGTGCCGAAGGAAACTCTCTCGGCGTGGGTTCGAACCCCCGCCATGCCAATGTAAACATGTCATTTAGTTCGAAAAAAAACACGTTCTGTCAGTTTTGCAATGACGTACGGACAAAAAGAAGAAAGTTTTCAAAGGCTTGTTATCAAAATTGAAGACGGATGGAATAAACATAATAAAAATTAAAAAGTCTTACCTATGTTTACAAGTTTGACATTGTCCTTTGAAATCGCATCAAGTGCCACTGTGATGTTCTGTAGGTTCTCTATGCGGTTTTCTGGTTTGTCTTTAATTTTTCCAAGCTTTGTATTTTGTAACGTTTCAACAAGCACCACAAGATACTTTCCGTCAGAGAAATCTGTTCTCAAGTCCTCCACTGTGCAATCAGTGTTTTTGAGTTGTTCGTTAACCCAGTTTTTAAACGTGTTCTTCTGGATTTTAATCCATTCAACACTGTCTGTCTTATGCAAAGACTCTACCCTTGAAAGAGCCACTCTGGACTCCATGGTCATTGTAAACTCCGAAAAATACTGTCTTCAAGATGAATGGGCAGTTACCGAATCATCTGTAAATATGGTGCAGTAACAGTTAGGAAGAGAGATGTAGAATTTAAGTTTGAAATCACAACGTTACTGAATGTACCAGTGCCAGGAGAGCCTTTTATGGAAGGAAACTCTTATCAGCGTGGTTTCGACCCCCGCTATTCCAGTTGCATTGACAATAATGGATTGTACATAAGCAACCTGCTTAAGCAGTCTAGTATTTATGGGTTAAGTATTCTCCTTGGTTCCGGTATTCCTGTGAGTATTTGGTTAGTGTGTGTGGGGGGGTCTGTTTTTCCGCTTTTGTAAGAACATGGACAGTAGTGTTTGCATCCCCATACGGACTTCCTTTTTTCACACAAAGAAAACAGATTTAGGGTGCATCTTCCGGATTTGTGGGTACTTGCTTGTCATTGTTAGTTTCCGAAAACAAAAAAATAAATTAACAAGTCATCACAACGTCGGGTAAACAAGCCTGTGTGTATGCGTTTGTGTGACTCAGGTGATTATTTGTGAGGGACGTTTATGTTAAAGGATGTGAGTGAGAGTGTGTATTATGACCCTACAAACCTTCGAAATTCAATTCGATTCAATTCGAAATCGTTCAGATGATTCGATACGATTAAATTCGAGTCGCCTTCATTCGGAAATTTTTCAATTTTGGAAGTGTTTTCAAAATTCGACCATGTGTCACCTCTCTTTACACCCTTCTGTCATGAGATCTCCTGTACAGAGACCTGAGTATAGAAGGAGAGTTCAAGGAAGTTCCGTTTCCGAAACTACTTTGATTTCGTTTCTGATACATTCCGTTGTTTTGCTTGACTTGCCCACACGTACAGATTGCTCTCTTGGGTACAGTATTTAGATGGAGACAGGGCATTTCGTACGGTTGTAAGAATGGTCAATATTTACAATATGAAAAACGGTGAGATTCTATTCGATTCGAAATATTCGATATGATTCGATTGGACCCGAATTTTGAGATCGACAGGGACAAGAGTGAATGTTTTTATGTTGAAGGTGGACTAAGGCGAGGATTAGATTCAATAAGTTTATATTTGTGGTTTGCATTGGAAAATAAAATAGAAATACAAAATGGTGGTACTTTTTTTTAAAAAAGGACATTTCGTTACAAATTAAGAAAATGGTGATATATTTATAAAACTAACAGAATCTATAGAAAATGCCCACATGTTCCACGTATTATTCGGCGACAATCGTTTGTTCCGATTTAGTGATGTTTTCATGAATGGTCCGACATTCCATGAATTTTCGCCGTTCTACTTTGAAATTTGTGATGAACGCCGAAGGCGTAAAATGAGATTCGGGTTTCCTACAATACGTGTGTGGAGGAATGTGTAACCTTGTTTTTTGTTTCCGAATTTGCTCCCACGAGATAGCTTATCACCCCTTTTTGTAAGGAGCTCATTCCATTGAAGGATTAAAAGCCTCTTTTTTAACCCAAACTGATTTTGATTTTTGTTTACAGTACGTGGAGAGTGGATTGTGACTAAATCACCCTCGGAGTGGAGTTATCACCCAAAGTATCACTTTAAAATTTCATATATATGGATAAAAAACACAAGCAATGTTTCAGCCAATGGACCTCCGGGTTTAACCCGGAGGTCCATTGGCTGGAACTTTGCTTGTGCTTGTTATGAATTACAATAAATTTGCAATTATCGCTTGGGTGGATTTCCACTCTCCGGGTGATTTAGTGATAATACACTCACCCTGTACTGTAGTTATTTAAGGGAATAATATTGAAAGTGTCGTCAACACATATCGTTTGATAAATTGTCTTTCTTTTGTTATAGTGTAGAAAGCCAAGGAATTAAGTTGGTGTGTAGGCTGCTTCCAAAATTGTCTTGCTAAGAGGCCTTAAAAATATTAAAAAGTTATTAATTTCTATAGTGTTTTTGATTTTAGCATTTATTGGTTCGACATCTATACGTAAAAGAGCTATCATGAAATAATCACAGACACTTCTTCCTTGTCCATGTGACAGATGGTTCGTGAAAAATCATCTTTGATGTCATCATTGATGTCAGTGACGGTATAAACGGGCGGGTGTGGGTGGGGGCCCCTTCACTTTTGAGACCATACATTTTGTCACTCACCTCCTCGCTTTTACGCTTTTGATGCATAAAAATACTCACCGTTGTTTTATCAACATTTAATTTAATTATTTAATCTTTGCCTAAAACGAATAACACTTGCCCAAAAAGTTCATTAATATCGAAATTTGTATTTTATTTGAATGAATGGCGATTTTTATGAACTGCGATGACCGCATATTGGGATTACCTTAGGCCTCACAAAGTAGATCTTCTGTTTCTCAGGCCATTATTTGTAAAATTGCATGCGGGCGAGCGGTTTTTTATTTTATTTTTTATTTCAGTAATTACTTCTTTGCCATCAACAGTTTATGTTCTTGGTTCAAGTTTTAGGCCTCATAATCTACAGAATAGCATGGGTGGTGGTGTATTTCATCCCTTGAGCGCAAGAAGGCTTTGCAATGCTAAAGCATTGCAAAGCCTTCTTGCACTCAAGGGACAAATTCATCAATTTTTTTAACTTGGGTAAAATATCAGACATGAACCATTTAATTTTTATTTTTTTTAAGTTTAAATTTGTTATAAAAAGAGAGCATGTAGCAACCAAAAGGACCATGCGGGAGAGACTGAGAAACAGATTTTTTATTTTTTAGGCCTTAGTTAAAGGGTTAACTGATTTAATGCTTTCCCAAAACTTTGGTGGTTACCAGCACGATCGAATTGATATCTGAGGCTCCAATCCAGATGAAAATGAAACGACAGGAAAGTTAGTTGCGTCCTAGTTTAGTCATTGAGCAAGCGGTTTGTCTAACCCTTTACCTAACATGAAAAGCTCGACGAGCTCGTTCCAAAGAGGGCTCATAACCTCTGTTTTTGAGACGAAAAAATGAAAAAATAATTAAAATTAATTGGCGATTTTTGTGAATAGCGCTGGCCGTTTTTTTTTCCGTTACGTTGGATGAAGGGTTAATTTGTGGAGTACCGGTGTGACAGGAATGGAAGTCCGTAGGAAAATTAGTCCCTCTGGACTATTATTCCGCGGAATTATAGTCCTAGGTCTAACATTTCTAGGAATAGTAGTCCGCCGGACTACTATTCCTAGAAATGTTAGACCTAGGACTATAATTCCGCGGAATAATAGTCGAGAGGGACTAACGTTCCTACGGACCTCCATTCCATTTACACCGGTATTGTCTCCACCCATTTCCGGTTGCATAATGACAACACAGAAAGTATATCGCTTGTTTGTTATTACAACCGAGCAAAAATATTTTGCAATATCTAGAATCTATGGCTCAATGCAATGATAAGTTTATCACAACGCTGTTAAATTAATGGAATTAATTAATCCCTTTTACGATATAACGATCATATCCAGTCAGCGCAATTCATACAAATCGCCATTGATATTTTTGTACATTTTTCAATTGTAGCCTCCAAAACATAGCTAATGATTCCCCATTGCAACGAGCTCGTCGCGCACGTTCCTACAGTACAGTCGCCGTGGACTGGTAGTAATTCACGGGTGGGCAGTGATGTCCACGCATGCGTTTACCATGTAATAAAAATCATCATGAGCAAAATTTTAAGAAATGAAGCACCGGGTTGTACCCGGTGCTTCATTACTTAATCCTTTACCTAACGTAACGGCCAAAACCGGCCAGCGCTATTCTCAAAAATCGCCAATTAATTTTCATTATTTTTTTCATTTTTTGTCTCAAAAACATAGGTTATGACCCCTCGTTGGAACGAGCTCGTCGAGCTCGTTCCAACGAGGGGTCATAACCTATGTTTTTGAGACAAAAAATGAAAAAAAAAAAAATATTCAAGAATTATTTTTGCTAGTGTCGTCTGCTTTTCAGGTTAGGTAAAGGGTTAAATTTTTGATGATTATTCAGGTTTGGAATCCTATATATTATTGCGTTCGTGAAAATATTGCCCCATGTGGAAAGTGAACAGTCCACGGCAGCCGTACTATTTGAGGGGGAAGGGGGGGGGGGGGGGTACAAGCTACTTTTCGGTGGCAATAAATTATTTTTAGGCTTTTTTTTATTATTTTTATAGCAATATTTCTGTCTTCCTTTCGATGTGATGCGAAAAGGATTAACTATAACACCCTCAACGTGAGGTGAAAATGTATGTAGAATAGATTAATCGTCAGTTTTTTAAACATTTTCCATGGACAAAATGCAGTACTCAAGAAAACGACACCCTAGCACTTACTAACATTTGTTATCCTTCCACCAAAAGCTATTTAGAAATGCTTCCAAAACAACAACAAAATATTATGGCATTATTACGAAAGAGCAAATAAGATTGTTTTCTGCTTGTCTAAAATGTCTAAAATTTATTTCGATTCGAGCTGTGAGGAATGACCGGGGCACAATATGTTGGGGTGGAGGACTCAATATTTTGGAGGGCACTTTTGGAAGACTAACTTGACATTCGACGCTGGCAGATATCTTCTTACCCGACCATGTCGTTTGTGGGACATTTTCCCTACCAGCGGAAGAATACAGAAGATAATTATTGTATGGACAGCCATTCACCTACATGTTTCGTCGCACATGATCTCAAAAACAATCAAAAGGCGAATATTTGGACAGTTTTTTCTCCCCCCACTGCATGTGTAACATATGTCTGTCCAGGGTGAGACAGCAGGGAGAGACAGATGTATCCCACCCCACCCACGTGACGTTATACATTTATAACGTTATTATGACGTTATGCGTATCGTATCAGTTTCTTGCTAACAACTAATTCATATTGACGTCATCAGAATGCCGCGTGATCAAAGTTTGATGCTCTAAAACTCTTTAAACCCCAAGATGCCACCGTTCCTAATCGATTTCGTGGTATATACCTTTGGTGTATACATAACTTTTGCATGCTCTTTCCGGTGGTGTCATTAGTTTTTCAAAACAACGAATACCAAATGAGTTGATTATATCAGCACGTGAAAGTCGATTACCTCTGGCTAACGTAACCGCTGTATGGTGGGGGGGGGGGGGGATAATCGCTGATGGGTACGGGTGTGGGATGGGAAAATCTCACCCTCGGTACAAGATATTTGGTCCAGACACTCAGCCGAGTGTCTGGACCAAATATCTTGTCCCGAGGGTGAGATTTTCCCATCCCACACCCGTACCCATCAGCGATTATAATAGTCCCAACAGACTCTTTCACAAGAACTATCGCGACGACACGCTTGACCACACCCTCTGATCGAGAGTATAGAGGGCCAGAGTATCCTCTCCACTCTAAAATTAGTTTTGTTGGAAATCAACCCAATTCAACTGGGCTGAGTGAATATGAACCCAATTGGGTTCATATTCACTCCACCCAGTTTTGTAACCTAACTGATTTTAGAGTATATATGCTTTTCTTCCCTTGCACCCCTGAGTGCTGTAGCTTACTCCAGCCAATGGCTGTTGTAAGCTGCAGAGTAATGAAAGCGAAATACCTGTGTGACTTAAACATCCCTGGCACTGGAGACATCAGAATCGAAATCTAAATTATAAAATGAACAGAATCCGAAATTCTTTACTCCGTGAAACAGTGCAAATCCTCCTGTTGTTTTGTACGAACAGCTCTTTCACCGATGTTTCCAAAGATTTCACCATACATCTATGTTTTCGAGAAACGCGAAAGTGGAAAAAAATTAGCAAAAGCAGAGCTGAGCAGAATCCGGTCTTGTTCACGGTTTGTTAAATTTCGGATTTAGATTCATAAAACTTTGGATAAATATATACAAGTAAGAATACATGTTTTTGATGTGTTTCATGGCTGAATGACTGCAAATACATACTCCATGTTGTGATTTAATGAGAACACACAGCCGATATAATAGCAGCCTTTGTAATGGGTCTCCGATATATCTCGAGTAACTACCTTTTGAAAATGCTAATATTTCTCGGCACTTGGCCTCATACAAATAACTTACAAAAATATGCAGTTCAAGTTAGGTCGCACTGCCTGTAACATATATCGTAAATTTAAAAAACCGGTTCTACTAGAATGTGATGTTTCTATCTGACATTAAATAAAGTACATGTACGTAAAATTGCTATAATGAATCGGTGAAACATCTATCATGTTTTAAAGGGCCTCCCACTATTATTATCACATCAACGGCAACAAACATTTCCCCTCTCATCTCTAGGCGGACTCGTGTGTAGGAAGAACGGAATGTTTGAAGTGTGCAAAAATATGTATATCGTTTAACCGAGGGTGTAACTCGGTATAAATTTCGGCGGGGGAGTTTGAGGTCTCATACACACTGAAACATGTTTATTTAATAATGACGAACTTAAGGGAGAAATCTACCAGGGCCATGCGAAGACTAGAAATTCGATTCGATTCGAAACCCGTCCCGATGATTCGATTCGATTTCGGTCGCGCTGTTTCGGACATTTTCGAATCGTCGAGATGTTTTCAAATTCCTACATAGTGTCTTCCTTCTGAACTCATCTTCTACCACCAATTCTCCTGTAGAGAGGGTGGGAGGGGGGGGATTGCCCTGTACAGGGGATCTGATGATAGAAGCAGAGTTCAAGATGGTTCCATTTCAGAAAGTGAGTACTTTAACCCTTTACTGAACGAAGACGATATCAAAATTATTAAATATCATTTTTTTTAAATTTTTCAAAAATTTTCAACAAAACTATATCATGTGACCCCTAATTGGAACGAGCTCAATGAGCTCGTTCCAATGAGGGGGTCACATGAGATGGTTTTGTTGAAATTTTTTGAAAAAAAAAATTTTCAACTGCTCAATTTGCACATTACGCGGGCTGATACGGGAGATTCGTTAGGTAAAGGGTTAATTCCATTTCGAAATATTATGTTTTTTTTATTGTTTTCCCCAAACGGATGAGTTTCCGTTGCATACAATACTTGTTGAGTGGAGACGATAGAGACATTTCGCACAATGAACGACGACTGATAAGAATTACGAATTGGGTACCACGTCATCAAAATTTGTGTTTTTCCAATCAGTCGTCGTTTTCGCTTTCTCGTAGTTACGATTAGCAAAACGTCCGAGAGCGTTTCTCTGGTCCGTAATAAGGAAGTTCACTCTAAGATTGTGTCCCCAAACTCTGGTGTCCTTATACTGCTTGTGGTACGAAGTTTGAACGGAACGATTTTCTCACAAACAGACTCGTAGTCGACAAATTTTGCGAAAAGGTTTTTTGACAGTCCGACAACTTTACGACAACTGTTAGCCACTCGTACTTCTTATCCACCATCGTTCATAATGGGAAAGGTGTCCAATATGTACATTTGTGAGATGTCTTATCTACAACTTCAAAGCGAAAGGTGTCCAATATGTACGGGGGGGGGGGGGGGGGGGGGTCAGAGGGGGCTACAGCCCCCTCCCCCCGTCGGAGAGGTCCAGCCCCCCCCCACCCCCGCCCCCGTCGGAGATTTTTAGTCAGTCCGTCGGAGAGTCTCGTAAACCCGACTTCACGAGAAATTTCCGACAATCGAATGAAGATATCTCGCCTTGTCAGTCTCGAACCCGTGCAGCACTGGAACTTTGATAGAGAATAGTGATTCTCACGAAATTCCTTAATGTCGTTCGTCAAACTGGCTTTATAGATAAAATATTTCCCGACCTTATTATAATATGTTTACTTTAACCCTTTACCTAAGGTAACGGCCAAAACCGGCCAGCGCTATTCTCAAAAATCGCCAATTAATTTTCATTATTTTTTGTCTCAAAAACATAGGTTATGACCCCTCGTTGGAACGAGCTCGTCGAGCTCGTTCCAATGAGGGGTCATACCCTATGTTTTTGAGACAAAAAATGAAAAAAATTAGTTATTCAAGAATTATTTTTGCAAGCGTCGTCTGCTTTTCAGGTTAGGTTAAAGGGTTAAATAATCAATAACCATACTCAATTTGCTTCTATTTTGGTTCTCCAACTTACCAATTTTCACTAATTTTCCTTCGTTTGGGAGGTCAAATGTTATAGCCCCCCTGTCGGAGAGGTCAGCCCCCCTGTCGAGAAAATCCTGGCGCCACCCCTGGTTTGTGAGATGTCTTATCTACGTTCTTAATGAGAAAGGTGTCCAATATGTACGTTTGTGAGATGTCTTATCTACAACTTCAAAAACGGTGAGATTCGATCCGAGAATCAATTCGATTCGAAATCTTCTGCCCGATTCGATTCGGAATTTGATTAAACCCGAAAATGTTATAATCGCACGGCTGTTCCGTTCACAGGATAAATTTCTATGCACGGCAGCGGAAGCACGGAAGCAGCATGACATGGAAACACGAGTGGCATGGAGGTGGTGTTCCTTTCCTTGTTGTGGAGGTTCGCGGGTTCACTTCAGTCTTTTTTTTATTGCCCTTTAAGTCATCTCATAGACTTGTATTTTTTCGTTACCCTTTCAAATTTGTGTGGAACTAAGACACTTCTGTCATCAAAAGTCAAATCATAGCTTCATGGGCGTCAGATCCCGGGGGGACACCCCTTCTAAGAGGCTAAATCCCGGGATGGGGTAGTACCCGAATTTTTTTGTCTCGTCGGGCAGTAGTCGGGTAGAGCCCTATTGACAATAGTATTCAACCAAAGAAGCAGCCTTATGTTAACCCTTAACCTATCGTAATGAAAATATACGGCGACCTCTAATCAGAAAAATCACCATTTAAATTCGATTATTTTTTTCAGTTGTAATCTTCATAACATAGCTCATGAACCCCTAATTGGAATGTCATGCTCTAGTTCGTTCCAATGGTGGGTCATAAGTTATGTTTAGGGCGAAAAAAACCCCGAGATTTCTTTAGTTCGAATTTTTGCCTTGCAAGTGTTATCGACAAGTCGGAAAATGTGAGGAGCTGATTGGAACTGTTGGGCACTGTCCTAGATGGCCAGCAGTATAGCAGGGTCCATACGGTCCTGATTACCCGAAGTTTTGCCTGAGCGGCTTGTGGTAAATTCCCAAAGAAACCGGAGCTTTTTGTCGGAAACGATATGAGACATGTTTTACGCCCCATCCAGCTTGATCCAGCATGTGAAAAATGTAGTGCAAAAATATAGTAGTTTTGTAAGGGATACAGGTACGCATGGGTGTGGTTTTGGATGTATAGTGCGGGTATGTGATAGCAGATTTATTGGGAATGTGAAACTTTTCTCCGCGAAACGGTTGACATTGCCAATGCCGTCTTGACGCCATGATGCGCACGCGACTTAATAGAAACTTTGGCTGTATTGAATCCCAGTTGATCCATGGTATCCGACATGATTGAAAGGACGTGGCAACTTTGTTTGTTCAAGACTCGTGCACTGTCAAAAACTACAAACGAATTCCCAGATACTGGTCAGAAAGAAAAACCGTACGACCTTTAACCCTTTACCTAACGTAACGGCCAAAACCGACCAGCGCTTTTCTCAAAAATCGCCAATTAAGTTTCATTATTTTTTTCATTGTTTGTCTTGAAAACATAGGTTATGACCCCTCGTTGGAACGGGCTCGTCGAGCTCGTTCCAACGAGGGGTCATAACCTATATTTTTGAGACCGAAAATGAAAAAAAATAGTTATTCAAGAATTATTTTTGCAAGTGTCGTGGTTAGGTAAAAGGTTAACCATTCATATTTGAAAATATTCCAGGTTTAGTGAGGAAACACCCCGCACCTACACACAATCAGTAAGGAAACACCCCGCACCTACACACAATCAGTAAGGAAACACCCCGCACCTACACACAATCAGCAAGGAAACACCCCGCACCTACACACAATCAGTAAGGAAACACCCCGCACCTACACACAATTTGACTTTTCTCCAGTAATCGAGGCGATGCTTTAGTCTACACAGTGTTAATTTTCCAAATATAGGCATGCTTGTTCAAGTTGTTTCTAATAAGGCTAGGTAAAAATGCAGAGATGAAGTGAGGGGGGGGGGGGGGGGGGAGCTCTCTTGATTAGGACATCATAGAGAAAGAGAAAAAGGCAGATAGAGAGACAGGGACATACGCCGTGTGAGACGCACAGAGGGTGCGCGTGATGGGTCAGACGGGGCCATATGGAGGAATAGATGGATATGAGAGAGAAAGAGTGTGCATTACTTTGATGCTCATTAGATAGGTCAGTAGGACCTGTTCCAGCGAATATTTCAAGTAAATTTGTCAATTTTGTCGAAAAAGGATTAGTTTTATTATACCACGATTAACTCCTTGCATGCTGCATACGGATATTCCTACCCAAGACAGAATTCCACTTGCCACGGAAATAAGTAAAATTTGGCAAATTTAATCAAATTCCCCCTCCCCTGCCCTGTAAATTGAACAGATTTTTTCACCAATGATTTCTGTAATTAAAATTAAATGAATTTTTCATCAAACCTAGCCCTGGCTACTTCACAGCAGCCATGACTAGGTTTGACGAATAATATCTTTAGAATACTCAGCGGGTTAACCCTTTACCTAACGTAACACAAAAACCGGCCAGCGCTATTCTCAAAAATCGCCAATTAATTTTCATTATTTTTTTCAGTTTTTTGTCTCAAAAACATAGGTTATGACCCCTCGTTGGAACGAGATCGTCCGTGCTCGTTCCAACGAAGGGTCATAACCTATGTTTTTGAGACAAAAAATGAAAAAAATTAGTTATTCAAGAATTATTTTTGCAAGTGTCGTCTGCTTTTCAGGTTAGGTAAAGGGTTTAAGACTGTGTGTGTTTTCACCGTTACCTGATACCACACAGACATTGAGAAATGTTGTAGATACACCACGCATGGAAGCCGATTGCGCGTAAGAAAGTCATGTAAGAATACATTTGATTGGACGTTATGAGTGACGTAATGAAATGCTTCGACACAAAACTGGGTTCAACCAAGAATGGAAACAGACCGCCAAAGGTGATATTTATACCCCCCCCCCCCTCCCCCGCAACGAGCTGTGTGTGTGTGTGGGGGGGGGGGGGTATACTGGAATCATCTTATCCGTCTGTCCGTCCTTCCGTATACATAATTTTGTCCGGAGAATTTCTCAGACGTTTATGGACCAATCAGCACAAAACGTGGTATGAATGTTCACCACCATGGGAACCTGCGCACATGCGATTATAGTTCCGGGTCGATTTATTTCTGTCAGAATTATGTCCCTTTTCGACTTGAAATAACAGCCGCATGTGCCTGAATTTTGTCCGGAGATTTTTTCAGATGTTATGGGTCGATTCCTTTGAAATTTGGTATGGATGTTCACCACCATGGAAACGTATGCGTCTGCGATTATAGTTTCGATCGGACTTTTGTCAGAGTTATGCCCCCATTTCGTCTTAGAATAATCATGGCGGGGGGGGGGGGGGGGGGGGGGTATTAATCGTACAGACATACATACATACTCGAGTAGAATAGAGAGAACAGGAATCAGGGGTGGCGCCAGGGATTTCTCGACAGGGGGGCTGATCTCTCCGACAGGGGGGGGGGGGGGGGGGGCTATAACATTTGACCTCCCAAACGAAGGAAAATGAGTGAAAATTGGTAAATAG
The DNA here is from genome assembly GCA_031216915.1 of Pictodentalium vernedei. Classification (NCBI taxonomy): domain Eukaryota; kingdom Metazoa; phylum Mollusca; class Scaphopoda; order Dentaliida; family Dentaliidae; genus Pictodentalium; species Pictodentalium vernedei. Next base: position 37,256,499 of record CM062290.1, read on the forward strand.
GAGAACCAAAATAGAAGCAAATTGAGTATGTTTGTTGATTATTTAACCCTTTACCTAACCTGAAAAGCAGACGACACTTGCAAAAATAATTCTTGAATAACTAATTTGTTTCATTTTTTGTCTCAAAAACATAGGTTATGACCCCTTGTTGGAACGAGCTCGACGAGCTCGTTCCAACGAGGGGTCATAACCTATGTTTTGAGACAAAAAATGAAAAAAATAATGAAAATTAATTGGCGATTTTTTGAGAATAGCGCTGCATGGTGGTTTTGACCGTTACCTTAGGTAAAGGGTTAAAGTAAACATATTATAATAAGGTCGGGAAATATTTCATCTATAAAGCCAGTTTGACGAACGACATTAAGGAATTTCGTGAGAATCACTATTCTCTATCAAAGTTCCAGTGCTGCGCGGGTTCGAGACTGACAAGACGAGATATCTACATTCGATTGTCGGAAATTTCTCGTGAAGTCGGGTTTACGAGACTCTCCGACGGACTGACTAAAAATCTCCGACGGGGGTGGGGGGGGGGGGCTGGACCTCTCCGACGGGGGTGAGGGGGGGGGGGGGCTGTAGCCCTACTCGGACCCCCCCCCCCCCCCCCTGGCGCCACCACTGACAGGAATCTGCGAAAGTTGATCGCTGTCTCCCGTATTGACTCCACCCTCATTGTGCTCTATCTTATTACGCTTGTTCGACTTAAACATTACTGGCGTCAAAAAATGTAAATGTTCTATATATGTATTTAATAATCTTGATTTTATTTCACATGAAAACACGTTCTGTGTACTCATTGCTCACCGCAGCGAGACTTAATTTAATGGATGGAAAGTTATTCAAAGTTAACACATTGTATTTATCAGTAAAGCCTATAATGTCAGCATCAGAAATTGCTGACAAGCTCAAATAGACTCGGTACAAAATTCGGTTACATTTAACACTTAACTTGCAGAATTTAATTTGGTTAAAACTGACCAATAGTGGAGTCTGCAATTTATTTTAAAATACCTGGTCACCTGAACTTTTTGAATTTTACACTACTCTCCATCATATTTTAATAAATTTAATGGAAAAATGGATTTAACCCTCTTGTGTCATTTTGTTAAATCCATTTTTCCATTAAAGGCATTTTGTAGGCTTTGTGCACTTATCTCCTGTCTATGTTCTGCTTGTATTAACCCTTTACCTGACATAGCGGCCAAAAACGACCAGAAAAATTAACCAGAATAAGCCTACCACCGCTGAAATATCTCGGAAATTTCTCAATAAAACCATTCAAATATGGATATCATTAGAACAAGCTCGTCGAGCTGGTTCTAACGATATCCATATTTGTATGGTTTTATTGAAAAATTGTGAAATTTGTTTTCGAAAAAAATGAAATTTAATTTATTTTTTTAAAATACTGTGTTAGGTAAAAGGTTAAAGCGCCATCTGCTGCTAGAAAATAAAATTTAAAACTTGGGAGAAATCATTAGGGTCATTATGGTAAGGGTTAGCAGGCCATTTCTAACCCTTATACCCTCACTATACTGACACTAAACCATTATGGTAATATGGATTCCTCCTATATTAGTCCACTTCAAGATGGAGATTTTGTTTCTCAGTATGTTAAATTTACAGCTCGAAAAGGGTTAAAATACCTAATAAAAATGAAATTGTTGGTTCTTAAACAGTTAGTATTTGTTGGGAACATGATATGGAATGAAAATAATCAAAGAAAAATGGAGGAGCCTTGATATTTTAGAAATAAATGGCAGACCCCCCCCCCCCCCTCTCTCCATTCTCCCTAAGCCACAATTTGGAATATATGTAGTCACCATTGGTGCTACTATCCGTCAGCTTAAATACTTAAACCATGTAAACTCTTTGGCTTTACAAACATTACCCAATGAAGGATACACTGATGCAAATAACTATGAATTCTGAGTACCCATCTTTTAACTGGTGGAGTGCTGGAAGCCCATATTTGGGCTTTATTCTGAAATGCAGGTACCAGAACTTGAAGGCTCATATTCAGTGTATGTGCTTTGTATTATCATTGAAGTGATATTATTTAGTCTGTAAGGGTTTGCCTTGTTAAAATTTATGGGAGAGTGCCCATAGGCATGCCCACAGACACGCCCATAGGCACTCTCCCATAAATTATAACAAGGCAAAGACATGTGTACAAGATTTGAGTTCTGAAAATAATTTAGCACTCTACCAGTTAAGCCATTTACGGGGAGCGCGATGGCTCAGTAGGTAGAGGTGCAGGCTGCAAGCCGAGAGGTCCTCGGTTCGAATCCCACCTGCGGCAACCGCGTTGTGTCCTTGGGCAAGACACTTCATCTCCATTGCCCGCGTGGGGGCACGATGACGCCGTGTACTAAGGCGTACTACACGTCGACTGTGCGCATGTCTTCAACCAATCTAACCCTGCCTGTGCTGCAGTGCGGAGTTACGATGTTGGGGAGCTGGCAGCTGCTCGTCGTTGCTCGGTGGTTCTCTCCGGGTACTCCGGCTTCCTCCACCCGTAAAACTGTCACGGTCATGATTAGCCATTGTGCATAAATATGTGACCTTAACCCTTTACCCAACGTAACGGCAAAAACCGGCCAGCGCTATTCTCAAAAATCGCCAATTAATTTTCAAAATATTTTCATTTTTTGTCTCAAAAACATAGGTTATGACCCCTCGTTGGAACGAGCTCGTCGAGCTCGTTCCAACGAGGGGCCATAACCTATGTTTTTGAGACAAAAAATGAAAAAAAATTAGTTATTCAAGAATTTTTTTGCAAGTGTCGTCTGCTTTTGATGTTAGGTAAAGGGTTAAACACCAATAAATAATAATAATAAGCCATTTACGACGACGACGACAGAAACGGAAGTAAAAATAAATTACGGACATACAGAACATTTAACGACAACTACATCACGGAGCCATACTTGGTACATACGACTTCTCGGGTAACAAGAAATGACTTCAATCGACTCCGAATCAGCAATCACAGTCTCTTAATCGAGGAGGGGAGACACTCACAGCATCGTGTTCCCATTGAAGACAGAGACTTGTTGTTGGGCGACTGAAGAGTATCATTTTGTTATGGAACGCAAATCTCATGACAAGACCGAAAATATCTCCTAAACACAATAAATAAAAAGACTGAAAACTTTCGGTATATGGATTGAAGAGGGCAATTTAACCTGATAATGAGAAACAATATTCCCCCGGCTATGTAATCTCATCTGTAACATGATGCGGGGATTCTTTCAACACAGGAGAGCTGAGCTCACAAAATAAAATAATTAATCATTTATGTTGATATTTATAGAGTTTGTCGTATACTTTTAACCCTTTACCTAACCTGAAAAGCAGACGACACTTGCAAAAATAATTCTTGAATAACTAATTTTTTTCATTTTTTGTCTCAAAAACATAGGTTATGACCCCTCGTTGGAACGAGCTCGACGAGCTCGTTCCAACGAGGGGTCGTAACCTATGTTTTTGAGACAAAAAATGAAAAAAATAATGAAAATTAATTGGCGATTTTTGAGAATAGCGCTGGCCGGTTTTGGCCGTTACGTTAGGTAAAGGGTTAACACTTTTCGAATGTTTCATTCTATTATTGCTATTGTTCTCGTTTTCGCAATAACCACTCTGGAGGTGTTAACTGCCTGAATAAATCTAAAATCTAAATCTAACGTAACAAGGTATCCGGTCTGTGCTATTCACAAAATTGCCATTAACTTTTTAATACTTGCTTTCTTTCTCTCTGTCTGTCTGACTACCCCCCCCCCCCCCCCCTCTCTCTCTCTCTCTCTCTCTCTCGCGCGCGCATGTGCACACAATGGAGTCGTCAAAAGCAGGCATTAAAAATTTGGGCTAGTCTATCTTAAATATACCTTCCCATTCCCCGTGAGATCAGGAGAAGTGGAGCAGTGTTCGTTTACTGTGGTAGACAAGTTTTGTTTTATCGATATAATAGTACCTGGTAAACAGTGCCTGGTGTGCAAATCCTCCAAAGTGGCAACATAATTGCAAACGATTCACTAAACTTGAGTTTACGGTGTACGGAAAAAAGACCCTAGGAAAAAACACCCCTAGGAATAAACCCCCTAGGAAAAAAACCCTAAGAAAAAACCTCCCTGGGAAAAAAAACCTTAAGAAAAAAAAAGGTTCCAACAGTGGTAACACCTCACAACCATGGTTCTGATTATGCAGCAGTTGAGGCAGCTAAGATACGAGTAGAATTGAAAGCAAGGGCGTTTGTGTCACGCACTAAGCCAGCTCAGCTCTTAGCTGATACACTGATGGATGTACCCACAGATGTAAGGGTAGCTCTTGGGAAGAAACAGTCACTAAAACGGAATATCAGAAACAACCAAATTCATAACTTACCGATTGACCCAAAGAGACAAAAAGACTTCATTATTGAAAATGAATGGTGTCAAACGACAGGAGGTGATGATTTTTTAATTTACAATTCCGGACCAGACTCAGCAAATCGTTTTGTTCTTTGTTCTTCAAATGAGTGTTTAGAACACCTCTCCAAATCATCAACATGGTTCATGGACGGTTCATTTTCAACTGCTCCAGAGTGTAGGTTATAGTATCAGGTTTTAACCCTTCACCCAACGCAGACGACATCAAAATTTATTATTTTAAATACAGTTTTTTGAAATTTTTCAACAAATTTCAACAAAACCGTATCATGTGACCCCTCGTTGGAACGAGCTCGTTCCAACGAGGGGTCACATGATATGGTTTTGTTGAAATTTTTTGAAAAATAATATTTTTTTAACTACTGAATTTGCATATTACGCGGGTGGATTCGGGCGGATGTGGGCGATTCGTTGGGTAAAAGGTTAATGGAAATAGGAAGTGATTATGCTCTGTTCATATGTGATTGTGCCGACTTTTGTTATTCTTGTTGATGAAGGTTATAGTATCAGGTTTTAACCCTTTACCTAACGCTACCGGTTTTATCCGTTACGTTAGGTAAAGGGTTAATGCAAATATGAATATCATTGTTGTTTACATATATTTGAAGTGCTTATGCTCTGTTCATATGTGATTGTGCTGGTCATTGTTATTCTTGTTTCATTGAACCCAATCATATATATTTGTGCTGATGAAGTTCATTCTTGCCATTGTAGTTGTATACAGAAAAAATGTCGAAAAGTGTAGGTTTTACCCTCTTTTGTACTGTTATATTGAGAACGTATTAATAAACAGAATTTATCATATGACTCGTCCGTTTTGTTCACTTTAAAACATTTGATATTTTGTTTTCATATTGATCAGTGATAAATAAAGCCTTCCGTCAATTTCATTGGTCAATTTCAAAACTAGACAATTTGATTGGTTGAACAAAATAAAACTGGGCCACAATTTCATAATTTGCATAATTAGAGTTGGGAGCTTTTATTGGTCAATTTCAAAACTGGACAATTTGATTGGGTAAACAAAATACAACTGGGTTACATTTGCATAATTTCAGTAGGGAGAATTTACGTTATCTGTCCTATTTAGGGTTGGTTATATTGTATTAATCTTTTACCTACAAGAAAAACGCCATTCATTTTTTTTTATATTTTCACTTTTTGCTTCCAAAACATAGGTTATGACCCCTCATTGGAACGAGCTCGACGAGGGGGTCATAACCAATGTTTTGGAAGCATTAATGACGAAATATCTGTTAACTATACTCGCCCAAAAAAGAAAGTGTGCATTGCAGAAATTGATCGAACTCCAAAAAAATAATTTCGTAGGTGTAAAGAGTGTTAACCTGTTCATGAATAAGTTATATTGAACACAAAACAGCTTTCCCCGTTAAAATTGCATTTACGTTAAATGACGTGCTGCACGTTTGTGAAAAGGCATGTTTTGCATGTAGAGAGTCTGAAAATTCATGCAGCAGTGTGAATCCTTGGGTATTTAAACACTAAAGTAAGACCTTCCTATCGTTCACATTCAAACCTGCGCTGCTGTTAAAACGACTCCACATTAGCATGCCAAAATTGACAATGAATCAACGTCTCCTTGCCCTGGGTATGATTAGAGCTGGCAGAACACACAGAGAGGTTGCCCAGCATTTGAACTGCCACCGTAACACTGTAGACAGGCTAGTCCATCGACATGCACAACATGATGACGTTCGAGACCGACCCCGCTCCGGGAGACCCCGAGTTACCACCCATGCACAAGATCGGTATATCCGTGTCGTCCATCTCCGAAACCGGCAACAAACGGCAATGACAGCCAGGAACATCCCTAACCTGAGACGGATACATCCTCAAACAGTAATCAACCGGCTGAGAGAATACGGCTTACGTCCTCGAAGACCTGCGTCCGATTTTGACGTTAACGTCACGGCCCCGGCGTCATTCTACAGCAGGACAACGCCCGACCCCACGCAGCTCGTGTTGTTCAACAGTATCTGCAGCAACAACAAGTGGATGTTCTTCCCTGGCTCGCAAATTCGCCCGATATTTCACCCATTGAGCACGTATTGGACGAAATGAAACGTCAGCTACGCCGGCTTGCCCATGCACCGTCAACGCTTGTGGAACTCCAAAGTCAGCTTATCAGAATATGGAACAACATCCCACAACACTTCCATGCTAACTTGTTCGCTTCCATGAGGCGTAGATGCACAGCAGTAGTCGATGCAGACGGAGGTCATACCAGATATTGAGTGTGTGACTTTTGTGTTTGACCCTTAGTCTCTTTGACTCTCCATGGCACCAAGAGTATTCGTCGTAGCGTAATGAAATTTCTCGTGTTGATCACAAATTGATTCATCTGTGATTGAATAAAATTTCCATGAATGAAAATGATATATATCTTTTTTTACTGTTATTTTTTAGCATGCACACTTTCTTTTTTGGGAGAGTATATTTGTTTCTGACCGGCTTGCCAAAAAAGCCAAGTTTTCTTTTGTTACTTTTAATAAACGAAAACAACAGACAGCTCAGAGAGCTGTCTGTTGTTTTCGTTTATTAAAATAACAAAAGGAAAATTTGCTTTATTTTTCTACTGATGAGGTGTTTTCCCAGCAATTACTTGTTTCTTAATTGGATTTCCTCGCGCATCAAATGATTTCAAGGGAGATAAGTTTATCGAAAGTCGCTTTTCATGCCAAGATGTCAGCGATGTGTTGTGATATGGACTCCATATGTTGTTAATACGTCAACGAACAAACATAAACACACAGTCTTCTCTTAATATTAGATGAAATATCACTGAGAAAAACTGTATTTTCGCAAGTGGAAGATCCTATGATTATTTATCTCCAACAATCAGGAGCCGAGGCGGTCTGGGACGGGGAGAGAGTTGCTCCAGTCCACTAACCTTTTTGACCAACGATGGTCAAAATAATTTAAACTAGTAAACGAAGGATTTTGACAAAGCTCACATTATTATTCAAGCTAATGTGTTTATGGAGCTACACTTAATTATTATGCCACATGTAGTCTCCAATACCAAAGAAGTTATCTTTAGTATCGACGATCGCCTGAGTCGGCCGAGGGAAGGTACTGGTAGGTGGGTAGGTACAAGTAGGTGCCGGTACATGGGTAGGTACCAGTAGGCTGGTAGGTACCGGTAGGTGGGTAAGTACTTGTAGTTGGGTCGGTACTAGTAGTCAGGTAGGTACCGGTAGTTGGGTAGGTACCGATAGCTGGGTAGGTGCGGACAGGTGAGTAGGTACCAGTAGGTGAGTAAGTAGTGGTAGGTTGTAGGTAGCGGTAGATGAGTAGGGAGTAGTAGGTTGTAGGTACCGTTAGATGTGCCATTTCTGGTAGGTGGGTACTGGTAGACAGGTATTGGTAGGTACTGGTCGGGGCAGGTACTGGTGGATGGGTAGATACTGGTAGTTGGGCAGGTATTGGTAGGTGGGTAGGTACTAGTCGGAGGGTAGGCACTAGTAGGTAGGTATTGGTAGATGGGAACAGGCCGGTAGGTGGGTGGGTAGGTACTAGTATGTTGATAGGTACTGGTATGTGGATATGTACTGGCAGGTGCGTAGGTGGGTGCGGGCAGTTGGGTAAGTACGAGTGAGGTGGTAGATATTGGCAGGATGGAAGGCACTAGTAGGTACGTATTGGTACGTGGGAAAGGACCGGTAGGTGGGTAGGGATTGGTATGTTGGTAGGTACTGGTAGGTGAGTAGGTACTGGTAGGTGCGTAGGTAGATACTGGTAGTTGGCTAAGTACGAGTAAGTGGGTAGGTACTGGCAGGCGGGTAGGTACCATTAGGTTGATGGGTACTAGTAGGTAGGTATGTACTGGTGGGTGGGTATGTTTTGTAGGGGGCTAGGCACCGGTATGTGGGTAGACACTGATAGGTAGATGGGTACTGGTTGGAAGGTACCAGTAGGTAGCTAGGTACTAGTAGGCGGATAGGTGGGTAGATACCGGTAGGTAGGACACCCGTGGGAACCCTGGGATGTGGACTAGTGCCTGTTTACTGTTGTAAACAAGTTCTACTTTACTAATAAAATAGGACCCGGTCACCTACTCCTGTAGTGGAAGTCCTCTAAAGTGGGAAGCACATGTATAAATAATTGGATAAACTTGATTTCATACCTATTTTGTGGTCATGATATGGCCATAGATGCTGAAAGGGACCTTAAACATCAATAAATAAATAAATAAATAACTACCATGCAGTTAACAACGCTTCATAATAACTATAGCACTTCAGCCAGTCGCTGAGCTGTCATCGTTCCCAGATGAGATGGCCTTCACTAGCCATACTCCCCTCCTCTGTATGCCCCCTCCCACCCCAGCTCGTCAACCTCTTCCCATGCACTCAGAAACGAATTGTTCGTTTTAAGGAGTATAGTACAGTCGCCGTGGACTGGTTGCAATCCACGCGAGGGCAGTGTTGTCCACGCATGCGTTTACCAGGTAATAAAAATCATCATCAGCAAAATTTTAATTAATGAAGCACCAGGTTGTACCCGGTGCTTCATTTATTAATTTTTTCATGATTATTCCTATAATTAATGTTTGGGATCTAATATTATTGAGTGATTGGAAATATTGCCCACCGGTGGAAAGTGACCAGTCCATGGCGGTCGCACTGTACTTACTGAAAAAAAAAAAAAATACAAAATGATAGAGTGTACATTGTGTACCACCAAAAACCACTTCATGTTACGTTGGGATTGAGTTTCCGGTTTATAAGAGAATAAGGATTCGGCACCAAGCTAGAAACTCACGTAAATCGACAGCCTTGTCAATAGATACGCAAAATGATTCTATCTTTGCCATGATACAAGAGAGGTGGCTTGAATCAAACAACAAATTGGAGATGAGAGAAAAATGGTAAACTATAAGTAACACAAATTGACGTCAGGTTGAATGCGTCGTGATTAATAAATATTGCCCCCCCCCCCCCCCCCGGAAACTCCGGCAAGTGAAAAAGTGTTTATTTACTGTGGTAAACAAGTTCAGTTTTACTGGTTAAATAGGAGCAACTTCCCAGTGCTTGTGGTGGAAGTCCTCTAAAATGGGCAACATGGGTTTAAACGATTGACTTAACTTGACTTGATCACCATGTTGCAGTCACAATTAGCCATATAGGGCAGGGTAGATATATGTGGCAATAAATAAATAAATAAATAAATAAATAAATAAATAAATAAATAAATAAATAAATAAATAAATAAATAAATAAATAAATAAATAAATGCTGTAACACGTTTAAGGCGGATTGTGTGACGAATTGCCTAACGACATCCCTGACTTCCTCCCTCTCGGTTTTCAGGATGGGCATACTAGCTGTCCCGGTCATGTCCCCCATTACCACCTTATCTAGCCTCTCCCCATCCAACTTCTTTATTATGATCCCAGTGAATCCTTTTTAGTGGGCAGATATTTTGCACATTCTAAGAGAAAGTGTCCAGGGCTCTCCATAAAGCCCAAGCTACACATTAACTACCTTCACCCAAACGCAGACGATATCAAAATTTATTATTTTAATTTTTGTTTTTTTTTTTTAAATATTTTTTTTTAAATTTCAATAAAACCATATCATGTGACCCCTCATTGGAACGAGCTCGACGAGCTCGTTCCAATGAGGGGTCACATGATATGGTTTTGTTGAAATTTGTTGAAAAATATTTTTTTTCAACTGCATAACCTGAAAATTACAAGGGTGGCTGTGGACGATTCGTTAGGTAAAGGTATAACGATGTTGGTCATGAATGTTTAAGAAAACGTGAAGAATATAATTGCTCCACTTATCTTCATTAACTTAGTTTTTAAAATTAGAGGTTAATTAAATTCTGAAAAATATACAACTCGTAATTTACTATTCAGTGCATTCATATCACAAACTGTTTTGTTAAATAAATAATGATCCTTGAAGTAAAAAATATTTCTCGAGTAGCCTCCGGCCTTTGAAATAAAATTGGGTCGACTAAAAGTACTATATTTCTACTTCATGCCAAACTAACTTTCTAGTTCCGTTGTTCGGACAGATATGTCAAATAGGTCATACAGTCCATGGACATACAAGGATGGAGGGTATGGTGATCTGTGTGACGATCATAACAAACGGTTTCTCCATCTTCGACTTCGCTGAATAAATATTTTTTACCGTTTGTTCGTGTAAAGGTTGTTTGACCTTCCCATCCCATCCCACCCCACCCCACCCCACCCTTGTTACACCACTTTTGTAATAACTAACGACTTTTGATGCAAGTGGAAGAAAGAAATGTCTTATAAAACCTGTTGATTGCTTTGATAAAAATGGTGAGAATTTTTTCTTTCATGAAAACACCTGTTGATTTGTATAACAAACCTCCTCGCCTCGATTCATGACAAAAGCTGGCGATTTCATTACAGGAGTGATGAGTTATGACAAAATCTGACGATTTTTATTATAAAAGTGGAAGAGGTATGACAAAACCCGTCAGTTATTACAAAAGTAGGTGCGTGACACCCCTTTTACCCAAGGGCGTACTCAAAGGTGAGAGGCCCCCAACTTTTCCTGGAAAATGTCAACGTTATATACATATGCCTGAAATCCCTAAAGTGGTTGATAAATATATATATTTGGGGGAAATGGTGTCACCTTTCCATCGTTATTCCACCATATTCTGGGTCCTAAGGTCTTCAAAAAGGTACTTTGGACGCCCCAGTTGGCATGGATTTCTTTCTCTCCAAGGAAGACCCTTCATCTATGGGGGTGGGGGATGGGGTGGGGTGGGTGGGTGTTTTGTGGGGGGGGGGGGGGGGCGCTGCACGAGGTGAAATAATGTGCGCTGATTCTCTACTGTTATTTTGCATCGTGCTCTCTCATGACCAATTATGAGCAAGTGTCTTTACCAAGGATATAACGCAGATGACACGGGTCGAAACTACAACTTATAGATCCATTGCTCAAGCCAATGAGCCAATAACCCCCCCCCCCCCCCCCCCCCCCCCGTTATGACCGTAACGTAAGGTAAATGGTGAACAATCTAAAAACAGGATGTCGAGTTTTGGTTCATTGAGATCGACTTGGATGGGTTCAAAAAGTGTTGAATACTTTGGTACCTGTGAAAAAGTATAGTCTTTTTGTACACAACGTGGGGCGGTTTCTCGTGCGATTTTGAAAGCCAGTGCTTTTGTAGAGGCGTTGCCTTCGAGGTACTCCAGGACACGTCACTTGTTCTGCTAATATTTTTGAGTGGTTGGTAGTGTGCGTTGGGCAATCAGATTTATTAACATCCGTTGTACCTCTCTCCGCCTTGCTCTCCGTGCATCTTTTCACCCCCCCCCCCCACCCCGCAAGAGCTGGCTGACAGTGGGGCCATTACATTGAGACTGCACCTGCTGGTGGAAATAACCAGTCATACACTTCCAAAGAGTGAGTTATTACACGCCTATCCTCCAGTTCTAAATTTACAAATCCGTACGGAACACGTGTTCCATTCGTATTGCCGATGGCGGACTATTTTTCCACCTAACGTCATGTACCCACCAAGAGAACTAAATTCTGCCCATTTTCGTATTCGACCAATCGAAACGTCGCATTCTGATCCAGATCAATTTGAAAGCTGCGGTGACAGTCGAAAAATTGAACGCTTCAGTCAATAAATAACAAAGAATTTTGAAGTTTGAAATTTTCTGTGTGTGATGTTTGAAGTTTTACATTAATAGATTCTATATCGTGGAGGCATGTAATAAACACAGCACGCCACAATATGTGAAGGCATTCGTTAATACGACAGGCATGCCATCGCGGAAGAAAACAAAAACAGATCATCTATCTAAGACGACATACACGCAATCACTCCAAAGAAGGTAACAGCTTGGGAGCAAGGGGTCCCAAAGGACAACGGAGTACTAGGACAGCTCGATAACATGAAGTCCCTTTGACATGCGCAGACATGCAAACACCAAGCTCATAGGCCACCAGTCTAATTCTGTTCAGAATTCAACGCTGTTATGGGGTGTTTGTTTACCCAGTTTTGTGAAAATTGGCGCGCAGACGACCGTTGGTATAAATGTCGTTATGTTCAAAGATTCGGTCTGCACGGTATTTCGATAAACCGATATATACCGGTATTCAAACCAATACCGATTGAATACCGGTGTAATTACAAAAATATCGATTTATCGTCAATTTTTTTACCCACAATTTAATTTTCAAGATGTCTTGAGTTTTTTAACTGTAGCCCCGAATGAATAATAATAATAATAATAACACTTCGGCCAGCCGCTGTTTTGTCGCGGTTCTCGGACGAGAAGGCCATGGTTACCCCTGTACTCCCAACTGCCTCCCTATTCTCACGCTTCTCCTCTCCTCCCAACACTCGGAGACGAACTGCGTGATGACATCCCTTGCCCCATTCCTCCCAATCTCTCTGATTAGCATATTAACCCTCTCCTGTGAGTCTCCCCCTAACCACATGTCCTTCATTCTCCCATCCCACTTCCCCATTATACTCCCAGTGAATCTCATTCTTTTAGACTGATACTTTGGGCATTCTAGAAGAAAGTGTTCCAGGGTCTCCACCATATATTATCCCTTTATCCAAGGAATCGCCTGTTTGTGCCCTCGTAATATATAAATTCAGCAGTTGAAAAAATAACTTGAAAAAATTTCAACAGAACTATATCATGTGACTCCTCATTGGAACGAGCTCGTTGAGCTCGTTCCAATGAGGGGTCACATGATATAGTTTTGTTGAAATCTTTGGGGAAACTCTCATAAACTAATTTTGAAAATAATAAATTTTGATATCGTCTGCGTGGGGTAAAGGTTTTTCGAACCTCATCATCAAGGCATGCTAATTCGTTCCGACAGTGATGCCTCGAGCCTCACTTGTGGTACTTGTGTTCATATATCTGAACAGTTTTCGATATACAGGTATATCGCGATATTTTTTTGAATACCGATACCAGTATTCAGTTTTGAATATCGTGCAGCCCTATCAAAGATTCTAGGGTATTCTTTCCTGCTACAGTTACAGATATTCCAATCGAGAAGTATTCAATTCCTCTCGAAAACATCAAGATATTAACGTAGTTTGTGGAAATATGTGACGTAATCATAACACTACGGCTGTGGTGGGTCTTCGTGTCTGATTATAATGTCATCAAAATGTCGCTCAAATCATGTCTCAATTGAGCAATATTGTTCGACAGAAAATCAATCCTTCCTGAATGTTTCTGTTTTAACCCTTTACCTAACCTGAAAAGCAGACGACACTTGCAAAAATAATTCTTGAATAACTAATTTTTTTCATTTTTTGTCTCAAAAACATAGGTTATGTCCCCTCGTTGGAACGAGCTCGACGAGCTCGTTCCAACGAGGGGTCATAACCTATGTTTTTGAGACAAAAAATGAAAAAAATAATGAAAATTAATTGGAGATTTTTGAGAATAGCGCTGGCCGGTTTTGGCCGTTGCGTTAGGTAAAGGGTTAATCAACCGGAATATATCATTTGGTCGGAAAAGCGACTGAATATATTCCAGATGAGTGAAACGAAACACAGGCGATGACCTGTTTGGGAGCTAGACTGGTTCAGGCCACATGGGCGCCGAATTCTGAACAGAATTAGACGGGTGGCCCGAGAGCTTGATGCAATACAACTGAATTCAAATAATCCGCTGTGGTGGACAGGGGTTTGCTCCTAAATCGTCCATGTGCACATCTAGCGCGCGAAACTGTGTTCGCAGTGTGAACCACCAAGTCACCTGAAACGTATCTTGTGCACCTTCCAAGTGTCATGGTGCATCCTCAGTGGTAACTGGTAACTTCGACTGTTTTGAAATACTTGGAATTGACCTTAAATAAACTTGGCTGGAACTGAATATATTTTATGGTACAATCTTAGGGTACTTTAAAGTCACAAGCTGCTATTCCAGAACTGATTTGGACACAGAGGGTGTGATAATGTTGTTCTCCTTTGGTTTCATTGTTCTGAAGAACAACAACGGGCTGAGTTGAACTCAACTAATGGCGTTTAAAGTCAGTATGTTTTGTTGAAGAAGTTTTGTCTTCGTCCACTGCAATAGCTCTAAAACTGCCATTTGGAAACACTATGCTTCCTTCGCTCTCAGTATTTTTTTGTTTCCTGTCCTTGAAAATGTTTTATACAACTAGTAGCCAACTACCATCGAGTGCTTTTTGCTTATGCTGTGTATCCAATTCTAAAACTGTATAACTGCGTTTAGCTTTATTTGGCTTCAGCTGGCAGCATTTTATATACACCTGCATGCTATATCGCATTTTGCAGCTGTGTTTATAAATGGGTTATCATCATAAGCATTTTACCCGCATTGTCTTTGTTTCATAATTAAAAATATAACAAGGTATCTGGATCCACTCTTTTGGAAGACGCAGCACATGTATTTAATAGAGTAAACTCAGACGCACATCAAATAAAACCACAATTGGTTTAAATTGGTGTTTCTATTGCTTCAGTTGGGAAGTTTCATCCCTGTCCAAACGTGCTATATGTTTTGTTCAATGATCAAAGGAATGATCGAGTGTTTCCAAGTGTTGGTTTGCTTCCTATTTCTCTACGCATGTCTCCAAAGGTCATGTCGTAACTTTTAACCTCAGAGGCAAAAGGCCATAATAATGGACAGTTATTTTGGCGTTGCTTTCAGTGAATGGAAAAGAATTTTAGAATGCTCGATTACCTGTGGATGTAAGAGTTTAGGCATACTTAATAACCTCCCGTCCGATAAAACTAAGCTTTTCACCTTTTACATTTGTTGTAGAGTGGACGAGTCTATTTTGTTTTTGCAGTGAGGTTCATATCTTGTTCTTGCAGAGAGGTTCTGTATTAACGTAATCCAACAGCCCTATAGGGTTGTAAGATTACATTATTCCCGAATGTTCTTCCCATTGATTAATTATTTCGTCCTTTTTAATTAACCCTTTACCTAACAAATCGTTCGCATCCGCCCGCGTCATATGCAAATTCAGCAGTCGAAAAAATATTATTTTTCAAAAAATTTCAACAAAACCATATCATGTGACCCCTCGTTGGAACGAGCTCGACGAGCTCGTTCCAACGAGGGGTCACATGATATGGTTTTGTTGAAATTTTTTGAAAAATTTGAAAAAATGATATTTAAAATAATAAATTTTGATATCGTCTGCGTTGGTTAAAGTGTTAATTCAATGACACATTTCATTTTTAAAATGCATTGCCCCGAAGTAGAATAACAATGATATGGAAAATTTCAGCCAGCGGACCCGGTGATCAATTGACTAAAACTTTGTTATTCATCTTATGCATTGAAATGTGATTTACTCTCCAGTTGGGAATTCCACTCCGTGACTCTTTAGTGGTAATCCACCTTTACACGTACTATAGCCGAGTTTATTACCCCACTTTCCAGCAATACCAGTCGAGAACCCGTTTCGCAGATAGCATAGAATCCGTACACACCGTGATGATTTTGCTACTCAGAGCAATCCGACTTTGATTTGTTTCTGCTACAGAAATCTACACTGCGTGAAGAGTGGGATATAAACACTCATGGACTGGATTTAACACTCAGACAATTAAAAACACATGAAAAGCACGCACAATGCTTTTGCGAGAGTGTCCCCGTGTTTAACCCTGCTCCATGAGCGAACAGTTTACTTGTACTCCGTGTGCAGTCAACACAACCTGAATTATTCCATAGGTGGAAATTCACTACTCTGGCGTTTTGGGCGTACTCAGTTTCCACGAGGTTTATATAATGTGTTGTTGTATTTTGTAAGCAACAACTTTTAGAAAGTAAAGCTGATTTGGCAAATCATGTGTTATCCGCATATCTTCTCCTTGTCTCAATCGTATGGTAATGAGACACTATAATAAAAACTAAATACATCCATGATTAATATTCATTTTATTCTCATCACATAATCTCATGACGAATAAATATACTGATTCACATGGTACGAAATGTATTCCGAACAGCTGCAGGCGCTGTCTGAAACAAAATGCAAAACAAAAGAGTAAAACATGTTAAATATTAAACACGACTCTTCAAAGATTGATTCTTGCCTCGGTCCAAAGTTCTAAATTGTTTTTCAAAAAATTATCCCGATTACCTGAATTAAAAGCTACCCAAATACCAGTTTTATCCAAGGTATACATGTTGACTGTTATTATTAATATTTGAAGTACAAAGATAACTAGCTCTAGAACTATAACCCTAATGAAAATATAACACAGTGTTAACCCCCTTTGAACCGTTTGAATAAACTATATTTAATATATATTAACACGTTTGAACTGAACAAAGTTTAGGCCTCACAAAGCAGATCTTCTGTTCTTCAGGCCATTATTTGTGAAATTGCATGCGGGCGAGCGGTTTTTTATTTTATTTTTTATTTCAGTAATTACTTCTTTGCCATCAAAAATTCATGTTCTTAGTTCAAGTTTTAGGCCTCATAATCTACAGAATAGCATGGGTGGTGGTGTATTTCATCCCCTGAGTACAAGAAGGCTTTGCAATGCTAAAGCATTGCAAAACCTTCTTGCACTCAAGGGACACATTCATCAAATTTTTAACTTGGGTAAAATATCAGACATAAACCATTTAATTTTTTTTTTTTCAAGTTTAAATTGGTTATAAAAAGAGAGCATGCGGCAACCAAAAGGACCATGCGGGAGGGCCTGAGAAACAGATTTGTTATTTTTTTTAGGCCTTAACTGAATGGTTTTTTAACTACAGCCTTAATGAAAATACAACGAAGGTGATCCGAATGAAGCTTTGAACTACAACCATTTGAATGCAATCCTTCCAATAGGGAAGGGGAATCCCCTACAGCCAGTTTATGTAAAAACACGGAATCCAAATTTTACGGAGTCGGATAAGAATCCCAATTACAGAATGCCTTATATAACTCGTTTATAGATATTTTACATTGAACGTTGTATAAAATGGTACACGTTGAGGGGAAATGAAGCAATCTGATTGAACATTTTGAAGGCCTGAGTGAAGGTACAGCTAGGAAGTAGTGTTATAAGTGAATATTAATGGATGATAGTATAGCTAATAGTACTGATACACGGCCGCAATGGCACAAGTCTGATGTAGAAGCTAATGATATAACAGATAGACCATAGACAAGTAGTGGCCTTGGAGCTTTGGAGATAAGACGGAAGTCGTTGGTAAGACTACCTGTGTAGGAGCCAAATAGGAGCTGTATGCGAGCTGGGTCATAGGTATCCTTAAATACCGAAATGAGGCTAAGAGGGCCCTCATGGCCTCATACAACTAAAAAGGGGTACCCGAAGGCCAGACGTTTTCCAAAAAGGGGGTGCTGAAATTGGGGTGTCGCGGGCTATGGCTGTTAAATACCGAGAGCGATAGTAAACAGTAAATTAGACCTCGTTGAGGGATTTCTTCTTGGCCCTCATGGCCTCAAACGAAATGAGGCTAAGAGAGATAGTAAATTTGACCCCACTGAGGGGTTTTCTCATGGCCCTCATACGACAAAAAGGGTTTCTCCATAAGGTACCCTCGATAGGTATCCTCAAATAATACAATACCAGGTCATAGGTATCCTCGAATACCGAAATGAGGATAAGAGTCGTGTGTGCGAGTCACTCGTTCGAGTAAATACACTATGGCTTATTTGCTCGATGGGATTCGAGTCGTACGAGCAATGACCTATCACTAACTACTCGATAGATACTTGGCTTTAGGAATGATATAGGCTTTCGACCTCGATCAGTTGGCTATAACCCCCCCCCCCCACCCACCTCCTCCTGATACTATATCACTACGTGGTACTATTAAAATACATGGTATGGCAGTCTTAAAAAGGATTCTGTGAAGAGTCAGTTTCGGTAGTTTGGGGTGGATTTTCGTGATTTGGAGGGATTGTCGGGTTTATTTGGGTAATTCTTCGAAAATTACTCCTGTACTACAGGAACATACCCTCCGAACATACCCCAGTCCTATAAAAAGCCTTTGGGTAACATAGCAATCGCATAGAAACCAAGGTGGCGGTCTCCAGTATACAAAATGGATGACGGAAACAAGTATCACCCTAACAACACGTGTTGCGCACGTGCGCTAACACCACGTATCACTATGGGGATGACGTCACAAGGTGGCCGCTCACGCGGGTTACCATGACAAAACAACATGGCGCCACTGGGTCACGTAACATGACGTCACTTCCGGGGTCCCCGACCGGGGCCCCAAATATGGGATGAAACGTGCATGACATACTACTGACGCGCTGCTTGACCCTCCTGTCCAGCTCGTACCACAAATGATCGATAGGGGAGAAATCTGGACTGTAGTGTGGCCAATCGAGAACTGGGTAAATTGTTTTGGTTGAGGAAGTCTCCCTAGCAACGTGCGGCCCCGCATTATCCTGCTGCAATGTAAGGTTACGCGTATTGATAAGTGAAAGGACGTGAGGCATGTGGACGTGACCCCGATATCTTACGGCTGTAAGGTTTCCCTGGATGACCGCGAGGGGTGTTTTCGTATCATGAGAAATCCCCATCCCCCATACCATAACAGACAACAGACTCTCCTCCAAATCTGTCGTTTTCCTTAACGCACGTGTCGGAATATCGCTCACCTCGATGAACCGAGACTCGTCAATGAATAACACACGTCTCCAGTGGGCCAAGTGAAACCAATTTGGTGCATGTGCAATCGACGTTGACCCGTTGCCTGGGTGTAAGTAGCGGACCAACGCTGGGGCGTCGTGGCCTCAAATTGAACTCCGACAACCGATTCCTAACTGTTCTTGGACACAATCGACGACCATGAGTGCCCATACAACCCAACTCGCCGTCACCGTCGCTATCTGAAATCGGCTACGGAAGTTTGGGAGACGTATGCCTGTATCTTGACGTGGTGACGTAACGCATGGACGTTCGCGCCTGGGACGGTCAGCTAATCTTTCTGTGGCTCTGAGACGCCCAACTAAATAAGCTATCGTTGACCCATGGACCCCAAATTAATGCGCGACAAGACGTTGCGACTGGCCTTGCATTATTGGGGCAATAGCCCTACCCATAACAACTTCGGACATTCACAGCATTTTGCTTTTCAGTTGCGTTGAAATGAAATGTTGTGTAAACGATGTGTACTGTTCAAAACTTCGATTTGGAATAGTTTTCAAGCCCATGGCACGTGGGAGTGCCTCTGGTGCACGCTTTGTCGAAATATATGTTGAAAGGATGCAGCATCGCACGTGGTCATGGTTGACTGAATTTTAACCAAAGACTCTTAAGACAGTACACTGAGGTAGCTTTGTGCCAAATGTTACTTCACTTGGTCTACGGATGAAAAAAATTATATTACCAAACCTGAATTTGCGTTTCTTTTTTTCATCGGCATATATCGAAGAAGCGGTGAAAGAATCTTGCTACCTATCCGGATTCCAATCCCAAGTACACTGCCTATTGTCAACGGCTTACCCAAGATAGGCACTTTCATTTTTAGCTCAACTTTGACGAAGCCAAATTTGAGGTGTTGAAATGGCCCGTCGTCCGTCTACTCGTCCGTCGAGCCGTACACACGGCTCGGGCTAGAAGCCGTATTTATGAACCGATCTTTACGAAACTTCTTGGGTACCTTTGTTATCATCGTGAGACGAGAACGAGTGTTTTGGGGTGCGGTCCAAAATTTTTGATTGCCGCCAGCAACCTTTTTTGTACCAAAATTAGTGCAATCAGTTTTTTTTTTGTACAGAACTTCTGTATGAAAGTTCTGATTTGAATGAATTTTTGTAGGAATGTTTAGTAACATGGAATACATCACATGTAATACAGGTTTTTTTCTCGTGCAGAAATTATGCAAATTAGATGAACTTTGATTTCTTCAGTGCTACTTTTACACAGTAAGTGCACATGTCAATACGGCTCGGGCTAGAGTCTATATTTATGAACTGATCTTCACGAAACTTCTTGGGGTACCTTTGTTATCACCTTGTGACAGGAACGAGTGTTTTGGGGTGCCTTTGTTATCACTGTGCTATGAGAACAAATATTTTTGGGTTCAGTCAGACCCACTCTGGGACTCAAAGATTTCTTTTCTAGTTTAGCATCTAATTGTCGCCCACCTTTACAATACTTTACCTACACACTTGTTACAGGCTACGGTCAGCATTTTTGTACAGGCCGTTACAATACTTTACAAGTACCTTTGTTATCATGTCATTACCTAGATGTTTGTCATTGCTGTGTCACATACTATACATGTACATGTCTTAAACAAGTTGAGCTACAGTGTTATTGACACTTTCATTGAACAAGAGCTTTCATTTTTAACCTAGAAGTAACGAATCCCATATGGGAACCCGGGAAGTGAAGCAGTTCCTGTTGACTAGCAAACAAGCTACGTTTTACTGCTAAAATAGGACCCAGTCATCAATGCTTAGGGTGGAAGTCCTCTAAAATAGGCAGCATGTGTATTATGACTGACTGGACTTGAATTTGTATCCATGTTGCGGTCATGCTTAATCAAAGTGCAAATATGTGTGATCTTATACACCAATAACTAAAATCATAACCAGAAGTAACGAAACAGGTTTCTGAAAAAACAGTCTATTGAAAGGATGCGCTGTTTTCTGTCTGCCGAACGTTCTAGAATGGTCCATCCTATTTTTTGGAAAGGTATAGTGCGTCATGCAGAGGAAGAGAGAGTCACGTAAGATATAAAATTGTAATTTCGTCTCTTGGAATGGCGTCATGGCGTCGTTCATGTGATTTAAAAAATTTTGCAATAAAATCTCGATTCTTCAGCCTAAATTCAATCCATGTGCAGTAGTGGTAATTCGAGGAGTTTCAAGGACACTTTAAGCTATTTCAAAGGACCTTTAAGCTATTTCAAAGGACACTTTAAGCTATTTCAAAGGACCCTTCAGAACATTTTTTATTCTTTCCCCGCTAGTTTCATGTAGCTTTCAGTTAACTTATGATTAAGCCTTTACCTAACGTAACGGCCAAAACCGGCCAGCGCTATTCTCAAAAATCGCCAATTAATTTTCATTATTTTTTTCATTTTTTGTCTCAAAAACATAGGTTATGACCCTCGTTGGAACAAGCTCGTTCCAACGAGGGGTCATAACCTATGTTTTTGAGACAAAAAATGAAAAAAATAAGTTATTCAAGAATTATTTTTTTTTGCAAGTGTCGTCTGTTTTTCAGGTTAGGTAAAGGGTTAAGAATATAGATATCACTTAAAAAACAAGCTGTTTTCGATCATAACTCAGGAATAGATACCGAAGTTTTCAACAAACACGCTTATTTCTAAAAGCGTTAACGCTATCAAAGTTTTCCATCAAAACCTTTGTCAAGAAAAACTTCTTCAAGAACTTCACACATCAGACCATGTACTTTTGTTTGTAAACAACATCAATCCTAAACTCGATTCTGATTGGCAGATTCCCATAAAAGTGCATCAAAGTTTGAAGTAGAATTGAGTTCAGTTCCATCAAAGTTTGTCAACGTTTCTGATCAAAGGTTTCTTTGACAGTTGACACAGTCAAAAATTGTTCAAATACTTGTCAAAGGTTTCTTAGACAAAGAAAACTTTGATAATGTCAACAGGCTTTCAGTCATGAGAAATGAACCGTTGTCGCTGTATACTAAGGCGTACTGCACATCGACGGTGTTCACTTGCCTTCAACAGCTGGTAGCTTGTGTCGGTTTACAGTACGGCCGCCGTGGACTGGTCACTTTCCACGGGTGTGCAATATTTCCACGAACGCAATAATATAAGATTCCAAACACTAACTACAGGAATAATTATCAAAAAATTAATTAATGAAACACAGGGTACAACCCAATGCTTAATTCATTAAAATTTACACTGGTTTGGGAACTCATACACCCTGAGGCGAAGCCGAAGGGTGTATGAGTTCCCAAACCAGTGTAAATTCCCATACATCTTGGAAAACACAAGTATAACGGGTTTTTTTTCCAAGAATTTTGGTGTACTTAATACTTTAACCTACATTGTGGAAAAAAACTGACAGAAAATTTGTACTTTGCAAGTTTCTTAAATAAAACCAGACAAATAGGTATGTCATTGGAACTGGCTCAATGAGCCAGTTCCAATGACATCCATATCTGTAATATTTTATTGCACATAAATATCAAATTTCCTGTATGTTTATTTTTATTCTAACATAACCAAGCAGAATGCATGAATTAATAATTAAAAATGGGTACTTTTTTTAGCCATATAGCTTGCTCTTGTATATTCTTGTTTTTACACCGTGGTTAGACACGGTGTAAAAAAGCCACTGTGGATTGCAAATTACACCGTACCTCTCAGCCAATCAAAATGCAGTATTTTGTTTCATTTGGAAATAATGATTTTTATTACCTGGTAAACACATACGTGAACATCACTGCCCACACGTGAATTACGACCAGTCCACACCGACTGTACTGTAGCAAGCTGGAGAGTCTGACAGTTGCTTGTCGGTGGTCCTCTCCGGGTACTCCGGCTTCCTCCACTTGGAAAACTTTCCAACACTATATGCCCCTGGGTGTTAAAAGTGACGTTAGACCCCCAAAAACAAATAAACAAACATATATATGACAATATATGACACTTTCTATAAAAAACGAAATGATCCCGTCACAACAAAACGATAAGCAGTATATATATGGTAAAGATCGAACATAATTGCCTTTACTGAATTCAATTTGCTCGAAGGTTAAAATTACAATGTATCGAATTACCGAAAAAGTAATTTATATCTTGTTACACCCTATTCAAATACCTATTCACAGCTACTTTGTATGTCATGCTGTTGTCCGTTGTGGTTAATTAGGTATGTTTGGGAGCATTCTGTCATATTCAAATAGACAACCGGTCTATTCTTTCCATTTATCGTTTTCAAGATTCCACACGTTCAAAATAGTCAATGAAAAATGTTCAGGTGTCAAACATCGAGGTTTAATAGTTAGAATAGAATATCAGAATGCAATGCAAAAATACTCTTTTCATATAAATGAGTAATGGAAGTCGACAGAGTTGTTAACACCCCGAAACATATTTTCCAACTTGTGACCTAAATTTTAAAAAAAACATGAAAATATAACAATAACTGATTTAAACTAACGCACATGATATCAAAATTAATTATTTTAAATACTATTTTTTCACATTTTTCAAAAATGCTCAACAAAACCATATTATCTGATCCCCTCATTGGAACGAGCTCGTTCCAATGAGGGGATCACATGATATGGTTTTGTTGAAATTTTTAAAAATTTCTTTTCAGCTGCACAATTTGTGCATTACGCGGATGGATGTGATCGATTCGGTGGGTAAAGGGTCAAAGGGTGTTAGGTTTTATTAAAAGTCCGACAAGAATACCAGCCAGGCATTATTAGCGGCCGAAGTTTGAGAGGTCCGCGATTACACAGTTCTATGTGAGGTTGCTGCTTAATGTAGAAGGATCTATAATAAAACGTAGTTAACTGTTACTTATATTACCACTCATCATGACATTGGGAGTCCAGATCACATTTACATTGACAAAATTTGAATTATGCAGAATGAGGCTAAAACTGGAGATTGTTAATATAGCCGAAAATTGGACGATAGGGCTGTGATTTAATCTTGAGAAACTAACTAGTCAGGTTGTACCTTTCTCCCGGGGGCGCGGCGGCTTAGTAGGCAGATGTGCAGGCTGCAAGCCGAGAGGTCCTCGGTTCGAATTCCACCTGCGGCAACCACGTTGTGTCCTTGGGCAAGACACTTCAACCCCATTGCCCGTGTGGGGGCATGATGACGCTGTGTTCTAAGGCGTACTGCACGTCGATGGTGCACTTGTCTTCGACCAATGCTAACCCTGCTTGTGTGGAATTAGTATGTTGGGGAGCTGACAGTTGCTCGCCATTGCTCGGTGGTTCTCTCCGGGTACTCCGGTTTCCTCCACCCATAAAACTGGCATGGTCATGATTAGTCATTGTGCAGAAATATGTGACCTTAAACACCAATAAATAAATAAATACCTTTCTCCCAAATTGAATTACAGCACTACAGTTCAAGTTTGGGCCAAGTTAATATTCGCTGAACCGTTCCATAATAAAAATATTGTTGTGTGCCTATTTCTGTCTGAGAGAAATCATGCACCTCTGTTTCTGCATTCAACTCTCTCCACAAAAATGGCACGTAACAGCTAGTTGTGACTTCACGGGTGCATCGCGTCGGTATTCCTGAATGGTTTGACAATCTATGCCAAACACGTCATTTTAAAACAGACCTTTTTTATCCGATGTGTGTGATGCATGCCGGGATAATCACCCACGTGAAAAGGTAAATAAACTGACCAGGCTTTCAATCCACCATGCGTACTGCACGTCGCACTATCCGAAAGCAAAGAGGGGCTAGAAAATCAGCGGATAAAGTTGCATTAAATTTAAAAGGCTAAAACAAGAACCAAAACATCAGTAGTAGTATATCATGTATCCGGACGTCCCCTTTCAGGGGGACCCATCGAGAGACCCCGGAAATGTCGCCATGTCACGTGACACAGTGACGTCATGTTGTTTTGTCATGGTAACCCGCGCGATAGCTTATTTGCTCGATGGGGTTCGAGTCTCTCGAGCAAAGACTTATTAGTAACTAGTCGATAGGTTCTTGGTTTTAGGAATCAAATAGGATTTGGTTGTATACCACGGAGATAACTCTGCATACAGGTTATGGGGAAACCAAGCCCTGGTGAACAAGAGCAAGAGAACTCGGAATATGGTCAGAACTAACCAGAACAGACCAGAAAAGCAAAATATAGTAACAAAACTGTTCCAGCTGATAGGCTCTTCTACTCTATTGGAGTATGCTCCTGAACAAACGAACATGGTCGTGTAGAGAAAAACTATAGCAAAGATAGATAGAAGCAGAGGATTCTGAAAGGTATGGCGGTCTTAAAAAGGAAGAGTCAATTTCGGTAGTTTGGGGTGGATTTTCCTGATTTGGAGGGATTGTCGGATTTATCTGGGTAATTGTACGAATTTGGAAATTAATCTTGTATAAAGTGACATACCCCCCGAAAATACCCCTGTCTTGTTTTTGGTCTTTGTGTAACATAGCAACAACGTGCTACCACAGAAATCAAGATGGCGGCCTCCAGTATACAAAATGGACGACGGAAACACGTGTCACCCCAACAGCACGCGTCTCGTATGCGCACTAACACCACATATCACTATGGTAATGGCGTCACAACATGGCCGCTCACGCGGGTTATCACGGCAACACAATATTGCGTCACTGGGTCACGTGACATGGCGTCACTTCGGGGTTACCCTGTGGGGTCCACTTGATAGGGGACGTCCGGGTACATGATATGCTACTATCAGTCTTTGACTAGTTATCGTAAAGGTAATTCTCAACGAGAGCAAGCTTCTGTAAAACGAAATTCAAGACCATGTGATATATATTTTTTTTTAAATATGATGTTACACGGATATTGTGAACATTTTGAAAATTTATCCTTATACTATATTATCAGCATCAAGTGGTGCAGAAATCTAAAAAATGTCCAATAGCATCTTCAAATAATGAATCACCAACTGAATTTTTAGTTCCAAAACAAATGACCAAATTGTCATCTTCTTCATTTGAACTTCAATTAAAATCACAAAACAAGATGGGGATGTATTGGATGCAGATATACAAATTGTTCAAGTTCAGATTACTTGTCGAGTGAGAACCATAAGGTTCTAGCTTCCACTGGAACCCCGACCCTAACCCTTCCAGTGGAATCCCGACCCTAACCCTTCCACTGGAATCCCGATCCTAACCCTTCCACTGGAATCCCGACCCTAACCCTTCCACTGAAACCCCGACCCTAACCCTTCCACTGGAATCCCGACCCTAATCCTTCCACTGGAACCCCGACCCTAGCCCTTCAACTGGAATCCCGACCCTAACCCTTCCACTGGAATCCCGACCCTAACCCTTCCACTGAAACCCCGACCCTAACCCTTCCACTGGAATCCCGACCCTAATCCTTCCACTGGAACCCCGACCCCAGCCCCACCACAGGAATCCCGACCCTAATCCTTACACTGGAACCCCGACCCTAGCCCTTCCACTGGAATCCCGACCCTAACACTGAAACCCCGACCCTAACACTTCCACTGGAATCCCGACCCTAATCCTTCCACTGGAACACCGACCCTAGCCCTTCCACTGGAATCCCGACCCTAATCCTTCCACTGGAACCCCGACCCTAGCCCTTCCACTGGAATCCCGACCCTAACCCTTCCACTGGAATCCCGACCCTAACCCTTCCACTGGAATCCCGACCCTAATCCTTCCACTGGAATCCCGACCCTAACCCCCCTTTGGAAGATAGAACCTTATGGTTCTCAGGCGACGTAATCTCAAATCAAACATTCTACTCATTACTTAACTCTTCTTGTGTATGGTCCTGGCTATAACTATCTTTGAACTTGTCCCGATCTCTGCCCTCGACCAATCAAATTACTCTACCTGAGACAATCAAGCAATCATCGATCCATTTACCTTCGTCTTACCTACTAACTCTCCCTGCACAACAACGTACCTTGTTTGATACGCGTCTTTTCTTACTGGTCGAATGAACTAACCTGCAATGAAATTAATTAAGCGAAGAATTAAATGTTCAAACGACTTTGCGACTCATCTCAGTTTTCGACTTTGATCGTTCCATATCTTCTCTTGGCTCCTAGCTCCTATGGTGCGCTTAGGTTTTAACTTCTTGTCTTCTCATTCTAGATATCCCCAGGCCTTCATGTCTCCTAGACTACCACTACTGACTGTTATCCTTCAAATACTACCTGTCAGATTCCATTATCTTCATCCACTGCTATAGACCTGTACAGTGCGGCCCACTTAATTGGATATCTCTTAATTGTATATCCCTGTTAATTGAATATAATTTTCAAACACAAAACCATTTACCATACTTCAGTACAAATTTGATCTGACATTGCATATGGGTTGTAGAGTAAACTCCTGTTAATTGTATATAAATTTTTGTAATATTCAAAAAAAATACTGTGAAATGCACCAAATTCCCCTTATTTATCAACCTTTTTGACCTCATTACACCCAATACATGCAATTATTCTATTATATCTTGTTTGAGAGCTCTATGAGCTCTGTCAAACAAGATATAATAGAATAAACGCTCAGTTTATTTCCAGAACACAGGAAACTGATCAAATCCCTGTTAATTGTATACTCCTGTTAATTGAATAATTTTCACTGACAAAATGGATATTCAGTTAAGAGGATTCTACTGTACCACAACTGTTGGCTGGTACTATTACTATTGCTATCGATGTGATCGGCTTTCACTACTGCTATCTTCTTCAAGTACTGTAGTCCCCTGCTACTACATTTGTGCTGGCTTTCACTATGGCAGCCTCTATCTGTCCCATGATCGTCACTCAGTGTTACTGTCCCAGTCCAACACTATTATCATCTACAACATCTCTTGTCTTATACCATAATTAACAACACTCACCCCTTCCGTACTGTTAATACTACTAGCTTCTAATTTTCAACCTCTACTATGTACTTTCTTATATTACTGTACTACTAGCAGATACCATTCAGTACACTATCACTGCCAGTGCAGTGGTTGATAACCTCTTCAATTGAACACCGGGGTACTAAAGAGCAATAAGCGCAACTGCTCCGAGAACTGAATGTTCGCTTGTGAATCCAACCAGGTGTCACCATATAAAAAATATGGCCTCCAATAGCAAGCAAATTGGACGACGGAAAAACACCATCATAACAACACGCGTTGCCCATGCTTACTAACACCGCGTACCATCATGGTAGTGACGTCATAACATGGCCGCTCTCGACCGCGACCATGTCAACCAAGTGGCCTCACTGATCACATGAGATCTGGCAAGAGATCCGTAAAAAATACCAGATCTCAACATGATATACTACTGGGGGTGATTGACAGCATTTGTTTTTGCATGGGCTTGTGTGTATTTGAAGACCGGACCTTTGATTTGACGGCCCAGTGCATCTATGATGTTTCTAAAGTCACTTCGCTAATTTATTACAACCTTTAACCCTTTACCTAACATGAAAAGCAGACGACACTTGCAAAAAAATTCTTGAATAACTATTTTTTGAGACAAAAAAATGAAAAAATACTGAAAATTAATTGGTGATTTTTTAGAATAGCGCTGACCGGTTTTGGCCCTACGTTGGGTAAAGGGTTAAGTGCTGGACTTCTCGCAAGATTAAGATTGCAATAGGTTTTTACTTGAACAATACTAAATATTTGAACTAGGCTTACCCGCTTTGGTAAGAGGCACTCGGAAATGATGAAGTCAAGAAAAAAATACATCGTTTTATAAAACTTTTGAAGCATTGTGCTGAAATCATTGTTGAATATTCAAGAGAAAAAACAGGTGATCTGATGAATTTTGGACCCAAAACATACAATTGACAATTGGTGTGTGTTTTATTGGGAATTGCCCGTGACCGGTAGTTTTCTTCCTGTCAATTTTCTCTCTTTTTGTTGCATCAGAAAATTGAAGGGCTATACTTGGCAAAGACATTTGAATGCCCAAATTAAAACGATGGGATCCTATTTTTTTCACACGAACGTTATAATGGTCGCCTATTGGAAGATATTTAGTGCAGTTAAACCAACTGCTAGTCCTGTTTAATGGCAATGGATTTTTTTACAAGTTCTCAAAGCGGCAGTGATAGGGTTGTGACTCAAGGGATTTGGTCAATTCAGCGCCTGCTCTTTTCTTTGACCTTTTCAGACTTCGGCCCTTTTTCGATCGAATCGTTGAAACCGTGTGTTTTAAGTGTAGTTTTCTGTGTATTGGGAGCGCGGTGACTCAATGGTTAAGGCATTAGACTTCAAACCGACAGGTCCACGGTTCGATCCCCGCCAGGGGGCAACTATATTGTGTCCTTGTGCAAGGTACTTAATCCCGATTGCCCATGCAGGGGCACGGTGATGGTGCTGTATACTAAGGTGTACTGCATGTCAGTGATGCACTTGTCTTCAGCCAATGCTAACTCTGCCTGTGTGATGTTAGTACGTCGGGGTGTCTGACAGTTGCTCGCCGTGGCCCGGTGGTTCTCTCCGGGTACTCCGGCGTCCTCCTCTCGTAAAACTGTCCGACATAAGGTGATCCTGGCTATAGAATTTTTTACTATTTACGAGTTGACAACAGCGCGCCTCGGTTCTACCTAGCGAGCGATTAACCCTTACCCAACGAATCGGCTGATAACAAGCACTATACAGCGCACCTCCCATTTTCAGAGTCGAGAGGCAGTGACAAGAAACGTTGTTTTCAGTCATGGGCCGAATATCCAGACGACATTTGGATAAAAGCAACTGCTAGGCCATAAGTCTTGATACCTTGTAATCTATTACACTAAAAGAGTAGACCGTTTTACTATACAATTTTCTTCGCTTTTTGAGTTGCCATACACACCAGAAAGTGGTTTCCAAATGGTGACATACCTACATTAGAAATCATTTTTTAAGTATCAGGCGCTATATCTGGGACATGAACACCACTGTCCAAAACTCCTTTTTTCTAAGTTTATCAACAGCTCGATCTCAACAATTTCATCTTCAAAACGATTCCCATGTACTCAATAAAACCCAATAAGAATTTAAAAAACAAACAGAGACTTTCGGTAACTAACAATCAATAATCAGACCACTTCTCGGACATAGTGTCAGAGGTAACTTCTTGATTATCAGATTTTTTTCTGTACATCAGAATAAAGATATTCATTTCTTCAATATCACTGCCCTTCTTTCGCGCTAGAGCTTAGTTTATTCTTATGTTCGATAAATTTTCTCTCATTTCCCAGGCTTGTACGTGAGTAGTATAGCATGTACCTGAATGGCCCTCATTGGCAGGACCCCGGAAGTGACGACATGTCACGTGACCTAGTGGCGCCGTGTTGTGTTGTCATGGTAACCCACGTGAGCAGCAATCTTGTGACGTCTTCTCCATAGTGATACGTGATGTGAGTGCGCATGCGCAACGCGTGTTGTTATGGTGATACGTGTTTCCGCCATCCATTTTGTATATGGTGGCCGTCATCTTGGTTTCTATGGTAGCGCATAGTTGCTATGTGACCCAAAGGCATCTAACAAAACAGGGGCATGTTTGAACTGTTTGAATGAACAAAATTTTTTAACCATAACCCTAATGAAGGTGTATAAAATTAACACAGTGAACGCCACTATTTAACTAATTAAATTTTTAAACTACAGCCTTAACCCTTTACCCAACGCAGACGATATCAAAATTTATTATTTTAAATATCATTTTTTCAAATTTTAAAAAAAATTTCAACAAAACCATATCATGTGACCCCTCGTTGGAACGAGCTCGACGAGCTCGTTCCAACGAGGGGTCACATGATATGGTTTTGTTGAAATTTTTTGAAAAATAATATTTTTTTCAACAGCTGAATTTGCATATTACGCGGGCGGATGCGGGCGATTCGTTGGGTAAAGGGTTAATGAAAATATAACGAAGGTGATCTGAATGACATTTATGAACTACAACCATTTGAACTAAATTCTTCCAATAGGAAAATGGAATACCTTCGTGTGTTGGTGTCAAACCACGGAATCCAACTTTACGGAATCGGCTAGGAATTTCAATTACGGAATGCCTTATATAGCCCGTTTATGTGTATACAGGGGAAATGTGAATGAACATCTTGAAGGCGTATAGCTATGAAGTAGTGATACAAGTCAATATTAATGGATGATAATTTAGGCAACAGTACTGGTGGAAGGCCGCAATGGAACAAGCCTGCTGTAGAAGCTAATGATAGGACAGATAGACCATTGACAAGTAGTGGCCTTGGAGCTTTGGAGAAAAATTGGAAGCGGTTGGTAAGACTACATTTCACCGCATTTGGGAATTACTCATGGCCCTCGTGGCCTCATACGACAAAAAAGGGATTCTCCAAAAGGTATCCTCGATAGGTATCCTCAAATAATACAATACCAGGCCATAGGTATCCTCAAATACCGAAATGAGGCTATGAGGGATAGTAAATGAGGCCTCATTGAGGTCTTTTTTATGGCCCTCATGCCCTCAAAATAAAATGAGGCTATGAGGGATAGTAAATGAGGCCCAGTTGAGGGCTTCTACATAGCCCTCATACGACAAAAAGAGATTCTCAAGAAAGTATCCTCGATAGGTATCCTCAAATAATACACAACCAGGCCATAGGTATCCTCAAATATTGAAATGAGGTCAAGAGTCGTAGTAAATGAGGCCTCACTGGGGTATTTTTTCATGGCCTCAAAAGAAAATGAGGCTATGTGGGATAGTAAATGAGGCCCGATTGAGGGCTTTTACATAGCCCTCATGGCCTCAAACGACAAAAAGGGATTCTCCACAAAGTATCCTCGATAGGTTTCCTCAAATAATACAATACCAGGCCATAGGCATCCTCAAATATTGAAATGAGGCTAAGAGTCGTAGTAAACGAGGCCCCATTGAGGGCTTTTACATAGCCCTCATGGCCTCATACGGCAAAAAAAGGATTCTCCAGAAAGTATCCTCGATGGGTATCCCCAAATAATACAATACCAGGCCATAGATATCCTAAAATATTGAAATGAGGTTAAGAGTCGTAGTAAATGAGGCCTCATTAAGGGATTTCTCATGGTCCTCATGCCCTCAAAAGAAAATGAGGGTATGAGGGATAGTAAATGGGGCCTCATTGGGGGCTTTTATATACCATCGCGGCCTCATACGACAAAAAATGGATTCTCCAAAAGGTATCCTCGATATGTATCCTCAAATAATACAATACCAGGCCATAGGTTTCCTCAAATACCGAAATGAGGCAAATATATGTGTTGCAAATGGAGTTTGAGAGTCTTCTGTGCGTGTTTCCCATCGCCATATTTTCACCTTGGTCGAAGTGACTGTCATACTCATCACATCTGAATGAAGAAAAAATCGAAAATATTCATTTTTGCATCAGTCAACTTAACAGCCCACAAATTATTCAATTGTTCAAAGCTTTCTTTGGCTTTTGTGCGTTTGGAGAATACCTGGTTGTCAGACTATTTAGCACCCATTGTGGTTTCATTCGATTTATCACTGTTTTCGGTTTTTTTTTGTTTTTTTTTTTACTACCTCAATCCTTTTGATGCTGCTGAGTGGGGTTCTTTTCTCGCTTTCCTTGTTTCCACCAATTGTTCTTTGTTGGGATCGTTCGGATTTTCTGCTTGCTACCATTTCCAGAACGGGTCATTTGATTTCCCCAAAGCATTTTTGATTTCTAGATTCTTTTTTTTTTCTTCAACTGTTTGTTTGTAACCAACTCCATCTGCAGTATTGCTCCACCGTTTGAGTACTGCGCCTGTATTTCTCTCGAAGAGACTCAGTTTGATGACGGGTTGCATTTTCTATGGTATCTGAAGATGGGTCTGGAGATGGATGTTAATCAAAGAGCTTCATATTCTGAGTCTTCATCAGGTGTGCTGTTCTTATCCGATGAAGATTATATAGTCCCTGCGCCAGCATTCGACAGAGTGGAGTAACTTTGAAGTCTTTAGCTGAAGAAGCATCAGACAGTAATATATCGAAGGCTAGGGTTAGCTGAGTTAGTGAGGTAGGTTCGGTGCAGCAAAGGTGATACAAGTCATCAAAAATAAGATTCCTCATTTTCATCAATCCAGTTTGTCTTTTCCTTACTACAGGATCAACCGAGCAGCGACTCATAAAAATGTTCCGTAGTTTCATTCTCTTCTTTACATAACTAACAAGTTGAGGGTGTGTTCTTGTAAAAGGTGGCAGATTTTACCTGTACAAGTAATTTCCTGTAAGTGGACAGGCTTTGATGGTACCTTTTCGTATGTCATGCTGGTTGTTCTTCAGTGTCTTCCAGGGAAGATGGGGTGACCAATCTTCATCATCTCAGGGTTCAAGTAAATTAGTGATGATTTGTTTATTATTTCATCTGCTATTTGTTTTCCAATTAGTGATGTACAGCCTCATCGACAAGTTTTTTTCCAGGACTCCTTATCCATTGTTTTGGTCATTACATCAACAATTTATGGAAGGTGGCATTGCAAAAGAAGTTTTCTTGCTCTGACGAACCAGCTATCTGAATCAATAGATTTTGTTGAAAGTTGTCTCGCTGCAATCTCGTTTTCTATTGATGACTCTTGGCTGGCAATTCTTCCCAGGAGATTTAGCATTTGTTTGTGTAATAGTACCTCTAATGGTGATTGATCTGAAATAGCATAAACAGCAGCAGAAGAAGTTCTTACGGGTAAAGACTGGAGTTGCTTCAGTGGTTTTCCTCTGGAATATTTCTATTTGTTCAAGCTCCTATTTCGTGATGTATGTGACTTCAAGCAAGTGTTGTTGGTACAAAAACATTCTCCATAAATAGATGGATACATGAGAAGAGAGTCTATATTTCTTCCATACAGTTGACCCTGCTCCTAAGTGATCATACTATGCTTTTCTTCCTTTCTTAATTCTACATTCAACATCTAATTTGTTGCTATTGCTCCTATTAATTCCCACGTGAGTCACAGTTTCTGGAGTTGGAACTATGTCATTTTCAAATGTAAACATGTTGTTACTAGAAGTTTTAGGAGGAACTTCATAAGAGATGATGGCACTTTTGGAAGCATTAATGCGATATCTTTCGGTGTTTGGCTAATCTTCTACTTCATTTAGCGTAGTTTGAAGTTCTACTGTGCTACGGTTCAATAATTCAACATCATCAGCACATGTGGAGTGGGGAATGGAGATGAAGCCTATTTCTCCCTGACAGTAAATTTTTTCTAATTTTTTCAATAAATTGTTATATATTTTATAGTGCAGCGCTGAAGGGAACTCCACCTTGCCGACCAAATTATTGATTATTATTTCTGATGACAATTTATCATTCCATCCGACTCAATTGTAGAACTGTTCGATCATGAGCCATTCATGCTGTCCAGGTACAATTTTCTCAAAATATGAATGTGGACAACTTGCACGTGGTCGACCCGTTCCTTCTCCACTTTATTTCAATCCATTCCATATTTTGCCAATTCAAAATGTCCGCGCCCGAAAGACGTGGTGTGGCTTCGGTCAGTGATGAAAAACAACACGAGAAAAGTTTTTTACCAGGTTACAAGAATGTCAATGACTTTTCTCAGGTTATTATCAGTAAATCTCTCTAGAGGCGTCAATAATTTAACAACATGTCTCTTTAAACTTGGATAATTTTATTTTTTTATATACTCTCACCTATGTTCGTGGCAATGCCTACTTGCTCAGGTACTGGGACATTTCGGCCTTTGGATGTTTTGGCCTCGAGACGTTTCGGCCTTGAGACGTTTCGGCCCGAGACGTTTCCGCCTCCATATATTGAGGCACAGGAGAAAGGAGAACATTTTTGAAATGGGTTGAGGACACGAGAACACGTGATCAGGCATTCACAGAATTGTGAGTGAGGAGAAAATAGAACAACGCAAAAAATTCTGAAGATTTTTTATGTATCCTTTTCAATGTATTTGTATTGGAAGTACATGCTTTTATATATATAAACAGAAATACCAATGTAAAAAATAACAGAGAGAAATAAATACACAAATAGATAGACATTGAGCAGGACACATAGTATATTACATGTATGTATTTAGTATTTACAATGTAAAAACCGGGACTAGATGAAGTGCACTTGTACTATTGTAATTACAATATATTAGTTGAAACTGTTTATTTGGGTAGTACTAAAATGAGTCCGCAGGTAGAAAAAGAGACCGTAAGAGTCCGTAAGAGACCGCAAGTAAACTATGGGGGTTAATGTTCTGAAATGAATGGTTTCTGGTTCTTTGGGTTACAAATAATACATATCCGAAATTTGGTGTTGATATTTCAACGTTAACCTCTAAAATTTCACTATTAATATTTTGCGCGTTCACAAACTTACCGACTCATTTTTCGCAAGATGGGCCAAAGAGTCCGCAAATGAACTACTAGTCATAAAAATATCAAATGAACGGTTTCTGATTGAAAACAGTATAATTAATACATATCCGAAGTTTGGTGTTGATATTTCAACGTTAACCCCTAAAATTTCACTATTAATGTATAGCGCATTTTCAAACTTACGGACTCATTTTTCGCAAGATGGGCCAAAGAGTCCGCAAATGAACTACTAGTCATAAAAATATCAAATGAACGGTTTCTGATTGAAAACAGTATAATTAATACGTATCCGAAGTTTGGTGTTGATATTTCAACGTTAACCCCTAAAATTTCACTATTAATATTTTGCGCGTTCACAAACTTACCGACTCATTTTTCGCAAGACGGGCCAAAGAGTCCGCAAATGAACTACTAGTCATACAAATATCAAATGAACGGTTTCTGGTTGAAAACAGTATAAATAATACATATCCGAAGTTCGGTGTTGATATTTCAACGTTAACCCCTAAAATTTCACTATTATTGTATAGCGCGTTTTCAAACTTACGGACTCATTTTTCGCAAGATGGGCCAAAGAGTCCGCAAATGAATTACTAGTCATACAAATATCAAATGAACGGTTTCTTATTGAAAACAGTATAAATAATACATATCCGAAGTTTGGTGTTGATATTTCAACGTTAACCCCTAAAATTTCACTATTATTGTATAGCGCGTTTTCAAACTTACGGACTCATTTTTCGCAAGATGGGCCAAAGAGTCCGCAAATGAACTACTAGTCATAAAAATATCAAATGAACGGTTTCTGATTGAAAACAGTATAATTAATACATATCCGAAGTTTGGTGTTGATATTTCAACGTTAACCCCTAAAATTTCACTATTAATGTATAGCGCGTTTTCAAACTTATGAACTCATTTTTCGCAAGACGGGCCAAAGAGTCCGCAAATGAACTACTAGTCATACAAATATCAAATGAACGGTTTCTGGTTGAAAACAGTATAAATAATACATATCCGAAGTTTGGTGTTGATATTTCAACGTTAACCCCTAAAATTTCACTATTAATGTATAGCGCGTTTTCAAACTTATGAACTCATTTTTCGCAAGACGGGCCAAAGAGTCCGCAAATGAACTACTAGTCATACAAATATCAAATGAACGGTTTCTTATTGAAAACAGTATAAATAATACATATCCGAAGTTTGGTGTTGATATTTCAACGTTAACCCCTAAAATTTCACTATTAATGTATAGCGCGTTTTCAAACTTATGAACTCATTTTTCGCAAGATGGGCCAAAGAGTCCGCAAATGAACTACTAGTCATACAAATATCAAATGAGCGGTTTCTTATTGAAAACAGTATAAATAATACATATCCGAAGTTTGGTGTTGATATTTCAACGTTAGCCCCTAAAATTTCACTATTAATGTATAGCGCGTTTTCAAACTTATGAACTCATTTTTCGCAAGATGGGCCAAAGAGTCCGCAAATGAACTACTAGTCATACAAATATCAAATGAACGGTTTCTTATTGAAAACAGTATAAATAATACATATCCGAAGTTTGGTGTTGATATTTCAACGTTAACCCCTAAAATTTCACTATTAATGTATAGCGCGTTTTCAAACTTATGAACTCATTTTTCGCAAGATGGGCCAAAGAGTCCGCAAATGAACTACTAGTCATACAAATATCAAATGAACGGTTTCTTATTGAAAACAGTATAAATAATACATATCCGAAGTTTGGTGTTGATATTTCAACGTTAACCCCTAAAATTTCACTATTAATGTATAGCGCGTTTTCAAACTTACAGACTCATTTTCGCAAGATGGGCCAAAGAGTCCGCAAATGAACTACTAGTCATAAAAATATCAAATGAACGGTTTCTTATTGAAAACAGTATAAATAATATCCTAATAATCACAAACAACATGCCACACAAATAACGGTGATTTTAATTTACCGATCAAACAATTCAGTAGCCATAACGATCACACTTATAGGCTTGGACACATGGACAGCGGTACCTTTTGATATCTGAGCTAGGGATCATTGAATTATCATCTACAGTTATTTTTGCGGACTCTTTGTCCCGTGTTGCTAGAAATGAGTCCGAAATTTTCAATACGAAGTATACAATAATAGTGAAATTTGGGATTTCTAACTTCAAAACCCAATGAGTATTTAGTATGACACGGATATAAAGATTATTGACGAATTAAGATTAAGTGTGAGTATGTACTTGAACGGTATTAACTGCACTCTTGAAACCCTCTGATAAATTTGTAATGGGAAACCAGTCATCAGAGCTAGCGATAATCCAATATAATTTTGACACCTACTTAATTGTTAATTCGACCAGTGGTTTTCTTCCGGTATCTCTGTTTGAAAACGAGTAAGGGTAAGTTTGTGAAAGCGCTATACATTAATAGTGAAATTTTAGGGGTTAACGTTGAAATATCAACACCAAACTTCGGATATGTATTATTTATACTGTTTTCAACCAGAAACCGTTCATTTGATATTTGTATGACTAGTAGTTCATTTGCGGACTCTTTGGCCCGTCTTGCGAAAAATGAGTTCATAAGTTTGAAAACGCGCTATACATTAAAAGTGAAATTTTAGGGGTTAACATTGAAATATCAACACCAAACTTCGGATATGTATTATTTATACTGTTTTCAATAAGAAACCGTTCATTTGATATTTGTATGACTAGTAGTTCATTTGCGGACTCTTTGGCCCGTCTTGCGAAAAATGAGTTCATAAGTTTGAAAACGCGCTATACATTAATAGTGAAATTTTAGGGGTTAACGTTGAAATATCAACACCAAACTTCGGATATGTATTATTTATACTGTTTTCAATAAGAAACCGTTCATTTGATATTTGTATGACTAGTAGTTCATTTGCGGACTCTTTGGTCCATCTTGCGAAAAATGAGTCGGTAAGTTTGTGAACGCGCAAAATATTAATAGTGAAATTTTAGGGGTTAACGTTGAAATATCAACACCAAACTTCGGATATGTATTAATTATACTGTTTTCAATCAGAAACCGTTCATTTGATATTTTTATGACTAGTAGTTCATTTGCGGACTCTTTGGCCCATCTTGCGAAAAATGAGTCCGTAAGTTTGAAAACGCGCTATACAATAATAGTGAAATTTTAAGGGTTAACGTTGAAATATCAACACCAAACTTCGGATATGTATTATTTATACTGTTTTCAATAAGAAACCGTTCATTTGATATTTGTATGACTAGTAGTTCATTTGCGGACTCCTTGGTCCATCTTGCGAAAAATGAGTCGGTAAGTTTGTGAACGCGCAAAATATTAATAGTGAAATTTTAGGGGTTAACGTTGAAATATTAACACCAAACTTCGGATATGTATTATTTATACTGTTTTCAACCAGAAACCGTTCATTTGATATTTGTATGACTAGTAGTTCATTTGCGGACTCTTTGGCCCATCTTGCGAAAAATGAGTTCATAAGTTTGAAAACGCGCTATACATTAATAGTGAAATTTTAGGGGTTAACGTTGAAATATCAACACCAAACTTCGGATATGTATTATTTATACTGTTTTCAATAAGAAACCGTTCATTTGATATTTGTATGACTAGTAGTTCATTTGCGGACTCTTTGGCCCATCTTGCGAAAATGAGTCTGTAAGTTTGAAAACGCGCTATACAATAATAGTGAAATTTTAGGGGTTAACGTTGAAATATCAACACCAAACTTCGGATATGTATTATTTGTACTGTTTTCAACCAGAAACCGCTCATTTGATATTTGTATGACTAGTAGTTCATTTGCGGACTCTTTGGCCCGTCTTGCGAAAAATGAGTCGGTAAGTTTGTGAACGCGCAAAATATTAATAGTGAAATTTTAGGGGTTAACGTTGAAATATCAACACCAAACTTCGGATATGTATTATTTATACTGTTTTCAATAAGAAACCGTTCATTTGATATTTGTATGACTAGTAGTTCATTTGTGGACTCTTTGGCCCATCTTGCGAAAATGAGTCTGTAAGTTTGAAAACGCGCTATACAATAATAGTGAAATTTTAGGGGTTAACGTTGAAATATCAACACCAAACTTCGGATATGTATTATTTGTACTGTTTTCAACCAGAAACCGTTCATTTGATATTTGTATGACTAGTAGTTCATTTGCGGACTCTTTGGCCCGTCTTGCGAAAAATGAGTCGGTAAGTTTGAAAACGCGCTATACATTAATAGGGAAATTTTAAGGGTTAAAGTTGAAATATCGATACCAAATTTCGGATGTGTATTATTTGTAACCCAAAGAACCAGAAACCATTCATTTCAGAACATTAACCCCCCATAGTTTACTTGCGGTCTCTTACGGACTCTTACGGTCTCTTTTTCTACCTGCGGACTCATTTTAGAACTACCGGTTTATTTACAGGTGGGGGTCATTATGACATATGGTGTCAGACGTACTTGCGCAGTACCACTCAAAACAATAAAATTCTGTTATATTTTATTTTTGATGGCAACTGCTACACTTGATATTATTACACGGAGAAGACGCTCCAAACTTGTAAGAATTAGGGCTGCAACGGTTCACCATGGTCTCGGTGCACCGCGGTATTTTTCCACGATTCAATACTCGGTTCATTCAGCCTAATTTTTGGTACGTTCACGGTACAGCGGTCGCAGCAGGAGAATTCCAACATCCCCAAAAGAGGGCACATGAAGTCAGATGTGAATTTCAAGTAAACTCTCCTGCAGGATCAAACTGTTCTCCCTTTCCCTCTCTCTGAAAAATAGAAGGGGCTTGCCCGTATTCCCCCCCCCCCCCCCCCCCCATCACTCACACACACTCAGTAACTCACCCGATTGTACAGACCTTGAGTCATCAAAATTTATTGGGAAATTGGGCATATAATCTTGGTGGATAATATTTGTAATAGTTGGTGTGGTCAGTATTTATATCGAAAAAACTTTATACATACGATTTCAAACATTTATTTTAAAAATTTAACTTATTCAAATCACTTAACAATAAAAGAAAGTGTGGAATTCAAGCCCATAAAACAATCGGATATGGTGGGGCCTTCCACGAAGTTGGTGCACTTCAGACAAGCGATAAATATATTCAATATTCATAACCATGTTGATCATGTGATTTGGGGATACGTTTCTGTTGGTTCGTGACAAACAACACTTATTTTCAAATTGACGTTGTACATTTAGCACGTGGTCAACCATGTGTTTTTTCTGTCCTGTTTTGCCAAGTCAAGAGCGCATATTTCTACATCCGCTTAACAGGCTGCCTGGCTGCAACATTTCAGCTTTAATCTACCAAATATGCGGTGCATAGAAAGAAGCATGCTGTTAGTTTTAATGGACTGCTGTTGGGGATTGGGTCTGTATGAAAATTTGTAAGTGTCGACACAAGCAAACAGTTTGCAAACATAAACAGAACAGCATGTCGTGCATCTATAAATAACCGACTTGACATCACTTGAGCTTTGGGTAATTCCGAATGTGTGTCAGGAGAAGTAAGACGATTATTTATTGGCTGATTATTCAACAATTTGCCAATCAAGTTTTGCGTTGTTTATTTGCGTATTTCCGTTTCGCCTTCGTGCACACATGACAGAAATAAATGGACTGCCAATAACAACAAAGGTATCGTCAGCCCACCTCCAAAATTTAAATCCCCTGTCTGGAAACACTTTGGCTTTCCCTCATACAAAGATGAGATTGATAGTGAATCATGGTAAATTCCTCAGCTTGGCTCAGAATGAATAAAACCACACAGCCATGGGGGAAGGGGGTTATAAATTATTCTAGGTTTTTTTTTGTTGCCGTGCATTTTGCACGGCACAGCTGCCACAGCAGTCCAGCAGCATACTAGGCTTCTAGCGTATTGCAAACATGATTCACCCTCAGTTTTTGGGCGAATAATGTTAGAAAAAATGTACCGCAATACGTATTGTACCGCCCCGAAAAACCGCAATACGTACCGAACCGTGAGGTAAGTGTACCGTTGCAGTCCTAGTAAGAATGTCAAGTGTTGGAATTGTCAGCAAAAATAAATATAACAAAATTTTATAGTGATTACCCTGCAACTTATTTCGAGTGGTACAGCAGACGTAGGTAGGTACACACAACGTGAAGGTGTGGTCATATCGTGTTCGCCAACAACTTATTTTAGTTGAAACTGTTTATTTAGAGGTGGGGGTCATATCGTGTCAGGCGTACTTGCACAGTACCACTCAAAAGAATAAAATTCTGTTATATTTTATTTTCGATGGCAATTCCGACACTTGATATTATTACTCGGAAAAGACGTTCCAAGTAAGAATGTCAAATGAAACAGAAAGATAATAACAAATGACTTATAATCAGCAGAAAAAAGATTACAGTTTCTTTTTAATCTTTGGAAAATTAGACAATAAATTATCACACCTTCCTTTGTCTCCCATCTGAATTTAAGAAGATCTGACTTTTACAAAAACATCCATTTTAGATTGCTCGTCACATCTTTTCCTGAGTAATTACTCTAAAAACAGTATTAGAATCATGACAGGTTTGTCGCACAAACATAGCTCATTTGTATGTTATCACAACAATAACTCTCCCACTCACCTTGTAAAAAAATATTTGGGCTCAGAAATGTGTGCAATGTTGAACTGAATAGACGTGAAGGCTCTAAGAAGATTTCTGCTTCATTTCAAAATGTGGAAAATTTTAAGTGAATTTGGAGTCTAATTTCAAAATATTGGATATTTATATGTGAGTTCTGCCCATATATCGGAAAAGTTCCTCATTCTCATAAATTCTTTGATTTTCAACTTAAAAGTGAGTACAACCATAATAAAAACCATGATCAAATTTATTTTATATTTAAAACTATAAATAAAAACAAATAATACCCTAATCTTCATCAAAATATTACCAAAAACCTAAGACGTTCTGGCCCGATTGGAGGCCGAAATGCCCAGGCCGAATCATCCCGGGCCGAAAGGTCCCAAGGCCGAAACGTCATAGAACCCTTGCTCACACATTCTGTCGTAGTTTGACAGATATTCTGAAGGTGCTATATAAGTAACAGATTTTTTTTTTTTTTAAATTTCCACCTCTGATATTCCTTAAATTCAAATTAAATATACATGTGTACACAAATTATGCATTAAAATGAAGGTTGATGTGTACTGAACACGAAACACACATGTAAATAGAGTTGACAGGGAGAACGTCGGACCTTGGACGATTCGGACCCTGGACGATTCAGACTTTGAATGTTGGTCAATTCAGGCCGCCGACATTGGGCAAATTCGGACCATGGAATTAACTGATTCTGGTTCCTGGACAAGATTAATATTTTGCAGATGTTAAACGTTCTTCATATCTGAAGAAAGTTTGACATAATATGAATGTTCATAAAGCTGCCGTAGGGAATATCAGGGATGTAAAATATAACGTAAGAATATTTATTTCTCAATTTTATTCATAATCATATGACATTTTGAAAAAATATAATATGAATTCACAAAAACTACATTCAACAAACATGTTGATATTTCATTCTTGAACAGGTACATTTTACTCAAATATGTAATGAGCCCCACAAACAATAGAAACAACAAATCTACAACGAACGAAGTTACTTCTGTTTCTGGTAGAAATAATAATAATAATGAATATTTATATAGGGTAGCGCACATATCACAATGTTAAAAAGTTCCATGGCACTTTACAAAGACATTTATGACGTGGCAATGCCTATGGACTGCACATTCATACAATGCTACTCAGAATTACCCTGAGTAAGATTTATCAAAAAGATAGGTTTTCAGCACAGATTTGAAAGCAAATCTGTGCTGAAAACCTATCTTTTTGATAAATCGCACTAAAATGGGTAGCCCATTAAAAAGCCTAGGTGCACTGTACGTAAAGGTGCGGCCACCGTATGAGACTAAGTTGCAGGTAGTTTCCTCAACAGGCTTGGCAATTTCAGGAGAGCGATTTTTTAGCTCTCCTTTCTGCCCTCCTGAAAGAATTAAGGAGAGCGAAAAATTGCCCTCCTAAATATTTTGGTCTGGGATGATTGAGATTACATGCATTATGCTCACATTAAATTTTTGTTGTAAAGCAAATATGTAATTTAACTTCGAAGTCACATAACATCACGTAATTTCATTTTGAAAGTGGTTTAGTGGTAAAAAGTAATGGCTGCAACCATACCCAAACACAGTTGCAATCATTTGAAGCAAAATGGATCACAGCAATATATTTTTTTTCTGTCAGTTTCAAGTTCAACAACTGACATCACAGTTTGAGGGGTAATTATTCAAGGAATATTGACACTATAATATACTACCATTACTACTATCCTGTCACTTGAAGCACTTGCACCAGGATGTGACTGTTGATTCAAGCAGACCTGTTGTCCAAGAAAGTCATACGCCTACCACTACCACCTTCAACCCCCTTGGGGGGTTGAAGGTGGTAGTGGTAGGCGTATGACTTTCTTGGACAACAGGTCTGGGTACACACACAGGTCTTGTCAAGTGTGTGTTCGGTTGTTGAGTGAGACATCTAGATGTCTAAGAGATTTCGCTTTACCTTTTAGTAAAGTTAATAAAATCACTGATGTAGTCTGTTGGTTTCAGTTTCAATGAGTTTGTTCAATTGGATACTTAAAATGCTGTGTAAAGCTAATTGCTCTCCTGAGCTGATTGAGGAGCGCGATTTTTTGCCCTCCTGCATTTTTCAGAATGCCAGGCCTGCCTCAAGCAACTTGTGTGCAGAGGATCTTAACGAGTGTTTAGGCTCATATGGAACCATCAGGTCGCTATTATAAGCTGGAGCCAGATCACAGCAGCTGGCCTTATATGCAAAGAGCGAGACCTTGAACTCAATCCTTGCAGAAATAGGAAGCCAGTGTAGATCTTTCAACACTGGAGTTATATGCTGGCACCGCTTTGTCAATGAGACAATTCGGGCAGCTGTGTTCTGTATTTGTTGCAACCTTTGTATTTGCTTGTTGGGAAGCCCATGCAGCAGGGAGTTGCAATAATCTAGGTGTGATGTGATAAATGCATGTACCAGACACTCTGCTGCCCTCTTTGTCAAAATTTTTCGAGAGCGACGAAGTAGTTTAGACAAAACCTGCAAAAACATAAATAATACACTTATAAACATATTATGAACAAACAACTTGAAACAAGAGACAAAGTTGACGATGGAGTAGTTGCAACTGGCATCTTACAAAGAGAGTTTTCTATAACTTAATTTTATATTTTTCAACAAGGACACATGTTGCACAGAGTTTCTCGTTACGCAGACGATATCAAAATATTAGTTTATCAAATTTTTCCAAAA
The DNA here is from genome assembly GCA_031216915.1 of Pictodentalium vernedei. NCBI lineage: Eukaryota > Metazoa > Mollusca > Scaphopoda > Dentaliida > Dentaliidae > Pictodentalium > Pictodentalium vernedei. Next base: position 37,301,276 of record CM062290.1, read on the forward strand.
ATTTCTACAAAACAATATCATGTGACCCCTCATATGAGTCACTTAGTACTTAAATTTCAGGAGAGGGAGATTACCCCTTATTATTAACAACATCTCTGCTTTCTCTGGATTCATCCGAGAGCGCCTATCATAGTAGATCAGCCCTGCCTCATAAAAGAGGTGCTCACTTGGAACACTCGAGGGAGGGGGAGCTAGATATTTTCTTGCAAGATGACACAAAAGAGGAAAGCGATGGCCATTTACGGCCCACCAGTGAAGTGGGTTATCACCACGAGGCTGAAGTGGTTCACTAAGATAATTCTGTATTATATGTGCAGGAGTGGGTGCACTGGTAGTTGATAATGCGATGCCTTTGCTGGATAAGATTTCTGCATATTCTGCAGCAAATTCATCTTGTTTGACAGTCTTTGGAGGTGTTGGCCCTTCACCTGAAGTGATTTCTTCAGTCCCTTCATTTTACTTGAAGACGACGCAGCCAGGTTTAGAAATATTTCGTCTTTGAGCCATTCTGTCACTTGCTTTTCTGTATCGCATGTTCTGAAAAAAATCCCCTTATAACGAGGGTCCAAAAGTGTTGCCATAGTACAAAGTTTGTTTTTTTCTATTTTGTGAAAGCGTTGTGTTAATGAATCAAGAATTGTTTGCGTAAGGGTCTGAATACCCCTGTCATGATCCCCATGTTTTGCAAGAGACCTGGCCAACATTTCAACTGATGGTATTATTGTGGAAATAGAGGCATTACTGCTTGATACATCTTTTGTGAGTGTTTCAAATCGTTCAAGGGTCTTCACAAGAGTTTCTGCTAAAATCCACTGGTTAGCAGTAAGGATTGGAATTTCGTAGAGGCTACTAAATTCGACAATGGCCGATTTCTGCTCAGTCAGGCGTTCGAGCATATAAAATGTGGAGTTCCACCTCGTGGATACATCTTGCAAGATAGAATGTTCTTTGAGGTTATGTTTAACTTGGATTTGTTTTAGTCTGTTGCATGCTAAGGGGGAATGATTGAAGTGGCCCACAATTTTGCGCGATATCGATAGCATATCATTCACGGCCCTCTGACTGTCAATACCGTCATTAATACAAAGTTGTAAAGTGTGTGCAAAACAACCCTGACTATCAAAATCTGCTATTCTCATCCCACATGCTGCATTAGCGGCATTATCTCGCAAAATTGTGAGTACTTGATCACGTGTTATACCCCACATTGTCACCATATGTTCTATACCACTTGCAATGGCTTTCCCTGTGTGTCTACCAGAAAAAGAGGAAGCGTTTAACACACAAGCCTTTCGCTCAGATTTCTCAGAGATCCAATGACCAGTTTAGTGACATCAGTGAATGTGATCCAATGTTTGTGGACCAAATATCAGTTGTAAAAGAAATTGTATCCATGGTTTTTAGTTAATTTTTCAATTCGTGTTTTATACGCTCATACATATCTGGAATGAGCGAGTGACTCAGGTGGGTCCTGGATAGGTAGTTTATACCGAGGTTCCAGTTGCTGACAAAATCGTATAAAACCAATATCTTCAACCATTGAAAATGGCTGAATGTCGAGACAAACCATTTCTGCTAGTCGATTGTTTGCGGCTATTGTACGGGGGTCTTGAGATGACCATGGCGTCACTCTGTCAAGGCTTTCAGTAAGCTGAAGTTGCTTGTGGACCAATTTGGCTTGACTTGTTGTGGATTCTGATTTCACAGTCTTGTCTTTTTCTTTTATCTGCTTTGCCATCTTCTCCGCATCTTCAAATTCTTTAAACAAAACTCTATGGTTATGCTGTAAGTGGCACTTTAAATTTGTGTTTGTGAAATCTTTAGTTGATTTGCCACCTCTCGACACGGAAGCCTTGCAGGAATTACATATAGCCTTTGTTGTGTCTGCTGGACTAACAATAAAATAATCCCAAATCTTGCTAGTTTTAGGCATTTGAAATGTTTACAGCACAATTTACAAACGAAATTCAACACTGATCAGTACTTATTCAATATGGAATATTCAAAGTATGACGCAACTGAAATAGTAGGAATACGTAATATTCAATGCGTGTTTGCTCATGACGCAATAGCTGTGACTAAAAGTGGTTGCACTTGCTCACTGTGGTAAACAAGCCCTGCTTCAGTAATCACTGGTAGAATAGGACCGAGTAACCAGTGCTTGGTGTAGAAGTTCTCTAAAATGGGCAACATGAGTTTTAATGATTGGCTAAACTTGAATGTATATCTGTGTTTGCGAATGTGATTAGCTCGTGTGCCGAATATATGACCTTAAATGCCAGTAATTAATTAAATAAACATGAAAGTGGTTGCAACTTTCCATCAGTGATGGCCTGATTGGCCTCCACAAAGCGAGTTTACTAGGTTGTGTCTTGTGTGTGGGGGGGGGGGGGGGGGGGTGTTATTGGTCAACTTGACTGGAACGATGCCTATTCGCTGTGGTAAATAAGACACGTTTTCTTGGCGTGTGTGTATGTGGCGTGGGGGGGGGGGGGGGTGCAGATGGGGACTTGCATGTCATAATTTCCCGTGTATGCCCTTTAAAATCAATAAATGAAGCTATCAAAATGGTCTGCAATGCATGGATAAAAATCAGTTCTTCTTGTTAGTTACATGTATACATATAGTTTCTTCCGATGAGGTGGTCTTGAGTTGGCAGGATGGGAGGGCAGGGAGGGCATGTACACTAAATAATTTGTAAATTGTCCCCAAAACACAACCCTCGCCGCATTTTTTATGGCACTCTGGGTCCTTCAGTCGGTAAATGACAGAAATTCAGCTTTTTTAACCATATACCCAATGCCTAGCTGAAGTAGGCGACACTCGCGAAAATAATAATTGTGTGATTTACATGTAGATGTTTATTTTCCCCAAACCTAGGTTATGAGCAATTTGGAAGCCAAAACAAAAAGTGAAAATCTGAAAATTAATTAAATTATTGAATAGAGGTTTTGTGTAGGCCTATATTGCACTAGTCGGGTTTTATCGTTCCATAATTTACGTTGGATAAAGGAGTTGAAACAACTTATTTCTAGTGCAGTAAAATGATGGGGGGTGGGGGCATTTTTCCCTGCTTTGGGACCGACTTGACTTGACTCTTGTTCATGGGCCAACGGTGGCGCCAGGGCATCACTGGTAACTTCCTTTTGGGCCAACTTTTTGTATTTTTATACTGTACCAATGACCCAGACATAGCTGGTGCTAACTCTTAAAATATAGGGCCAAACACAAATTTTGCCCCCAATCCCCAAAATTTGCATCTAAAACCAAAGAAAACATGTCCTGAATGGCCCTCCACACTTCACCTCTACTGCGCATGCGCAGTGTCAAGGACGTTCCGAAATTGGCGCCATTAATCATTCTTAGTTTGGCCCTTCATCAGTTAACATCTGACTGATCTTTGTGCTTGTAAATCTCAGTTTAAATGATGCCAGACACATAAATATTAGTGAAATGGTGATTCTAAGGAGGATATAGAAGGAGGAGAGGAAAAATGTGTGACAGAAAATTATCAGGGCTGTAACTTAAAATTTTTTAATGAAATTATGTTAAGTTACCTATTTTCGAGGCAGCAGCCATTTTGTTGTCATTCTTGTTATCAAGTTACACTGCTTGTTCAGTGTTTTCCTCTCTCCCTTTCCTTTAAGTCCCCTCTTGCTATTCTCCCATGCTTTTGGCATATTTTCTGTGATTTTATTACTAAAATTTCTTGGGAGTTTTAGCTGAATAACAGAATGAATTCTGTTCTTTTCCCCATGTTTACGTCTTCACCTATGGGTGGTTAGGCGTAGTGTTCTGCATCTACCATCTAATGTTCTGCAGTTCGTCCCTGGAAGTCTCTGTTTTGCATCAGATAGTGTATTATTGGTAACTGATTTCGGGCCTGGGTGCCTGGAGTCTTATTCTAGTGTTTTTACACTTATTGTTTACATTTACAACAGCCCTCTGTGTGAGGGGGGATTTCTTGAAAATAATACCTTGATGTTAATTTAATCATAACTAGATACATTATTATTGTTCGTAAGTGTTGCATAAATTGTTTAAAATATTTTTAAAATTTTTGTCCACACTTAGGCTTGGGATCCATTGGGGCTCAACGTTACTTTTCAGAAACTTGGGCTGTTCTGAAAAAATATTTTTTCAAAATTTTTTGATTTCAATTATTTTTTCTATGTTAATGGATCATATTATTATGTATTTTGATTGTCAGGGGTTGGTGCGAGTACTAGGACTTTGTTTTCATTTCACATTGAAAGGATTTTGGTCAATTGTAATAAGAGGAAATCTTCCTCTGACTTTTATAATCATTGTATATGTAGTCAGTGTACTCGCACTAGCTCCTGTTCTGTATGTGATAATTTCGATGACAACATGGGAAGCGTGTGTCACGGTATGTTAGTGGGGAATTGGACATTCCGGTCCTTTCCCTGCAGGGTCACTCTACTTTATCAATTTCTATTTCAGACGATCAATATTAGGGTGATGTATCCGTGATGTCTTCCAAAAGTGTGCCTCTGTCGTCACAATTAATGAAGAGCTAGCGGAAAAGTGCTCATGTAAATATGCCAATTGCCTAAGAGGACCCTAGTAGGTTCGACGGCCTTTGACGTCCGCTAGCTCGCCCGGTGTAGCGTCCATTCATCGAATGGTTCGGCAGCCGGGTTCATCCGTTGCGGTCTAGAAGGAGTTTTGGGGTGATGCGAGCACTATAAATCAACCAAATGCACACCCAGTGACGGCGGATTAGAGGGAGAACGGAGGAAGCCTTTTAGTCCGGTTCCTAGCTCGTCAGGTCCATCCGGACGGCGAGCGAGAGAGGCCCCTCTCTCGTACAACAACGTCTGGTCCCAGATGTTGTGGTACAAAATGTTTCGCATTCGGAGCATATGTCCGCCGCTCGGGACGCTCCGACATATAGTCAGTCCGGAGAGACTGTCAATAAGGCTTCCTCATTCTCATGGTAGCGTACACGACCGCTCTTGGCTACGTGACCTCGGATATCCAGTCAGCTTCGCCAATCGGAGATTCATCGGCGACCAGGTCATACCATCCGGTAGCCAGGGACACGAGGCCTGCAGACTCCGGACGTTCGCATAAGAAAGTGTGCGGGAGTCAACGTACACGGAGCTTCCGGCGGCAATGCATCGTAAGACCGCTACTGCACAGGCCTCGGTGACGGACGTGCTATCCCAAATAGCACAGCTTATCGCAGCATCCCAGCAACAACTGAATCTGTCGCATCATGTATTATCCGACGATGCTGGGTCGGGACGCTCCGCGGAAGCAGGTACGGACGTCCGAAAATTTCATCCGGTCCGACGGGATGCCGAAAGGGATTCGGAGGATTTCGAGCTTTCCCTTTCGGAACAACATATGCTGTTGTGTATGTCATCTGACTTTATCTTCTACAGGTTCTTTCGTCGGACCAGAATGCTGCGATGCCGGATAAGAAACTGATAGCGTCGGTGGACTTAGAAATTTTTGGTTCGGTTCAGGGACATCGTCCCTCAGTTCCGACATAGTCCAATAATGTCACACAAACTTTCGAATTATTGAACGACGCTATATATTATTATTATATGCTTGCTATTACCAAGCATTTCTGGTTTCTTGTTCGCAAAGTTACGGAGATGTCTTTCAAAGTGTGCCTCTGTCGTCATAGTTAATGAAGAGCTAGCGACAGTAAGTGCTCATGGAATATGTCTATCGCCTAAGAGGTCCCTTGTAGGATCGACGGAGTGACATTCGCTAGCTCACCCGGTGTAGCGTCCATTCATCGAATGGTTCGGCAGCCGGGTTTGTCCGTTGCGGTCTAGGAAGGAGATTTGGGTGATGCGAGCACTATAATAACTTTAGTACTCACCCAGTGACGCCGGATTGAGGACAGATCGGAGGAAGCCTGTTAGTCCGGTTCCTGGCTCGTCCAGGTCCGTCCGGGCTGTGAGCGAGAGAGGTCCCTCTCTCATACAACAACATAAGGGACCGCTTGTTGTGGTTCAGATATTTCGCATTCGGAGCATATGTCCGCCGCTCGGGACGCTCCGTTATATTGACAGTCCGAGAGACTGTCGATAGTGCTTCCTCATCCTCACAGCAGCTCACACGGCCGCACATTGGCTATGTGACCTCGAGTATCCGACCAGTTTCGTCATGCAGTGATTCCACGGCAAACAGGTCACGCCATCCGGTAGCCAAGAGACACGAGGCCTATACACTCCGTTCGCTCGCATAATGGAGGTATGCACGGGGTAACGATCACGGAGCTTTCAGCGGCAATGCATCGTAAGACCGCTTCTCCACAGGCCTCAGTGACGGACGTGCTATCCAAGTTAGCACAGTTTATCGCAGCATCCCAGCAATCGACAGTTTCTCGGTCGGATCAGGAATTATCCGACGGCGCTGGGTCGGTGCGCTCCGCTGTTGCATCAGGTTCAGACGGCCGAACGCTTTATAGGGTCCGACAGGATGGCGAAAGGGATTCGGACGATTTTGAGTTTTCCCTTTCAGAACAACGGAAGCTGCCATACATTTCTTCCGGCATTATCTTCCAGTGGTTGTTCCTTCGGATTACATTGCTGCGATGTTGGATAAGAGACTTATAGCGTCATTGGACACGGAATTTTGGATCGGTTCAGGGACATTGTCCCTAACTTACCGACGCAGTCCAATAATGTCATTAGAACATTTGTATTATTTATCGACGCTATATATATATAAGCCTGCTACCAAGCATGATAGTTTAGTTTCTTGTCCGCAATGCTCAATTCTGCCTTTTATCATTTCTAGGAATAATTTATTGTGGCAGAACAGGGCATACGGAGAGTTTATATGCATCTAGACGGCGGGGTTAAAGACTGGAAATTATCTTTTTCGCCGTCTATGTCTTTTCCAACCACAATGTTGGGAACGACAATGTTGTCTAAAAGACTTAACTTAGACGCTTTATCATACGTAGTCCACCTTACTGAGGCGTTATCATTACGTCTTCAAGAGAAAGAATTCCGGGATATGATCCTCAATGTGATTTCTTTCAAGGGCACTAGTTTGTCCACGTATAACTCCGCCCTTCAGTGGCAACCTGGAGTTGGTTAGACGTGACGCAGCCCTAGCTAAATCCACGCGCGTGGATAGTAAGGTGAAGAACTCTCAGAGTCGCTTCGGTCTCGGGGAAGCTTCTCTTCGACGGCAACTTTTCAGCAATCCATGAATTGCTCGATTTACATGTTCTCTTGTCTATCAAGTGTAGCAAGAGATTCAGACTGGGGCAAACATTCGGTGGTTGACTCAGAGAGTGCCACTGCAGTTGCCGGATCCGAGTTTTATAATTATGACGGTTGCCAGTCAAACAGGTTGGGGTACAATATTGATCCCAACGGATTCGTAGTGCCAGGGTCTTTGGGTTCCGCAGTCTCTAGGCAAGCACTTATCTCCACGGAATGTATTTTTATACTGTACCAATGACCCAGACATAGCTGGTGCTAACTCTTAAAATATAGGGCCAAACACAAATTTTGCCCCCCAATCCCCAAAATTTGCATCTAAAACTAAAGAAAACATGTCCTGAAAGGCCCTCCACACTTCGCCCCTACTGCGCATGCGCAGTGTCAGGGACGTTCCGAAATTGGCGCCATTTATCATTCTAAGTTTGGCCCTTCATCAGTTAACATCTGACTGATCTTTGTGCTTTTAAATCTCAGTTTAAATGATGCCAGACACATAAATATTAGTGAAATGGTGATTCTAAGGAGGATAGAGAAGGAGGAGCGGAAAAGAATGTGTGACAGAATATTATCAGGGCTGTAACTTAAAATTTTTTAATGAAATTATGTTAAGTTACCTATTTTCAAGGCAGCAGCCATTTTGTTGTCATTCTGATTATTTAGTTACACTGTTTTTTCAAGTGTTTTCCTCTCTCCCTGTCCTTTAAGTTCCCCCTTGCTATTCTCCCATGCTTTTGGCATAGTTTCTGTAATTATTATTACTAAAATTTCTTGGGAGTTTTAGCTGAATAACAGAATGAATTCTGTTCTTTCCCCATGTTTACGTCTTCACCTACGGGTGGTTAGGCGTTGTGTTCTGCATCTACCATCTGATGTTCTGCAGTTTCTTCCCTGGAAGTCTCTGTTTTGCATCAGATAGTGTATTTTTGGTAACTGATTTCGGGCCTGGGTGCCTGGAGTCTTATTTTAGTGTTTTTACACTCATTGTTTACATTTACAACAGCCCTCTGTGTGAGGGGGGGATTTCTAAATAATAATATCTTTATGTTATTTTAATCATAACTAGATACATTATTATTGTTCGTAAGTGTTGAATAAATTGTTTAAAATATTTTTAAAATTTTTGTCCACACTTAGGCTTGGGATCCATTGGGGCTCAACATTACTTTTCAGAAACTTGGGCTGTTCTGAAAAAATATTTTTTCAAAATATTTTGATTTCAATTATTTTTTCTATATTAATGGATCATATTATTATTATGTATTTTGATTGCCAGGGGTTAGTGCGAGTACCAGGACTTGTTTTCTTTTCACATTGAAAGGATATTGATCAATTGTTTTAAGAGGAAGTCTTCCTCTGACTTTATTATCATTCTATATGTGGTCAGTGTACTCGCATTAACTCCTGTTCTGTATCGTATGATTTCGATGACAATATGGGAAGCGTATGTCACGGTATGTTGTTGGGGATTTGGACACTCCGGTCCTTTCCCCGCAGGGTCACTCTACTTTATCAATTTCTATTTCAGACGATCAAGATTAGGGTGATGTATCTGTGATGTCTTCCAACAGTGTGCCTCCGTCGTCACAATTAATGAAGGGCTAGCGGAAAAGTGCTCATGTAATACGCCAATTGCCTAAGAGGACCCTAGTAGGTTCGACGGCCTTTGACGTCCGCTAGCTCGCCCGGTGTAGCGTCCATTCACCGAATGGTTCGGCAGCCGGGTTCGTCCGTTGCGGTCTAGAAGGAATTTTGGGGTGATGCGAGCACTATAAAATTAACTTAATGCACACCCAGTGACGGCGGATCGGAGGGAGAACAGAGGAAGCCTTTTAGTCCGGTTCATAGCTCGTTCCGGTCCATCCAGACGGCAAGCGAGAGAGGCCCCTCTCTCGTTCAACAACATCTGGCCCCAGATGTTGTGGTACAAAATGTGTCGCTAGCGGAGCATACGTCCGTCGCTCGGGACGCTCCGTTGTATAGGCAGTCCGCTGAGACTGCTAAGGCTTCCTCTTCTCGTCAGCGCACACGACCGCACCTTGGCTGCGTGACCGCCGATATATTACCAGCTTCGCCGATCAAGGATTCTTCGGCGACCAGGTCACACCATCCGGCAGCCAGGGATTCGAGACCGATGGACTCCGGACGTTCGCATAGGAAAAGTATGCGGGAGCCATCTGATGCGGAGCTGCCCTCGGCGAAGCAGCGATAGACTGCGCCTCCGCAGGTCTCGACGCCGAACATTCTTGTGCAGATAGCACAGCTTATCGCAGCATCCCAGCAGCCGACAGAAACGGTGTCGGATCGAGAATTATCCGACGGCGCTGGGTCGGTAGCCGGGGACACGAGGCCTGCAGACTCCGGACGTTCGCATAGGAAGTGTGCGGGAGTCAACGTACACGGAGCTTCCGGCGGCAATGCATCGTAAGTCCGCTACTGCACAGGCCTCGGGAACGGACGTGCTTTCCTTAATAGCACAGTTTATCGCAGCATCCCAGCATCAACTGAATCTGTTGCATATATTTTATCCGACGATGCTGGGTCGGGACGCTCCGCGGAAGCGGGTACGGACGTCCGAAAGTTTCATCCGGTCCGACGGGATACCGAAAGGGATTCGGAGGATTTCAAGCTTTCCCTTTCGGAACAACATATGCTGCGATGCCGGATAAGAAACTGATAGCGTCGGTGGACTTAGAAATTTTTGGTTCGGTTCAGGGACATCGTCCCTCAGTTCCGACATAGTCCAATAATGTCACACAAACTTTCGAATTATTGAACGACGCTATATATATTATTATTTTATGCTTGCTATCCAAGCATTTCTGGTTTCTTGTTCGAAGAGTTATGGAGATGTCTTTCAAAAGTGTGCCTCTGTCGTCATAGTTAATGAAGAGTTAGCGGCAATAAGTGCTCATGGAATATGTCTATCGCTTACGGAGTGACATTCGCTAGCTCACCCGGTGTAGCGTACATTCATCGAATGGTTCGGCTGCCGGGTTCGTCCGTTGCGGTCTAGGAAGGAGATTTGGGTGATGCGAGCACTTTAATTACTTTAGTACTCACCCAGTGACGGCAGATTGAGGACAGATCGGAGGAAGCCTGTTAGTCCGGTTCCTGGCTTGTCCAGGTCCGTCCGGGCTGTGAGCGAGAGAGGTTCCTCTCTCGCCCAACAACATAAGGGACCGCATGTTGTGGTTCAGATATTTTACATTCGGAGCATATGTCCGTTGCCCGGGACGCTCCGTTATATAGACAGTCCGAGAGACTGTCTTTAATGCTTCCTCATCCTCACAGCAGGGCACACGACCGCACATTGGCTACGTGACCTCGAGTATCCGATCAGTTTCGGCATTCAGTGATTCCACGGCGAATAGGTCGCTCCATCCGGTAGCCAAGGGACACGAGGCCTATACACTCCGTTCGCTCGCATATTGGAAGTATGCACGGGGTAACGATCACGGAGCTTCCAGCGGCAATGCATCGTAAGACCGCTTCTCCTCAGGCCTCAGTGACGGACCTGCTATCCGAGTTAGCACAGTTGTTTCGCAGCATCCCAGCAATTGACAGTTTCTCGGTCGAATCAGGAATTATCCGACGGCGCTGGGTCGGTGCGGTCCGCGGTTGCATCAGCTACGGACGACCGAACGCTTTATAGGGTCCGACAGGATGGCGAAAGGGATTCGAAAGATTTCGAGTTTTCCCTTTAGTAGTATCGGAAGATGCCTTTCATATCTTCTGGCATTATCTTCCAGTGATTATTAGTTCGGACTTCATTGCTGCGATCTTGGATAAGAGACTTATAGCGTCATTGGACTCGGTTTTTTCGATCGGTACAGGGACATTGTCCCTGACTTACCGACGCAGTCCAATATTGTCATTACAACATGTGTTTTATTTTTCGACGCTATATATATATATATATACAAGCCTGCTACTAAGCATGATAGTTTAGTTTCTTGTCCGCGTTGCTCATTTCTGCCATTTTATCATTTTTACAAATAGTTTATTTTGGCAGAGCAGGGCATACCGAGAGTTCATATGCGTCTAGACGGTGTGATTAAAGACTGCATATATTCTTTTTCGCCGTTTATGTCTTTTCCAATTTCAATGTTGGGAACGACATTATGTATAGTAGACTTAACTTAGACGCTTTATTATACGTAATCCGCCTTACTGAGGCGTTATCATTACGTCTTCAAGAAAAGATTTACGGGATATTATTCTCAATGTAATTTCTTTTGAGGGCAGTAGTTTGTTCACGTATAACTCCGCCCTTCAGTGGCTGATTGGAGTTGGTTAGACGTGACGCAGCCCTAGCTACATCCACACGCGTGGATAGTAAGGTTAAGAACTCTCTCAGAGTCGCTTCGTTCTCGGAGGCAACTTTCCGGCAATCCATGAATTGCTCGATTTATACGTTCTCTTGTCTATCTAGTGTTACAAGAGATTCAGACTGGGGCAAACATTCGGTGGTTGACTCAGAGAGTGCCGGCGCAGTTGCCGGACCCGAGTGTGGCTGTTATGACGGTTGCCAGTCAAACAGATTGGGATATATACTGATCCCTACGGATTCGAAGTGCCAGGGTCTTTGGGTTCCGCAGTCTTTTAGCAATCAGTTTAACTTCCGCGGAATAATGTTTTTTAGGCTTGCTTTATGTCATTGCATGAACATTATTCAGAAACGCATGCCCAAATTCCTGTCCTTTAATTCGACAGTAGTGGCGTATCTCCGGAACCAGGGAGGCACTCTTTCGTTTCCGTTATTCAATTTAATGGAAAGAATCCGTCTGTTGGTTATTGTACACCAAGTTCAGTTTTGGTCCGTCATATTCCGGGTCGTCTGATTGTTTTATCGGACTCCCGTTCTCTTACGGGTCGCTTGTTGCTGTCAGAATGGACTCTCAACAAACAAGTATTCAATCAGATTTGCTATCTATGGGAGCGCCCAATGATGATTTATTTATGACACAGCTTGCTAATCAATTGCAGACGTATGTGTTGGCTTGTCCAGATCTCTGAGCTAATAGTGTTAACGCTCTATTGATCTATAGGACGGAATGATAGGATACGCGTATCCTCCGGCGCTGTTGTTTTAGCAGGTATTGCTAAGATAAACAACCACAATACATTTCTGTTGATAGCATCTCTATCTTCACAGAGATCATGAGTAATTTACTCTCTTGTCTACTGTGGGTTTTAGCGTGAAATCTTCCTCTATGTGAGGATCTTTTTTCACTGGGTAAATCGTGTCATCTTTATCACAACCAGCAAGGTCGCAACCTTCATGTATTCCGTTGTGTGGTCCGTATTGCATTGTAAGCACTGTACTGGACGAGCTTTGGACGCGATTTCTTACTATAGGAGATCCTCTTCTTCGCTATTCTATGCCACTAAAGTGGAGGCTCTTCCGTCGTGGTGTGGGGATCATTATGATCATATTCTTGATCCCTCCATACTACTCATTGCTATTTTTTAGTATACTTGTTTCACAAGATCTACTGCAGCCTGTTATTATTTAGGTTATAGGTTTATGTTACCTCATACCTATGCACTCTACGATAGTTTACAATTGAGTTTTTTGTCTCTTTATCTAAGTCAGTTAGTAACTTTTTGATAAATAGACTTAGAATCTTTAGATTAAATTCCTATACGGATTTTAACTTCGGTTCTTATTTAGCTAAGTAATCATTTGAGCCTCTGGAAACAATAGTTTTCAAATTCTGACCTTTTAGACAGTAATTCTGTTGGTTTCTCTTTTACTGTAGAGTCAGTGAGTTTCATGCACTATCGATGGATGATTTTCACTTTCTTAGTTTCGGAATCAATACTTCCGTTACTATTTAGGTTGGATTGTTGCATAAGAGTTAGGCTCCTATTATCCGGAACCTATTATTTTAAGGTCCTTCCGTCTTCGTATGGGCATAGGCCTTTACTCTTTCCGGGTACAGTTGATGTATTTTTAAACAGATATCTGTTTATTACAAGGGCGTAAGCTTCTTCTGTCTTTGATGTCTAGTAGAAGGACGTTACGCTCCATTTTATTGTTAATGGATTCTATTAACTATCGGTACTGCTTATGGTATATCATTGACTTAGCAGTTGTGCTTAAGATTTCGGCTCATGAAGTAAGAGTTCTTCTACTTCTTGGGCTTACATTAATAGTGTCGCTATTATAGATTTTTGAAGGCCGCTCATTGCGCTCAGCCATCCACATTCATGAATTTTATCTTAGAAATATCGAGTCAATTTCTGGAGGCCTCTTTTGTTAGGTCTATTATCTACTGCTCAGAATGTCATTCACTTAACAGTTGCTACTATAGCTAGGTAGGCTGTCTGTTTCGGCAGTGTCTCCGTTCGGCTGCCCTCTTCGCTCTGGGCTATTTGACCCAGGGCAAGAAAAAGGGGGGGGGGGGGGGGGGTGTTCCCTTGGGTCACCTGTTTTACTATGAAAACAAGGGGATACCTCCTCCGGAGTTAGTAATTCTGAGCTGTTATTGGGATGGTTGTTTAGTGAGAAGTTAAAATTCATTCAAGTCTTAGTTTTTAAAGTATAGCTTTGGAATATTGCATATGTCAACGGACATGATTATGCAATTCTCAGACATTTTTAGGAGTATAAGAGTCTCTATTCTCTAGACTTACTTTATTATTGGCTTACTTTAAAAATTATTAGTATAAGGATTATATTGGATATTAATAGAGTACATGGATGTATGAAGCTCAATTTTGGAAGGTGTTGTATCCTTCTAATTTATCATAAATAAGAAAGATACATGTAAGGCCTATTACTTCTTTTCCCTACAGGGGATGACTCTATTTTATTTTATTGAGCGTATTCCATTGTGCTCTATGTCCTTGGCCCTCCAGCCTTTTTACTATTCAGCTATGTCTGGGTCATTGGTACAGTATAAAAATGTTAAAAAATTTATAGTAATTTATATATTTTTTATACTTACCAATGACCCAGACGGGGATGGCCCTCCCAGGAGTTGGGAACTCTTGCCTCCCCGCTGAGTACATAGCGCTTACCAGGAACTGGTTATTAGAATGATAAATGGCGCCAATTTCGGAACGTCCCTGACACTGCGCATGCGCAGTAGGGGCGAAGTGTGGAGGGCCTTTCAGGACATGTTTTCTTTAGTTTTAGATGCAAATTTTGGGGATTGGGGGGCAAAATTTGTGTTTGGCCCTATATTTTAAGAGTTAGCACCAGCTATGTCTGGGTCATTGGTAAGTATAAAAAATATATAAATTACTATAAATTTTTTAACTTTTTAGGCTTGCTTTATGTCATTGGATGAACATTATTCAAAAACGCATGTCCAAATCCTGTCCGATAATACGACAGTAGTTGCGTCTCTCCGGAAGCAGGGAGGCACTCATTCGATTCCGTTATTCAATTTAACGGAAAGAATCCTTCTGTTTGTTATAGTAGACCAAGTTCTGCTTCGGTCCGTCATATTCCGGGTCGTCTGATTGTATTACCGGACTCCCTTTCACGTAAGGGTCGCTTGTTGCCGTTGGAATGGACTCTCAACAAACAAGTATTCAATCAGATTTGCTATCAATGGGAGCGCCCAATGATAATTTATTTACGACACAACTTGCTAATCAATTGCAGACATATGTGTTTGCTTGTCCGGATCTCTGAGCTTATGTTGTTAACGCTCTATTGATCTAATAGGACGGAATGATAGGATATGCATATCCTCCTGTGCTGTTGTTTCAGCAAGTAGTGCTAAGATAAACAACCACAATACATTTCTGTTGATAGCATCTCTGTCTTCACAGAGACCGTGGGTAAATTTACTCAGATGTCTACTGTGGGACTTAACGCGAAAACTTCCTCCATGAGAGGATCTTCTTTCGCTGAGGAAAATCGTGTCATCTTCATCACATCCCGCAAGGTCTCAACCTTCACGTATTCCGTTGTGTGGTCCTTATTGCATTGTAAGCATTGTACTGGACGAGCTTTGGACGCGATTTCTTACTGTAGGAGAACCTCTTCTTCGCTATTCTATGCGGCTAAAGTGGAGGCTCTTCTGTCGTTGTTGTAGGGATCACTATGTTGATATTGTTGATCCCTCCATACTAGTCATTGCAACTTTCTAGTATACTTGTTTGACAAGATCTACTGCAGCCTGATACTATTAAGGTTATAGGTCTATGTTATCTCATACCTATGCACTCTATGATAGTTTACAATTGAGTCTTATGTCTCTTTATCTAAGTCAGTTAGTAACTTTTCGATAAATAGACTTAGAATCATTAGATTAAATTTCTATATGGAATTTAACTTCGGTTCTTATTTAGTTAAGTAATCATTTGAGCCTCTGGAAACAGTAGTTTTCAAATTCTGACCTTTTAGACAGTAATTCTGTTGGCTTCTCTTTTACTGAAGAGTCAGTGAGCTTCATGCACTATCGGTGGATGATTCTCACTTTCGTAGTTTCAGAATCACTACTTCCTTTACTATTTAGGTTGGATTTTTGGTTAAGAGTCAGGCTCCTAATAAATATCCGGAACCTATTGTTATTAAGGTCCTTCCGTCTTCGTACGGGCATAGGCCCTTACTCTGTCCGGTTAGAGTTTACGTATTTATAAACAGATATCTGTTTATTACTGCGGACATAAGCTTCTTCTGTCTTTGATGCCTAATAGAAGGACGTTACACTCCATTCTATTGCTAATGGATTCAATTAACTATCGGTACTGCTTATGGTATATCATTGACTCAGCAGTTGTGCTTGAGATTTCGGCTCATGAAGTAAGAGTTCTTTCTACATCTTGGGCTTACATTAATAGTGTCGCTATTATAGATTTTTGAAGGCTACTCATTGCGCTCAGCCATCCACATTCATGAATTTTTTATCTCAGAAATATCGAGTCCATTTCTGGAGGCCTCTTTTGTTAGGTCTATTATCTACTGCTCAGAATGTCATTCACTTAACAGTTGCTACTATAGCTAGGTAGGTGGTCTGTTTCGGCAGTGACTCCGTTCTGCTGCCCTCTTCGCTCTGGGCTATTTGACCCAGGGCAAGAAAAAGGGGGGGGGGGGGGGGTGGGGGAGGGTGGTCCCTTGGGTCACCTGTTTTACTATGGAAACAAGGGGATACCTCCTCCGGAGTTAGTAATTCTGAGCTGTTACTGGGATGGTTTTTTAGTGAGAAGTTTATGTTTTAAAAATTCATTCAGGTCTTAGTTTTTAAAGTATAGCTTTTGAATATAGCACATGTCAAACGGACATTATTATACAATCCTCAGACACTTTTAAGGAGTATAAAGAGTCTCTATTCTCTAGACTTATTTTATTTATTGGCTTACTTTAAAAATTATTAGTATAAGGATTATACTAGATATTAATAGAGTACATGGATGTATGATGCTCAATTTTGCAAGGTGTTGTATCTTTCTAATTTAACATAAATAAGAAAGATACATGTAAGGCCTAATACTTCTTTTTCCCTAGAGGGGATGACTCTATTTTATATAATTGAGCGTATTCCAACTTGCTCTATGTCCTAGGCCCTCCAGCCTTTTTACTATTCAGCTATGTCTGTGTCATTGGTACAGTATAAAAATGTTAAAAAATTTATAGTAATTTATATATTTTTTATACTTACCAATGACCCAGACGGGGATGGCCCTCCCAGGAGTTGGGTACTCATACCTCCCCGCTGAGTACATAGCGCTTACCAGGCACTGGTTATAAGAATGATTAATGGCGCCAATTTTGGAACGTCCTTGACACTGCGCATGCGCAGTAGAGGTGAAGTGTGGAGGGCCATTCAGGACATGTTTTCTTTGGTTTTAGATGCAAATTTTGGGGATGGGGGGCAAAATTTGTGTTTGGCCCTATATTTTAAGAGTTAGCACCAGCTATGTCTGGGTCATTGGTAAGTATAAAATATATATAAATTACTATAAATTTTTTAACTTTCCTCTTTTAATTCATTCTAGGTGTCCAATACTGACCGTTTTTCCAAACGTTCCGGTAGCTCACGCGTCGTTGATCAGTATACTCGCGGCGAGATGTCACAGAGCCAATCGAACGCATTCACCACAAAAACATTTCGTGTGCCTCGAACATGACCGTAGGGTGTTTTGTTAAGCTGTCCCTTGGTCAAAGTATGTAAACGTATTATTCTTCCATATTATGGCACCCCCCCTCCCTCCTTCCAACAATTTATCCCAACAATTTATCGTTTCTATACCTCAACGATTTGTAACATTAGAGAGGCTTGCACTACAGAAAAATCGAGTTATGATTTAGGCCATGTAAATTGATTGCATAAAATGCCATCTTGTCGCTTTTAAGGACGTAATTGACTATTGTTCCAGTAGTTTATGGTTTACACGTTATAAGTTATCGGTTATCGGATCGGATCGGCAGATAAATTTACCGAAAATATCGGATATCGGCTTTTACTGATAACCGCAGTTTCGGCCCATCTCTACCTACTCCATCAACATTTTACATACTATATTGTTCAAACTTTGCACACATGGTGATCACCAATTGCCGTAGTGCATGTGACAAGAGCAGGTACCTCCTTTTTGTATTTCTGCAGTTATGCCCCTTTTTGTACTTGAAACATTACAGTATTGTGTCGCCTTCTCCTTCAACATTTTACATGCTATATTGTTCAAACTTTGCACACATGTTGACCACCAAATGCTGTTGTGCATGTGCCATTGAAAATGGCTGAATGTTGAGACAAACCATTTCTGCTAGTCGATTGTTTGCGGCTATTGTATGGGGGTCTTGAGATGACCATGGCATCACTCTGTCAAGGCTTTCAGTAAGCTGAAGTTGCTTGTGGACGAATTTGGCTTGACTTGTTGTGGATTCTGATTTCACAGTCTTGTCTTTTTCTTTTATCTGCTTTGCCATCTTCTCCGCATCTTCAAATTCTTTAAACAAAACTCTATGGTTATGCTGTAAGTGGCACTTTAAATTTGTGTTTGTGAAATCTTTAGTTGATTTGCCACCTCTCGACACGGAAGCCTTGCAGGAATTACATATAGCCTTTGTTGTGTCTGCTGGGCTAACAATAAAATAATCCCAAATCTTGCTAGTTTTAGGCATTTGAAATGTTTACAACACAATTTACAAACGAAATTCAACACTGATCAGTACTTATTCAATATGGAATATTCAAAGTATGACGCAACTGAAGTAGTAGGAATACGTAATATTCAATGCGTGTTTGCTCATGACGCAATAGCTGTGACTAAAAGTGGTTGCACTTGCTCACTGTGGTAAACAAGCCCTGCTTCAGTAATCACTGGTAGAATAGGACCGAGTAACCAGTGCTTGGTGTAGAAGTTCTCTAAAATGGGCAACATGAGTTTTAATGATTGGCTAAACTTGAATGTATATCTGTGTTTGCGAACGTGATTAGCTCGTGTGCCGAATATATGACCTTAAATGCCAGTAATTAATTAAATAAACATGAAAGTGGTTGCAACTTTCCATCAGTGATGGCCTGATTGGCCTCCACAAAGCGAGTTTACTAGGTTGTGTCTTGTGTGTGTGGGGGGGGGGGGGGTTATTGGTCAACTTGACTGGAACGATGCCTATTCGCTGTGGTAAACAAGACACGTTTTCTTGGCGTGTGTGTATGTGGCGTGGGGGGGGGGGGGGGGTGCAGATGGGGACTTGCATGTCATAATTTCCCGTGTATGCCCTTTAAAATCAATAAATGAAGCTATCAAAATGGTCTGCAATGCATGGATAAAAATCAGTTCTTCTTGTTAGTTGCATGTATACATATAGATTCTTCCGATGAGGTGGTCTTTAGTTGGCAGGATGAAAGTGGGGGGGGGGGCATGTACACTAAATAATTCTTAAATTGTCCCCAAAACACAACCCTCGCCGCATTTTTTATGGCTCTCTGGGTCCTTCAGTCGGTAAATGACAGAAATTCAGCTTTTTTAACCATATACCCAATGCCTAGCTGAAGCAGGCGACACTCGCGAAAATAATAATTGTGTGATTTACATGTAGATGTTTATTTTCCCCAAACCTAGGTTATGAGCAATTTGGAAGCCAAAACAAAAAGTGAAAATCTAAAAATTAATTAAATTATTGAATAGAGGTTTTGTGTAGGCCTATATTGCACTGGTCGGGTTTTGTCGTTCCGTAATTTACGTTGGATAAAGGAGTTGAAACAACTTATTTCTAGTGCAGTAAAATGATGGGGGGTGGGAGGGGGGGGGATTTTTCCCTGCTTTGGGACCGACTTGACTTGACTCTTGATCATGGGCCAACGGTGGCGCCAGGGCCTCACTGGTAACTTCTTTGTGGGCCAACTTTTTGTTTTCCTCTTTTAATTCATTCTAGGTGTCCGATACTGACCGTTTTTCCAAACGTTCCGGTAGCTCACGCGTCGTTGATCAGTATACTCGCGGCGAGATGTCACAGAGCCAATCGAACGCATCCACCACAAAAACATTTCGTGTGCCTCGAACATGACCGTAGGGTGTTTTGTTAAGCTGTCCCTTGGTCAAAGTATGTAAACGTTTTATTCTTCCATGTTATGGCCCCCCCCCCTCCCTCCAACAATTTATCCCAACAATTTATCGTTTCTATACCTCAACGATTTGTAACATTAGAGAGGCCCGCACTACAGAAAAATCGAGTTATGATTTAGGCCATGTAAATTGATTGCATAAAATGCCATCTTGTCGCTGTTAAGGAAGTAATTGACTCTTGTTCCAGTAGTTTATGGTTTACACGTTATAAGTTATCGGTTATCGGATCGGATCGGCAGATAAATTTACCGAAAATATCGGATATCGGCTTTTACCAATAACCGCAGTTTTGGCCCATCTCTACTTACTCCATCAACATTTTACATACTATATTGTTCAAACTTTGACCACATGGTGATCACCAATTGCCGTAGTGCGTGTGACAAGAGCAGGTACCTCCTTTTTGTATTTCTGCAGTTATGCCCCTTTTTGTACTTAAAACATTACAGTATTGTGTCGCCTTCTCCTTCAACATTTTACATGCTATATTGTTCAAACTTTGCACACATGTTGACCACCAAATGCTGTTGTGCATGTGACAAGAGCAAGTAACACTCCTTTGTTAAGTTTTGTATTTCCCGAGTTTAAACTTTGCACTCATAGTGATCACCAATTGCCATTGTGCATGTGACAAGGGCAGATAACTCCATTTTGTATTTCCAGAGTTATACCCCTTTTAGTACTTAAATATTACAGTATTGAGTCGCCTTCTCCTTCAAAATTTTACATGCTATATTGTTCAAACTTTGCACACCTGTTGATCACCAATTTCCGTTGTGCATGTGACAAGAGCAGGTAACTCTGTTTTGTATTTCCAGAGTTTTGCCCCCTTGTAATACTTGAAACATTACACTATGGAGTCGCCTACTCCTTCAACATTTTACATGCTACATTGTTTAAACTCTGCACACGTGTTGATCAGTAATTGCCGTTGTGCATGTGACAAGAGCAGGTAACTCTGTTTTGTATTTCCAGAGTTATGCCCCCATTTAGTACTTAAAACATTGCAGTATTGTGTCGCCTACTCCTTTAACATTTTACATGCTATATTGTTTAAACTTTGCATAAATGGTGATCACCAGTTGCCGTTGTGCATGTGACAAGAGCAGGTAACTCCATTTTGTATTTCCAGAGTTGTGCCCCTTTCAGTTCTTAAAACATCACAGTATTGTGTTACCTCCTCCTTCAACATTTTACATGCTATATTGTTCAATCTTTGCACAAATGGTGATCACCACGGGCGTATGTTGCCCTGCTAGGCGGTGCTCTTGTTTTTTATTCATTCCGATAGATATTTCAAGAAAAGTATGATAATAATAATAATTATTATTAATAATAATATCGTAATATACGCCCAAATTTTTCACACGTTCTTTCAATAACTTTCATTTTCTAGCCATTAACCCCCTTCACTCTGATGTCAAAATTTCAGGAAGCTGTTTTTCCCATAATGTATCTAGAAATTTAACCAATTCAATTTCGTTTGACAGAGCTCAATGAGCTCTGTCAAACAAGATTGAATTGGTTAAATTTCTAGTAATATTATGGGAATTTTTTCTGCCTTAAATTTAGACATTTTGACATCAGTGTGCAGGGGGTTAATCACAACAACGGCGAGTAAGCACAAGGGGTGTTTATAAAACGTACAAACAATTTCATAAACTATAATAGATCAGTGGATAACAGGTTGAAGATTAATCACAACTAGTAATAACTACAGAAGAAATTTATGAAACACAAACAATTATTACAGTAAATGTATAAACTGAGTAAAGTACAGTCAGGTCATCTGTAAATTAAATGGTTAAATTTCTAGTTGCATTATGGGAAATATTTGCACCCTGAACTTTAGATATTTCGACATCAGTGCTAGGGGGTTAAGAGAGATTCTAGAGACTGATTATTATTTCATGTGACTGTTTGTTGTAAAACGTAC
Organism: Pictodentalium vernedei; assembly: GCA_031216915.1. Taxonomy (NCBI): domain Eukaryota; kingdom Metazoa; phylum Mollusca; class Scaphopoda; order Dentaliida; family Dentaliidae; genus Pictodentalium; species Pictodentalium vernedei. The sequence continues at coordinate 37,322,969 of CM062290.1, forward strand.
TACATGTACTATACAATTAGCAGCTGTATTACATGTAATGTTTTCAGTTCAGTATGAAGTAGGGCTGCATGATATTCAAAACTGAATACCGGTATCGGTATTCAAAAAAATATAACGGTATACCGGTATATCGAAAACTGTTCAGATATATGAACACAAGTACCACAATCGAGACTCGAGGCATCACAGTCGGAACGAATTAGCATGCCTTGATGATGCGGTTCGAAAAACCTTTACCAACGGTGACGATATCAAAATTTATTATTTTTAAAATTAGTTTATGAGAGTTTCCCCAAAAATTTCCACAAAACTATATCATGTGACCCCTCATTGGGACGAGCTCAACGCACTCGTTCCAATGAGGAGTCACATGATATAGTTCTGTTGAAATTTTTTAAAATTATTTTTTCAACTGCTGAATTTGTATATTACGAGGGCACAAACAGGCGATTCCTTGGATAAAGGGATAATATTATTCATTCGGGGCTACAGTTAAAAAACTCAAGACATCTTGAAAATTAAATTGTGGGTAAATAAATAATGATGATAAACCGATATTTTTGTAATTACACCGGTATTCAATCGGTATTGGTTTGAATACCGGTATATATCGGTTTATCGAAATACCGTGCAGCCCGAGTGTGAAGATAACATTTCTTGCATGAATATTTTGAGTGTTTCTTCTGCTGAACAAATTCCCCAAATTGGAGCCTTCATGATGCTAACTTTCCAATTTACATGGGCCCCAGAGCCTTTTCCAAAAAGGGCAGAAGAATCCCTGATAAAGATTTAAATTTCATTGTTAAAGGTTACTTTTTCTCTTTCAGGGCACACTCAAGGCAGTTTTGGGTGCAACAAAAGCCTCTCATCATTTGCCGACAATTGGAGATGACTATGATTACTATTCTAGCTTTAAGAGTTTCCGTGATGTACTGGATGTTCAAGGCCGTAGAATCCTACACATGTAAGAAAATACTTTGTGATTAATTTTTATTAATTAACCCTTTGAAACCCAGAGGCCGTTTTTCCAGCCCAGTAACATGATACTTCATAATTTCTTATCAACCTACTCACAATTGTTTACTACAGGCTTGCACTACAGTGGAAGTCCCTAACTCGGATAAAATACTCTCTATTTTTGTCTTTCCCAAGCAAGTTGGGAAAGAAAAGTGGTGCAAAAGCACCAATAAAAATAAGCCAAAACTGGGTCGAGTGCAACCGGCGCAGACCCAGTACGGGACGCTCTCTCCCAAGTACAACTCCACGACTTCCGTTGCCAGTGCGCATATACCGTCTCTAAAGACTCATTCTTTTTAAAATCCGCTTCGTGTCGAGATGTTTTTGCACGCTTATCAGTGTTCCACCAGCTCGATGTTTGATGATTCCTGATTCATTATACCACAGTGTATCCTTTGTATTCTCAGGAACAGTGTTTTATATATTCTCTTTTCTATTATATGTCCATAATGTATATTTATTTGCTCTCTCTCGAGTCGCGCGCGAATTTCGCGTGCCATGCGGTTCGGACTTAGATTTTTTCACAATTATTGTTAATGCTTTTTTTGCAAAATTTTCTTATTGTGTTAGAGTTAGGTGTCAGCGGGGTACCACTCCTGCAGTGTTTCTTCTTTCTTTTGAGAGTAGTCTTCCTGTTGGGTGGTTCCCGGTCGACCTTCTGGGGTCTTTGTTTCTGTCACCTTTCTCTCTTCTTTGGGGGTGTTCTGTTTTCTCATCTCACCTTCTCTGCTCCTCTCACCTCTATCATGCCCAGGACAATTCCCTGTGGGCAATGTCTGCTGCCAAAGCATGTGGACGATGTACATTCGTCTTGTTCCTCCTGTAATGGGTGTTCGGCCGAGCGGCCGTGTGGTGTCTGTGGAACATGGTCTTCCACCTTCTGGGCGTCAGTAAACCGTGTCGTTCGTTCTCGTGGCCGTGCCTCCCGCTCCCGCGGGAAAGGACAACGTGGTCGTTCGGGGCCTCCCGAGTCGACTTTGTCTGGTGAGAGTCATTCCTCCTCCGTGGGGGATGTGCAGTCTTTTCCTGTGGTGGATACTGCGGGAGCCGTTGAGTGTTCTGGTGTAGAGATGCCTGGTTCCGGGACTACGGTCCCCCTCCAGTCGACATCTGAGGCTGTCACTAGGGTTGTGACTCCTCCTTCGGAGCCGAGCCGGTGTGCTCTCTCCACTATTTCACCAGCCTCAACGACTCTCGACGTATCTACTACTGCTGCTGGCCCGTCTGCTTCGTTATCTGTTTCAGCCGGCCTCGGCTTTTCGCTGCAGGGGACTGCAGGACTGTCCGATACTGTAGACGTGGGATATCGGCCTCAGCCTTCCCTGACTTCAACTCGGCGAAGTCGGAAGGGGCTGCCGGCCGAGCCCATCACTGTGGTCTCTTCGCCGTTGAGCACCACAGTTGTGTCTTTGGATTCGGATGTTCGTAGTGGAAACACTATGAACTCCGTGGCGTTTCCGTCTACTCACTCTGGTCACACGACCAGTTTTGGGGGACCAACGCCTTTTGTGCAGCCTGGACCTTCTGCCCCGCAGAGGTCCGCGGTGACTCTCATGAGTTCTCGCAATATTGATCCTCGGGGTGCATCGTACCCCTATACACGTCTGCCTTCAGATGTTTCGGCTGCCGCCCGTCGTCCCGCGTCGGGTGTTTTGGAGGATCGTGACCCTTCGCTGGTTAGGAGGGTCAGAGGTGAAGCCACTTTGCCGGTTCGCTCCCCTGTCGAACCGGTCGGTACAGGCAGTGAGCTTAGGGAGGCCCTCTCCTTACTCACTCAGGTTCTTTCTAAGAGCCTTCCTGTTGATTCCAGCGAGGCTATGGGTGGTTTCCAGGCGCCTCCTATGGCGCCGCCTCCCGGGATTGGAAACAGGCCGGTTTCCGATTCCTCTGGTGTCCCGACACCATGGGAGGCGTCGGCTGGTTTGCCCACGATGGGCTATGTGTCTTCCGACTCTGGGGAGGAGTCCGACATGCTTGAGGTCGAGGGCCAGCAGTCTTCGGACTTGGGGGCGGCTCTTGACTTTGTGTTTGGGTTTCTGCCTGAGCTCAAACCTGCTAACCAGCCGACAGTGTCAGCCTGGCCGCGATCATCGGTCGCGCGCCAACAGCCTATGGAGCAACCTGCTTCTGGGCGCCTTCGACCGTGCCAGTCGGTACAGGTGGTTGAGGCTTTTTCAGCATTGGATGGCAAGCTGAATTCCAAGGCTTTGAAGACTTCGTTCTTCACCAGGGTTGACACCTTTTTGCCTCCTGTGCGTTATCGTTCCTACGATTCCGCCAATCCGTCAGTCTGCCAAGCTTTGACGGTTCTGGATCAGGACTCCACTTCCCTCGGCTTTCCAAGCCCAAGTCTGCCGTCATTCCAATGACGACTCTGGAGTCCACGTTGGGCTTATCTAGAGAGATGCTTGGCATGCTTTCTCTCTCAGATCACGTCGTCTCAGCTTTGGCTGCTTATCTGCCTCCAGATAAGTTTGACGAGGTACAGGCTCCTTTGCATGTGCTGTCCAAGGTGCTTATGCACCTTACTCACACGCATGCCTGTAACACGGCCAATTTGGAATTAGTTCGAAGGGACGCTGTGCTGGACACAGGACGATCCCTTCCCGAGGAGCAGCGTGCTACTCTTCGATCTGCTTCTTTGGCAGGTCCGCAACTTTTCCATGGTTCCGTGTCGACGGTCCGGGATGACGTCCTACGTCATTCCAAAGATCAGCTGCTGTTTCGTCAGCTTGATCGGCCTTCTCGGGGAGGCAATGGCCGTTCCAAGCCTAACAAGTACCCTTCTGCTTCCTCTGTGAAGCAAAAGCTGGTCCTTCTGCCGCCGCCTCTACTTCTTACTCACGGGGTAAAGGTAGGGGTCGGCAGAATCGAGGGAAGTCTCAGGATTCTTCATTTAGCAGAGGAGGTGGTTTCTCCTCTCGCGGGCCTCGTCGGGGCTCGAAATGAAGGTCCTCACCTCGACTCGTCCCAGGTTGGAGGAAGGATAGCAGAGTTCGCAGACCATTGGACCACCATCACATCCGATCCATGGGTGTTAGATGTTGTTCGGTCCGGGCTGCGCATATCCTTCCGACGGCACCCCACTCTGTCAAGGGTGCCTCTTCCAACCACATTTCCTTCAGACGTTTTACGTCGGGAACTTTTGTCCACGGAGATTGCCAATCTCCTGGCAAAGGGGGCGATCGAGGTCGTCAAGAACGTTCAGTCAGTGGGTTTCTATTCCCGCCTGTTCTTGGTGCCGAAGAAGGACGGCCGACTCCGACCGGTTATCGATCTGAGTATCCTGAACCAGTCTATCATTGCTCCCAAGTTCAGCATGGAGACTTTCAGGTCGGTCCGCCAATCAATTCACCAGGGAGATTTCGCAGCCAGCATCGACCTGCGAGACACTTACTTCCACGTTCCGATGCATCGGGCGTCACGGAAGTATCTCAGGTTCGCTTTTCTGGGGCGAGTTTACCAGTTCAAGGCCATGCCTTTCGGCCTCAACCTGGCTCCTTGGGCGTTCACCAGACTGATGTCGCATGTGATAGCGTTCCATCGCACACAGCCCAGGGTGACTACTTCGGCATATCTGGACGATATCCTCCAGAGGCATTCCAATGCTGCCTTACTGGAATCGGATGTCGCCACTCTGTTGAGCTTGCTCACGTCGCTAGGATTCAGAGTCAACGAGGAGAAGTCGGACCTGGTCCCTTCTCAGTCGTTTTGTCATCTGGGGATGTCTTTCCAAACCAAATTCAATTTGGTGGCTGTTCCCCAGGCCAAGGCTGTGATTCTCTCAGCTTTTGCTCTGACTCTGTCCCAGTCCAGGTCCGCGACCGCTCGGAGTTTTCTCCGGCTGATCGGTCTCTGCGGTTCGGTGACCGATCTGATTCCTCTAGGTCGGCTGCGTGTCAGACCTCTCCAACACTTTCTGCTCCGTCGTTGGAGACCGAATGTAGATTCTCTGGATCAGGTGCTTCTGTTTCCGGACTCTCTGTATCCTCACCTTCTTCCCTGGACAGATGTTCAGTGGATTACGCAGGGTGTTCCGCTGGACTTACCCACGTCCGATCGCGTTCTGACGGCAGATGCCAGCGATCTCGGATGGGGTGCGACGTTGGATCCTCTCGGTCTTTCCCTACACGGGATGTGGGACCAGGATCAAGCAGCTCTACACATCAACCAGAAGGAGCTTCTTGCTCTTCTTCTGAGTTTCAGGCAGTGGATCCCTCACCTGTCGAATCGCCAGGTCCTTCTACTATCCTACAATTCGACAGTGGTTGCTTACATTCGGAACCAGGGCGGCACGCACTCGCTTCCGATGTACGAGTTAGCTCGGGATCTTTTACTGCTCGCTCAGGATGTTCACGCCGGAGTGGTTGTTCGTCACATTCCCGGTCGTCTGAACGTCCTAGCCGACTCCCTGTCCTGACAGGGCAGGGTTATTTCCACCGAGTGGATGCTTCACAGGGCAGTGTTCCAGTCGCTTTGCGATCTCTGGGGACGTCCCCACATCGACCTCTTTGCGACTCGTTGGAACCATCAGGTGGACACTTTCGTGTCCCCGTGTCCTGATCCTCTGGCTTTTGCCGTGGACGCTCTGTCACTCGATTGGAACGGTCTAGTCGGCTACGCCTTCCCGTCGGTTTCGATTCTTCCTCAGGTTCTCGCCAAAATTCGAACCTGCAGTTGTCGAATCATTCTGATCGCTCCCCTGTCACCTCAGCGGGTGTGGATCAATCAGCTCCGCTCGCTGATGGCGGCGGTTCCGGCACGTCTCCCGCTACGTCGCAACCTTCTTTGTCAAGGTTGCCCGAGGAGGTTTCACGTCGACCCGACTTCATTGTGCCTTCACACATATCTTTTGTCAGGTCCTGTCTCCTCCGTAGAGGTTTTTCGAGACGAGCAGTGGAGTGCATTTCTTCTTCAAGGAGGCACTCCACTGGTTTAGCTTATGCAGCTAAATGGAAGGTCTTCTGTCGATGGTGTGCTGATCACTCTGTTGATTATGCCAATCCTTCGATTTCACAGATTGCGGAGTTTCTGGTATATCTGTTTGATTCTCGGGGTCTCCAGCCTGTTACTATCAAGGGTTACAGGTCTATGCTTTCAGAGACTTTTTCTTATGTGGGGAAGCGTCGCATCGGCACTAATCCTTACCTCTCCAAGCTTGTTCGGCACTTTTCTTTGAAAAGGCCTCGGACTTTGCAGCTTACTCCACGATGGAATCTTTCGTGGGTGCTGCTTTGCTTGGGGGGGGGGGGGGGGGGGCGCCGTTCGAACCTTTATCCCAGGTGGATATGCATTTTCTCACATATAAGACGGCTTTTCTGATGGCATTTGCTTCGGCCAGACGGGTTAGTGAGCTTCACGCCCTCTCGGTTGACCCGGCCTTTTTTAGGAGCTCTCCCAACAGTGTTACTTTTACCACTGATTGCTCCTTATTGGCTAAGAATCAGTTACCAGATACTACTCCTCCTCCTATCTGTATCAGGGCTCTTCCCTCTGTTGAGGGTACTCGCCCTTTGCTCTGTCCGGTCCGTGCTATTCGCATTTATCTTGATCGGACGCGCTTCATACGGAAGGGCAGAAAACGTTTTTTTCTGTCTCTCATTCCGGGTCGACAGAAGATCTCTCCTCAATCCATTTCTCGATGGATTTGTCTTGCTATTCGTACGGCTTATAGTCGTTTAGCAGCTGGCGATTGTATTACCAATCGTATTTCTGCCCACGAGGTGTGGGCACTGTCTACCTCTTGGGCTTATTCTTTCTCCGTCAAGTTGTCGGATGTTATGCAGGCAGCCTACTGGAGAAATGCTTCTACTTTCTCCACCTTTTATTTACGCCAGTTGCAGGAGCAGTCGGAGGACCTTTTTGCCCTGGGTCCTCTTTCTTCTGCTCAGGCTGTTGTCTGCCATAGCCATTAGGCTTCTTGAAGGTCAGTTTCAGCCTTGTGCTGTTACTGTCCTTTTTCTGTCTGTGTGTCACACAGGCTCATATGTCTCTTTTCATTGTCCTTTACCAATGATTGCGACATTATGGTTGATAAGCCTTGGGACCTCTTCCTTCTACTTCACGGTTCCAGTGCACTAGGGTTATGTGGGGGTTGGTTATGCGATTCCCTCCAGCCTTTTGTCTATTCAGCCTGTAGTAAACAATTGTGAGTAGGTTGATAAGAAATCTAAATTTTATAGTAAATTTCCTTTCTTATTATACCTACCACAATTGTTTACATGGAGGCCCTCCCGTCTTCTTTATGGGTAAAGAATCTTTCCTCCCTGCTGATCACATAACTCTAACGTTTACGGATTCAAAAAGAATGAGTCTTTAGAGACGGTATATGCGCACTGGCAACGGAAGTCGTGGAGTTGTACTTGGGAGAGAGCGTCCCGTACTGGGTCTGCGCCGGTTGCACTCGACCCAGTTTTGGCTTATTTTTATTGGTGCTTTTGCACCACTTTTCTTTCCCAACTTGCTTGGGAAAGACAAAAATAGAGAGTATTTTATCCGAGTTAGGGACTTCCACTGTAGTGCAAGCCTGTAGTAAACAATTGTGGTAGGTATAATAAGAAAGGAAATTTACTATAAAATTTAGATTTCATTAAGTAGATTGACTTTTGAGTGAAGGTGTGGTGTACAGTTAAAACTAGAAGTCCTGTCACGAGCTGTGTGCTTATCTAGGCTTAATTGCGCGTGATTGCCATATCGAATGACATCCAAAGCACGGCAGGTTCTCCTGGTTACTCATAGCAAACACAGGCAATGTTTCTGCCAGTGGACCTCCGGGTTACCCGGAGGTCCATTGGCTGAAACATTGCTTGTAAACAGGCCATATGTACAGAATTTGATAGCCTTACTATGGCCATAACGCGTAGATTAACGTGCAGATCGACGTGCTATTTGTGCGCATTTCATGACAGGACTTCTAGTTTTAACTGTAGACCAAGCAATATTTTCAGTGTGCAGCCACAAGGCTGCACGTTGAAAATATTAATTGGTCTACCCCCCAAATAAAGAATATGGACTCTTCCCATTGCTGCCATTGAACTGATATGGAAGATACCACTAGGGTTCAAAGGGTTAATTAATGAGTAGTGTGGTGTCTAATTCAGGGCTGTAACTTTATAATAATTTATAATTCTAAAATTATTTAAAATTATTTCATGTTTCCCAATTTTGGGACATATGCCTGACGTCATCATTCTTGCTAATGATTTATCCACTGTTTGTTAAGTGTTCCTTCCCTAACTCCTAAGCTTTTTGCTACTTTTATTGAAATTTTTTATTAAATTTCTTGGGAGTTTAACATGTTTTACAGAATGTTTATTCTGTTTATCCCCACGGTTACGTCCTCACCCTAGGGAGGTTAGGTCGTTTTGGTCTTGCATCTTCTATCTGATGTATCGTTTCTTCTTCATATGAAGATCTAGCTTTACATCTGGTAACATTAAAAGCTGTTACTGACTTTTTTCTGTGCCTGATGTCTTGATTCCGGGGGTATACTGGATTACATGCGTCTCTGTCTGTGCATCCGTCCATCCATCCGTCCTTCCATGTGTGAGTCTGTCCAAGAATATTCATAACTTTCATAACTTAAGTAAATTATTATGGAACTTGTTTTCTATAATATTTGGTCATAGGTATGCCCACACTAGGCAGTACACCATATGGGGGTATGCACCAGATGACAGTGCAGCTCTTGTTTCCTTTGCCGTTGTTTACATTGGCAACATCTTCAAATATATGTAGTATTTAGTATTATATTACTGTAGGATTATTGTAGGATACATTGATTATGATTCCGGTAGTGTAGCTCAAAAAATTTGGATTTTGTCCACACTTGGGCTCTATTGGGATGCCCTTGGACTCATCATGTTCCCTTTGGGAACTTAGACTTCGAAAAATTTTTGGATTTAATTTTTTGAATTTGGTTTTGATTGCAATTATTCATGTATCTTTATCATGTATTTTATTGTGGAGTTTGTAGGAGTACTGTCGACTTTGTTTTTGATTGAATCATGAAAGCTTACTGCTCTAAATGCAAGGCGAGAGGGTCTTCCTTGGATTTACATGTTTGTTGCCTTGCCTGTAGTCGATGCACTCCTATGGATTCTTGTCCTACTTATGTATGTTGGGATGACAGACATTGGAAACGGGTGTCACGGTACATTGTTGGTGGATGATGTTCCTATGCTGGGACTCTCACCAGAGGATAATTTGAGTTTTTTAGTTTCTATTTACAGAAGAACATGGTGATGGTATTGTGACATCCATCCAAAGTGTGCTACAGTCGACGTGCTCTGATCAGCAAAATAGAGCTAGCTGCAAGGTGCTCATGAATATAAGCAAGGGATAAGGCCTCTAGTTAGTGTTCTTAATCCCTTGCAAGCAGCTAGTTTGAGAGAGGTGGTTGTTCCGTCCGTGGGAGCCGTGACACCGGCTATGTCCGTTGCAGTCGAAGGAAGTGTAGATTTGGGTAGAGCGAGCACCTCAAAATCAAAATCTCACCCAGCAACGACGGAAATAGGGAGGAAGTCAGCAAGTTTCTTTTAGAGAGGCTCTGCAAGATCTATTAAGGCCGCGAGTGGGAGAGGTCCCTCTTTAACCCAACAACATTTGGGGCCAAATGTTGTTTTGAGAAACTTGCACCGGCCGGAGCATACATCCACACCGCCGCTCGGGGCGCTCCGTCTAGTCTGCAGCTGGCCTCGGCTACAGCCACAACTTCCTCTGCTATGTTACAAAGCACTCACGACCGCATGCTAGCTACCTGACTTCGGATATCCAGCCAGCTGCACGAAGATGGAGCCCGTCTTCACCCGTGAAGTTGCACCATCTGGTAGCTAGCGATCCGAGGCTTTGATCATCGGAACATTTGGAGAACAGATCCATCTCCGGATCTTCGTCCCAGGAGCAGGTGAAAATATAGTAGACCACTGCTCCTCAAGCCTCGGTAACAGACTTGCTGTCACATATTGTGCAGCTGATCGCAGCATCCCAGCAAGTGCAAGAGCAACCTCCCGCAGACTCCAATGGTGACCTATTGGATGGTGCTGGGTCGGTCCAGTCATCTGCACATGCAGGTGCGATGGCCCAAACGTCACAGCTGATTCAGTCGTCGGATGATGAAAGGGACAAGGAAGAGGATTACCCTTCCCTTTCGGAACAGCATATGGTAGCGATGAATTTGTATTCATCAATACTATACTGACTTTATTACCCCTGATCAGCAAGCTGCGACTAATAGAGAGAAACCGCTGTCGTCACTGATTGCAGATTTCATGTGCAGGAAAGAGGATGTTCTTTCCTTCCTGAAACAGTCCCGACAGGTGTCCGAGGCCTTCGGCCACGTTAATGATGCCCTATTCAACCTCTGTAGTGCTAAGAAGAAGGTGGTTTCTTATCAACATCTTCAATAAATATACCATTCCTTGGAATACGTTCATTTAAACTGCTTGGAGAAGATGTCCAGAGAGCTCCTCTGCATCTAGATGAGCAGGCCGGGGATTTAGATATGTTCCTATGTGCATCATTCAATATACGCTCAGAAGTGATGGAATGTGCTATTTCATCCAATAGAGCAAATCTGGACGTGATGCCCTATGCAGTTCACCTCACTAGAGCTATGGCGCAACGTCTTAATGGGAAGGAATTTGAGGACATTTGTTTCTCGCTTAGAGTTCTTTCCAGGGCAGTCATGTATGCCACGTACAACTCCGCCCTGACAGTGGCAAATTTGGAGTTGATTAGACGTGATGCAGCCCTTGCATCGTCATCACTTACAGATGACAGGGTGAAAAGCTCTCTCCGAGTCGCTCTGGTCTCCGGACACACTCTATTTGACGACAAGCTTTCGTTAGTCTATGAACAGGCTACAAGAAAGCTTCCTGTACACTGCTACTGAAATCTGCGTCTCAACAACACACTTAAGCAGACCGGGGTAAGTGAGGCCGTTCCACTTCAAAATCAACTAAGGGAACTCCTCGCGAGGGTACAATAAACCCTCTTATACTTTCTAATAAACTATATATGATCCAAGAGGTGGCACACACATTCCTCTATTGTTAGGTAGTGAATGAATAAATAGTAGCCTGACCGGTTTCGTCTTTTTTTTAGACTCATCAGAGGCGTTAGAGCCACGGACTCTCTCCCTTTATATACTTTTTTGTGCGTGACGTCATAATAGTGTACCAGGCAGGTATATTTTATACCCGGCCGGTATATTATTATATCCGGCAGGTATGTTTTTATACCCAGTGGGTATGTTTTGTACCCGACGGGTATATGTTTGTACCCGTCGGTTATATTTTAGTACCCGGCTGGTATATTTTTATATACCCGGCATGATTATGGTGAGCAGGAGAGTATTGTGTATACCCATTGGGGGATGGGTATAGAAATTCCGTTGTGGTGATAAAAATTCATAAATGGTAGACGTAAATTGCATGAACTTTAATGTAAAATGGAGTAAACTTTTCTTGCTGCATAGTTCAGAACTTTATCCGTATTATATAGATTCGCTGTCCCAGTAACAGGCGTGTTGCCTTGGTGGCTTCAGTGATATGGGTGGACTGTTTCACTTTCTTTGTTGATAGTGTAATTAGAAGCGTAGTCATTTGAACTTGATGTTCCCGGACATATTGTTGATTCAGTTAGAATATCCACATCCCTGCCGATGTTGGAGTTCTGTGGTTCTGTTTTATCGTCGGCTCCGGTATTGTATTGGACCGTTTCCGATTCGAAAGTTGTGTCCACGCTATGTGGGGTCACGGAACCAGAGTCTGTCTGTGTGCACTGGTTTGTTTTTATTTTTTGCTGATTTTTTCTTAATTTGTCGGGAACTGTTGTTTCGTGTTGATTTAGCATCTGTTTCTTGAAATATTCGTGACGCTTGAATACAGTTTTACAAATGTCACATTGGGTGAAGCTCCTTTGGCAGTGAACAACTCTATTGTGTCGATGAAGTCCTGATCTGTGGGCGAACGTTGCCCCACATGTAGTGCAGACTGTGGCCATGTTTCGTTCGATACTCAGCTGTGTACCTCTATAAGACACGTTGCGAAGTAGCAATTGTGACGTTATGTTAACATGACGTCTCCACAGTAAATAATAGATATGGAATTATGACAGAAGACAGAAAAGTAAAGGAATATTGTAAGAATAAAGAAAAATTAAAAATCTTTCCTGTTCAGCCCAAATGGTAGCAATGTTCGTAGGCGATATATCCAGTTTATTTCAGCTTCTTTCCTGTGCCCTGTCGTTCGTATGGAGTCGGGGTCCGAGTGTAGGATTTGTATAATACGGAAGTGTAGATCATGAATGTTATGATCTGGCGGACCGACTCCAAATTTCTTTGGGGGCACGAATAGCTGACCTGGAATTCTGGAGGTGCCAATTCTCTTTCATGGTACTCTGTGTAGTGCTGTATGCATAGTAGTGTTTTCAATTCTCTGACTTTATGGTTTCTAATTTGTTTATATAGGAGCATGTTCTCCGATCTGATATTTACACGTTTCTGCTTTGTGTGGTGTGTAAAATTGACTTCCTCTTCCGTCCTTAAACGTTTATTCGGACGGCCTGTGCTTGGTGAGGCAACCATCGTTGTATTGGAAACACTGGTGAGGTCGAGAAGAGAAGATCTGCCTGACGATGTACTGTCCATGTTTGTAGCTTCTTCTGTCATCGTGTGTGTTAAATAGATTGAGTAATTCAAATAAACTATATATGATCCAAGAGGTGGCACACACATTCCTCTATTGTTAGGTAGTGAATGAATAAATAGTAGCCTGACCGGTTTCGTCTTTTTTTAGACTCATCAGAGGCATTAGCCTGTTACTGGGACAGCGAATTTATATAATACGGATAAAGTTCTGAACTATGCAGCAAGAAAAGTTTACTCCATTTTACATTAATGTTCATGCAATTTATGTCTACCATTTATGAATTTTTATCACCACAACAGAATGTCTATACCCATCCCCCAATGGGTATACACAATACTCTCCCGCTCACCATAATCATGCCGGGTATATAAAAATATACCCGCCGGGTACTAAAATATAACCGACGGGTACAAACATATACCCATTGGGTACAAAACATACCCGCCGGATATAATAATATACCGGCCGGGTATAAAATATACCCGCCGGGTACACTATTATGACGTCACGCACAGAAAAGTATATAAAGGGAGAGAGTCCGTGGTTCTAACGCCTCTGATGAGTGTAAAAAAAGACGAAACCGGTCAGGCTACTATTTATTCATTCACTACCTAACAATAGAGGAATGTGTGTGCCACCTCTTGGATCATATATAGTTTATTTGAATTACTCAATCTATTTAACACACACGATGACAGAAGAAGCTACAAACATGGACAGTACATCGTCAGGCAGATCTTCTCTTCTCGACCTCACCAGAGTTTCCAATATAACGATGGTTGCCTCACCAAGCGCAGGCCATCCGAATAAACGTTTAAGGACGGAAGAGGAAGCCAATTTTACACACCACACAAAGCAGAAACGTGTAAATATCAGATCGGAGAACATGCTCCTATATAAACAAATTAGAAACCATAAAGTCAGAGAATTGAAAACACTACTATGCATACAGCACTACCAGGAATACCATGAAAGAGAATTGGCACCTCCGGAATTCCAGGTCAGCTATTCGTGCCCCCAAAGAAGTTCGGAGTCGGTCCTCCAGATCATAACATTCATGATCTACACTTCCGTATTATACAAATCCTACACTCGGACCCCGACTCCATACGAATGACAGGGTACAGGAAAGAAGCTGAAATAAACTGGATATATCGCCTACGAACATTGCTACCATTTGGGCTGAACAGGAAAGATTTTTAATTTTTCTTTCCTCTTATACTTTCTCCAGAGGTTGTCAGTATAGCAACTTGGGAAAGGGGCACAGGTCTGATCCAGACTACAGGTCAGATGCCCTAAGCCGACAGGACGAGGCTCTTTGCGAGGAGGACGTAGTTTCTCCTCCCGTAAGCCTTGTAAGTCATACAGGTGATGAATAATACCTTGATTGCTTACCAGTTGACGGGAGGTTATCAAACTTTGGGGGAAACTGGTTTAAGGCACGGAAGATCAGTGGGTAAAAGTGTTGTCTCGGAAGGCCTACGGTTGTGATTCCGAAAACCCCACTTACAGGACAAATCTTCCGGCAAATCCTTTCAAAAGACAATCGCTCCTAGTGGAGGTACAGGCTCTCTTATTGAAGGAACCAATAGAGGTCGTCGAGAATAGACTTCTGTTGCTTTCCAATTAGTGGAAGGTTATGACCTATCAAAAAAGTGGATGAAAATTGCGGAAGATCAGTTGATGAGATTGTAGTCTCGGCAGGCCTGCGGCTATCAGTCTGAGCAAAGCTCCACTTACAAGAAGTACGTGTTGGACAAATTTTCCGGCGAATTCATCCAAGAGAGTCTCTCCTTGCGGAGATACAGGCTCTCCTGTTGAAGAAAAGCAATAGAGGTCATAGAAATATTCTCTAGGTTTTTTTCAAATCACCTGTTTCTCGTCCTGAAGCCGGACAGATAGTGCATAGATAGGCTAAGACAGCTGTCTTGTTTGGAATATGGCCATTAGAGGGAATAGGTACTCATTTTCCCTCTCGGTGTTGTATTCCTTGGCGTCAAGACATTTAATGTCATTGTGGATGCCATAGTAGCCTTATGTACTGTTATAGCGGTCTTTTCTTAGTGGCTAGTATTGTAAGTCTCCATTTAGTGAGCTTTCAAAGGCCGCAAGTGTCACAGATATGTCTTCAAGTAGATGAAGACTTATAACTGCGTAGCTACATTGAGATTACTGTCTCTTTAGGAATTACAGCTGTTAGAATAGCGGCTCATCTTTCCCTACCTTGTGCGACGATTTTTGTAAGTCTCCATTTAATGAGCTTTCAAGAAAGCGAGTTACACCAAGATATCTGTCTTCACAAAGTGGAAGACTTCTGGCTACGTTAGCTCGGCTCTGACTTCTGTCTTTTGGGAAATAAAACTGTTAAAAGTACAGTGCTTTTCGGTTTGTTTTCCGAGCTGTCACAGACTTGAGTCTTATTGTTTACACCATAGTAGCCTAGCTAAAATCATGAGCGAGAATTTTTCAGTATTTATGCAGTGACATAACTTAATTCGTTATCTCTTGGGACTGCTGTCCCTTTGGGAATTTAGGGCTGTTTAAATAGTGGCTCTTTAGTCCCTACCTTGTGCGACCATAGTTGTAACTCTCCGTTCAGTGAGCTTTCAAGGTCGCAACTTACACCGATGTATCTGTCTTCACGGAGATGAAGTCTTAGAAGACTTATAAGCTACAGATAGCGTTATAAGTCTCCTTAGTGAGCTTCTAAAGCCACAGTTATCAGCCTTTTATTGTCTTCACGTACCTTTTGCTGCTTCAGCTATGCTAAAATTCGTTGTACTATTGGACATGATACCGTATGTTAGAGGTGGTTATTCTCTTCCTACCGGTATGGTTTGGTGTTGGTTATATGAGGTGATCACCTCTTTTGATGACGCCGTATTTTCCTAGTGTGATTATGTCACTATGGTGAATTTGTTCATCACGTTGCTCTCCATCCTTAGTGGCATTATGGAGTCGCATGAGGGAGCACTGCGGTTCCTATACTATTTGATGATTAACACAACAGCAATTCAAGTAATGCTGTTGTGTTAATCATCAAATAGTATAGGAACCGCAGTGCTCCCTCATGCCTGACCGACTCCACCACCAATGTGTTAAGAGACAATTACAGGGCAAGATGTAGTTTTGTTCCTGTAAGCCTTGTATGCATTTAAATAATATACATGCCTTTCATGGCTTCTCGATTGGCGGCTGGGTTGTGTTCTTACAGCGACCTCACGGGCACATCCACTTTTTAGTTGGTTTGTGTCCTGTGGTTGTTTTCAAGTCATATACGAGCATATCATTCATTATCAGTAAATTGCTAGCCTTTGTGTACCTGTATCATGCTGTACGGCTGACATGTCGGTTATCTGGGCGACATTCTCCAATGTGGCAATTAGTCCACTCTGAAAAGTTTCACTCAGAGCGGTCTGTCCTTTTCTTACGATGTATGAGTTTATTACTCAGTTAACTGCATATTAAAAAATGAATTATTTCGGGGACGGTCAGTGATGAGTCTATTAATCACAGCTCATTCCATGTTCCAAATCCACGGTTTCTTGAAGATACAATACACATTCTTGTATATTCGCATGGTTCATTGGAGTGTTATTATTGAAATCAATTATACACATGAACAGGGTTGCCTGTATGTTTCCTTAGAAGCATGTTTGCTCTTCAGGGTTTTCATCCTATCTACGTATTCCGACTCTATGTTAGAAGTGTGCTCTGTTAATTACCGGGATCGCCACAATAGCCTTAGCTTCTGAAGTGGCATTAAGCACCAATAATTAATTATATTTAATAATAGTATGCTTGTTGGGCAAAATATATTTCAATTATTTAGTATCGCTTTTCACTGATTCTAGAGCGCTCCCCTCTTTGTTTTGAAGAATATTCCTTCAAAAATATTCCTTCAAAAAAAGAGGTGAGGGGGCATTTCACCTTGGAATGCAGGCTTAGGACCTATGTTTGGTTTGCTAATTCTTAAGTCCTAGGCCCTCCGCCTTTTTACGATTCAGTTAGTATGGGCCATTGGCTATTAGTATAAAAATATGATATATTTAAAGTAATTTCTATGTTTTTTATACTTACCAATGGCCCAGATGGAGATTGTCCCTCCCGTGAGTGGGCACTCAAACCTCCTAGCTGAGTTATTATTAGTACGCTCATCTACAAAGAATGATGTTGGTGCCAATTCCGGTCTCTTCCTGACAACTGTGCATGCAGATGTTAAAAGAATGGAGGGCCAGATAGGACTTTTAATTTTCGGCTTTGTATGCAAATTTTGGGGATTGGGGGGTTCAAAATTTGTTTTTGTTCCTTGATAATATCGAGGTTGCACCAGCAGCTAGTCTGGGCATAAAAAATATACAAATTACTTTAAATTTATCTTTTTCATTTTTAGCCCGACTGTTTACAGTGAGGACTATAGTAATGACTTTTGTCTGTCCGCCTGTCCGTCTGTTAACATTTAGAGTTTTGGTTAAAGTTTGTGGTTAAAGTTTTTTTTACTGAAGGTTCAAGTGTTTTTTTTTTTTGTTTTTTCTTATTCCTGTTTAGTTGACATTTGGAGTTTTGGTTAAAGTTTGTGGTTAAAATTTTTTATTCAACCTTTAAGTACAGACTATACCCGGTATTTCTTGTCTGATCATCACAAAAGTTCATATGCAGGTTTTAGGTCATGTCTCCGTGAGAATATCCCGTTTTGGTCGTGATAGGTCAACCAGTATGGCTGCCCGAGCCCAAAACCCGAAAACCATTAGCACAGTCTACAGGTCGCATTTATGAAGGGATTTCATTGCAACTTCATAGAATGCCTCTGTGTAATGCCTAGTTGAGAACGTCCCTGTTTGGGCATGATCTGTCAACCGTGATGGCTGCCCAAGCCCGAAACCCAAAAACTTTTAGCACAGTCTGCAGGTCATGTTTAATATGGACGGATTTCATTGTAACTTGATACGATGACTCCTTATGATGTCTACATGAGAATTTCCCCATTTGGGCGTGATCTATCAACCGTCACGACTTCCCGAGCCCAAAACACGAAAACCTTTAGCACAGTCTACAGGTCATATTTATGGAGGGATTTCATTGTAACTTCATAGGTTGACTTCATATAATTTCTACACATGAGAAAGTCCCCTTTTGGATGTGATTGGGCAACTGTCACGGCTACAGGTGCCCGAAGCCCGAAACCTTCAGCACAGTCTACAGGTCATATTTATGAAGGGATTTCATTGTAACTTCGTAGGATCAATCCACATGATGCCCAGATGAGAATGTACCCTTTTGGGTGCAAGCATTCTACCATGATGGCTGCCCAAGCCCAAGGCCCGAAAACCTTTAGCTCAGTCTACAGGTCATATTTATGGAGGGATTTCATTGTAACTTGATAGGTTGACTTCACATAATGTCTAGATGAGAACGTCCCCTTTTGGGCAACTGAGAAGGCAACAGAGGCCCGAAGCCCGAAAACCTTTAGAACATTCCACAGGCCTTAATTATGAAGGGATTTCATTGTAGCTTGGTAGGATGACTCCAAGTTTGTGGTTAAAAACCCAGACAAACACCCCCCCCCCCCCCCCCCCCCCACCTCCCTTAGGCTTCTTTTTTCTTCTTTTCTCCAATATGCATTTTGAACTATTTACAGTCACTACATGCGGAACCTTTTTTTAAACTTATGTACCCCACCTCCTTCCCCTCGGGAACCCCGGGAAGTGAAGCAGTGCCTGTTCAATGCGGTAAACAGGCTCTGTTTTACTGGTAAAATAGGACCCAGTCACCAATGCTTGGGAGGTGCAAACCCTCTCTAAAATGGGCAACATGGCTTATGAACGCTCACCCCTGGTCTTGAGTTGATACTCATGTTGTGGTCATGATTAGCCATTGTGCAAAAATATGTGACCTTAAACACCAATAAATAAATAATACTCCCCCCCCCCCCCCCCCCCCTCCCGGGGACCAATTAGGCACTTTTTTTTTCTTTCGTCAAAAATGCTTGGTTACAGTTTTGGTTAAAAAACCAAACACCCCCCCCCCCCCCCCCCCCCCAATTAGGCATTTTTTTTTTTATATATTCTCCAATATGCATTTTGAACTATTTACAGTCACTACATGCAGAACCCTTTTTTTCCTTTTGTCAAAAATGCTTTTTTACAGTTTTGGTTAAAGTTTGTGGTTAAAAATCCAGACAGAAATTATGCCCCCGCCCAATTAGGCATTTTATTTTTTCTTTCCTCGAATATGCATTTTGAACTATTTACAGTCACTACATGCAGAACCTTTTTTTAAACTCACGTACCCCCCCCCCACCCCCCCCCCCCCCCACCCCCCACCCCCCCCCCCCCCCCCCCCATTTCCGACTGATAACTCCAGTTTGGATTATTTGATTTCAACAAAAGTTGATATGTGTATTTTCTAGCTAGTAATACAGGCCAGGTTTCAATATAGGTTCCACAACTGCCCCCCCCCCCCCACACACACACACACACACACACACACACACACAGTCTTGTTTTCCCTACATACCGAGGTACCCCATTCTTTGTCCTTTGTGTGGACTAACGGTTTCAACCTCGTTTTGCCGGTACAGTTCTGGGAAAACAACCGAGGTAAAGGGTTTCTTTTGTCTTTTGTACCTCGGTAAGGCGAAACACGCAAACTCTTTTGTCTAGTTACCTCGTCAAGTTGGTAAGACAAACCCACACACACACACACACACACACACACACACACACACACACACACACACACACACACACACACACACACACACCACACACACACACAAATTGTCACTTAGGCAATTATTCCCAAAATGCATTTTGAAGGATTGGGAGTTATTACATGCAAAAAAGAAAATTTACTCGCATAGCCCAACATTGCTTTATGTACTGCATCTTTAATCCTTTACCTAACACAAGTTGAAGCCAACATTACAAATTATTTTTCTGAAACATCAGATTTTTTCATTTTTTATTTACTTCTAACCATGGCTTATTACTTCTGATTGGAACAAGCTCATCAAGTTTGTTCCATTAATAGGTCATGAGGTATGTTTTGAAGTAGAGAAATGAAAAAATAAAATTTGAATAGCAAATTTTGTATATCACGAGTGCAGATCTGGCAGATTTGTTAGGTAAACTGTTAACAAAAAATCATGGCGCCGACTATTTTGCGTCTAAGCATTGCCATTCCTGGGACAGTTGGGCTGCATGCAAGACATCACTTTAGTTTGTCTCAAATCGATAGGTTATGAGCTCTCATTGGAACGAGCTCATCGATCATAACCTATGTTTTTGAGACAAAAAATGAAAAAATAATGAAAAGTAATTGGCGATTTTTTAGAATGGTGCTTGCCGGTTTTGGCCGTCACATTTGGTAAAGGGTTAAACCCAGAGAATGGTTGGTGATGATTAGGTAATTTTTTCCCACTATTCAACACGATTTTATGTGCAAAATGCTAAGTAAACAAATTCACATCCCCCAAGAACTAACCATAATTCAGTGGTACCCTGTTAACTGGTTGAGTGCTAGAAGCCTTTATCAGGGCTTTCAGAAAAATAAAGGTACCAGAACAAAAGCTAACATTTTCCTTGCTCATGTTTCATATTCAGTCAAAAGCAAATAATATTTTGTGTTATATAGATTTGTTTTCTTACAAATTATTGGAGAGTGATAAATTCAGACCACAAAAAATAATCTAGCCCTCAGCCAGTTAATTGAATATCCAATTTGTCACTGAGAATTATTCAGTTAATGGGGTATTCAATTAACATTGATTTTGGGTGTTCTATGTTCTAGGGTTAAACCGATCATTTATTCTTTTATATCTTCAGGCCTGTCATTTTGAAAGAGGGTCATAACCACCCTCCTTAATTATGCCCAGGAGTGCTATTTTCTTGACATGTCACAAGATTTTTTTATTCAATTAACCCTCTGCACTCTGGTGTCAAAATATTAAATTTCAACACACAATTATTTCCCATAATACAACTGGGAATTTAACCAATTCAGTCCTGTTTGACAGAGCTCAATGAGCTCTGTCAAACAAGTTTGAACTGGTTAAATTCCTAGTTGCATTATGAGAAAAATTACCAGCCTGAAATTTAGAGATTTCGACATCAGTGTGCAGGTGGTTAACAGAAGCCCACTCTATAACCTATATGCAATAAACATGTAAAATTTGTACTGAAGATAGGGTAAATGGTTTTGTGTTTAGAAGTTATATTCAGTTAACAGGGTTATTCAACTAAGAGATATCCAATTAAGTGGACTCCACTTTTCTTGTGCCCAGTTTTACCAATTTTCTTTTGTTTTATAGGATGCATGCTATATTGAAGCAGCAGAGTGTGAAAGGTAATTTATCAGAGAGTAGTCGAGCTGTGGAGATCGAGGACAAATTTGATGTTTTGATAGATGCAAATGATCAGATATTGGAAAAGGTGGTAAGTTTCGTCAGGAACTAGTAAAACTGACCAGCAAGGCATGTGTTGTGATTCTAAACCCAGTAAATTAGTTGACTTCCTTAACCCTTTACCCAACACAGACGATATCAAAATGTAATATTTTAAATATCATTTTTTTTAATTTTTCAAAAAATTTCGACAAAACCGTATCATGTGACCCCTCGTTGGTACGATCTCAATGAGCTAGTTCCAACGAGGGGTCACACGTTATGGTTTTGTTGAAATTTAAAAAAAAAAAAAATTTTTCAACTGCTGAATTTGCATATCACTCGGGTGGATGCAGGCGATTCTTTAGGTAAACGGTTAATTTCCATATAAATTGAAATACTTGGTGAACAGAAATGTAAATATAGGCTTTTTGAGGGAGTGAGATGGCTCCTTGCTTAGTGCCGTGGACTTCAGATTGAAAGGTTGATTCAGGCTAGAGCTGCTGGGACCCTGTTTTCGGAATAGAATAAAAGGTTATCATAATTGACGTCACTTGTTCATCCATAATATGCACCGAATAAAAGATAAAAATCCGACATCAGGGTACTTACATGTAACAGATGAACCCCATTGAATGGTCTGTTACATGCAATCTCTGAGAAAAAAAAAACACTTAGAGCTGAAATGGTTAAAGGGTTTTCTTGATCTATTAATCACATGGATTAACCTTGGTTAACTGATTAATCATTGCCCCAATAGGTAGCTGAATAATTGCTGTATCGTTGATGATTTACAGCATTAATCCTTTACCCAACGTAACAGTTAAAACTGGCCAGCGCTATAAACAAAAATCTCCATTCAGATTTTATTATGTTTTCAATTTTTGTCTCAAAATCATAGCTTATGACCCCCTCATTGGAAGGAGCTCATTTAGCTTATTCCAATGAGGGTTTATAAGCTATGTTTTTGAGACAAAAGTTGAAAATTTTTAGTAATTGAGAATTTATTTTGCAAGTATCGTGTGCTACACGCATTGGGTAAAGAATAACCATTTCTATCTACTGATACAATATAATGATCATATAAGTGAACAAGTATGTCAATACGTAAATTGCATGCTTTACTCTCTCTCCTATAATTGATGTGAATTCATTCTCCGGAGTTTACAATGGCATTCGGCAGTGCCGCCGCAGTTGCCGCCGTATGTGTAGAATGCGACGGCATATTTTTGCCGTCGTAGTTTTTTTGCAAAGCCCTCCCTTCCCACTGCATTATAACTAAGTAACAGGATATGCAAAACACACACTATGACAGACTATCACACTAGAATTCAACAACTCATGAGTCTCTGCAAGCCTGGTTAACCCTTTACTTAACCTGAAAAGCAGACGACACTTGCAAGAATAATTCTTGAATAACTAATTTTTTTCATTTTTTGTCTCAAAAACATAGGTTATGACCCCTCATTGGAACGAGCTCGACGAGCTGGTTAACCCTTTACCTAACCTGAAAAGCAGACGGCACTTGCAAAAATAATTCTTGAATAACTAATTTTTTTCATTTTTTGTCTCAAAAACATAGGTTATGACCCCTCATTGGAACGAGCTCATTCCAATGAGGGGTCATAACCTATGTTTTTGAGACAAAAAATGAAAAAATAGTGAAAATTAATTGTCGATTTTTGAGAATAGCGCTGGCCGGTTTTGGCCATTACATTGGGTAAAGCGTTAAATGGACTTTGTCTAGACAGTTGATGGCATAGTCTACACTGTAGCAATTGATACTTGTGAAATCAACAAGCTCGGAGTGTGATGTGTGCAGTATTGTCAAAATGAAGTGTGATTTGGAAGAATTGGCTGAGCTTTCACTCTAGAGATCTGACTAGAAATTGACAGTCATTAGGGTGGAGTCTGATTGGGAAAAATTGGGTGATCTTTCATTCTTGAGATCTGATTGGAGGTTTTAGGCCACACAAAGTAGATCTTCTGTTTCTCAGGCCATTATTTGTAAAATTGCATGCGGGCGAGCGTTTTTTTATTTTATTTTTTTATTTCAGTAATTACTTATTTGCCATCAAAAAAGTTCATGTTCTTGGTTCAAGTTTTAGGCCTCAAAATCTACAGAATAGCATGGGTGGTGGTGTGTTTCATCCCTTGAGTGCAAGAAGGCTTTGCAATGCTAAAGCATTGCAAAGCCTTCTTGCACTCAAGGGACAAATTCATCAATTTTTTTAACTTGGGTAAAATATCAGACATAAACGATTTAATTTTTATTTTTTTAAAGTTTAAATTGGTTATAAAAAGAGAGCATGCGGCAGCCAAAAGGACCATGTGGGAGGGCCTGAGAAACAGATTTTTTATTTTTTTAGGCCTTATGTAAAGTCAATCTGTCTGTTCAAAATGACATCCATCACCTCGGATATCACTTTGATTTGACACCAGGAAATTTCAACTGACTGTCTTGTGTCTGGTGATACTCAATCGACCTAAACCTATCTGTGAATGTATCTTGGGCTGACTGATGATTTAATTGCGTCAAAAGTATGTTATTGGAAACAAATTATTTTACTTTTAGCAGCATGTTGGAACAAAACTTACTGAATGGTTACGTGAAATAAATTAGTGTCATGTTGGTTCTCCAGTCTTCAACTACTATTGATTCAAGTTATTGGTGAAATTGAAGGATGAAAAAATGCCATTGTAAGAAAAAATCTGCCGACGCCTTATCAATTTGCGACAGCAAAACAATGCAGTCACATTTTTTTCTAAATTCCGAAGGCTGCTGTGATTCAGTGTGAAAATGTTTGCCTGTTTTGGAGCAAGTTTGTTCTTTTATCAACCCATATAATACAGTAGTTCAAAAGTAACAGATAATTGAACAATTACTTTTTTGATCGAACACAATGTTGATCATTGGTTAATCGGTTAAACATTTCTCTGTTTCAGCTCTAAAAACACTCCCGAAAATTGCAAATTTTAACTAGAGAAACAGAATTTACTGCACCCAGTAAATTCAAGTCTGTGTGAAAAGGGTTAAAGTATCAGGAATAAACTATATAGAAGGAGAATTTATGGAGGCTTATTTTCAGGAGTGAATTATTTTCAAACAAATCAGAAATGGATTTTCGTTAATAGTATTTACAGATATTCATACAGCAATCAGAACATTTTTTTATAAGAAACCAGAAAAGGCATATATGTGACCAGCATTCAAAGGGTTCGATACACGAATCAGAAGTGGACATTTTTGGCTCTGCCCATCAAGCTGAGTGATGAAATACGTTCATGAACTTTTGAAATGCATTAAGGTGTAATGAAATGCATTCCCCAGTCTTTCTGAATAATATGCACTGGATGACCTTGGTGACCTCTTTCAGGCGGACCATATATTGAACCTCCAGCAGTTTTTAAATCAGTCGGTATAGTCCCATGTATACACCTACTTTAAAGAAATGGCTCCACCAACTACAGATCTGTCATTTTTGGGCGATGATGGCAAATATTTATTATGATTTAGAAGCCTCTAAGGCAGTCAGCCTACTGTATCACACACAAGGCCTCAAACTAGCTGAAAAAACAAAGATGAGTGCAAACTGGTTGTTGGTAACCAGCATGCCAAAACGAATAGAGATAGGACGATTTGTGTTTGAGTTATCGAGCCGACAAAGGGTGCATAGATTCTATATTGGGATAGTGCCATAAAAAACTTAAAAGCCCCAAGAGCTCGTTTAAAGGCCTAACCTTAAGAGCATCTAGTGCCCTAAACAAGGCATACATAAAATAAGATGGTGGAATCTTGAATCATGGCATTTGCGTAAAGAGTGGCAATATGGCAGGAAGCGTGCAAAAGGTTCTACCGTCATAAGTTAAATGATGTTTGATCTTCGCGGTGAAGTATGAAGAGGGCAATGAAGTATGAAGAGGGTTAAAGACAGACCATTTAAATATTCCATTTCATTAATTCATAATTGTGATAAGTGTTTCGACAGAGCCGCTTACCACTCGGCCCGAAACCTGTTGATCTTGAGTTATGATTGAGAATGAAAAAAAAATAAAAAAAATGCAATGAAAGGTGAAGGGTTATTTATTCAACTACAATTAATCAAGTGTTGTAAGATAGCTCTGTATAATAAACAAATTTTCTTGCCACCTAACAGTTTTTTTTCAACTTGGTTTGGGGATGGAATTTAATTCTGATCTGACAGCTGATAAGAGTAAATAAGTGTCAGGCTGTCATCTACAGCAACTTCTCTCTAATTTGATTGTTTACATTATTCTCTTGTGTATATAAATATAAACAGCTATTTCTTTATGATGCTTTTCTGTTACAAAGAAATTAGGGGGTATAAAAAACTCTGTGGCCCAATGGACCACTCCCAAAGGTTCCCTGATAACATAGCTGGGCCAGTACTTGTGACAGGCTACCAGTATGCCAAACAGCCCCAGGACAGATTATTTATTTATTTATTGGTGTGTAAGGTCACATATTTCTGCATAATGGCAAATCATGACCACGACAGTTTTACGGGTGGAGGAAGCCGTAATACCCGGAGAGAACCACCATGCAACGGCGAGCAACTGTCAGCTCCCCAACATACTAATTCCACACAAGCAGGGTTAGCATTGGTTGAAGACAGGTGCACCATCGAAGTGCAGTACGCCTTAATACACAGCGTCACTGTGCCCCCACGTGGGCAATGGGGAAGAATTGTCTTGCCCAAGGACACAACGCGGTTGCCGCAGGTGGGATTCGAACTGAGGACCTCTCGGCTTGCAGCCTGCACCTCTACCAATTCAGCCACCGCGCCCCCAGGACAGATGATTTGTTTTTGAGTTATTGTCAAGACAAAAGGAAGGGGATAGAAAATATTCATACAGGAATCAGAACATTTTTATAAAAAACCAGAAATGGCATATATGTGACCAGCATTCAAAGGGTTTGATACACGAATCAGAAATGGATATTTTTGTCTCTGCCCACTAATTTGAGTGATGAAATACATTCATAAACTTTAGAAATGCATTAAGGTGTAATAAAATGCATTTCCCAGTCTTTCTGAATAATGCCCCCATATTAAGATCTTCAGAGGGTTAAAATATTCCCTTTAAATACTCCATTTTAATCCTTTAAATGGGGGCGCAGTGGCTCAGTTGGCAGAGGTGCAGGCTGCAAGGCGTGAGGTCCTCACTCTGTCCTTGGGCAAGCCACTTCACCCCATTGCCCACATGGGTGCATGGTGGCGATGTGTTCTAAAGCGTACTGCACATCGATTGTGCACCCATCTTCAACCATTGCTAACCCTGCTTGTGTGGAGTTAGTATGTGGGGGATCTGACAGTTGCTCGTTGTTGCCCGGTGGTTCTTCCCGGGTACTCCGACTTCCTCCACCTAAAAAACTGTCGTGGTCATGATTAGCCACTGTGCAGAAATTTTTGACATTAAACGCCAATAAATAAATAATCCTTTAAAAAATGAGCTCAATCCAATAAAGGGTCATAAGCTATGTTTTTTCAAGCAAAAATGAAAAGGTAATTAAAACTGAATAGACGTTTCTGTGAATAATGTTGACCGGTTTTCGCTGTTATGTTCGCTAAAGGGTTAAGAATCCCTTACTTTGGAAGGCACACTGAAAAGGTGTCCCATTCCACATAGAATTAAATGTTATGAAAATAAAGCGAAAAACATTAAGTTTCTCAGCTAACAGTACCTGCTTTTGCACTCCGGAGGGATGGAACGGCACAAATCAGAGACATTCTCTTAATGGCACTTTGACACCAAAGGTTTCTGCACTCTCGATGAGGCCGAGATGAGCGCAGTGAAAGACTATAGAACTCCTCTAACAAATTAGTTTTAAACAGTCATAGCACTAACACAGTTAACAGTACAGTCGACCATGCCAGTATTGCATTGTTACCGGCAGCCTGACAGTTTTGTGATAGGTTTCAACAATTATTCAGTGCTGTTTTATGGAAAGGGTTAACTTTATTCTGCCTGAAATAAAATATGTGCAATACACATTGAAGTCTTGAGAGGGGTTAAAAGCATTGAACTGAATAAGATAGGTTTCAACAATTATTCAGTGCAGTTTTATGGAAAGGGTTAACTTTATTCTGCCTGAAATAAAATATGTGCAATCCACATAGAAGTCTGGAGAGGGTTAAAAGCAGTGAACTGAATAATTTACAATTTATTTCCTTGCAAGGCAAAGGGTTTCTCTCAACTTAGTTTCAGGAACTAACATCCCATTATGATGACAAGGTCAGATTTCATTTTGACAGATTACTCCACTGGTGTTTACATAGTCTCCAGTGTGAACATAACATCGTATTTACTGTATCAGGAAATTGGAGGCTGTGAAAACCCTGTGGCCTACTGGGCCATACTCAAAAAAATGTGATTTCCAGAAATTCTGAAAAATGCACTTAACGACCCCTAGTTGACCTCCGTGACCTTGACCCATATTTTGAACCTCCATCGAGTATCGACTCATTTGGTGTTGGTCCCAGGTCTGTAGGTCATACCATGCCTGAGATATGGGAGTGACCCACGTTCAAAATTTTGGCCACGCCCACTTTTTTACGTAAAAATGCATGTGTGTATGTCAGGAATACTTTAAGGGTCAAAAAATGTGATTTCCAGCAATTCTGAAAAATGAACTCATTGACCCCTAGGTAACCTCTGTGACCTTGACCCATATTTTGAATCTCCATCGAGAGTCGACTCATTTGGTGTTGGTCCCAGGTCCATATGTCATACCATGCTTGAGATATGAGCGTGACCCACTTTCAAAAATTTTGGCTACGCTCACTATTTTTACGTCAAAATGCATGTGTGTACATCAGGAATGCTTTAAGGGGTCAAGAAATGTGATTTCCAGCAATTATGAAAAACGCACTCAATGACCCCTAGGTGACCTCCGTGACCTTGACCCATATTTTGAATCTCCATCGAGTGTCGACTCATTTGGTGTTGGTCCCATGTCCGTACGCCATACCATGCTTGAGATATGAGCGTGACCCACTTTTAAAAATTTTGGGGCCACGCCCACTTTTTTTTACGTCAAAATGCATGTGTGTACATCAGGAATGCTTTAGGGGGTCAAAAAATGTGATTTCCAGCAATTATGAAAAATGCACCCAATGACCCCTAGGTGACCTCTGTGACCTTGACCCATATTTTGAACCTCCATCGAGTGTGGACTCATTTGGTGTCGGTCCCAGGTCTAGGTCATACCACACCTGAGATATGGGCGTGACCCACTTTCAAAACACCCCTACAGACACCCCCGATACCCCAGGAATCTGAAAAACATAGATGGCCGAGAACTTGTGGCTGTCTATCAGCATGCCAAAAATCAACGAGATAGGGCAATTCCTTTTCGAGTTATCTTGCGGACAAAATAGTGATGAGAAGACAGAAGACAGGAGAAGAAGAAGAAGAAGAAAAAAAAGAAAAAAAAAAAAGATAAAGAAACCGTGCAAAAACAATAGTCTGTGTGTTTCACACAGACTAACAAGTAAATACATGGTGATATGATGGCAATAATATTAATAATTCAATATTGTTTCATTTTTTGTAGGCCTTTGTGATTATCATGTTTTACCAACCAGCATCACCAGAAATCATTTTCTCTTGCTAATGCCACTGACAGTTTCGAAGAAATGTACATGCATTAATTTATTTGCACATACAAAAAAAAATTAGCTCATCTGATATGCCAGATAATACACCACGTTAAAACAGGAATGGATGCACGTTATATTTTTATAGTGGCACTGGATGTTTTGATTACATCCAATCAACAATTTGGATAAACTTTTGAAAGATTTTGTTGCTTGATTTCTGGCTGAACTGTCACATGCTACATGTATGTTTTATTTGACACATCTCTGGTCAATTTCTGCTTATCAGCAACACGTGGATAAGCAAATATTTTGTGCTCTGGACTCTCATCATTCACCAAATTGAAAGTCAAAGAGTTCCAAACAAAGCATTGTCTGACTGTCAAACGTTAACACTGTTATCTTTTGACACTGTGTTGTATCTAATTGCCTTTTCAACCCAAATTCTACTCAAATCTCAAAATATTCTGACTAATGGATTGGAATAAAAGGATTTTTAAACAATATTCCTTTTATTGTTTCAAGTTCAATTGGCACTAAGTTAAAATTTAAGTTGCCAGAAGGGAGCCAAAACATGTCCCTTGGGAAATGATTTGAACTAACTTGAATTGAATGTCCTAAGGATGCTGCAGGGGGGCACGGTGACTCAGTAGGTAGTGCTGCAGGCTGCAAGCCGAGAGGTCCTCAGTTCGAATCCGAGACACTTCACCCCCCCCCCCCCCCCCCCCCCCCCCCCCCCCCCATTGCACTCATGCTGTGCAGGGTAGCATCGCTAAATTCACCTTCTGGGGACCTCATTTTGCAGATGACAGTCTGCTTATTTTCTGGCTGGGCATTTCAGTTGTTTAAGGCAGGTCATATAGGCAGCCAAGACTTGCCGAAAAACAACTGCCAAAAAATTTAGAATTTAACTTGTGAGTTAACCCTGAGACAGCATGGTGTGGAACCTGTTCTGTTGTAGTAAAAGATGATTTGGCCCTTAAGGGTTAATGCATATTGTATTAGGATAGTCAAACCTAGCATTGTTTTTTGGGTACTTCAACATTAACTGTGTTTCAGCCCACAGCATAGTGATACATACACTGTCATACAAGTACGTTGATGTCTCTGCAAAGAAAAATAACTGCCGCTGATGACATCTGTTGATGGTTAGTTGATTAAAGCACTAATTGTGGCAGCCTTAATTTTAACACGCATCATCTAGGTTGTGTCTTAAGGTTGTGCAAGACATTAAACCCTTTACCTAACATGAAAAGCAGATGACACTTACAAAAAAAATTCTTGAATAACTATTATTTTCATTTTTTGTCTCAAAAACATGGGTTATCTTCATCGTATGCCAGCATTATTTTTGATGAGAATGTCGGCCATTAACTTTGTTTGGTTGCCATTTGGGGTAGATGAAACATCGCTCAAACTTTCGGAAAAGAAATTCATTGATAATTTTAAATGGCAACGAATGTCATTGGCCCTTATAGGTGAATAATTGTTCTTACTCATGTACTTTATGTTGATGTATCACTTGTGTTGTCAATTTAATTGATTAATGAGCACAACGTGAAAAACTTTAAATCCTTTCCACCGGCGGCTTCAGCGGATTGCGGGAACTACGAAAATAATTGTCACTGAGACTCTGAGAAAGATCTTGGGAAGTCCGCAGTGAAATTGTCGCTGAGCGTGCGTTTTGGTGGTAGTCCGCCTTCCACGTACTGTTTCATGACCTATGGCAGGCAGGGGTTCGGGGGTACTTCATGAAGTTCATGTCCTTCCACACTTTCATTTTTGTCCTATTAGTCATCTGCCAGACACCCCCCCCCCCTCCTCCGAAATATATCTGTACTTCCCAACTATGCATTCCTGGCTCCACCACTGTGATCTTAACTGTAGCTTCAGTACCAGGATGAATGTCTAGATATGTATCATATCGTGAATCATGTACCTAGATACATATCGTACTGTTAATTTGGTGTATCGTCCCAACCCTAGTACAACCTGGTGCTTCATTAATTAAAATTTTGCTCACAATGATTTTTATTACCTGACCATTTTAACACGTCACCCAATGCACATGATATCAAAATTTGTTATTTTAGGCCTAAAAAAATAAAAAATCTGTTTCTCAGGCCCTCCCGCATGGTCCTTTTGGTTGCCGCATGCTATCTTTTTATAACCAATTTAAACTTAAAAAAAATAAAAATTTAATGGTTCATGTCTGATATTTTACCCAAATTAAAAAAATTGATGAATTTGTTCCTTGAGTGCAAGAAGGCTTTGCAATGCTTTAGCATTGCAAAGCCTTCTTGTACTCAAGGGATGAAATACACCATCACCCATGCTATTCTGTAGATTATGGGGCATAAAACTTGAACCAAGATCATGAACTTTTGGTGGCAAAGAAGTAATTACTGAAATAAAAAATAAAATAAAAAACTGCTCGCCCGCATGCAATTTTACAAATAATGGCCCAAGAAACAGAGGATCTACTTTGTTTGGCCTTAATTACTTTTTTTTAAAATTTTTTTTCAAAATATTAAAAAAAGAAACATATCATATGACCCCTCATTGGAACAAGCACAGTTAGTCTGTTCCAATAAGGGTGTCACATGATATGCTTTTATTGAAATTTAAAGAAAAGAAATTTTTCAGATGCTTTATTTGTAAATGATGCGGAGGATGAGAAAGATTCAATAGGTGAAGGCTTAAATAAGTATATTGATCTAGATTTGAAGTTTGGTCAGCAACTCAGGACTGCATGATATTCAAAACTGAATACCGGTATCGGTATTCAAAAAAATACCGCGGTATACCGGTATATAAAAAACTGTTCAGATATATGAACACAAGTACCACAGTCGAGACTCGAGGCATCACAGTCGGAACGAATTAGCACGCCTTGATGATGCGGTTCGGAAAACCTTCACCCAACGCAGACAAGGTCAAAATTTATTATTTTCAAAATTAGTTTATCAGATTTTCCCCAAAGATTTCAACAAAACTATATCATGTGACCCCTCCATGAGGGGTCACATGATATAGTTTTGTTGAAATTTTTTTTTCAACTGCTGAATTTGTATATTATGAGGGCACAAGCAGATGATTCCTTGGGCAAGGGGATAATTTTATTCATTCGGGGCTACAGTTAAAAAACTCAAGACATCTTGAAAATGAAATTGTGGGTAAATAAATAATGACGATAAACTGATATTTTTGTAATTACACCGGTATTCAATCGATATTGGTTTGAATACTGGTATATATCGGTTTATCGATATACCGTGCAGCCCTACTGCAACCCTTGATCACTCTTAGAAATTTTTACCCTTGCCTCTTCATGTCTGGAAATTTTGAGATCCTGGTTTCAGGTCTGATCCTACAAACACACCCAAGATTTTATTTCATTAGAAACCACAGTAAAGTTCGAATTTAACTGGAACGTTGATACAAAGTCTGTGAGCTCGGTCACCTGACCTCAGTTGAAACATTATTCAGAGTGGGAATTAAGCCTTTTTATATGCTTAAAATGATGTGAAACATATTCCTTATAT
Organism: Pictodentalium vernedei; assembly: GCA_031216915.1. Taxonomy (NCBI): domain Eukaryota; kingdom Metazoa; phylum Mollusca; class Scaphopoda; order Dentaliida; family Dentaliidae; genus Pictodentalium; species Pictodentalium vernedei. The sequence continues at coordinate 37,355,187 of CM062290.1, forward strand.
GTTTTCTTTTCTAGTTCTGTTGGTGGGGTGGAGGGATTCTTTTGTTGAGTCATATTCAAAGTTTAATTCCAACTTGTTCTGGATTGGATTAGTTCATGGTTGGAATCAGTCCTTAAAGGGTTAAACATGATTTCAAACACATCCATTGAAGGTTTTAATTTTTTAATTTTTTTTGGAGGGGTGGGGGTGGGGGGGTGCAGTGGGAGGAGGAGTGGAGGGATGTTTTTTTGTAACTTGTTCTTGTCTGACAACATGCGATCATATAATGTTTATTTAATAACATTAACACTAAAAGATTTACAAATTATGGGTGGTAAAAAATTTAATTGTTGTTCATTTTTCAGGGAAATTCTCTTGATGAAGCCTCAGGCTTAAAGAAGAATGAAACTCCTTTTGTCATTGCCAGTGCAGCTACTCCAAAGCAATCACCCTCTACCAGCTGGAATAAAAAAGTAAGTCAATTTTATTTTCTGACAATATGGTTATAGCATACAGACTTTGGTATAAGTCCGTAATCCAAAATAAGCTGATCTACCAAGATTTCAGCCTCAGAGTCCTCTCCATCTAAATAAGCCCAGTCCTCGGATTTGTAATGACAACAGCGATGACAGCCATGCTGATACATGTAGGTTGTTACAATGAAAAATAATCCCTTACCCAATGCACATAATGTCAAAATTTATTATTTTAACGATTTCTTTTTCAAATGTTTAAAAAAAACATATCATATGACCCCGCATTGGAACAAGCTTGACAAGCTCGTTCCTCTGATTGGTCACATGATATGGTTTTGTTGAAATTGTTTTTCATTTTTTTTTTTCAACCGTTCTGTTTGTAAATTACACAAATGCATGCAGCAGATTCATTAGGTAAAGGGTTAATGCATGTTTGTTATGGGATTGACTGAGTCACCTAACTTTATGGTACATTTTTGTCCAAATTCTCCTGCAGGCTTGTCCTCCTGATAATAAACTACTTTAGGCATGCAGATTTCAGAAACTGACGGAACTAAAAACTTGCATCAGTTGTCACAGAACCTACTTTTGGGGTCAAAAACATAGTTTATGACCACTCAGAATAAGCTCATTCAAACGAGGATTCTTAAACAATTATGTTTTGGAGGCAAATTTGAATAATAATGAAACTAAAATTAACTCCATATTTTAAAAAAACTGAGTACATACTAGAGGCTGGTGGTTTTGGAATTTTGGGTTCAGTATCGGTTTCGGTATTTTTAGAGGGTATACCTTGGTAACGTTATACCAGTCTAAAAGAATAAAATTCACTGGGAGTATAATGTGGAAGTGGGGTTGGAGAATGAAGGACATGTGGTTAGTGAGTGATCGAAAGGAGAGATTTAATATTCTAATTGGAGAGATTGGGAAGAATGGGGCAAGGGATGTCATCAAGCAGTTAGTCTCCGAGTGTTGGGAGGAGAGAAGAATAGGGAGGCAGTTGCGAGCACAGGGATAACCAAAGCCTTCTCACCTGAGAACTGCGACAAATCGGTTCCTTCCAGATCTCAAACCGTCAAACCAGCTGACAGTGTCAGCCCGGCTGCGATCATCGGTCACGCGCATACAGCCTGTGGAGCAACCTGCTTCTGGGCGCCTTCGACCGTGCCGGTCAGTACAGGTGGTTGAAGCATTTACAGCTTTTGACTCTAAGCTGAGTTCCAAAGCTATGAAGATGTCGTTCTTCATCAGGGTTGACACTTTTTTGCCTCCGTTGTGTTATCGTTCCCACAATTTCACCAATCCGTCAGTCTGCCAGACTTTGACGTTTTGGATCGGGACTCCAACTCCCAAGCCAGACTTTTTTCATATGTAGACTGTGGAGTCCATGTTAGACGTATTGGGAGAGATGCTGAATGCTTTCTCTCTTCGATCACGTCGTCTCTGCTTTGCTGCTTATCTGCTCCCAGATAAGTTTGATGACAAACAGGTTTTTTGTGTGTGCTGTCCAAGGTGCTCATGCATCTTCTCACACATATGCCTGTAACACGGCTAACTTGGAATTAGTTCACAGGAACGCTGTGCTGGTCACATGCCGTTCCCTTCTTGAGGGGCAGTGCACTGCTCTTCGATCTGCCTCTATCGGCGGGTTCGCTACTATTCCATGGTTCCGTGGCGACGGTCCGGGATGACTCCCTTTGTCATTCCATAGATCAGCTGCTGCTTCATCAGCTTGATCAGCCTTCTGTTGGAGGCAGCGGCAGTCCAAAGCCTAACAAGTGCCCTTCTGCTTCCTCTTCGAAGCTAAAGGCTGATCCTCCTGCCGCCACTTCTACTCACTCACAGGGTAAGAGTAGGCGTCGGCAGTAATCGCCTCGAATTCGTCCCAGGTTGAGGTATTCCACTCAGTTGAGAGTGACCCCTCCAACACTTTCTGCTCAGTCGTTGGAGGCCGATTGTCGATCCTCTGGATCTGGTGCTTTAGTTACCGGAGTCTCTTCCTTGTCATCGTCTCCCCTGACAGATGTTCAGTGCATTATGCAGGAAATTCCATTGGACTTCCCCATGTCTGATCATGTTCTGATGGCAGTCGCCAGCGATCTCGGATGGGGTGTGACGTTGGATCCTCTATGTCTTTTCCTTCACAGGTCATGGGGCCAGGATCTAGCAACTCTTCACATCATCCAGAAGGAGCTTCTTGCTCTTCTTCTGAGTTTCCGGCAGTGGATCCCCCGCCTTTCGAATTGTCAGGACCTTCTATTGTCCGACAATTTGACAGTGGTTATTTACATTCGGAACCAGGGTGGCACACACTATGTTCCCCTGTACGAATTGGTTCGGGATCTTCTACTGTTTTCTCAGGATGTCAACCCCGGGGTGATGGTTTGTCACTTTCCCGGTCATCTGAATGTCATAGCCGACCCCCTGGCCCGATGGGGCAGGTTCTTTTCTTTTCCACTGAGTGGATGCTCCACATGGCGGTGTCCCAGTCTCTTTGCGATCTCTGGGGTCTTTCCCACAACAATCTCTTTGCGACTCGTTGGAACCATCAGGTGGACACTTTTGTGTCCCCGTGTCCAGATGCTCTGGCTTTTGCCGTGGATGCTCTGTCCCTCTTTTGGAACGGTCTTGTCGGCTACACCTTCCTGCCAGTTCCGATTCTGCCTCAGGTTCTAGCCCAGATACGAACCTGCAGTTGTCGAATCACTTTGATCGCACACATGTCGCCCCAGTGGGTGTGGATCAATCTGCTCCGCTCTCTGTTAGCGGCGGTTCTGGCACGTCTCCCTTTACATCGCGACCTTCTTTGCCAAGCTCACCCGAGGAGGTTTCACGTCGACCTGACTTCATTGTGCCTTCATGCATGTCTTTTGTCAGGTCCTGTCTCCTTCATAGTGGTTTTTTCGAGACATGCAGTGGAGCTGCTTTTCTTCTTCAAGGAGACACTCCACTGGTTTAGCTTCTGCGGCTAAGTGGAAGGTCTTCTGTCGATGGTGTGCAGATCACTCTGTTGCTTCTGTCACTCCTTTGATCACACAGATTGCAGAGTTTTTGGTATATGTTTGATTCTGGGGGTCTCCAGCCTGTTTCCATCAATTGGTACAGGTCCCTGCTTCGGAGACCTTTTCGTAAGTGGGGCAGCATCGAATCGGCACTACTCCATGCCTCTCCAAGCTTGTTCGGCACTTTTCCTTGAAAAGGCCTTGGACTTTGCAGCTTACCCCAAGATGGAATCTTTCTTAGATGCTGTTTTGCGTGGGGGAGGGGGTGCCGTTCGAGCCTTTATCCCAGGTGGATATGCGTTTTCTGACATACAAGATGGCTTTTCTGATGGCTTTTGCCTCAGCCAGATGGGTTAGTGAGCTTCACGCCCTCTCAGTTGACCAAGCCTTTTTCTGGAGCTCTCCCACCAGTGTTATGTTTACCAGTGATTGCTCCTTTCTGGCCAAGAATCAGATACCGGAACTACGCCGGCTCCTATCTGTATTTGGACTCTTCCTTCTGTTGTAGGTAAACACCCTTCGCTCTGTTCATTAGGAAGGGTAGGATCGATTTTCTGTCTCTTATTCCTGGTCGACAAAAGATCTCTCCTGAATCCATTTCTCGATGGATTTGTCTTGCTATTCGTGCAGCTTCTGCTCATCTAGCGACTGGTGATTGTATTACCAATTGTTTTTCTGCTGTGAGGTACGTGCATTGTCTACCTCTTGGGGCTTATACTAACTCTGTCATGTTTCCGGATGATATACTGGCAGCCTACTGGAGAAATGCTACTTTCTCCACTTATCTGCGACAGTTGCAGGTGCAGGCAGAGGACCTTTGTTCTATGGACCCTCTTTCGTCTGCTCAGGCTGTGGTCTATCCCAGCCATTCGGCTGCTTATGAGGTCAGTTCCAGCTCTGTGCTGTTATTGCCCTTTCTGTCTGTGCATCGCACAGAACCATATGCCTCATCTCTCATTGTCTTTTACTAATATTTGTGATGCTATGGGACCTCTTCCTCTGTCCACGGTTCCAGTGCAGTTGGGTTATGTGTGGGTTGGTTATGTGATTGCCTCCATCCTTTTGTCTAATCAGCCTGTAGTAAACAATTGTAAGGTAGGTTGATAAGAAATATAAACTTTATAGCAAATTTCCTTTCTTAGTATATCTACCGCAATTGTTTACATGGTGGCCCTCCCGTCTTCTTATTCGGGTAAGAATCCTTCCTCCCCGCTGATCACATAACTCCTGTGTTGGCGGACTCAAAAGAATGGTTTGATGACTGCTTGCACACTGGTTAACGGAAGTCGTGGAATTGTACTAAGAGAAGAGCATCCCCTACTGGGTGTGCGCCGATGGCGCTCGACCCAGTTTTGGCTTATTTTTATGTGTACCCATACTATGTATGGTACACATAATGCCGGCATCTGGGGTGACCATCCGTCGTTCATCCATCCTTTGCTCGTCTGTCCGTCCGTCTGTCCGTCCGTCCATCCGTCCGTCCGTCCATCCATCTGTCCGTCCGGCGTCCGTATCCATTTCTTTGGCATTCGATAACTTGAAAAATATTGCTTGGATTGTCAAGTTATTTTATTAGCTCACCTGACTGAAAGTCAGGGTGAGCTATTCTGATCACTTTTCGTCCGTCGTCCGGCGTCCGTCGTAAAGGTGGTATTTGGTCTTTTTCTCCCTAACCACTGGCCGCATATTAATGAAATTTCATGTCAGAAGGGGTTGCGTCTGCGGACTTTGATTTTTTGTCAAATTAGGTTTCAGCTCACATTGAGCAGAGGGATGGGGCAAAAATGCTCCAATTCTTAAAAAATCTTCTTCTCAAGAACCAGCAATAGCAGAGACTTGATATTTGGTATGCAGCTTCCTTTTGAGGTGTAGACTCAAGTTTGTTCAAGAGAAGTTGGAGGGGCTATATTTGCCTTCGTTATGGGAGGGGCAAAAATTTTGGCCCCGCCCCAAATTCCTATTTTCCAAACCGCGAGGCCGATTTGAACCAAATTTTACATGAGTGCTTATTGGGTCATAAGTACCTAATTTATGCCGAATTTTTTTTCCCCATAGCCCCGTGGGAACCACAGGAGCTAAAAATAGAAAAAAATGAAAACGCCCATATCTCCAAAACTACACGGCACTGAGAATTCTTATTTGTTGTGAAGCTTCCTTAGGACCAACAGAATGGAATGATCAAAAAAAATTGCCATCGGTTTTATGATGGGGTAGTTTTTGGGGACTTTGAAAAAGTGCTGAGTCAGCATTTTTTAACACTGTGGGTAATGGGAAAAACATAAGACTACTTTTCTCCGAAAGCACTGCTCCAAAAGCTTTAAAATTTCACATATAACATCTTTTGGAAGATTGTTTCACATGTTATTGAAATGAATTGCCTGCGTGGATATTTGGGCTCTCTTTGGGAGCCGAAATGTTTAAATTAGTGCAGTATGAGGAGTATTTTTGAAAAATCTTCTTCTTGAGATCTAGCAATAAGAATGTTTTGATATTTGGTATGCAGCATCCTTAGGGGGTGAGATTCAAGTTTGTTGAAGCCAAATCCCTGGGTTCATATTTAAGCTAAAATTTGGGGTCCCGTTGCGGACTTCGAAATTTTGGACCAAAATCGGAAAAAAAATTTTTTTGTTTTTTCTGCATTTCGGTCAATTTTAAGGCAAAAAAAAAATTTTTTTTTTTTCCCCTGAAAATTTGTGGTGCGGGTGGGACTTAGAAAATTTTGGACCAAAATCCTAAAAAAAAAATTTTTTGTTTTTTTCTGCGTTTTGGTCAATTTTAAGACAAAAAAAAAAATTTTTTTTTTTTCCCCTGAAAATTTGGGGTGCGGGTGGGACTTAAAAAATTTTGGACCAAAATCCAAAAAAAAATTTTTTTTGTTTTTTATGCATTTCTGTCAATTTTAAGACAAAAAATTTTTTTTTTTTTTTCCCCCCTGAAAATTTGGGGTGCGGGTGGGACTTAAAATTTTGGACGAAAATCCGAAAAAATTTTTTTTTGTTTTTTATGCATTTCTGTCAATTTTAAGACCAAAAAAAAAAAAAAATTTATTCCCCTGAAAATTTTGGGTGCGGGTGGGACTTAGAAAATTTTGGACCAAAATCCGAAAAAAAATTTTTTTGTTTTTTTCTGCGTTTTGGTCAATTTTAAGACAAAAAAAAATTTTTTTTTTTTTCCCCTGAAAATTTGGGGTGCGGGTGGGATCTTAGAAAATTTTGGACCAAAATCCGAAAAAAAAATTTTTTTTGTTTTTTATGCATTTCTGTCAATTTTAAGACAAAAAAAAAAAAAAAAATTTTTCCCCTGAAAATTTGGGGTGCGGGTGGGACTTAGAAAATTTTGGACCAAAATCTGAAAAAAAATTTTTGGGGTTTTTTCTGCGTTTTGGTCAATTTTAAGACAAAAAAAAAATTTTTTTTTTTTTACCCTGAAAATTTGGGGTCCGGGTGGGACTTAGAAAATTTTGGACCAAAATCCGAAAAAAATTTTTTTTTTTGTTTTTTATGCATTTCTGTCAATTTTAAGACAAAAAAAATTTTTTTTTTTTCCCCCTGAAAATTTTGGGTCCGGGTGGGACTTAAAAAATTTTGCACCAAAATCCGAAAATTTTTTTTTTTGTTTTTTATGCATTTCTGTCAATTTTAAGACAAAAAAGACATTTTTTTTTTACACCAAAAATTTGGAGTCCGGGTGGGACTTAGAAAATTTTGGACCAAAATCCGGAAATTAGTTTTAGCGTTTTTTATGCGTTTTAAGAAGAAGTAAAAAATTTAGGCTGAAAGTATTTTGTTTGGGAAAAAAATCTGTTTTTTATGTGTTTATCTCAATTTTGGGACGTTAAAGTGCAGGAACTGAAAATAGAAGGAAAATCCTGTGTTATTGTGTGGGCACAATCGCTTCATCGAGTTGGTATATGCTTTTCTTAGGAGGGGCGTATGCAGCTTATTCAAGTCAAGTCCCTGGTTTGATATTTAGACTACCATGTCAGGTGAGCGCCCTCAGGCCCCCTGGGGCCTCTTGTATTTGTGTTCAGGTTACTGATGTGCCGAGCTGTATAGTTTTTGGTGTAAATCGGATAATTTGATCCTGAGATATTAACCCTTTATTCTTCAAATTGAAAATTCCTCCAATCCCTTTGGCATTCGATACCTTGAAAAATATTGCTTGGATTGTCTAGTTACACTATATTTGCGTTCAGGTTACTGATGTGCCGAGCTGTATAGTTTTTGGTGTAAATCTGATGATTTGATCCCGAGATATTAACCCTTTATCCTTCAAATTGAAAATTCCTCCAATCCCTTTGGCATTCGATAACATGAAAAATATTACTTGGATTGTCAAGTTACTTTATATTTGTGTTCAGGTTACTGATGTGCCGAGCTGTATAGTTTTTGGTGTAAATCGGATAATTTGATCCTGAGATATTAACCCTTTATCCTTCAAATTGAAAATTCCTCCGATCCCTTTGGCATTTGATAACTTGAAAAATATTGCTTGGATTGTCAAGTTACTTTATATTTGTGTTCAGGTTACTGATGTGCCAAGCTGTATAGTTTTTGGTGTTAATCTGATAATTTGATCCGGAGATATTAACCCTTTATCCTTCAAATTGAAAATTCCTCCAATCCCTTTGGCATTAGATAACTCAAAAAAGATCAATCCGATTGTCATGTTTCTTTATATTTTTATTCAGGTTACTGATGTGCTGTGCTGTATAGTTTTTTATGTAAATCTGATAATTTGATCCGGAGATATTAACCCTTTATCCATCAAATTAGACACTCCTCCAATCCATTTCTATATGTACCCATACCTTGTATGGTGTACATAATGTCAGCATCCGTGGTGGCCCTCCGTCATACAGCTTTCTACTAGTTGCGCGTGTAGGTACACATCTGACGATTTCATCGGCCTATTTTTTCGTGGTGTTTTTACACCACTTTTCTTTTCCAAATCTCTTGGGAAAGATTAAAATAGAGAGTATTTTATCCAAGTTAGGGTCTTCCACTGTAGTGCAAGCCTGTACTAAACAATTGCGGTAGGTATAATAAGAAAGGAAATTTACTATAAAATTAAAATTTTTCTCCCACCACTAAGGTACTGAGATATATATAAAGTTTTGTGGGGCAGCTGTGAAAGATATGCCTGTTTCACCCCACCCATGTGACAGCTATCTCACCCTACCCATGTGACCAACCTATTTGCATATTTAATTGGCGCAGGAATTATTTAATCATCGCAAATCGCTTTGGCACATGTATAAACATACAAAATGGCTGTTTTGCTTCTGTAAGTATGACTGACTTTATAAAGGAAAATCAAAATCAAAACACTCAAAGAAAAACTTCAGCACACCTCAAATTGCTCTATCAGTTTATCGGAGAGAAATATACATCTGATATCATTGCACCCTTTCAAACTGAAGTACAAGTCTGGAAATGATGTGTGCAGACATGTCAATTTCATTTGAGGTTGCTTCAGTGCATTAACCCTTTACCCAAAGCAGACGATATCAAAATTTATTATTTTAAATATCATTTTTTCAAATGTTTCAAAAAAATTTCAACAAAACCATATCATGTGACCCCTCGTTGGAACGAGCTCAACGAGCTCGTTCCAACGAGGGGTCACATGATATGGTTCTGTTAAACTTTTTTGAAAAATAATATTTTTTCAACTGCTGAATTTGAATATTATGCGGGCGGATGCGGGCGATTCGTTGGGTGAAGGGTTAACCCTCAACATTAGGTGCTAGTCTGCATGTTTTGAAGTATATATCTCTGGTATATATCACACTTCTCAACAACCTTTCTGAATATCTTATTGGTTTTCTCCTAGAATGAACGCACTAAGAATTATTTTTTCCTGAAAAGTATGGTATTTTCTTATTAACCCTTTACCCAACGAATCACCCGCATCCGTCCGCATAATATGCAGATTCTGCAGCTTCAACAAAGCCATATCATGTGACCCCTCCTTGGAACGAGCTCAACGAAATTTTTCGGAAAAAAATAAAAAACGATATTTAAATTAATAAATTTTGATATCGTCTGCATTGGGTAAAGGGTTAATGGCATCACATCTCTAAAATGGTGGGTGAAAAATCTTGGTGGGGTGGGTAAATCTCACCCTCGGGGGAAGATATTTGAGCTAGACACTCGCCGAGCCTCGTGTCTGGCTCAAATATCTTTCCCCTCGGGTGATATTTCCCCATCCCACCCAGATACCCATCGAGAATAATAGTAATCTTGGTAATGTTTTTACGTCATTGCTGGCTGTCTGCATCTTAAAAATTAGGGTTAAATAACAAACACAAACATTGTCAGTTGAGAATAAATTGTAATCAGTTGTTGACAAACAAAATCCAGGCCTGGCATTCTGAAAAATGCAGGAGGGCAAAAAATCGCTCTCCTCAATCAGCTTAGGAGAGCAATTAGCTTTACACAGCATTTTAAGTATCCAGTAGAACGAACTCATTGAAACTGAAACCAACAGACTACATCAGTGATTTTATTAACTTTACTAAGGTAAAGCGAAATCTCTTAGACATCTAGATGTCTCACTCAACAACCGAACACACACTTGACAAGACCTGTGTGTGTACCCAGACCTGTTGTCCTAGAAAGTCATATGCCTACCGCCACCACCTTCAACCCCCCCCCCCCCCCAAGGGGGGTTGAAGGTGGTAGTGGTAGGCGTATGACTTTCTTGGACAACAGGTCTGCTTGAATCTACAGCCACATCCTGGTGCAAGTGCTTCAAGTGACAGGATAGTAGTAATGGTAGTATATTATAGTGTCAATATTCCTTGAATAATTACCCCTCAAACTGTGATGTCAGTTGTTGAACTTGAAACTGACAGAAAAAAAAATATTGCTGTGACCCATTTTGCTTCAAATGATTGCAGCTGTGTTTGGGTATGGTTGCAGTCATTACCTTTTACCACTAAACCACTTTCAAAATGAAATTATGTGATGTTATGTGACTTCGAAGTTAAATTACATTTTTGCTTTACAACAAAAATTTAATGTGGCCATAATACATGTAATCTCAATCATCCCAGACCAAAATATTTAGGAGGGCAATTTTTCGCTCTCCTTAATTCTTTCAGGAGGGCAAAGGAGAGCTAAAAAAATCGCTCTCCTGAAATTGCCAAGCCTGAAAATCTGTCAAGTAAACTTTGGTATATTACTGGTTAACCCTTTATCCAACTTGACTGTTGACAATCTTGCAATAAACAATTCTGACAACTAAAATTTCTCATTTTTTTATCTCAAAAACATAGCTTGTGAATGAGTGCAAAAATTTAAAAAATAATAAATTGGATGGATGCATTTTGTGAATAGTTCTAGCCTGTTTGTCCATTATGTTAGGTGAAGGGTAGAGATGGCAATATACCGATAAATCGAACTGACACATGAAGATACCAGATAACTGAACCAAACCAATTACTTAATACTAGAGCTGTAGGTTAACCGAAACTGAACCGAGGTTTTTAGTTTTTTTAAAAAACCGAAACCGAAACCGTCGACATCCCGTAATCTAAGGTTTTTCGTTTTTTATTAAATACTCTCTTGCTGCAGAAATTCACATAATGTAGCCATCCCAGACTAGTGAGAGTACCCAGACACTGCCAATGGCAGTGTCTGGGTACTCTCACTACTCTGGGAAGGCTACATTCTGTGAATTTCTGACATTTCAGTTTTGTTGTGTTTGCAGCTTTCCTCAAGTTGGGTGTAGGTGTCAGACCTCGAAAAATAGCCAAGCACAATAAAAGTTCTGTATATTTAGGTAATTATTATATTGGTCTTCCTGATTCTTCATGTATTATAGCTTATTTCGGGCATTCATTGAGTTGCACTCAATTTCACTGCCATTCAGTTATGACTCCGGACATAAGAATGAGTTTTATTGAATTTTACTTGGCCTCATGAACAAACCGAAAACCGAACCGAACCAAGGTTTTACTCCACCTGAAAAACCAAAACCGAAACCGAACAAGAAATTTAAAAACCTACAGCTCTACTTAATACCCAAACCATATGTGTTTTAAAATTTTTGTACATTTGCTATTTATAAGGTCTTGTTGAGGGTGATAACAGTTGAAGTGTTAATTTTCATGAAAGAAGTGGCTAAGTTTCTTTTTCAGTTTTGTTAACCCATAAGACACTAGAGTTGTCTCGGTGTTGAAATTTGACTCCGATGTCGATTTTCGATTTTTTTTGTACAAAAAACCCCGATGTTGGTGTCGATGTTAATAACACATGTGCCTCATTCAGTCTTTCGAGTTTGAAAATCGTGCGCGAGTGAGGTTTTAGTAACTTTTAGCGCTGTTTTGAGAAAAGTGGGCCTCGTTTCAAGTCCATAAAAACACTTTTTTGTAAAATATTGAAAAAAACACAGTACCTTTATGATCGTCAGGCATTAATCTAATAATCTATGCATGTCATGATGTGTATTGAATATTCTATCAATCAACGTGATGAAATTAAGAGCCTTTAAATCCACAATGTTAGTTTAGGTTTCACGTGTAAACATCTAATTAACATAAGAGCGCTTGCTGAATATGCACCCTCAATTGACAGTTGAGTGTTCCTGCTGCAAACTCTTGAAACAAAAGTTCAGTAATTGAACAGAAAACGGCACACAGATTGGAAGATTATCGGGACTGAGGGATTTGCACAATTAACAGCAGGGACACTCGACTATCAGTCAAGTGTGCGTATTGACTATTGACCACACGCTCTTATGTTACTTAGATGTCTATTATGAATTATGAAAATATTGAGAGAAAAAATTGTAACTTGCTGACTTTCTTTTATGCGAGTGGCATGTCGCTCCATGTTGCAAACACACAACAGAAACAAAATTGCATTATGGGTATAACATCGACTTTCGCGATTTTAAAAAAAAAAAACGACACCGAGACAGCTCTATAAGAGACTGGGCAACTGTCCTGAATTCCCACTAGACTGCAACCTGTACATGTCCAGTGGCTTAGCAGTGATTTCTAGTCAAATTGGGAGTGTGGTGGCTCAGTGGTAGACTGTTGGACTTCTATGCTAGAGGTCCCGAGTTCGATCCCTATCCAGGACGACCTGCGGGGGGTCCTTGGGCAAGGCACTCTGTCCCGGTTGCCTACATGGGGGCACGATGGCATCATGTACTAAAGTGTTCTGCACCTCAATGGTGCACATGTCTTCAACTGCTGTAACCCTACTTGAGCGGAGCTTGAACAGAGTTAGAATGTTGAGGAGCTGACAGTTGCTCGTCAATGCTTGGTGGTTCTCTCCGGGTACTCTGGCTTTCTCCTCGCGTAAAACTGTCATGGTCACCATTAGCGATTGTGCATAAGTTTGTGACCTTAAAACACCAATAAATAAATCTAGTCAAGTCTTGATTGCCTGTTAAGGTAGCCAGGACTTAATTTAAAATCACTGCCCTGGACCTGCGCAGGTGATTTATTTATTGTCAGCAGGTCCTCCAAGTAACGGCATGTTGTGGGCACATGCTCTGAGATTGCAAAAAGCCTGAATAAAGTCTTGAATCCTTTACCCAACGCAGACGATATCAAAATTTATTATTTTAAATATCATTTTTTAAAATTTTTCAAAAAATTTCACCAAAACCATATCATGTGACCCCTCTTTGGAACGAGCTCGATGAGCTCGTTCCAAAGAGGGGTCACATGATATGGTTTTGGTGAAATTTTTCGATAAATAATATTTTTTCGGCTGCTGAATTTACATATTACGCGGGCGGGTGCGGGCAATTCGTTGGGTAAAGGGTTAAAGGTTAAGGTGTGTTTGCAACAAGTCACAAGATTATTGTCGATATGATAGTTGTTTTGGCAGAATTGAGCTCACTGACAGTGACATTTGTATCATTGTTTTTGAATGACACAAGAACAACTTATTTATTTTTTCTGATGTGAATTCCCCTTTGGTACTATCAGCAAATCTCAGTCAACTTAAGAAACCAAATACTGAACCGATAACATGGTACTATCAGCAAATCCCAGCCAACTTAACCCAACCCTTTACCTAACGTAACAGCCAAAACCGGCCAGCGCTATTCACAAAAATCGACAATTTTCATTATTTTTTCATTTTTTGTCTCAAAAACATAGGTTATGACCCCTCTTCGGAACAAGCTCGTTGAGACAAAAAATGAAAAAAATTAGTTATTCAAGAATTTTGTCTGCATGTGTCGTCTACTTTTCGTGTTAGGTAAAGGGTTAAGATACCAAATACTGAACTGATAACATTGTATATCCCACTAAAAATAATGAAACCAATTCCGATTTCAAAATTCCAATACAACCCATCTCTATTGAAGTGTTAAAATGCTTTTTAGTCCCAACAAGGATTTTACAGCCATCACCCCTACCTCTTATTTTTAGCTCAACTTTGGCGAAGCCAAATTTGAGCTTATGCCATGGCCAGTCGTCCGTCTGTCCGTCAACAATTCAATCCGTCTCGGCTAGAGGCCGTATTTATGAACCGATTTTTACGAAACTTCTTGGGTACCTTTGTTATGACCGTGGGACGAGAACGAGTGTTTTGGGGTCCAATCCGAAATTCAAGTTGGCCGCTGGCAGCCATTTTGTACAGACTTAGGTGCAATCAGATTTTTGCGCAGAACTTCCATATGAAAGCGCTGATTCGAATAATTTTTTGTATGAATGTTTAGTACCATGGGATACATCACATATAATACAGGTTTTTTTCTCGTGTGTAAATTATGCAAATTAGACTAACTTTAATGTATTTAGAGTTACTTTCAGCACTGTAAGTGCAAATGTCAATACGGCTTGGGCTAGAGGCCGTATTTATAAACCGATCTTTACGAAACTTATTGGGTACCTTTGGTATCACCGTGGGACAAGAACGAGTGTTTTTGGGTGCGGTCCGAAATTCAAGATGGCCGATGGTAGCCATTTTGTACAAAATTAGATGCAATCAGACTTTTGTACAGAACTTCCATATGAAAGCGCTGATTTGAAAAATTTTTTGTGTGAATGTTTAGTACCATGGGATACATCACATATAATATGGGTTTTTTTTCTCCTGCAGAAATTATGCAAATTAGTTAAACTTTGATTTTTTCAGTGCTACTTACACACAGTAAGTACACATGTCAATATGGCTCGGGCTAGAGGCTGTATTTATCAACTGATCTTCACGAAACTTCTTGGGTACCTCTGTTATCACCTTGGGACGAGAACGAGTGTTTCTGAGTGCGGTCCAGAATTCAAGATGGCTGTCAGTGGCCATTTTGTACCGAAATCAGGTCTAATCAGTTTCTTGTACACAAATTATATACGGCTCAGGTTAGAGGCCTTATTTATGAACCGATCTTTACGAAACTTCTTGGGTACCTTTGTTATCACCGTGGGATGAGAACGAGTGTTTTTGGGTGTGGTCCAAAATTCAAGATGGCCACCAGCAGCCATTTTGTACCCAAATTAGTGCAATCAGTCTTTTGTACAGAACTTCTGTATGAAAGTTCTGATTTGAATAATTTTTGTATGAATGTTTAGTAAAATGGAATACATCACATACAGTACAGGTTTTTTTCTCGTGCAGAAATTATGCAAATTAGATGAATTTTGATTTATTTAGTGCTACTTGTACACTGTAAGTGCACATGTCAATACGGCTCGGGCTAGAGGCTGTATTTATCAACCGATCTTCAAGAAACTTCTTGGGTACCTTTGTTATCACCTTGGGACGAGAACAAGTGTTTCTGAGTGCCGTCCAAAATTCAAGATGACTGCCAGTGGCCATTTTGTACCAAAATTAGTCCAATCAGATTTTTGTCACAACTTCTATACAGCTTTTATTTATGAACTGATCTTCACGTAAATTTCTTGGGTACCTTTGTTTTCACCTTGGAACAGGAATGAGTGTGTTTTGGGGTGCCTTTGTTATCACTGTGCTATGAGAACAAATATTTTGGGGTTCAGTCAAACCCACTCTTGGACTTTCTTTTCTAGTTTAGCATCTGACTGTCACCCACCTTTACAATGCTTTACCTAAACATTTGTTACAGGCTACGGTCAGTATTTATGTACAGACCGTTACAATACTTTATATGTACCTTTGTTATCAGGTCATTACCTAGATGTTTGTCATTGCTGTGTCACATACTATACATGTACATGTCTTGACAAGTTGAGCTACAGTGTCATTGACACTTTCATTTGATGTTGGGGGAACCAAGCATGTAGTGACATGGGAAGGTCCTCTTTACTGACAATTACAATCACCTGTTAGACCTGTTATTAGACCACTTATTTTCTTTTCATTTAGATTCACTTTAACTGATGTACTTTCAGGCATCTGCAAGTACTTCCTCTCCAACCTACCGTCTGTTTGCAGCAAAACATATTCAACGACCTCAGATGAAGTTTAGAGATAAAATAGATAATTCCAACAGACCATTTTTTCCTATCATAAAGTACAAACCAAATGCAAAGATATCATTAGAAGGTAAGAAAGAATAATTTAACCCTTTACCCAACGTAACGGCCAAAACCGGCCAGCGCTATTCTCAAAAATCGCCAATTAATTTTCAAAATATTTTCATTTTTTGTCTCAAAAACATAGGTTATGACCCCTCGTTGGAACGAGCTCGTCGAGCTCGTTCCAACGAGGGGTCATAACCTATGTTTTTGAGACAAAAATGAAAAAAAATAGTTATTCAAGAATTTTTTTTGCAAGTGTCGTCTGCTTTTCATGTTAGGTAAAGGGTTAACCAGTCGGCAGTTTGAGTTACAGGCAGCAATGACAATGATTTCTTTGTTACACCTCCAACCACTGAAGGACGATTTGGAGGTATGTAGTGGAGACCTCCATGTGTCCGTCTATCCATCCATCTGCTTGTCCATGCAAACATTTTGCCTTGTTATTCCAAACCTGCCATTCATATTGGAATCTCCTTTGACGTAATGATAGACCAGCATCAACCTCACAATTGTTTACAACAGGCTTGCTCTACATTGGAAGTCCCTAACTTGTGAAGTATACTCTCTCTTTTGTTCTTTCCAAAACATTTGCACACCCAGTAGGGGACATTTCTCAGTACTAATCCACGGCTTTCTGGTACCAGTGTGCAGACATATAACCAACGTGTTATTCTTTTTTCTTCCGCCATCTTATGAAGATACATTTCTTTTTGCTCATCAACAGTGATACCTTTTTACTCAATGTTAACGATGTTCCTGTTCTGGATTGTGGACTCATAGCTGTTGCTTCACCATCCTGACATACAGGGCTGTGTTTTTGTATATTCACTCTATTATTCGCTTCACACCCTATTGATTGATCCGGCCTTTTTCACGAGCTTCGCCAACAGTGTTACTTTTACCACTGATTGCTCCTTTCGAGCTAAGAATCAGATACCAGAAACTGTTCCGCTTCCTATCTGTATTCAGGCTCTTCCTTCACTTGATGGTAATCCCCTTTTGCTCAGTCCAGTTTGTGCAATTTGCATTTCCCTCAACCGGACGCGTGTATTCGGAAAGCAGGAAGCGATTCTTTCTGTCTCTTATCCCTGGTTGACAGAAGATCTCTTCTCAATCCATTTCTAGGTGGATTTGTCTTGCTATTCAAGCGTCGTACGTTCATTTGGTGAGTGACAGTTGCATTATCAATCGCATTTCTGCCCAAGAGGTGCGTGCATTGTCCACCTCCTGTGCTCATGCTAACTTCTGTCAGGTTGTCAGACATTATGCAGGCAGCCTACTGCAGAAATTCATCTACTTTCTCCACCTTCAACCTGTGTCAGTTGCAGGAGTCATCTGAGAACTTTTTTTCTTTAGGACCTTTTTCTTCTGCTCAGGCTGTTATCAACCCTAGCCATTAGGCTATTCTTTCAGGATCAGTTCCAGCCCTGTGTTTGGTTACTGTCCGTTCTGGCCATACAGCTCATCTCTTATTGTTTATTTCAATGTTTGTGATGCGATGGTTTTATAGGCCTTGGATCGGTCATGATTAGCCATTGTGCATAAATATGTGACCTTAAACATCAATAAATAATAGGCCTTGGGTACTCTTTCTCTGTCCACAATTCCAGCGCTGTCAGGTTATTTGGGGGTTGGTTATGTGATTCCCTCCTCCTATTGTCTATTCAGCCTGTTGTAAACAATTGTGAGGTAGGTTGATAAGAAATTTAAATTTTATAGTAAATTTCCTTTCTTAAAATTTAAATTTTATAGTAAATTTCCTTTCTTATTATACCTCCCACAATTGTTTTCCTGGAGGTCCTCCATTCTTCTTATTCGGGTAAGAATCCTTCCTCCATGCTGATCACATGACTCCAATGTTAGCGGATTCCAATAGAATGACACATTGGTTATACGTCTGTGCACTGGTACCGGAAAGCCATGGATTAGTACTGAGAAGAGTGTTGGGTGTGCACTGGCCGCACTCCACCCAGTTTTGGATTATTTTTTCTTGGTGCTTTTGCACCACTATTTTTTTCCCAAATCACCTGGGAAAGATCAAAATAGAGAGTATACTTCTGAGTTAGGGACTTCCACTGTAATGCAATCCTGTTGTAAACAATTGTGGTAGCTATAATAAGAAAGGAAATTTACTATAAAATTGAAATTGTTACAAGATTTATGACCCTTGATTTACTTGCAATCTGTACATTAATAAAAATATTTTGTATTGTTATTCCCAAATCATCAGTCATATTTCTGTCTCCATTGGTATGGTGATAGACCAGCATGGGAGAAAGGATATACACATTCAAGAGGTTTTGTCGTCAAATTTTTACAAGAATTACGCACCTTGATCAAATTAAGCAATGTGATTTCATGGAAGCTTAGCATTAGGTCTTTGCCCAGCGCTTTGTGTTGCCTTTCTTTAACCCTTTACCTAACATGAAAAGCAGACGACACTTGCAAAAAAAATTCTTGAATAACTAATTTTTTTCATTTTTTGTCTCAAAAACATAGGTTATGACCCCTCGTTGGAACGAGCTCGACGAGCTCGTTCCAACGAGGGGTCATAACCTATGTTTTTGAGACAAAAAATGAAAATATTTTGAAAATTAATTGGCGATATTTGAGAATAGCGCTGGCCGGTTTTGGCCGTTACGTTGGGTAAAGGGTTAACTAGTTCACGGTTTGGTAAGAGTTAGAAGCCCACATTTCAGCTTTGTTCAGTCCATTTATTAACTTATTGTCCTGACTGAAATTGAGTTTCTGTTCATTCAGATTATTTTGGGGTGAGATTTTGACGAGGTTCATATGGTATACTTGAAAGTCAAAGCTGAAATCCCAGGACATTCAAAGTGCTGGAAAATCAATCTTTTTCTTTTCAACCTACTCACAATTGTTTACAATCGGCTGTAACGTGAGTGCAAGCCCTACTTCGGAACTAATTCAAGCTTTTAACCCTTTACCCAATGCAGATGATATCAAAATTTATTATTTTAAATATCATTTTTTCAAATTTTTCAAAAAATTTCAACAAAACCATATCATGTGACCCCTCGTTGGAACGAGCTCGACGAGCTCGTTCCAACGAGGGGTCACATGATATGGTTTTGTAGAGATTTTTTAAAAAATATTTTTTCAACTGCTAAATTTGCATATTACGCAGGCGGATGTGGGCGATTCGTTGGGTAAAGGGTTAAGAAACTTTTCCAAACAAGCTGGAAAAGTAATAGAGTGCAAAAGCACGAAAAAGATCGAAAAAGGGTTGAGCGAGACCAGCGCTCAAAATTACAGGTACTCTCTCTGCACACCTCTTGCGTTTACCGAGCGCATGCGCAACAACCGTGACGTCAATTCCTTTTATTTCCGCCATTGTATTGGTCAGAAATTTTGTGACTCGTGCTATGTCTTGGCTGTTATCTTCATGAACAACATATTTGTATGTGCTATCTTCATCTGATTGTGTGCAAGTGGATTGTATCCTTTTCAAGCTTTCAAAAAATTATTACTATTTGATGCTATATTTGATAATTTTTGCTTGCTTTTTCACACATAGTCTTGTTTTTCCCCCACGTGTGAACACAACCATTGTTCTGTTTTCCGTCGGCGGGAAGATTGATTTCATATTTCATTTTCATATTATGCCTAAGACCAAGCCTGGAAATAAGCAGACTGTCAGCTTCAGAATGAGGTCTGCAGAGGGTGAATTTGGTGATGCTACCCTGCTGTGCAGGGTAGCATCACTAAAATTACCCTCTGTGAACATCAATCTGAATCTCAAGCCTTAACAGAAAGAGGTACCAAGAGGATAAATTGCTCCACTGTGTGGGATAGCATCAGCAAATTCCCCCTCTGGGGACCTCATTCTGCAAATGACAGATTGCTTACCATATTTACTCTATGTATTGGGACACTCTATGATTTGGGACACACATTTTTTCCAGAAAACTATATTTTTTTTATGCTCTAAAGTTTGGGACATTCAGGAGATTTGTTTCCAGTTGACCCGTCGCTAGTAGCAGACGACACTCATAAAAAAATTCTTGAGTAACTAAAAATTTTCATTTTTTGATTCCAAAACATGGCTTATGATCCCTCATTGGAACGAGCCCATTGTACTCGTTCCAATGAGGGATGATAAGCTATGTTCTGGAAGCAAAAAATGAAAACATAAAAAAAATTGGACGGCGATTTTTGTATATAGTGATGGAAAATGAATCACACACAACTTTATTCAGCATCAAATCAAGACCAGGCTGTGTTCTTTTCCCATTTTCTAAGAATTGGGACACCTGTGAAAATAATTATTTTTAGCTGTCCCAATACATAGAGTAAATACGGTATTTGCAGGCTTGCCTAAGACTATTCCTTGTTCCTCTTGCTTGCAGGTAAAACATGTGGACGACTCTCATTCCACCTGTGTCACTTGCAACAATTGTACTCAGGTCAAATCATGTGGTATTTGTGGGGTTTGGTCCTCAAAATTCTGGGCTTCTGTTACCAAGGTGGTTCTGTCTAGAGCTAGAACCCCTCATTCTCGGGGTAAGGGTAGCCGTGCCTTAAAAGTATATTTATGAAATCATTCAGTTGGTAAAAGCGAGCACTCGAGTGATCGACTATGCGGCAAGCATAGATCTAAGGATCCTTACTTTCATGTCCTGGCAGATCCGGCATTCTAAAAGTACCTGTGGTTCGCCGTACAAGGGAAGGTGTATCAGTTCAGAACAATATGCTTTGGTCTGAATCTGGCCCCCTGGGCATTCAACTGGAATAATGAATTCGGTAATGTCTTACTTACGAGCTCATTTGTCTGCGGTAACGTCGTCTAACTTGGACAACCTTCTACAGGGATACGGCAACAGAATTATTCTTCAGAATGATGTTCAGAGTCTGCTTCTATTACTCCGACTTCTCGGTTTCATCGTAAATGAGAAAAAAGTCAGATCTAGCTACGTACAAGTCATCTATTCACTTGGGATTGAGCTTTGAGACTCACGACAATCTGGTTCGTCTGCCGTTACCAATAGCAAAATTAGTCAGTTGTTCTGCTCGCTTTTGTCTACACTCAGATGCATTAATAGTGAGGGAATTCATACGACTGTTGGGGCTGTGCGGAGCAGCTTTGGATCTGATTTTGATGGGCCGCTGCACGCACTTCCCCTCCAGATATTCTTTACTCAACTGGAGTGTGAAGACCCTTTCGCTTGAACCAGTATTGGACCTAGTAAAACAAGGGTTCAAATTTGGGCAGATATTCAGTGGTTAACTCAGGGAATTATGCTGCAACTGCCGGATCCGGCTTTCACGATTAAGACGGTTGTGAGTCAGACGGGTTGGCACTCAAGTCCCGTAGTCTTGAGGTGTCAGGGTCTTTGGAACCCTCGGTTCCAGGAGAAACACATAAACATCAACGAGATGATGTTAATTATAGCTACCGCTACAACATTGGATTCTCTTAATAACGGACGTCCATGTTCATTTTGGTCGGACAACTCGACAGTAGTAGCATACATCGTGAACCAGGGCGGCACCCATTCATTTCTGTTTTGCCAACTAATGAAGATATTCCTAATACGTCATGAATCATCATGTTCATCTTTCTATCTGTCATATACCGGGTCATCTGAACGTACTAGCTGACTCGCTCTCTCGGAAAGGTCGCCTGTTGCAATTGGAGTGGATGCTCAACAAGCGAGTATTTGGACAGATTTGCTACCAGAGTGATTGCCCCATGATACATCTGTTTGCGACGCACCGGAACAATCAGTTACCGTCGTTCGTGTCGCCATGCCCAGACCATTGAGCATATGCAGTAGACACTCTGCCGATCTCATGGAGATGAATGATAGGAAACGCGTATCCTCCAGTTCATTTGATTCAGTAGATTATGTTTTAGATCAAACAGTCTCATTGTGAATCCTACTAGTAGCACATCTGTCATCACAGAAACCTTGGATCAGTCTTCTCAAGTTTCTGTTATGGGACGTTCCCCGAAAGCTTCCTCTACGAGTGGACCTTATTTATCAGGGGAAGTTTTTGTTCTTCACGTCCTTCTCTGCCCATAGTGGCATAATGGAGTCAGTTAGACTTGAGGGAATCATTGCAGTTCCTATATTATTTTATGACTAACACAAGAATGATTAAGTAATGCGGGTGAGGAGGGTTCGATATGACTTCAAATCTGCCCCCCCTCCCATGCCAATGTGCTTTGAGGTGATTACCGGGCAAGACATAGTTTTCTTCCCGCAAGCCTCGTATGAGTTTAAATACATAATGCATTTCTTCACTTCTCGATTGGCGCTGGGTCATGTTCTATGGCAACCTCATGGGCACATCCACTTTTTTGTTGGTTGATTTCCTGTGATTATTCGTCTATATGTCATATACGAGCGCATATTTCATCATAATTAATTGTTAGTCTTTGGGTACCTCGGAGGATGCACAACCAGTTAACTGGTATTCAGATGATTACATGCGGGATTTTAATGCTTACGCACATAATAATTATTAGGTTGATGCTTTATTGTACATTATGGACCTTTGAAATTGTGAATTATTTTGGGGGTGGTCCGTGTTGGAGCATGTTAATCATACCTACTTCCATTTCTAGATCCAGGTTTCTATTAATGTTGGTACTCAACTCGTATATTCACACGTTTATAGTGTCATAGATATCAGATAGTACATGTCAGGGAGTGTTATTACTGGAATTTATTGTACACCTGAATGGGGTCGCCTGTGGGTTACCTCGGAATTCGAAGTGTGTTTACTCTCCAGAGATCATTCATTGTGGTTCGATTGGACATGTGTATGTAAAATATTATATCACAGGTTTTCGACCTATCTGCGTATGCCGTCTCCGGTGTACTTTATATGGCAGGCAATATTAATTACCTGGATCATCGCTATAGCCTTAACTTCTGAAGTGGCATTAAGCACCATTTATTAATAATAAATTAATACCTGAGTGCCTGTTGACGAATATTTATATTGTTTATTGGTGCCGTTTTTACTGATTCCTCTTTCTTTTTGAAGATTTCTTCAAAAGAAAAGTGATGGGGGGATTTTTTTACCTCTCCTCCAGCTTGGTAGGTATGTAACTATGAGGGAAGCTGTTTTGTCCGTAATTATATCCTGCATACAGCTGGAGTTTTATTGTACATGGCGTATGTTTGTGAAGGATATTCTCAAATATGCCATCCTAATTTTTAGGGCTTAATCCGCACTAGCCTTAAAAATTGGGAACTCGTTACATCCATTTAGCATAGTGTTCATGCTAAGGATACTGAATTACTTGAACTGGGCTCCTTTTGTATGATATGTCTTCTCTATTACTGTATAGAGAGACGCACATGTAATTCCTAATAATTTTAATTTCCTTTCACCTTGGATTACAGGATTGGAACTATGTTGATTTACTAATTCTGAAGTCCTAGGCCCTCCACCTTTTTACAATTCATCTAGTCTGGGCCATTGGTTTACAGTGTAAAAATATAAATTTATAGTAAATTTGTATATTTTTATACTTACCAATGGCCCATATGGAGATGGCTCTCCCATGATTGGGCAGTCATACCTCCCCGCTGAATTTTTATGAAGTACTCTCTTCTACGAAGAATGATGTTGGTGCCAATTCCGGTCATTTCCTGACGTCTGCGCATGTGCGGAGAGTAAACGTATGGAGGGCCAGGTAGGACTTTTAATTTTCGGTTTTGCAAGCAAATTTTGGGGATTGGGGGGTTCAAAATTTGTGTTTGGCCCTCAATAACTTTGAGTTAAGCACCAGCTAGTCTGGGCCATTGGTAAGTATAACTAGAGGGGTGTCATTTGTGTGCAAAGCACACTATAGTATATCCCCGCATTCGCATTTGTGATTATTGTCGGGGCCGAATCAAAAATCCAAAACCTTTATGCACATCTACAGACCCTATGAATGAACATGAACACACTTTCAATGTTTCGAATTGAAACCCCTAGGAGTTTTTCGCTGGAAACCATTCCTCTAACGACAAAAGTGGTGCCCCTTGCGCCCCTCAGGGCCAAATCAAAAATCCAAAACCTTTATGCACATCTACAGACTCTATTCATTAACATGAACACACTTTTAGTGTTTCGAATTGAAACCCCTAGGAGTTTTTCTCCAGAAACCATTCCTCTAAAGACAAAAATGGTGCCCCTTGCGCCCACGAGGGCCGAATCAAAAATCCAAAACCTTTATGCACATCTACAGACCCTACTAATGAACATGAACACACTTTCAGTGTTTTGAATTGAAACTCCTAGCAGTTTTTCGCCGGAAACCATTCCTCTAACAACAAAAATGGTGCCCCTTGCACCCCTCGGGGCCGAATCAAAAATCCAAAACCTTTATGCACATCTACAGACCCTACTAATGAACATGAACACACTTTCAGTGTTTTGAATTGAAACTCCTAGCAGTTTTTCGCCGGAAACCATTCCTCTAACGACAAAAATGGTGCCCCTTGCACCCCTCGGGGCCGAATCAAAAATCCAAAACCTTTATGCACATCTACAGACCCTATGAATGAACATGAACACACTTTCAATGTTTCGAATTGAAACTCCTAGGAGTTTTTCGCCGGAAACCATTCCTCTAACAACAAAAGTGGTGCCCCTTACGCCCCCGAGGGCCGAATCAAAAATCCAAAACCTTTATGCACATCTACAGACCCTATGAATGAACATGAACACACTTTCAATGTTTCGAATTGAAACCCCTAGGAGTTTTTCGCCAGAAACCATTCCTCTAACAACAAAAGTGGTGCCCCTTACGCCCCCGAGGGCCGAATCAAAAATCCAAAACCTTTATGCACATCTACAGACCCTATGAATGAACATGAACACACTTTCAATGTTTCGAATTGAAACCCCTGGGAGTTTTTTGCCAGAAACCATTCCTCTAACAACAAAAGTGGTGCCCCTTACGCCCCCGAGGGCCGAATCAAAAATCCAAAACCTTTATGCACATCTACAGACCCTATGAATGAACATGAACACACTTCCAATGTTTCGAATTGAAACCCCTAGGAGTTTTTCGCCAGAAACCATTCCTCTAACGACAAAAGTGGTGCAACTTACGCCCCCGAGGGCCGAATCAAAAATCCAAAACCTTTATGCACATCTACAGACCCTGTGAATGAACATGAACACACTTTCAATGTTTCAAATTGAAACCCCTAGGAGTTTTTCGACGGAAACCATTCCCGGACGGACGGACGGATGAACGGACGGACGGACGGACGGAAGGAGACAACCAATATATCCCCGCATTTTTTCAAATGCGGGGATAAAAATATTCAAATTACTATAAATTTATAATTTTTCCATAGTTATCGTATTCAGAAGCTAAAAAATAAAGTCAAACACAAACAAAATCTTAATTTCTGTGCTTAAATCATTAAAGATATAATTAAATATAAAATATATACACTTTTCATTACAATATTTCAACTAAAACATAAAACAGGTAGTTGGATATACTTGGTGCTCAGCTAACTTTGAGCAGTATATGTCTGTGCATCCATCTATCTGTGCATCCATCCAGATCCATATTTCAGCAGTGAGTGGATTGATTTCAATGAAATCTAGTATGCAGTGAGGTGGTACGGTAGAACCTGGCTTGAGAGACCGCCCTTTGGGCCACACAAAAGTGGTCTCTCAAGACAGGTGGTCTCTCATAACAGTTTTCAGGTTTTTTCAAGTCAGTGAATAACCAACCACAAAATTCAGAAATGGAGAAGAATGGATTTTTGTAATTACTTTGTAGTTCTTTTTTATGATGTTTTTGTAACAAATTGAAATGGACTGTTATAAAAATTATAAAAATAAATTAGTGTTGAAAATCTTCATTGAAAATTTTCAACACTAATTTATTTTTATAATTTTTACAAAAAGATTTTCAACACAAATTTTTTTTTATTCCTATCTGTCACATTTCAGGTATGTATGAAATTGTTTATTCACATGGGTCTTATAAAAACATCTCAATCTGTAATGAGTTAGCAATTGAAACCCAATTAAGAGCTTTTAATACTTTTAATTATGTTAGTATAACCACAATGGATTTTCCAATTCCAGAACAGATAAAAAGTTCTTGTCATGGTTTCAGTCTTCAAAGGGGCGGTCTCTCAAGACAGGTCCATTATGGCATAAAAATACAAGTTGGTACCAGGTCACAGTGGTCTCTCAAGACAGGTGGTCTCTCAAGACATGTGGTCTCCCATAGCAGGTCCATTATAGAGTAAAACCAATCGGTGCCTGGCAGATGTGGTCTCTCAAGACAGGTGGTCTCCCATAGCAGGTCCATTATAGAGTAAAACCAATCGGTGCCTGGTAGATGTGGTCTCTCAAGACAGGTTTTACTGTATGCAACAGTGGGGATATGCACTGGGACGTGGCCCAGCCCTTTTTGCAGTAATCGAGCATCATTCCATTGGTACACATACTGTACAGATAATAAAGTTAGAACTGATGATTTGAATTTTGGACAAACCATATTGTTACCATGATTACCATGTATTCATTGCTATTATTTTGATTTGAATAAAAAAATGTTAACTCTGAAAAGATTTAATAATTTTTTTTTTAATATTTCAAAATATTTGAATTCAATAGAAAAATCAGATTTTGATCACACTTTGTCATTTACATTTTGATTTTTCCCCAGTGTGCCTGTTGTGTGCACATTCACATATAATAATTAGATCTGGAAATAAAGGACTTATGATGTAACCTGTTGACAGGTTACGCCATATGGCATGCTCGTAACCCGTAAATTGGGTAGGGGCTGACCAACGTATAGACTAGGGCTGTCACGATTAATCGATTATCGATCGGTCATGCCGAAATCTATTAGTAGTTTTCATTGTCGAAGAATCGGTAAATTTTACCCCGTTTTAGACGTTTAATGATTAAAAAAAAATTTATGAAAAAACTATTGTTTCTAAAGGTAAAAGGTCAAGAACATCGACGTTAAACCTCAAGAAGCCGTTAGAAGCATTTGTCTCTTAGGTACATTCAAAGCGTTGATGTTCTGAACTTTTGAACCGTCAGTGTAATAATCAAGACCGCAACTGACGACCGGTCTTGATTATTACACTGACGGTTCAAAAGTTCAGAACATCAAAGCTTTGAATGTACCTAAAAGAGAATCGTCTTCGTTGTTTACTTGAGATAGGTCAACTGACTTGAACTTCATTTTAATGACTTCAAAGAGAGCGAGAGGGGTAGGGTCATCTAGGTACGACTAATCGATTATTATCGATTATTTGCGATGCTTAATCGATTCCTCAATTAAAAAATCGTGACAGCCCCAGTATAGACGTATAGCAGTACCGAAGGACCTGCAGCAACTTAGCAGGATGGTACAACAAAATATAAAACAAAAAACAAAAACTGTCCATCCAATTATTTTTTGCATCCTTGACCGCCTCATTGAGATCCCAAACTTCAATGAAGTTACCAAGATTCAGCTGGAAGAAGGTGGTATTCCATCACCAAAACAAGGGAAATGTCCAAAAATCGACAGCTGTTTACAAGTTTTAAAACGAAGACTATTAAATTGTATGCTGATGCGACTTCAGAATTGTTAATTGTGGAATCCTAAAATAATTTCATGTATACATGTTTGTAGTAATGTAACATTTAGTATGTATTTTTGTTCATTATTTTCAATATTTTACAATTATGGATTTTGTGTTGGTGAATATGATGTGATGGGAGCTGGCAGCTGCTCGTCGTTGCTCGGTGGTTCTCTCTGAGTACTCCAGCTTCCTCCACCCGTAAAACTGTCACGGTCATGATTAGCCTTTGTGCATAAATATGTGACCTTAAACATCAATAAATAAATATAAATAAATATGATGTGATATGAACCTAAAAATCTTATATTGAACAAGGCGTTAGCCACGGTCAATATAAGTTTTTTTAGGTTCATATCACATCATATTTACCACAACAAAAGTCCATAACTGTTTTAATATATACACTATCCTCAAAAAAACAATATTCTATTTGCCAATTAAAAGTTCAATTATATGAACCATCAATACTTTTATTTAACAATAAAATAGTTATCATCTGCAGAATAACATAAAAATAAACAATGTTATAGAGATTACGTCGATTGAAATAGAACTAGAGAGGGGATTTCCAAAAGCTATATTTAGAAAGTTGATATTCTCTGGAAAACTGGTGTACATGGATTTTTGAGTATCAGTAATGCGTATACTATCCAGCCAATAGAAATGTGTGGTTATTTATAAAATATATAATAATTATTGTTATCACTTTTCCTTAATCCACAGCTACCTAATATTTCTTTTGTTCTCTGTCATGAAAACAAGCCCTATAAAATCACACCAAGTACGGTTTTGATGAGAACAGCTCAGTAAAACAGTACCAATATCTGGATATTGGGACGGTTTTGAAACAGTCCCAATAACTAGATATTTGTACGATTGTCACGGTACTGTAATCATAACTATTCAAAAGGAAAGATGCTGTAAAGGAGGTGTGAAAAACTTTCTAACACATGAATTATCGACAAGCTTTTCTCGACAGAGCTACTGAATTGAGTGTGCATCGTGTCCAAATTATAATGTACTTTTTAATGTTTTGCTGCTTTTAATAACCATCAGCCCTGGTAACCTAAAAAGGACTCCTGTGGAAACCTTGGAAGTGAAGCAGTGCTTGTTTGCTGTGGTAAACAAGTTCAGTTTTACTGGTAAAATAGGACCTGGTCACCAGTGACCGGGGTAGAAGTCCCCTAAAATGGGCAGCATGGGTGTAAACGATTGGCTAAACTTGACTTTACACCTTTTTTTGCAATCACAATTAGCCATAGCTGCAGAAAAGTGACCTTAAACACCAGTAAATAAATAAATAACCTAAAAAAAAACGCCCTTTTTCAAATATTAAGACGGCAATCAGGCACCACCACCCACCACCCCTGTGGGAAAGCGAACTTCTTCTTCAGATAAAAAAAAAAATTATTCTTTCAAATGCTTTAAAAATGAACGATTATTAAATTAATCTGCCGCACTTTCGATGAGGGATTGAATAAGTGTTCCACCCTTGAGCTGAGACATTATATTAGCGGGAGAACAAATTATGTCATGATGTGAGTTCACTTCGAAGCCACAGATCTGTTCACAATATCTGAACTCCTGATGCGTGTCATAACTTCAATAGACTTTCTAGCAAGCAAACAATGGATTATGCCCATTTTGTTTTTCGGGGTAGAACAAGCAAAAAGTGTTTTAAAATGTGGTTTTACTCGTGTCAAACTTTCTAAAATATAATTTTTTTGACTTTTGTTAACATTGAGGGGCTGTGGATTAAATCAAATATATCACTATTTTGTGTACTATATGGGTAAATAATTGTACAGTTGTGCAGGTGTCCTCCAATATTTGGACTCCGCTTCGCCTCGTCCAAATATTGGAGGACACCTGCACAACTGTACAATTATTTACCCATATAGCACACAAAATAGTGATATATCTATTACTTTTCAGTCTAAATATATGTTCATCCCTGTGTATTTTATGTATATTGTGTTAACTTGATATAACCCTTAAGCCCTCGAATTATTTATTTATTTTTTTATTTATTTATTGGTGTTTAAGGTCACATATTTCTGCACAATGGCTAACCATGACCGTGACAGTTTTAAGGGTGGAGGAAGCCAGAGTACCCAGAGAGAACCACCGAGCAATGGCGAGCAACTGACAGCTCCCCAACATACCAACTCCACACAAGCAGGGTTAGCATTGGTTGAAGACAGGTGCACCATCGACGTGCAGTACGCCTTAGTACACAGCGTCACCGTGCCCCCACGTGGGCAATGGGGGTGAAGTGTCTTGCCCAAGGACACAACGCAGTTGCCGCAGGTGGGATTCGAACCGAGAACCTCTCGGCTTGCAGCCTGCACCTCTACCAACTGAGCCACCGCGCCCCCAGCCCTCGAATTAATTTTTTAGATAGAAAGTAGCGTATATACACATATCTCTAAACCAAATGGTAATGAGATTCTACAAAATGATGTGGGTCATTGGATAATCGGATCAAGTAATGCATCCGCACTGACAGTGGTCAGAGGGGAACTTGGTTGGATGCTGGTTAAAGAAAGGATAGATATGGGAAAATTATGCTACCTAAATTACCTGGTAAACCTCCCAAACAGCAGATTGTGCAAAACAGTGTTTAACCATATATGGATACCAGAGAGGATGGATAAGGCAGGCAAGGGAGATAACATAGAATTAATCTATAGAGACTGAAGACCAAGAAGTATAACTGAAGCAGTGGAGTAGTTTTATAAAGGGAAGGGTGCTAGACGATTGTAACAGAAACTGGCGAGCTGGAATTAGGACCAAGAGTTATTTAGATAGATTATATAAAAAAGGTGTGCACGTTTTTGAGGAGTGCCTGGATGGATAGTGTGGGGTGGGGGGGATGGTCATTGTTGTTCAAAGTGAGATCCAAATCGCTGGGGTTGAGGGGGAGAATCGGAAAGAGTGTGCCAAATCAAGCCAGAAAATAAGCAGACTGTCATCTGCAAAATGAGGTCCCCAGAGGTAGCAGGGTAGCATCACTAAATTTACCCTCTGTGGACCTCATTCTGAATCAGGGTCTCGAAACTAAACAGAAAGAGGTACGCAGAGGATAAATTGGTCCTCTGTATGGAATAGCATCATCAAATTCACCCTCTGGGGACCTCATTTTGCAAATGCCAGACTGCTTATTTTCAGGCCTGTGCCAATTGTGTAACTAAGGTGGAACATAGACCCTGGAACATTTCATTTTAGAATGCCCCAAATATTTGCGTAACAATACAAGACTACTTGGGAAACTAATGGAAAAATAGGATAGAAACATGAAGGATAATTGGATGAGGAATGGCATGAGGAAAAGGGTCAATTTTATAGTTTGGGAGATCGAGAATGCACCAATTGGGGGAATTATGAAACAGTTTTTGACTGAATGCTGGGAGATTAGGAGGGAGAGTGGGAGAGGAATACCCCAACAGGGCACTGGGTTAATTTAGGCCTCCTCGCTAGATGACAATGACAAATCGGCAGAAGGCCAAACATTTATTATTATTATTTGCTGCAGATGAATTAACAGAGTTTTTTCATCATTGTGTGATGCCTGTACAGACAACCAACAATGATATAAAAAAAATTGTCATCATAAATTCAGCCTGATGGTAGAGTTCTCAAGGAAGAATACACTTGTGGGCAACATTTTCAGTTCAAGAAAAGAGAAGCATTTTGGGGCTTTATGGGGACTTAAGGGTTAACTTGTAGAGTGCTAAATTATTTTTGACCATCAAATTTTTTGCACATGTCTTTGCCTTGTTACAATTTATGGGAGAGTGCCTACTCTCCCATAAATTGTACAAGGCAAACCCTTGCAGACTAAATAATATCACTTCAGTGATAATACAAAGCATGCACATTGAATATGAGCCTTCGAGCAGTGTTACCTGCACTTCAGAATAAAGCCCAAATATGGCTTCCAGCACTCTACCAGTTAAATATTGGGACTTAAGGGTTAAATATTAAATTTCCCTGTTGAACCCTGGGAAGTGTAGCAGTGCTTGTTGACTTTTGTAAACCTTTTTTACTGGTAAAATATGACCTGGTAACCAATGCTTGGGCTGGAAGTCCTCTTTGGGCAAAATGGATATAATTGATTGGCTGGACTTGACTTTATATCCATTGTGCAGTCACAGGTAGTCATTGTGCAGAAATATGTCACCTTAAACACCAATAAATAAATAATATTAATATGTCACTTTAAACACCAATAAATAAATAAATAAATAATATTAATATTAGATTGCTATATTTTTATACTGTACCAATGACCCAGACATAGCTGGTGCTAACTCTTAAAATTCTAGGGCCAAACACAAATTTTGCCCCCAATCCCCAAAATTTGCATCTAAAACCAAAAGAAATCATGTCCTGAAGGTACTCCATACTTTGCCCTCACTGCGCATGCGCAGTGTCAAGGACGTCCCGAAATTGGCGCCAATTATCATTCTTTGTTTGGCCCTTCATCAGTTAACATCTCACTGATCTTTGTGCTTGTAAATCTCAGTTTAAATGATGCCAGACACATAAATATTGGAGAAATGGTGATTCTAAGGAGGATATAGAAGGAGGAGAGGAAAAAGGAGTGACAGAAAATATTCAGGGCTGTAACTTAAAATTTTGTAATGAAATTATGTTAAGTTGCCTATATTTTTATACTGTACCAATGACCCAGACATAGCAGGTGCTAACTCTTAAAATATAGGGCCAAACACAAATTTTGCCCCCCAATCCCCAAAATTTGCATCTAAAACCAAAGAAAACATGTCCTGAATGGCCCTCCACACTTCGCCTCTACTGCGCATGCGCAGTGTCAAGGACGTTCCGAAATTGGCGCCATTAATTATTCTAAGTTTGGCCCTTCATCAGTTAACATCTGACTGATCTTTGTGCTTGTAAATCTCAGTTTAAATGATGCCAGACACATAAATATTAATGAAATGGTGATTCTAAGGAGGATAGAGAAGGAGGAGAGGAAAAATGTGTGACAGAATATTATCAGGGCTGTAACTTAAAATTTTTTAATGAAATTATGTTAAGTTACCTATTTTCGAGGCAGCAGCCATTTTGTTGTCATTCTGATTATTTAGTTACACTGATTTTTCAGTGTTTTCCTCTCTCCCTGTCCTTTAAGTCCCCCCTTGCTATTCTCCCATGCTTTTGGCATAGTTTTTGTAATTATTATTACTAAATTTTCTTGGGAGTTTTAGCTGAATAACAGAATGAATTCTGTTCTTTTCCCCATGTTTACGTCTTCACCTACGGGTGGTTAGGCGTTGTGTTCTGCATCTACCATCTGATGTTCTGCAGTTTCTTCCCTGGAAGTCTCTGTTTTGCATCAGATGGTGTATTTTTGGTAACTGATTCCGGGCCTGGGTGCCTGGAGTCTTATTTTAGTGTTTTTACATTCATTGTTTACATTTATAACAGCCCTCTGTGTGAGGGGGGGATTTCTTGAAAATAATATCTTGATGTTATTTTAATCATAACTAGATACATTATTATTGTTCGTAAGTGTTTAATAAATTGTTTAAAATATTTTTAAAATTTTTGTCCACACTTAGGCTTGGGATCCATTGGGGCCCAACGTTACTTTTCAGAAACTTGGGCTATTCTGAAAAAATATTTTTTCAAAATATTTTGATTTCAATTATTTTTTCTTTATTAATGGATCATATTATTATTATGTATTTTGATTGCCAGGGGTTGGTGCGAGTACCAGGACTCGTTTTCTTTTCTCATTGAAAGGATTTTGATCAGTTGTAATAAGAGGAAGTCTTCCTCTGACTTTTATAGCCATTCTATATGTGGTCAGTGTACTCGCATTAACTCCTGTTCTGTATCGTATGATTTCGATGACAACATGGGAATCGTATGTCACGGTATGTTAGGGGGGAATTGGACACTCCGGTCCTTTCCCCGCAGGGTCACTCTACTTTATCAATTTCTATTTCAGACGATCAAGATTAGGGTGATGTATCTGTGATGTCTTCCAACAGTGTGCCTCCGTCGTCACAATTAATGAAGGGCTAGCGGAAAAGTGCTCATGTAAATACGCCAATTGCCTAAGAGGACCCTAGTAGGTTCGACGGCCTTTGACGTCCGCTAGCTCGCCCGGTGTAGCGTCCATTCATCGAATGGTTCGGCAGCCGGGTTCGTCCGTTGCGGTCTAGAAGGAGTTTTGGGGTGATGCGAGCACTATAAATCAACCAAATGCACACCCAGTGACGGCGGATTAGAGGGAGAATGGAGGAAGCCTTTTAGTCCGGTTCATAGCTCGTTCTGGTCCATCCGGACGGTGAGCGAGAGAGGCCCCTCTCTCGTACAACAACATCTGGCCCCAGATGTTGTGGTACAAAATGTTTCGCATTCGGAGCATACGTCCGTCGCTCGGGATGCTCCGACATATAGTCAGTCCGGAGTAGACTGTCAATAAGGCTTCCTCATTCTCATGGTAGCGCACACGACCGCTCTTGGCTACGTGACCTCGGATATCCAGTCAGCTTCGCCAGTCAGAGGATCATCGGCGACCAGGTCACACCATCCGATAGCCAGGGACACGAGGCCTGCAGACTCCGGACGTTCACATAGGAAGTGTGCGGGAGTCAACATACACGGAGCTTCCAGCGGCAATGCATCGTAAGACCGCTTCTGCACAGGCCTCGGGAACGGACGTGCTTTCCTAAATAGCACAGTTTATCGCAGCATCCCAGCGTCAACTGAATCTGTCGCATATTTTTTATCCGACGATGCTGGGTCGGGACGCTCCGCGGAAGCGGGTTCGGACGTCCGAAAATTTCATCCGGTCCGACGGGATACCGAAAGGGATTCGGAGGATTTCGAGCTTTCCCTTTCGGAACAACATATGCTGTTGTGTATGTCATCTGACTTGATCTTCTACAGCTTCTTTCGTCGGACCAGAATGCTGCGATGCCGGATAAGAAACTGATAGCGTCGGAGGACTTAGAAATTTTTGGTTCGGTTCAGGGACATCGTCCCTCAGTTCCGACATAGTACAATAATGTCACACAAACTTTCGAATTATTGAACGACGCTATATATATTATTATATGCTTGCTATAACCAAGCATTTCTGGTTTCTTGTTCGCAAAGTTACGGAGATGTCTTTCAAAAGTGTGCCTCTGTCGTCATAGTTATTGAAGAGCTAGCGGCAATAAGTGCTCATGGAATATGTCTATCGCCTAAGAGATCCCTTGTAGGATCGACGGAGTGACATTCGCTAGCTCACCCGGTGTAGCGTGCATTCATCGAATGGTTCGGCTGCCGGGTTCGTCCGTTGCGGTCTAGGAAGGAGATTTGGGTGATGCGAGCACTATAATTACTTTAGTACTCACCCAGTGACGGCAGATTCAGGACAGATCGGAGGAAGCCTGTTAGTCTGGTTCCTGGCTTGTCCAGGTCCGTCCGGGCTGTGAGCGAGAGAGGTCCCTCTCTCGTCCAACAACATAGGGGACCGCATGTTGTGGTTCAGATATTTTACATTCGGAGCATATGTCTGTCAGTCGGGACGCTCCGTTATATTGACAGTTCGAGAGACTGTCGATAATGCTTCCTCATCCTCACAGCAGGGCACACGACCGCACATTGGCTACGTGACCTCGAGTATCCGATCAGTTTTGTCATTCAGTGATTCCACGGCGAATAGGTCACGCCATCCGGTAGCCAAGGGACACGAGGCCTATACACTCCGTTCGCTCGCATATTGGTAGTATCCCAGCGATCAACAGTTTCTTACTCGAATCAGGAATTATCTGACGGCGCTGAGTCGGTGCGGTCCGCGGTTGCATCAGGTACGGACGACCGAACGCTTTATAGGGTCCGACAGGATGGCGAAAGGGATTCGAAAGATTTCGAGTTTTCCCTTTCGTAGCATCGGAAGCTGCCATTCATATCTTCGGGCATTATCTTCCAGTGATTGTTATTTCGGACTACATTGCTGCGATGTTGGATAAGAGACTTATAGCGTCATTGGACACGGAATTTTGGATCGGTTCAGGGACATTGTCCCTGACTTACCGACGCAGTCCAATAATGTCATTACAACATGTGTTTTATTTTTCGACGCTGTATATACAGATAAGCCTGCTACCAAGCATGATAGTTTAGTTTCTTGTCCGCGTTGCTCATTTCTGCCGTTTTTTCATTTATACGAATAATTTATTTTGGCAGAGCAGGGCATACCGAGAGTTCATATGCATCTAGACGGCGTGGTTAAAGACTGGAAATATTCTTTTTCGCCGTCTATGTCTTTTCCAACCACAATGTTGGAAACGACAATGATGTCTAGTAGACTTAACTTAGATGCTTTATCATACGTAATCCACCTTACTGAGGCGTTATCATTACGTCTTCAAGAAAAGATTTACGGGATATTATTCTCAATGTGATTTCTTTTGAGGGCAGTAGTTTGTTCACGTATAACTCCGCCCTTCAGTGGCTGATTGGAGTTGGTTAGACGTGACGCAGCCCTAGCTACATCCACGCGTGTGGATAGTAAGGTGAAGAACTCTCTCAGAGTCGCTTCGTTCTCGGAGAAGCCTCTCTTCGACGGCAACTTTTCAGCAATCCATGAATTGCTCGATTTACACGTTCTCTTGTCTATCTAGTGTTACAAGAGATTCAGACTGGGGCAAACATTCGGTGGTTGACTCAGAGAGTGCCACTGCAGTTGCCGGATCCGAGTGTTATAGTTATGACGGTTGCCAGTCAAACAGATTGGGATATAATATTGATCCCAATGGATTCGAAGTGCCAGGGTCTTTGGGTTCCGCAGTCTCTAAGCAAGCATTTATCTTCCGCGGAATAATGTTTTTTAGGCTTGCTTTATGTCATTGCATGAACATTATTCAGAAACGCATGTCCAAATCCTGTCCGTTAATTCGACAGTAGTGGCGTATCTCCGGAACCAGGGAGGCACTCATTCGTTTCCGTTATTCAATTTAATGGAAAGAATCCGTCTGTTGGTTATAGTACACCCAGTTCTGTTTCGGTCCGTCATATTCCGGGTCGTCTGATTGTTTTACCGGACTCCCGTTCACTTAGGGGTCACTTGTTGCCGTCAGAATGGACTCTCAACAAACAAGTATTCAATCAGATTTGCTATCTATGGGAGCGCCCAATGATAATTTATTTACGACACAGCTTGCTAATCAGTTGCAGACGTATGTGTTGGTTGGTCCGGATCTCTGAGCTAATGTTGTTAACGCTCTATTGATCTAATAGGACGGAATGATAGGATACGCGTATCCTCTGGCGCTGTTGTTTCAGCAGGTATTGCTAAGATAAACATCCACAATACATTTCTGTTGATAGCATCTCTATCTTCACAGAGACCGTGGGTAATTCACTCTGATGTCTACTGTGGGACTTTACGCGAAATCTTCCTCAATGAGAGGATCTTTTTTCGCTGGGTAAATCGTGTCATCTTTATCACAACCCGCAAGGTCGCAACCTTCACGTATTCCGTTGTGTGGTCCGTATTGCATTGTAAGCATTGTACTGGATGAGCTTTGGACGCGATTTCTTACTATAGGAGATCCTCTTCTTCGCTATTCTATGCGGCTAAAGTAGAGGCTCTTCCGTCGTTGGTGTAGGGATCACTATGTTCATATTGTTGATCCCTCCATACTACTCATTGCAACTTTTTAGTATACTTGTTTGACAAGATCTACTGCAGCCTGTTATTATTAAGGTTATAGGTTTATATTACCTCATACCTATGCACTCT
The DNA here is from genome assembly GCA_031216915.1 of Pictodentalium vernedei. Lineage (NCBI taxonomy): Eukaryota > Metazoa > Mollusca > Scaphopoda > Dentaliida > Dentaliidae > Pictodentalium > Pictodentalium vernedei. The sequence goes on from CM062290.1 coordinate 37,392,464, forward strand.
ATGATAGTTTACAATTGAGTCTTATGTCTCTTTATCTAAGTCAGTTAGTAACTTTTTGATAAATAGACTTAGAATCTTTAGATTAAATTCCTATATGGAATTTAACTTCGGTTCTTATTTAGCTAAGTAATCATTTGAGGCTCTGGAAACAGTAGTTTTCAAATTCTGACCTTTTAGACAGTAATTCTGTTGGCTTCTCTTTTACTGAAGAGTCAGTGAGTTTCATGCACTATCGATGGATGGTTTTCACTTTCGTAGTTTCGGAATCACTACTTCCTTTACTATTTAGGTTGGATTTTTGCATAAGAGTTAGGCTCCTAATATCCGGAACCTATTGTTATTAAAGTCCTTCCGTCTTCGTACGGGCATAGGCCTTTACTCTGTCCGGTTAGAGTTTATGTATTTATAAACAGATATCTGTTTATTACTACGGGCGTAAGCTTCTTCTGTCTTTGATGCCTAATAGAAGGACGTTACGCTCCATTCTATTGCTAATGGATTCAATTAACTATCGGTACTGCTTATAGTATATCATTGACTCAGCAGTTGTGCTTAAGATTTCGGCTCATGAAGTAAGAGTTCTTCTACATCTTGGGCTTACATTAATAGTGTCGCTATTATAGATTTTTGAAGGCTGCTCATTGCGCTCAGCCATCCACATTCATGAATTTTTTTCTCAGAAATATCGAGTCCATTTCTGGAGGCCTCTATTCTTAGGTCTATTATCTACTGCTCAGAATGTCATTCACTTAACAGTTGCTACTGTAGCTAGGTAGGCTGTCTGTTTCAGCAGTGACTCCGTTCTGCTGCCCTCTTCGCTCTGGGCTATTTGACCCAGGGCAAAAAAAAAAGGGGGGGGGGGGGGGAGGGTGTTCCCTTGGGTCACCTGTTTTACTATGAAAACAAGGGGATACCTCCTCTGGAGTTAGTAATTCTGAGCTGTTATTGGGATGGTTGTTTAGTGAGAAGTTTATGTTTTAAAATTCATTCAAGTCTTAGTTTTTAAAGTATAGCTTTTGAATATAGCATGTGTCAACGGACATGATTATGCAATTCTCAGACACTTTTAAGGAGTATAAGAGTCTCTATTCTCTAGACTTACTTTATTTATTGGCTTACTTTAAAAATTATTAGTATAAGGATTATATTGGATATTAATAGAGTACATGGATGTATGATTCTCTATTTTGGAAGGTGTTGTATCTTTCTAATTTATCTTAAATAAGAAAGATACATGTAAGGCCTACTACTTCTTTTTCCCTAGAGGGGATGACTCTATTTTATATTATTGAGCGTATTCCATCTTGCTCTATGTCCTTGGCCCTCAAGCCTTTTTACTATTCAGCTATGTCTGGGTCATTGGTACAGTATAAAAATGTTAAAAAATTTATAGTAATTTCTATATTTTTTATACTTACCAATGACCCAGACGGGGATGGCCCTCCCAGGAGTTTGGAACTCTTGCCTCCCCGCTGGGTACATAGCGCTTACCAGGCACTGGTTATTAGAATGATTAATGGCGCCAATTTTGGAACGTCCTTGACACTGCGCATGCGCAGTAGAGGTAACTGTGGAGGGCCATTCTGGACATGTTTTCTTTGGTTTTAGATGCAAATTTTGGGGATTGGGGGGCAAAATTTGTGTTTGGCCCTATATTTTAAGAGTTAGCACCAGCTATGTCTGGGTCATTGGTAAGTATAAAAAATATAGAAATTACTATAAATTTTTTAACTTTCGAGGCATGGGCCTGTTGTTGTCATTCTTGCTATGAAGTTGCACTGCTTATTCAGTGTTTCCTCTCCCCTTGTCCTTTAAGTCCCCCTTACTATTCTCCCATGCTTTTGGCATATTTTTGAGTAAGATTACTACTAAAATTTCTTGGGAGATTTAGCTTGGTAACAGAATGAATTCTGTTATTTTCCCCATGTTTACGTTCTCACCCATGGGTGTTTAGACGTAGTGTTCTGCATCTACCATCTGATGTTCTGCAGATTCTTCCCTGCAAGTCTCTGTTTTGCATCAGATAGTGTATATTTTGGTAACTGATTTCGGGCCAGGATTGTCAGTGCCTGGAGTCATGTTTTCTGGTGTTTATACACTTCTTGTTTACATTGGCAACAGTCTCTTTTGAGGGGGGCTTTTTGCCTTTGTACTAGTTTATCTTATTACAAGATACATTATTATTATTCGTAAGTGTTGCATTAATTATTTAAAATAATTTTAAAATTTTTGTCCTCACTTAGGCTTGGGATCCATTGGGGCTCAACGTTACTTTTCAGAAACTTGGGCTTTGCTGAAAAAATATTTTTTTTCAAAATTTATTTTTGATTTCAATTGTTTTTTCAATGTTAATGGATCATGTTATTATGTATCTTTGTTTTCAGGGGTTTGTGCGAGTACTAGGACTTATTGTTGTCTTTTCACAATGAAAGGATATTGTTCAAATTGTAATGAGAGGAAATCTTCCTCTGACTTTCATGATCATTGTATTAATTGTAGTCAGTGTACTTGCACTAACTCCTGTTCAGTATGTGAATATTGGGATGACAAACATTGGAAACGTGTGTCACTGTATGTTGTTAGCGGGGAAAGGGCTATGCCGGTCCTTTCTCCGCAGGGTCACTCTAGTTTATCAGTTTCTATTTCAGAGGAACAAGAACAGGGTGATGTTTCCATGTTATCTTCCAAAGGTGCGCTTCCGTCGTCACAATCAAATGAGGAGCTAGCGGCAAAAGTGCTCATGGAGATACGCCAGTTGCCTAAGAGGTCCCTAATAGGATCGACGGCACTGTCGTCCGCTAGCTTGCCCGGTGTAGCGTCCATTCACCGAATGGTTCGGCAGCCGGGTTCGTCTGTTGCGGTCCAGGAAGGAGTTTTGGGTGATGCGAGCACTATAAACATACAAGGTGCACACCCAGTGACGGCGGATAAGAGGAGAGATCGGAGGAAGCCTTGTAGTCCGGTTCCTAGCTCGTCCAGGTCCAGCCGGGCCGCGAGCGAGAGAGGCCCCTCTCTCATACAACAACATTTGGGACCAGATGTTGTGGTACAAAATGTTTCGCAAGCGGAGCATACGTCCGCTGCTTAGGACGCTCCGTTATATAGGCAGTCCGGAGAGACTGTACAGGCTTCCTCATACTCTCAGCAGCGCACACGACCGCACCTTGGCTACGTGACCGCGGATATTCAGCCAGCTTCGCCGATCAGGGATTCAGCGGCAACCAGGTCACGCCATCCGGTAGCCAGGGACAAGAGGCCGGTAGACTCTGGACGTTCGCATAAGAGAAGTATGCGGCAGTCAGTTGATGCGGAGCTTCCGGCGGCTAAGCAGCGAAAGACCGCTACTCCGCAGGCCTCAATGACGGACGTGCTTGCTCAGATAGCACAAATTATTGCAGCATCCCAGCAAACGACAGAATCGTTATCGGATCAAGAATTATCCGACGGCGCTGGGTCGGTACGCTCCGCCGAAGCATCGGGTGCAGACGACCGGGAGCATCATGAGGTCCGACCGGATGGCGAAAGGGATACTGAGGACTTGGAGCTATCCCTTTCGGAACAACATAAAGCTGCCGTAGATTTCATCCGGCACTACCTTCCTCAAGTTGTTCCGTCGGGCCAGTCTGCTGCGATGCCGGATAAGAGACTGATAGCGTCATTGGACACTGAATTTTTTGAGCGGTTCAGAGACATCGTCCCTGAGTTTCCGTCACAGTCCAATAATGTCACAAGAACATTCGAATTATTGAACAACGCTATCTTTAAGCTTGCTTCCAAACAGGCAAAGCTGGTTTCTTGTCCGCCAATGCTCTTAACCTGCCTTTCATCAATTCAAGGAATAAATTCGATACGGCAGGACAGGGCATACCGAGAGTTCCTCTGCGTCTAGACGATGAGGCGGAAGACTTGGAATTGTCATTACCGTCGTCTATGTCCATTCCAACCGCGGCGTTGGAAACGACAATTACGTCAAACAGAGCCAGCTTAGACGCTTTATCATACGCAGACCACCTTACAAAGGCGTTATCACTGCGGCTTCAAGGGAAAGAATTCCAGGATATACAATCCTCATTAAGACTTCTTTCAAGGGCAGTAGCTTATTCCACGTATAACTCCGCCCTTTCAGTGGCAAACCTGGAGTTGGTTAGACGTGACGTGGCCCTAGCTACATCCACACGCATGGATAGTAAGGTGAAGAACTCTCTCAGAGTCGCTTCGGTCTCCGGAGAGCTTCTTTTCGATGGCAAGCTTTCAGTAATCTATGATAAATAACTAAGAAAGCTTCGGATTCTCTGCTTTTTAAATCCGCTTCCAAAAAGTCTGATTCAGCAGATAAGAGTAAGACAGGCACTTCTGGGACAAATACGCCCAAGAGAGGTTCCTATAGAGGTTCCTTTGCATCCTCTTGGTCTTATTCTAGAGACCGTCAAGGCAGCGACTCACGTGCGGGACGTTCTTCAGGCCGAGACAACCGGTTGGCGGAAGGTTGTCGAGTTTTACCGAAGAGTGGGCGTCGATTACGGACGACCCTTGGGTGAGAGGGGTAATTTCGGAAGGACTAAGAATATCCTTCAAACGAAAGCCTCCATTAACTCGAAGTCCAAAATGGACTCAACTTCCGTCAAATCCGCAGAAAAGAGACGCTCTTTTATCGGAAGTACAATCTCTTTTGATGAAGAACGCGGTAGAGGTCGTAGAAGACCAGGAATCACTGGGGTTCTACAGCCATCTATTTCTGGTTCCGAAACCAGACGGCTCGTTCCGTCCAGTCATAGATTTGAGCTGGATAAACAAGCTGATCGTCGCTCCGAAGTTCTATATGGAGACGATTTGATCGGTCAGAGCGAGTATTCGGGTGAACGATTATGCTACAAGCATAGATCTCAAAGATGCGTACTTTCACGTCATGGTACATCCGACATTCAGAAAGTATCTACGCTTTGCAGTCCTAGGAGTTGTATATCAATTCCGGGCGATGTGCTTCGGATTGAACCTAGCGCCCTGGGCTTTCACTCGAGTAATGAACTCGGTAATGATGTATTTCCGAGCTCATTCGTCTGCGGTAACGTCGGCCTACCTGGACGACATTCTTCAGAGGTACAGCAACGAGTTAACGCTTCAGAACGATATGCACTATCTGCTTCTATTGCTCCGACGTCTCGGTTTTGTTATAAACGAGGAGAAGTCGGATCTGGTGCCGTCCAAGTCATTCACTCATCTGGGAATGAGCTTCGAGACGCACAACAATCTCGTTAGTCTGCCGTTAACCAGAGCAAAGTTAATCAGTTGTTATGCTCGCTATTGTCTTCATGCAGACAAAGTCACAGCGAGGGAGTTCATGAGACTGATAGGTCTGTGCGGATCTCATTCCGATGGGGCGGTTGCGCACTCGTCCTCTCCAAATTTTCTTGACTCAGAATTGGAGTGTGAAGATTCATTCGCTCATATAGGCGTTCTCTTGTCAGATCAAGTGAAACAAGAGATTCAGACTTGGGCAAACATTCAGTGGTTGACTCAGGGAGTTCCGCTGCAGTTGCCAGATCCGAGTTTTACGATTATGACGGATGCCAGTCAAACAGGTTGGGGTGCAACATTGATCCCAACGTAAGCGAGGTGCCAGGGTCTTTGGGATCCACAGTTCCTAAGCAAGCACATAAACATCAAGGAAATGATGTCAATTTGGCTTGCGTTACGCCATTGGATGGACATTATTCACAAAGCTCATGTCCAAATCCTGTCCGACAATACGACAGTAGTGGCGTATATCCGGAACCTGGGAGGCACTCATTCCGTTCCGTTATTCAATTTAACGGAAAGAATCCTTCTGTTTGCTCTAGAACACCAAGTTCTACTTTCTGTCCGTCATATACCGGGTCATCTGAATGTACTAGCAGACTCCCTTTCACGGAAGGGTCGCTTGTTGCCGTCAGAGTGGACTCTCAACAAACAGGTATTCAATCAGATTTGCTACCAATGGGAACGGCCAATGATAGACTTATTTGCGACACATCTCAACAATCAGTTGCAGATGTATGTGTCACCATGTCCGGATCCACGAGCATATGCAGTAGATGCTCTGTCGATCTCATGGGACAGAATGATAGGATATGCGTATCCTCCAGCGCCGTTAATTCAGCAAGTGTTGCTAAAGATAAAACAATCTCAATGCAAGCTTCTTTTGGTAGCATCTCTATCTCTGCAGAGACCGTGGATAAATCTACTCAGGTGTCTGCTGTGGGATTTACCGCGAAAGCTTCCTCCACGAGAGGATCTTCTTTCGCAGGGGAAATCGCGTCAACTTCATCACAACCTGCAAGGTCTCAACCTTCACGTATCTCCGTTGTGCAGTCCTTCTTGCATGGCAAGCACTTTACAGGACGAGCAGTGGACACGATTTCTAACTGTAGGAGGACCTCCTCTTCGCTAAACTATGCGGCTAAGTGGAAGGTTTTTCGTCATTGGTGTAGGGATCATTCTGTTGATATTTTTGATCCCTCCATTCCAGATATTGCAAACTTTCTAGTATACTTGTTTGACGAGATCAAACTGCAGCCTGTTACTATTAAGGGTTATAGGTCTATGTTATCTGATACCTATGCACACCATGATAGTTTACAAATTGGATCTAATGTCTCTTTATCTAAGTTAGTTAGAAACTTCTCGATAAATAGACCCAGAACTCTTAGATTATTTCCAAAGTGGAATTTAGCTTGGGTTCTTCTTAAACTGAAGGAAAATCCATTTGAGCCTCTTGGGACAGTAGATTTCAAATTCTTGTCTTATAAGACAGCTTTTCTCTTAGCTTTCTCTTCTGCTAGACGAGTCAGTGAGCTTCATGCACTATCGGTGGACGATTCTCACTATCGTAGTGTCGGGAACACTATCACCTTCACTACTAATGTTGGATTTTTAGCTAAGAATCGGGCTCCTAATAAATATCCGGAACCTATTGTTATTAAGGCTCTGCCGTCTTCAGACGGGCGTAGGCCTTTACTCTGTCCTGTTAGAGCTTTACGTATTTATAAACAAAGATCTCAGTTTATCAGAAAGGGACGAAAAACGCTTCTTTCTGTCTCTGATGCCTAATAGAAAGGACATTTCAATCCATTCTATTGCTAGATGGATTCAATTAACTATCCGTACTGCCTATGATAATCTATCTTCTACTCAGCAGTCTGTGCTTAAGATCTCGGCTCATGAAGTAAGAGCTCTTTCTACATCTTGGGCTTACGCAAATAGTGTTGCTATTACAGATTTAATGAAGGCTGCTTATTGGTCTCAGCCATCCACATTCACGAATTTTTATCTCAGAAATTTTGAGTCCATTTCTGGAGACCTGCATTGTTTAGGTCCGTTATCTGTTGCTCAGAATGTCGTCCACTAAACAGTTGCAACTATAGTTGTGCAGGCTTTCTGTTCCGGCAGTGACTCCGTCCTGCTGCCCTCTTCGCTCTGGGCTATTTGACCCAGGGCAAGGGGAAGGGGGGGGGGGGGAGGGTGTTCCCTTAGGTCACCTGCTTTATAGTGAAAAGCAAGGGGATTCCTCCTCCGGAGTCAGTAATTCTGAGTCTTTACCGGGATGGTTTTAAAGTGTAATATTAATATTAAAAATTCATTCATGTCATATTTTTAAAGTGTAGCTCGGTGTGAAGCATTTGTATATGTCAAGTGTCAAACGGGCGTTAATATACAATCCTCGGACACTTTTAAAGGAATATAAAGAGTCTCAATTCTCTGGACTAACTTTATTTATTGGCTTACTTTAAAAATAATCAGTATAAGGGGTTATACTGGATGTTAATAGAGAACATGAATGTTATTGTGCTCAATTATGAAGGGTATTGTATCTTTCTAATTTATCATAAAATAAGAAAGATACATGTAAAGCCTAATACTCCTTTTCTCCTTGAGGGGTTGACTCTATTGATATAGTTGAGCTTATTGGATTTTCCTCTATGTCCTAGGCCCTCCAACCTTTTTACTATTCAGCTATGTCTGGGTCATTGGTACAGTATAAAAATGTTAAAAAATTTATAGTAATTTATATATATTTTATACTTACCAATGACCCAGACGGGGATGGCCCTCCCAGGAGTTGGGAACTCATACCTCCCCGCTGAGTACATAGCGCTGACCAGGCACTGCTTGTAAAAATGATAATTGGCGCCAATTTTGGGACGTCCTTGACACTGCGCATGCGCAGTGAGGGCAAAGTTTGGAGGACCTTCAGGACATGATTTCTTTTGGTTTTAGATGCAAATTTTGGGGATTGGGGGGCAAAATTTGTGTTTGGCCCTGGTTTTGTTAGAGTTAGCACCAGCTATGTCTGGGTCATTGGTAAGTATAAAAAATATATAAATTACTATAAATTTTTTAACTTTAGAAAGTTTGACACGAGTAAAACCACATTTTAAAACACTTTTTGCTTGCTCTACCCCCAAAAAACAAAATGGGCATAACCCATTGTTTGCTTGCTAGAAAGTCTTTTGAAGTTATGACACGCATCAGGAGTTCAGATATTGTGAACAGATCTGTGGCTTCGAAGTGAACTCACATCATGACGTAATTTGTTCTCCTGCTAATATAATGTCTCAGCTGAATTCAGGGTGGAACACTTTTTCAATCCCTCATCGAAAGTGTGGCAGATAAATTTAATAATCGTTCATTTTTAAAGCATTTGGAAGAATAATTCATTTTTAGCTCAACTTTGACGAAGTCAAATTTGAGCTATTGTCATGGCCCGTCGTCCGTCTGTCCGTCTGTCCGTCTGTCCGTCTGTCCATCCGTCCGTCTGTCCGTACGTCAACAATTGGCTATGGCTCGGGCTAGAGGTCGTATTTATGAACCGATCTTTACGAAACTTCTTGTGTACCTTTGTTATGACCCTGGGACGGGAACGCGTGTTTTTAGGTGTGGTCCGAAATTCAAGATGGCTGCCAGCGGCCATCTTGTACCGATGATGCAAAAATCAGTTTTTTGTACAGAACTTCTGTATGAAAGTTCTGATTTGAATAAAGTTTTGTATAAATGTTTAGTACCATGGGATACATCACATATAATACGGGTTTTTTTCTCGTGCGTAAATTATGCAAATTAGACTGACTTTGATTTATTTAGTGTTACTTTCAGAGCTGTAAGTGCCAAGCTGCTATGGCTCGGGCTAGAGGCCGTATTTATGAACCAATCTTTACGAAACTTCTTGGGTACCTTTGTTATGACCCTGGGACGGGAACGAGTGTTGTTGGGTGTGGTCCGAAATTCAAGATGGCTGCCAGTGGCCATTTTGTACCGATGATGCAAAAATTAGTTTTTTGTACAGAACTTCTGTATGAAAGTTCTGATTTGAATAAAGTTTTGTATAAATGTATAGTACAATGGGATACATCACATATAATACGGGTTTTTTTCTCGTGCGTAAATTATGCAAATTAGACTAACTTTGATTTATTTAGTGTTACTTTCAGAGCTGTAAGTGCCAAGCTGCTATGGCTCGGGCTAGAGGCCGTATTTATGAACCAATCTTTACGAAACTTCTTGGGTACCTTTGTTATGACCGTGGGACGAGAATGAGTGTTTTTGGGTGCAGTCCCAAATTCCAGATGGCTGCCAGCAGCCATTTTGTACCGACAATGCCAAAATCTGTTTTTTGTACAGAACTTCCATATGAAAGCTCTGATTTGAATAATTTTTTGTATGAATGTTTAGTACCATGGGATACATTACATATATTACAGGTTTTTTTCTTGTGCGTAAATTATGCAAATTAGGCTAACTTTGATTTATTTAGTGTTACTTTCAGCACTGTGAATGCAAATCCCAATACGGCTCGTGCTAGAGGCCATATTTATGAACCGATCTTCACGAAACTTCTTGGGTACCTTTGTTATCACTGTGGGACGAGAAGGAGTGTTTTTGGGTCCAGTCTGAAATTCAAGATGGCCGCTAGCAGCCATTTTGTTCAAAATTAAGTGCAATCAGATTTTTGCGCAGAACTTCCAAATGAAAGATCTGATTTGAATAAATTTTTGTATGAATGTTTAGTACCATGGGATACATTACATATAATACAGAGTTTTTCTCGTGAATAAATTATGCAAATTAGGGGTCCGGGTGGGACTTAGAAAATTTTGGACCAAAATCCGGAAATTAGTTTTTTGGTTTTTTATGCGTTTTGGTCAATTTTAAGACAAAAAAACAAAAAATTTTTTTACACTGAAAATTTGGGGTCCGGGTGGGACTTAGAAAATTTTGGACCAAAATCCAGAAATTAGTTTTTTGTGTTTTGATGCATTTTGGTCAATTTTAAGAAGAAGAAGAAAAAATTTTAGTCTGAAAATATTTTGTTTGGGACTGAAAATTTCCACACAAAAATAATAATCTACAATGATTGGTCTTAATCTGTAGTCCATTACAGTCACCTTGTAATTCTTTTATTATTGTTGACTGGGCCAAAACAAATACTAATTCCTGTCATATTCATTATTCAGTTGTCTTGGTCACAGCAAGTACTAATTCCTGTCATATCCAAGTTGAGCTACAGAGTCATTGACTCTTTCATTTTATCTGAAGAAGAGGTTCGCTTTCCCTCAGGGGTGGCGGGTTGTGGTGCCTGATTGCCATCTTAATATTTGAAAAAGGGTGTTTTTTTTAGGTTATTTATTTATTTACTGGTGTTTAAGGTCACTTTTCTGCAGCTATGGCTAATTGTGACCGCAAAAAAAGGTGTAAAGTCAAGTTTAGCCAATCGTTTACACCCATGTTGCCCATTTTAGGGGACTTCTACCGCGGGCACTGGTGACCAGGTCCTATCTTACCAGTAAAACTGAACTTGTTTACCACAGCAAACAAGCACTGCTTCACTTCCGAGGTTTCCACAGGAGTCCTTTTTAGGTTACCAGGGCTGTTGGTTATTAAAAGCAACAAAAAATTAAAAAGTACATTATAATTTGGACACGATGCACACTCAATTCAGTAGCTCTGTCGAGAAAAGCTTGTCGATAATTCATGTGTTAGAAAGTTTTTCACACCTCCTTTACAGCATCTTTACTTTTGAATAGTTATGATTACAGTACCGTGACAATCGTACAAATATCTAGTTATTGGGACTGTTTCAAAACCATCCCAATATCCAGATATTGGTACTGTTTTACTGAGCTGTTCTCATCAAAACCGTACTTGGTGTGATTTTATAGGGCTTGTTTTCATGACAGAGAACAAAAGAAATATTAGGTAGCTGTGGATTAAGTGTACTTATCTTCAGTTTTATGAACTTTATTGTGTGAACATGATTTTATTATTAATTTGAATGTTCTATTTTCAGTGTAAACATTGTGTAACATATATTCAATTTTATGTATTTCGAAATGGTGGCTCAGTGGTAGACTGGTGGACTTCTGTGCTAGAGGTCCCGTGTTCGATCCCCGCCCGGGATGACCTGTGTTGTGTCCTTGGGCAAGGCACTTTATCCCAGTTGCCTACACGGGGGCATGATGATGCCGTTTACTAAGGCGTACTGCACGTTTATGGTGCACATATCTTCAACCACTATAATCCTGCTTGAGCAGAGCTTCACCAGAGTTGAGGAGCTGCCCGTTGCTCATCGATGCTCGGTGGTTCTCTCCGGGTACTCTGGCTTCCTTCACCCATAAAACTGTCACGGTCGCGATTAGCCATTGTGCATAAGTATGTGACCTTAAACACTAATAAATTAATAAGTATGTATTTCGAAATTCAGTCATTAATAAAAAAAACAAGCTTATTGTTATTATCTTTAGCAATTCGAGGTTTTTACACTTACTCCTAACCTTTAATCAAGCCACTCGAGCACTTATTGACAGTTCCTCAATCCTCATCATCTCTCTGTATTTTCCCACTTAACCCTTTACCTAACATGAAAAGCAGACGACACTTGCAAAAAAAATTCTTGAATAACTAATATTTTTCGTCTCAAAAACATAGGTTATGACCCCTCATTGGAACGAGCTCGATGAGCTTGTTCCAAAGAGGGGTCGTAACCTATGTTTTTGAGACAAAAAAATGGAAAAAAATAATGAAAATTAATTGGCGATTTTTTAGATTAGCGCTGGCCGGTTTTGGCCGTTATGTTGGGTAAAGGGTTAATTAACGAAATTGGAACAAACAGGATGTTACTGTACCTTTCATCGTAAAGTCTTATATCTGCTGCTTCAATAGTCACAGCCAACTTAAATAGTTAACAACAGGGATTGTTCATTCCTTGAATTTCAAAAATTGACTTCAAGTCCCTTGAAAGTGTTCAAAACTTTAATTTTCTCAGAGATAAAATCCTTGATAAATAAGGTTATTTAAAAAAAATCTTGTTTATCAGGTACTTCCGTCGTCTTTGAAAATCTCTCCTTTTTAATTTACAAATATCTAGTCTCAGATCTATTTTGTACTTGTAGGACTCAGGCATAAATAAATAAATAAATAAATAAATAAATAAATAATCAAAATTTGTTTTAAAAACCCTCTACATTTCCCATGTTTATAGACCTAGTTGGCCTCGGTGCCTCCAATATAAGCATTTAAATCTACTAAATTTTGTTTGATAGAACTTCTTGAGCTCCGTCAAACAAGATATAATAGAATAAATGTTCATTTTATTTCTAGAATTCCCCGTGGGAACCCCGGGAAGTAAGCAGCACTTGTTTACTGTGGTAAACCAGTTCCGCTTTACTAGTAAAATAGGACCCAGTCACCAATGCTTGGGGGAAAGTCCTCTAAAATGGGCAACATGTTGATCAACGATTGACTACACTTGACTTCATCTCCATGTTGTGTCACGATTAGCCATAGTGCATAAATATGTGACGTTAACCACCAACAAACAACAACATTTCTAGAATACAAAAACATGACTAAATTCCTATTAATTGAATATTCCTGTTAATTGAATAATTTTCATAGACAAAGTAACTAATTAACAAGGTTTCTCTGTAAACACGGTTTTATTTCTGCACTGAATAAAAAATATGTTCAATCTGTAGAAAGTAAACTGAATTTGCTTCGCTTTGAAATGAACTCGGGATCCTTCAAACTTTCTGATATTTTTATACTGTATACCAATGGCCCAGACCAGCTGGTGCTAACCCAAAAATATCTAGGGTCAAACACAAATTTTGCCCCCCAATCCCCAAAATTTGCATGCAAAACCGAAAATTAGAAGTCCTATCTGGCCCTCCATACATTTTACCCTCCGCAGATGCGCAGACGCCAGGAAATCACCGAATCTGGCGCCAACTTCATTCTTTGTTTGGCCTTTGTCAGATAACAACAAACTGACATTTGTGCTTTTTAAATCTCAATTAATAATGATGCCAGACACAAATCTATGGTTATATTGGTGGATCCAAGGACAGAACTGGATGAAGGAAGGAAGAAACGGTGGTTTGAAATGTTCAGGGCTGTAATTTTATAATATTTATAAAAATTAGTTCATGTTCCCTAATTTCGTGACTTGAGCGTGACGTTATCACTGATTGATTATGAACTATCCACTGTTTATTTAGTATTCCTTCCCTACCTTCCCTTGATACCCCCAGTTAAGCTCCCAAGCTTTTTGGCTTGTTTTAATGAAATTTTTTATAAAATTTCTTGGGAGATTAACATATTATACAGAAGATTATTCTGTACATCCCCAGGGTTACGTCCTCACCCTTTGGTTGTTTGGGCATTTTGGTCATGCATCATACATCCAATGTATTGTCTTTTCTTCTGAGGAAGATCTTGCTTTACATCGGATAGTCTTGTTTCTGTTACTGACTTCAGGCCGTGTTGCCTGGGGTCTTAATTCCGTTTTTTTGTTTACATTTACAGTGCTCTATGTAGTTTCCTATTCTTGTTTAGGAATGACAATTGTAAGTAACATTAAATATTCTGATAGTAATTTTACAGCAGATTTTTATAATTTTGCCCACACTTAGGCTTTTTTGGACTCATCGTTCCCTTTGGGAACTTGGGCACTTATACAAGAAAAATTTTTTCAAAAATTTTTATTTCATTTTTGAAAGAGTTTTTCTTTTGGATATATTTATTTCATCAATTATATTTTAATGTTATCTTATATTATTTGTAGATTTGGTGGTGGTACAATGACATATATTAGAATTTAGGTAATAATATTTATCTAATTCTAGGGCAAATAGAGGAAGCCTTTCCTCTATTTACATGGTCGTTGTTATGAGTTTAGTTGATGTACTACCACTAGTTATTCTCCACGTGTCAGATTTGATAATCTGGATGACGGGTGTCATGGTTTGTGTTAGGCGAGTGGACACTATCGGTCCTATCGCAGTGAGGGGACACTGCTGGTCTTCTCGTCACAATGACACTATAGTTTTTTAGTTTTAATTTACAGAGGAACAAGAACATGGTGTGGTTTCATGACGCCATCAGAGAGTGTGCTTCCATCGTCGCATTATACTATAAGAGCTAGCTGAAAAGTGCTCAATGATATTAGACAAGGGCTAGGCTTCAAAAGAGGTTTACGTCCCTTGTCTTCAGCTAGCTCAACCGGCAGATCTATCACAACATAAAATATGGGTGGTGTGATGCCAGGTATGTCGATAAGAGGAATAAGGGTGTAGCGAGCACTATAAAAATACGAACATGCTCACCCTGCGACGACGGAAAGGAGGAAGCACGGGAAGGAGGAAGTTGACAAGTTCTGGGGTATGCTCGTCCAGGTCTTCCGTGATCACAAGCAAGAGAGAGGCCCCTCTCTCTTATAGCAACATCTGGGGTCAGAGGTTGTTGGTTGGAACTTGTGTCAGTTGGAGCTTACGTCCATGCCTTCCTGTCCGGGACGCTCCTTCCATAGACTGCCAGGGTCGGCTAGTCTTATAGCTTCCTCTATGTACGAAAAGCACACACGACCGCACAAAGTCCGTTGTCGCCAGCTAGCTCGACTGGTGAAGTGGTTACTCAGGCCTCTGAGAACTGTGATGCCAGGTGTGTACGCTCTGGGCTAGGAGATGATATAGGGTGGAGCGACCACCATGATATGCAACCATGCACACCCAGCGACTACGGAAGGAGGAAACCGACAAGTTCTGAGGTACGCTCGTCCAGTTCACCCAGGACCGCGAGCAAGAGAGAGGCCTCTCTCTCTTACAGTATCATCTGGGGACAGATGTTGTTGGTAGGAACTTGCGTCAGCCAGAGTATATGTCCATGCCTCCTGTCCGGGACGTCCTGTCTAATAGGCAGCCAGGGTCGGCTAGTCTTATGGTTTCCTCTACAATAATGGACAAAGTGATCTTTATATTACACAGGGCTATAAACCGCGATGAGTGGTTTCAGTTCCCTGACGCCGGTGAAACGGTTAAGATTGAATATGAGGACCGTGACTCCGGATGTGTCACATATGCATTGTATTCAGAGCCAGTGGAAAAGTGCTCAATGATATTAGACAAGGGCTAGGGTTCAAAGGAGGTTTACATCCCTTGTCTCCAGCAAGCTCAACCGGCAGATCTATCACGTAGACTCGTGGTGTAACGCCGGGTATGTCCATAGCGGTCGAGAGAGAATAAGGGTGTAGCGAGCACTGTTTAATCGAATCATGCTCACCCGGTGTTGAGGGAAGAAGCCGGCAAGTTCTGAGGTACGCTCGGTTAGGTCCTCCTGGACCGCGAACAAAAGGCAGACCCCTCTCTCTCTTTTAACAACAGCTGGAGCAGGGTGTTGTTGGCAGGACCTTGCATCAGTCAGAGCTTACGTACATAGCTATTGTCTGGTACGCTTAGTTAAATTCTTAGCCGGGGACGGCTGCAGTTTTGCTTCTTTAGTGTCTACCAAGCACTCCCGACCACACCTTGGCTAAGTGACTCAGGATTTCTAGTCTGCATCATCAAAAGGTCCATCTTTTGTGAAGAAAGTCTCACCATCTAGTAGCCAAGGAGATGAGGCTTTATTCATCGGGTCGTCTGCAGTAATAGCTATCTTGGACACCCTGTCCTGGGAGCAGCTGGCAGACAGGCTATTCATGTCCACTGCTCCTCAGGCATCTGTAACGGACTTGCTGTCGCAATTGCTCACAGTATTCCTGCTAAGGTAGAAGCACTCAACATCAGTCTCAAAACTTGAGCTGTTGAATGGTGGGTGCTTAATCGGTCCAGTCACCTGCCTGTTCAGATGCTGGTGACAGTGATTCTAACTGATTTAGACGAATGATGGAAAGGATAACTTTCCCTTCCGGGACAACTCTTGGATGATATAGATACTATACATTATCGTTACCTTGAACTTGTTCCAGTGAATCACAATGCTGCGAGCAATTATGAGAAACCGCTAGCATAGTTTGACGCTGACTTCATCCAGATAAAGAGCAGGGTAATAAGATCTCTTTCCGGTTAAATAAGTCTACACGGGTGTCACAGGTCTTTGATTCTGTAGACGACACCATATTTAACTTCCTGCGGGAAAAAGTAATTTGGTTTCTTATCTTCTTCCTCTGTATTTTTGATCTTTGTGTTTGTTCACATACTTTTAAAAACCACAGGGGAAGATGTGTTGAGAGTTTCTCTGCGTTGATTGAGCAGGCTAAGATCTTAGTTGTAGCCTTACCATCATCATTTAGCTGTTCGCCCGGACACAATTGAGAAGATAGTTTCTTTTTCAGAGCGAATTTAGTCTCATGGTCTTATGTACTTCAATTTTAAGTACTATGACGCAATGTCTATATGGAAAGGAATTTTGTGGTCATTTGTACTTTTTAAAAATTCTTTCCAGACCTATTTTATATCTCTCTGTCTTAACAAATGTTAAGTGGGAGTTATTCTGATGTGACGAAGCCTTGTGTCTTCATCTTTAACTTTTGACTAGGTGGAAAACTTGCTTTAGTTTTCCAAACTCTAGTCTTCGATTGACTCTTTAAGTTGGGGTCTAATTGACCAACACCAGCAGAAAAAGTAGGAGAGTTTGTCCTAGACTCAGATCGTATATAAGGACTCATAGTGAAGGTATAGGTATACCTAAGTCTTTGATGGTAAGCTTTCATTATTGTAGGATTAAACTACAAGAAAGCATTAATACTTGACTTTTTAAGTTGGGGTCTAATCGACCACATCAACAGAAAGAGTAGGAGAGGTTGTCCTAGACTCAGTTTGCCGATAAGGGCTCATAGCGAAGGTATAGGTATCTCTCCTATATATTTCTTTAGGATTGTCTATACAGCCTCTTGGATAGGGGTTTTTCGTCTGTTTCAGTTACTGATCAGACACCCCTGAGCCGGTGGCTTAAAGCTTTTATAGAGCTCGGTCCGACCGATTTTTACTGGAACTGGATAATTAGGTTATTTATGATTATCTTTCAGTCGAAAAGCAAGCGTTCGGCAATTGTAGTGAGTATAGTTCTTTAGATCACTTGTATTGTGAACTAGATAATGTCTCATGGGATTAATGATAGGATACACGTATCCCACACTTCATTTTCATATGGCAGGTTCATCGGTTGTTTCACAGAACGAATTAGCCAGCTGCTTGGCTCGCTTTTATCTGTTATCTGATGCATTAACAGCAAAAGTTTTTATGTGCCGGATGGGGTTGTGCGGAGCGGCTTTGAATGTTATTTTGATGGGTCGCTTACACACATGTCCACTGTTTTTCGCTCTAGACCTGTTTTGTTTTAGAGAATCTTTTAACATAAGGTCAAGTTTGGGCATATATTAACGGTTTTCTCAATTATTTCGGACGTGAGTTCATATATTGCGTTACAATCCTGAGTCCGAGGGTCTCTCTATGCAGGGATCTTAGGACCCTCGGTTCTTGGAAACCACATATTCAGAAATGATGTCTCATTGTTTACGTTACATCATTGAATTATTTCCGTTCATGTATTTATAGACACAGATCAGAGTTTATTGGAAGAAGAATCCTTCTTTCGTCATTTTCCAATAGAAGGGACATTTATGTTTATTCTGTTGTTAAATAAGTCAGCTATTCGTACTGCTTTGGTTATTTTATCTTCCAATCAGCAGTCAGTGTTTAAGATTTCAGCGCATGAAGTAAAGCACTGGCTGCATCTTGCGCTTATTCTAACTGTATGGCTCTTGCATGATCTTATATGGGATCACTTCAGGATAGTTAAGTTTACGGCACAAGGGAATAATAGTTTCCATTATTTGTGTCGCTAGTATTAGGCATTTGAGCGCATACATTTGATGCTCAGCTGTTTTCATGGGAACAAATGATAGGATATGTGTATCCTTCAATTCGTTTGTTTCTATTGATTTCATTGAGGTTATGGGGTCTGTTATTAACATTCGTCAGAAGCTTCCCCACGAGAGGGTTTTCTTCTTCAAGGGAAGTTTTGTTCTTCACGTCATTCACCGCTCTCAGTGGCATTACAGAGTATGTCAGATTTGAAAGAGGTTTGTGGTCATTATATTATTGCTGTCTGGACCAGCAATGATTAAGTAATGTGAGTGAGGAGGTTGCGGTATATATTCGAATCTCCCCCCCCCCCCCCACTCACACTGTCGCATATATATATTTTAATACATATATACTTTACATTTGGGTCGTGTTGGATGGCGCCCTCATAGGCATATATGCAGTTCTGTTGCACTTGTTTCCGGTGTTTATTTTCTGATTTCAAGTATACAGGCACTTATTTTATCATCATAATGGCCGCTATTTGAGTTCATAGTTTATGGCATAGCCATTTAGAGGTTTTTAGATGATTACAGGCTGGATTTTTATGCACTCGCACAATGTGTGATTACGCTATCTTTTTGGTGGACCTTGAAATTATAATATATTTTGGGGCGGTCTGTGTTGGAGCCGCTTAATCATACCTACCTCCATTTCTAGATCCTGGTCTCTATTTTGTCGGTTCTCAAATCACATATTCTCATGTGTTTATAGTTGTAGATACCAAATAGTACACGTTGGAGAGTGTTCTTACCGGATTTAATATTACAGAGGCTTCCTGTGAATGATCTTGAAGCATGTTTTCTCTGCAGAGATTATTCATCTTATCGCGCTTTTGTATGTATATGTTATATTTTATTTCACTGATTTCGTCGTACCTGTATA
Organism: Pictodentalium vernedei; assembly: GCA_031216915.1. Classification (NCBI taxonomy): domain Eukaryota; kingdom Metazoa; phylum Mollusca; class Scaphopoda; order Dentaliida; family Dentaliidae; genus Pictodentalium; species Pictodentalium vernedei. The sequence goes on from CM062290.1 coordinate 37,411,519, forward strand.
CGGCATCTGCAGTGCATATTTTGTAGCGGATAAAGTTATTTACCAAAATCATTGCTATAGCCTTGGCTTGTGAAGTGGCATTAAGCACCATTTATTATTCATGAATTAATTTTTGAGTGCCTGATCGATATTTATTTATATCGTTTCCGGGTTCTGCTTATTGATTCCAGAGCTCTCCCCTCTTTCTTTTGATGATATGTTCAAAAAAAGGGGGGGGGGGGGGCATTTTGTCCACTTCTCTGTCTTATTGGTTATGTAACTATTAAGGAAGCTGTTTCGTCCGTACTATATTCGGCGATCAGCAGCAGTATTATTGTGTGGCGTAGGTTTTTGGGCAATTTTCTCTCATTTTCAATTTGCCATTCTAATTTTTAGGGCCTAGTCCAGACTAGTCTTAAAATTGTTTATTTGTTACACCCTAATTAACATGATTTCATGCTTGGATTTAGGATTTACATAATTGGGATCCATATTAGAATATGTCTCTTCTATTATGATATAAAGAGACATACATGTAAATTCTAATTTTCTTATCATAGATTGAATGATTTGATCTATGTTGATCTACTATTTTGGAAGTTCTAGGCCCTCCGCCTTTTTACGTTTCAGCAAGTCTGGGCCATTGGTATACAGTATAAAAATATGAAAAAATTTCTAGTAATTTCTATATTTTTTTATACTTACCAATGGCCCAGGCAGGAATGGCCCTCCCATGAGTGGACAGTACTGGGCACTCATACCTCCCCGCTGAATTATTATAATACAATCTTGTTACAAAGAATGAAGTTGGTGCCAGATTCGGCGACTTCCTGGCGCCTGCACATGTGCGGAGGGTAAAATGTATGGAGGGCCAGATAGGACTTCTAATTTTCGGTTTTGCATGCAAATTTTGGGGATTGGGGGGCAAAATTTGTGTTTGGCCCTAGATATTTTTGGTTAGCACCAGCTAGTCTGGGCCTTTGGTAAGTATAAAAAAAATATAAATTACTATAAATTTTTTCATATTTCAGCCTCACTTTTACATTGAAGGATGATATTCATGTTTTCCCCTTTTCCATAAATATATAAAAAAAAATAATAGAAGCTCAAAAAACAAGAGGTCCCAAAGGAGTGGAGGGAAAGCAAAGTGACGTTTATTCACAAAAAGGGGGAAGAAGACGTTTTGGATAACTATCGAGGGATCTCTGTCAGTAGCAACATTGGAAAGGTTTTCTGTAAAGTCCTTTATGGGAGACTAGAGGAGGTAATTGAGGAGAAGGGTTTTTTGGGAGAAATCCAGAATGGCTTCAGGAAGGGAAGGAGAGTAACCGACCATCTTTTCACGCTATCCCAAATGATAGAATCCGCGAAAGCAAAAAAGAAAAAGATGTTTATGGCCTTTTTGGATGTCAAAAAGGCATACGATAGAGTATGGAGGGAGGGTATGTGGCGCAAGCTGGAGGCTCTGGGCTTAGGAGGCGAGTTTGTTGGAATTATGAAAGCATTATATAAAGATGTACAGAGTGAACTTAGTCTGGGAAACATTACAACAAAACGTGTGCCTATGGAGATAGGCCTAAAACAGGGGTGTATCCTTTCGCCAATCCTGTTTGCATTGTACATCAAAGGTTTAGGAGATGAACTCCTGCGTAGCGACGAGGGGGTAGCAGTTGGGAACTTGAAGATCCCAGGGCTATTTTTTGCAGACGATATGGTTCTAGTGTCAGAAAGCGAAGAGGGGCTAACGAAAATGCTGGGAATTGTTGGGAAATATGGGAGCAAATGGAGACTCGAACTTAATGAAAGCAAGAGCAAAGTTATACCTGTGGGCCGCCAAGTGGACCCCACTCGAAGGTGGAGAGTGGGTGAGTTCTGCATTCCGGAAGGGAGCAGCAAACTTCTCAATGTAGGAGAGACAGGTGATTACGAGTATTTGGGGGTAAATATAAACATTACAGGAAGAGGCATCTACCGAAACCACACAAACAAATTGATTCTGAAGGGGAAGCGAATCCTTAACCAAATGAAACTTATAGGGAGAAACAGTTTCAATAAGGTTTTCGTGGGGAAAACCATTTGGGAAATGGTGGGGCTGCCAAGTATAACATACGGTACGGAAGTGGTACCTCTAAACCAGACGGCCATAAAGAGCTTGGAAATCTTACAGAACGATGCAGGCCGATGGATAACGGGGTCGAGCAATGCCGCAGCGCTAGAAGCAATCAGGGGTGAGCTTGGGTGGATGAGGATCAAGGACAGGATAGACCTGTTGAAACTCGGTTATCTTAATTATTTGGTGAATCTCCCCGACACCCGATGGTGTAAAGTAATGTTCCTGCAAATCTTCAACTCAAATATCAAAACGGGGTGGATGATCCAAGTGAGGGAGCTAGTAGAGAACTACTCATTGGAGATCTCGGACCTGGACGTTGGGGCAAACCAGGGTAAAAAAATCGTCAGAGAAAGGGTCTTGGAGGATTGTAACCGTAATTGGCGAGAGGGGGTCAAATCAAAGAGGTCTTTGGGTGGCCTGCGTGATAAAGAGAGGCCAGGTTTTGAAGAGTACCTTGATGGCACCTTTGGGGGGTCACTGCTGTTCAAGCTGCGGTCGCGATCCCTAGAGCTGAGGGGAAAAATTGGGAAAGACGGTGAAAGGGAGTGCCAGATGTGTAACTTGGGCATGGTGGAGACCCTGGAACACTTCCTTCTAGAATGCCCAAAGTATCAGTCTAAAAGAATGAGATTCACTGGGAGTATAATGGGGAAGTGGGATGGGAGAATGAAGGACATGTGGTTAGGGGGAGACCCAAAGGAGAGGGTTAATGTGCTAATCGGAGAGATTGGGAAGAATGGGGTAAGGGATGTCATCAAGCAGTTCGTCTCCGAATGTTGGGAGGAGAGGAGAAGCGTGGGAACAGGGAGGCAGTTGGGAGTTCAGGGGTAACCAAGGCCTTCTCGTTCGAGAACCGCGACAAATCAGCGGCTGGCCAAAGTGTTATTATTATGTTAGTTTGAAACATCGGCAAAGCCATTGATCTCATACTGTATATGCTTCAAATTATTGTTTGTTGCAGTTTCTGATAGTTTCTATGTAAATTTGGAAAATATTTTTACTGGAATAATAATTCAAATATAAATAAAAATACACAAGGTCTTTACCTAAATGTATATATATTTTAAATTATTCTGATGTAATTTATTACTGATTCAGTTAATACCATTTATTCACACCCATAATTTATTCATTTTAAAAAGAAACCTTTTTGTGCTTCTTGTTTTTCAGAAAGCTTAAAAACTCCAAGTTCAGATGAAATTGAAAAGTCAGATTTTGTGTAAGTTTCTCATTTTTAGCTCACCTGACGGGGAATGCAACTCTCAGTCTTCAACCATCGTGGTCTGTCATGGCTTAAAAAAAATGCTTCGTTGATATACCTCAAACTGGGTATTGTGTGGGTCACAGTAGACAAATCAAGACTTGTTTAACCCTTTACCCAACGCAGACGATATCAAAATTTATTATTTTAAATATCATTTTTTTAAATTTTTCAAAAAATTTCAACAAAACCATGTCATGTGACCCCTCATTGGAACGAGCTCGATGAGCTCGTTCCAACGAGGGGTCACATAATATGGTTTTGTTGAAATTTTTTTGAAAAATAATATTTTTTCGACTGCTGAATTTGCATATTATGCAGGCGGATGCGGGCGATTCGTTGGGTAAAGGGTTAAATCAACTTACCACACCCTTTTCAGGTGTTATTTTGCACACGCTGCAGCTCATGTGTCTCATTTGATCTGCACAAAGTTTCATATGCAGATTATGTAGATCTGGATGTTATCTTTTACAAATTGGGATCGCGGTGGCTCAGTAGGTAGAGGTGCAGGCTGCAAGCCGAGAGGTCCTCGGTTCGAATCCCACCTGCGGCAACTGCGTTGTGTCCTTGGGCAAGACACTTCATCTCCATTGCCCGCGTGTGGGCACGATGACGCCGTGTACTAAGGCGTACTGCACGTCGATGGTTCGCATGTCTTCAACCAATCTAACCCTGTCTGTGCTGCAGTGCGGAGTTACGATGTTGGGGAGCTGGCAGCTGCTCATCGTTGCTCGGTGGTTCTCTCTGGGTACTCCGGCTTCCTGCACCCGTAAAACTGTCACGGTCATGATTAGCCATTGTGCATAAATATGTGACCTTAAACATCAATAAATAAATAATAAATAAATAAATCTTTGCAAATTGGTCTTCATCAAAAACAGTACCTGCTGACAGCTATCTCTTAGATTTTGCTATTTAGTTCTTCAATTTTCTGTTCCTTTGGCACATTCTACACTCTCTGTATTCCTCAACTGGTCATTGCAGCATTTTCTATTCAAGTTTGGATTGACATCTAGATGCGAGTTATTGATTGTCAGTACCACATTTAAAAAAGTGGATGCTGGTTACCACTTGAATTTTGCTGTTAACCATTTACACCATTCAGTTCAACCAAAACATTTGAAAACCCAAACTGCTTGTTTATGTGTTGACACATGTATGATGAAAAAGCAGTTTCAGGATCTCAGGGTAGTTGTTAGTGGGCTGATTTTGATGCCCACGCTTAACTGGTAGAGTGCTAAATTAATTTTGGTCATCAAAATTTGTTCACGTGTCTTTGCCTTGTTATAGTTTATGGAAGAGTACCTATATAGGTGCCCTCCCATAAATTGTAACAAGGCAGATCCTCCAGTCTAATCAACTGCACTTCGAAGATAATATGAATCACTGGCACTGAATATGAAGCCTTTACTTCAGAATAAAGCCCAAATATGGGCTTCCATCACTCTAGTAGTTAAATGGGTTGAGTGATAGGACGGTGGAACCCTGTTAATTGAATTGCCACTTTGCCAGTGAGAATTAATCAGTTAACAGGAGTATTCAGTTAACTGGAATTTGGTCGCTTTCCTGTGTTTTGCCGATAAATTGAGCATTTATTCTTTGATATCTTGTTTGACAGAGCTCATGGAGCTCTGTCAAACAAGATATAATAGAATAAATATCAATATTAGATGGACTTATGTGAAAAAGATCTCTAAACATTGGGTATATGGTGATTGTTAGGATAATTTCTCAACAAATTACAGTTTATATTTTTATTCAAATAACAGAAGTTTGCTCTATAGCCCATATTCAGTTAACAGGTGAAATTTGTGATGAAAGTATGGTAAATGGTTTGGTGTTTGGAAATTATATTCAGTTAACAGGATTATTCAATTAGGAGATATACAATTAAGTGGACTCCACTGTAGCCATTTTAAAAAAAAAAAATGAGGGTACCAGAGCAAAAGCCAACATTTTCCTTCCTCATGTTTCATGTTCACTCAAAGCAAATAATATTTTGTTTATATAAATTTGTGGGCACTCTCCAATAATTTGTAATAAAACCAATTTTGATGAACAAATTTAGACCACAACCACAAAAAATAACCAGTTAAACTCTGAAGACCGCTTTTTCAGTTGATGAACATGATACATCATAATTTCACCAAGTAGGATGGCTGCTCAGTTAATGTTTTGTGGGAACCAAAGTCCAAAGTCTGCACATTGAAAATATTGTATGGTCTACCCCCGGGTAATGAATGTGGTCTCTTTCAGTTGCTGTCATTGAACTGACTTGAAGACTCCACCAGGGTTCAAAAGGTTAAATTCTTTGGGCTGCTCATGCCTATCAACCATCAAAATTCCCTGTCAGTATTCCTGTCCATAACTTTGTAGAATCTTACCTGTCAAAACTGAAATGTGAAAATTATGCATTTCTGATGCTATTTTGCTTTGTCTATATAGTCCCCCCCCCCCCCCCCAACAAAGTTTGGGGGGTATATAGGAATCACCCTGTCTGTCCATCCCTCTGTCCATCCGTCCATCTGTCCATCCTTATAAGTGCAACTCCTCCTAAACCATTTGAAGAATTTTCATGAAACTTTACACAATGGAAGAACTCCATATGAAGATGTGCATGAAGCAATATAATTCCGTTCTGACAGGTGCGGGGGGTATCACTTTGTGAGTTTGCTCACAGTACCTCTAGTTTATTCAGGTTTGATTTAGTTGTGCTTCATTTTTAAAATCTTGATCCATCATTATAGATGTGTCACAATCAAATACTGCTCCAAATGGAAACTTCTTTTAGTACCTCCGGCAACCATGGAAATATGCAGACTGTCATCTGCAGAATAGGGTTCCCAGAGTGTGAATTTAGTGATGTTACTCTGCACCGCAGGGTAGCATTGTTAAATTTACCTTCTGTGAGCCTCAGTCTGAATCAAGGTCTCAAGCCTAAACAGAATGAGGTGCCCAGAGGATACTTTGGTCCATTGTATGTGAAAGCATCTGCAAATTCACCCTCTTTGGGAGATGACTCACATAAGCTCCAAGCTTTCTTTCAAATCCCTCCATTACTTAGCAATTCATTTATTGTTAAATATATGTTATATTGTGAGCTGCTGTGCCTTGAACTGTTACTTTTTTTGTTATTCAGTTTTGTAAAGTATAAAATATTCATTGAGTAAAATATTGTTTTTGAGTAAAATATTGTTTAACCCTTTACCTAACATAAAAGCAGACGACACTTGTAAACAAAATTATTGAATAATTAATGTTTTTCATATTTTTATACTGTACCAATGACCCAGACATAGCTGGTGCTAACTCTTAAAATATAGGGCCAAACACAAATTTTGCCCCCCAATCCCCAAAATTTGCATCTAAAACTAAAGAAAACATGTCCTGAGAGGCCCTCCACACTTCGCCCCTACTGCGCATGCGCAGTGTCAAGGACGTTCCGAAATTGGCGCCATTTATCATTCTAAGTTTGGCCCTTCATCAGTTAACATCTGACTGATCTTTGTGCTTTTAAATCTCAGTTTAAATGATGCCAGACACATAAATATTAGTGAAATGGTGATTCTAAGGAGGATAGAAAAGGAGGAGAGGAAAAGAATGTGTGACAGAATATTATCAGGGCTGTAACTTAAAATTTTTTAATGAAATTATGTTAAGTTACCTATTTTCAAGGCAGCAGCCATTTTGTTGTCATTCTGATTATTTAGTTTCACTGTTTTTACAAGTGTTTTTCCTCTCTCCCTGTCCTTTAAGTTCCCCCTTGCTGTTCTCCCATGCTTTTGGCATAATTTCTGTAATTATTATTACTAAAATTTCTTGGGAGTTTAGCTGAATAACAGAATGAATTCTGTTCTTTCCCCATGTTTACGTCTTCACCTACGGGTGGTTAGGCGTTGTGTTCTGCATCTACCATCTGATGTTCTGCAGTTTCTTCCCTGGAAGTCTCTGTTTTGCATCAGATGGTGTATTTTGGTAACTGATTTCGGGCCTGGGTGCCTGGAGTCTTATTTTAGTGTTTTTACACTCATTGTTTACATTTACAACAGCCCTCTGTGTGAGGGGGGGATTTCTAAATAATAATATCTTTATGTTATTTCAATCATAACTAGATACATTATTATTGTTCGTAAGTGTTGAATAAATTGTTTAAAATATTTTTAAAATTTTTGTCCACACTTAGGCTTGGGATCCATTGGGGCTCAACGTTACTTTTCAGAAACTTGGGCTGTTCTGAAAAAATATTTTTTCAAAATATTTTGATTTCAATTATTTTTTCTATATTAATGGATCATATTATTATTATGTATTTTGATTGCCAGGGGTTAGTGCGAGTACCAGGACTTGTTTTCTTTTCACATTGAAAGGATATTGATCAATTGTTTTAAGAGGAAGTCTTCCTCTGACCTTATTATCATTCTATATGTGGTCAGTGTACTCGCATTAACTCCGGTTCTGTATCGTATGATTTCGATGACAATATGGGAAGCGTATGTCACGGTATGTTGTTGGGGATTTGGACACTCCGGTCCTTTCCCCGCAGGGTCACTCTACTTTATCAATTTCTATTTCAGACGATCAAGATTAGGGTGATGTATCTGTGATGTCTTCCAACAGTGTGCCTCCGTCGTCACAATTAATGAAGGGCTAGCGGAAAAGTGCTCATGTAATACGCCAATTGCCTAAGAGGACCCTAGTAGGTTCGACGGCCTTTGACGTCCGCTAGCTCGCCCGGTGTAGCGTCCATTCACCGAATGGTTCGGCAGCCGGGTTCGTCCGTTGCGGTCTAGAAGGAATTTTGGGGTGATGCGAGCACTATAAAATTAACTTAATGCACACCCAGTGACGGCGGATCGGAGGGAGAACGGAGGAAGCCTTTTAGTCCGGTTCATAGCTCGTTCCGGTCCATCCGGACGGCAAGCGAGAGAGGCCCCTCTCTCGTTCAACAACATCTGGCCCCAGATGTTGTGGTACAAATGTGTCGTTAGCGGAGCATACGTCCGTCGCTCGGGACGCTCCGTTGTATAGGCAGTCCGCTGAGACTGCTAAGGCTTCCTCTTCTCGTCAGCGCACACGACCGCACCTTGGCTGCGTGACCGCCGATATATTACCAGCTTCGCCGATCAAGGATTCTTCGGCGACCAGGTCACACCATCCGGCAGCCAGGGATTCGAGACCGATGGACTCCGGACGTTCGCATAGGAAAAGTATGCGGGAGCCATCTGATGCGGAGCTGCCCTCGGCGAAGCAGCGATAGACTGCGCCTCCGCAGGTCTCGACGCCGGACATTCTTGTGCACATAGCACAGCTTATCGCAGCATCCCAGCAGCCGACAGAAACGGTGTCGGATCGAGAATTATCTGACAGCGCTGGGTCGGTAGCCGGGAACTCGAGGCCTGCAGACTCCGGACGTTCGCATAGGAAGTATGCGGGAGTCAACGTACACGGAGCTTCCAGCGGCAATGCATCGTAAGTCCGCTACTGCACAGGCCTCGGGAACGGACGTGCTTTCCTTAATAGCACAGTTTATCGCAGCATCCCAGCATCAACTGAATCTGTCGCATATATTTTATCCGACGATGCTGGGTCGGGACGCTCCGCGGAAGCGGGTACGGACGTCCGAAAGTTTCATCCGGTCCGACGGGATACCGAAAGGGATTCGGTGGATTTCAAGCTTTCCCTTTCGGAACAACATATGCTGCGATGTCGGATAAGAAACTGATAGCGTCGGTGGACTTAGAAATTTTTGGTTCGGTTCAGGGACATCGTCCCTCAGTTCCGACATAGTCCAATAATGTCACACAAACTTTCGAATTATTGAACGACGCTATATATATTATTATTTTATGCTTGCTATCCAAGCATTTCTGGTTTCTTGTTCGAAGAGTTATGGAGATGTCTTTCAAAAGTGTGCCTCTGTCGTCATAGTTAATGAAGAGTTAGCGGCAATAAGTGCTCATGGAACATGTCTATCGCTTACGGAGTGACATTCGCTAGCTCACCCGGTGTAGCGTACATTCATCGAATGGTTCGGCTGCCGGGTTCGTCCGTTGCGGTCTAGGAAGGAGATTTGGGTGATGCGAGCACTTTAATTACTTTAGTACTCACCCAGTGACGGCAGATTGAGGACAGATCGGAGGAAGCCAACAACATAGGGGACCGCATGTTGTGGTTCAGATATTTTACATTCGGAGCATATGTCCGTTGCTCGGGACGCTCCGTTATATTGACAGTCCGAGAGACTGTCTTTAATGCTTCCTCATCCTCACAGCAGGGCACACGACCGCACATTGGCTACGTGACCTCGAGTATCCGATCAGTTTCGGCATTCAGTGATTCCACAGCGAATAGGTCGCGCCATCCGGTAGCCAAGGGACACGAGGCCTATACACTCCGTTCGCTCGCATATTGGAAGTATGCACGGGGTAACGATCTCGGAGCTTCCTGCGGCAATGCATCGTAAGACCGCTGCTCCTCAGGCCTCAGTGACGGACGTGCTATCCGAGTTAGCACAGTTGTTTCGCAGCATCCCAGCAATTGACGGTTTCTCGGTCGAATCAGGAATTATCCGACGGCGCTGGGTCGGTGCGGTCCGCGGTTGCATCAAGCTACGGACGACCGAACGCTTTATAGGGTCCGACAGGATGGCGAAAGGGATTCGAAAGATTTCGAGTTTTCCCTTTAGTAGTATCGGAAGATGCCTTTCATATCTTCTGGCATTTCTTCCAGTGATTATTTTTCGGACTTCATTGCTGCGATCTTGGATAAGAGACTTATAGCGTCATTGGACTCGGATTTTTCGATCGGTACAGGGACTTTGTCCCTGACTTACCGACGCAGTCCAATATTGTCATTACAACATGTGTTTTATTTTTCGACGCTATATATTTATATATATATACAAGACGGCTACTAAGCATGATAGTTTAGTTTCTTGTCCGCGTGGCTCATTTCTGCCATTTTATCTTTTTTTACATATAGTTTATTTTGGCAGAGCAGGGCATACCGAGAGTTCATATGCGTCTAGACGGTGTGATTAAAGACTGCATATATTCTTTTTCACCGTTTATGTCTTTTCCAATTTCAATGTTGGGAACGACATTATGTATATTAGACTTAACTTAGATGCTTTATTATACGTAATCCGCCTTACTGAGGCGTTATCATTACGTCTTCAAGAAAAGATTTACGGGATATTATTCTCAATGTAATTTCTTTTGAGGGCAGTAGTTTGTTCACGTATAACTCCGCCCTTCAGTGGCTGATTGGAGTTGGTTAGACGTGATGCAGCCCTAGCTACATCCACGCGTGGATAGTAGGTTAAGAACTCTCTCAGAGTCGCTTCGTTCTCGGAGGAGCTTCTCTTCGACGGCAACTTTCCGGCAATCCATGAATTGCTTGATTTATACATTCTCTTGTCTATCTAGTGTTACAAGAGATTCAGACTGGGGCAAACATTCGGTGGTTGACTCAGAGAGTGCCGCCGCAGTTGCCGGACCCGAGTGTGGCTGTTATGACGGTTGCCAGTCAAACAGATTGGGATATATACTGATCCCTACGGATTCGAAGTGCCAGGGTCTTTGGGTTCCGCAGTCTTTTAGCTATCAGTTAACTTCCGCGGAATAATGTTTTTTAGGCCTGCTTTATGTCATTGCATGAACATTATTCAGAAACGCATGCCCAAATTCCTGTCCTTAATTCGACAGTAGTGGCGTATCTCCGGAACCAGGGAGGCACTCTTTCGTTTCCGTTATTCAATTTAATGGAAAGAATCCGTCTGTTGGTTATAGTACACCAAGTTCAGTTTTGGTCCGTCATATTCTGGGTCGTCTGATTGTTTTATCGCACTCCCGTTCTCTTACGGGTCGCTTGTTGCTGTCAGAATGGACTCTCAACAAACAAGTATTCAATCAGATTTGCTATCTATGGGAGCGCCCAATGATGTTTTATTTATGACACAGCTGGCTAATCAATTGCAGACGTATGTGTTGGCTTGTCCAGATCTCTGAGCTAATACTGTTAACGCTCTATTGATCTATAGGACAGAATGATAGGATACGCGTATCCTCCGGCGCTGTTGTTTTTAGCAGGTATTGCTAAGATAAACAACCACAATACATTTCTGTTGATAGCATCTCTATCTTCACAGAGATCATGAGTAATTTACTCTCTTGTCTACTGTGGATCTTAACGTGAAATCTTCCTCTATGTGAGGATCTTTTTTCACTGGGTAAATCGTGTCATCTTTATCACAACCAGCAAGGTCGCAACCTTCATGTATTCCGTTGTGTGGTCCGTATTGCATTGTAAGCACTGTACTGGACGAGCTTTGGACGCGATTTCTTACTATAGGAGATCCTCTTCTTCGCTATTCTATGCGACTAAAGTGGAGGCTCTTCCGTCGTGGTGTAGGGATCATTATGTTCATATGGTTGATCCCTCCATACTACTCATTGCTATTTTTTAGTATACTTGTTTCACAAGATCTACTGCAGCCTGTTGTTATTTAGGTTATAGGTTTATGTTACCTCATACCTATGCACTCTACGATAGTTTACAATTGAGTCTTTTGTCTCTTTATCTAAGTCAGTTAGTAACTTTTTGATAAATAGACTTAGAATCTTTAGATTAAATTCCTATACGGATTTTAACTTCAGGTTCTTATTTAGCTAAGTAATCATTTGAGCCTCTGGAAACAGTAGTTTTCAAATTCTGACCTTTTAGACAGTAATTCTGTTGGTTTCTCTTTTACTGTAGAGTCAGTGAGTTTCATGCACTATCGATGGATGATTTTCACTTTCATAGTTTCGGAATCAATGCTTCCGTTACTATTTAGGTTGGATTGTTGCATAAGAGTTAGGCTCCTATTATCCGGAACCTATTATTTTAAGGTCCTTCCGTCTTCGTATGGGCATAGGCCTTTACTCTTTCCGGGTACAGTTTATGTATTTATAAACAGATATCTGTTTATTACAAGGGCGTAAGCTTCTTCTGTCTTTGATGTCTAGTAGAAGGACGTTACGCTCCATTTTATTGTTAATGGATTCTATTAACTAGCGTACTGCTTATGGTATATCATTGGCTTAGCAGTTGTGCTTAAGATTTCGGCTCATGAAGTAAGAGTTCTTCTACTTCTTGGGCTTACATTAATAGTGTTCTATTTTTGAAGGCTGCTCATTGCGCTCAGCCATCCATTCATGAATTTTATCTCAGAAATATCGAGTCCATTTCTGGAGGCCTCTATTGTTAGGTCTATTATCTACTGCTCAGAATGTCATTCACTTAACAGTTGCTACTATAGCTAGGTAGGCTGTCTGTTTCGGCAGTGTCTCCGTTCGGCTGCCCTCTTCGCTCTGGGCTATTTGACCCAGGGCAAGAAAAAGGGGGGGGGGAGGGTGTTCCCTTGGGTCACCTGTTTTTACTATGAAAACAAGGGGATACCTCCTCCGGAGTTAGTAATTCTGAGCTGTTATTGGGATGGTTGTTTAGTGAGAAGTTTAAGTTTATAAAATTCATTCAAGTCTTAGTTTTTAAAGTATAGCTTTTGAATATTGCATATGTCAACGGACATGATTATGCAATTCTCACACACTTTTAGGAGTATAAGAGTCTCTATTCTCTAGACTTACTTTATTATTGGCTTACTTTAAAAATTATTAGTATAAGGATTATTGGATATTAATAGAGTACATGGATGTATGAAGCTCAATTTTTGGAAGGTGTTGTATCTTTCTAATTTATCATAAATAAGAAAGATACATGTAAGGCCTATTACTTCTTTTCCCTACAGGGGATGACTCTATTTTATTTTATTGAGCGTATTCCATTTTGCTCTATGTCCTTGGCCCTCCAGCCTTTTTACTATTCAGCTATGTCTGGGTCATTGGTACAGTATAAAAATGTTAAAAAATTTATAGTAATTTATATATTTTTTATACTTACCAATGACCCAGACGGGGATGGCCCTCCCAGGAGTTGGGAACTCTTGCCTCCCCGCTGAGTACCTAGCGCTTACCAGGCACTGGTTATTAGAATGATAAATGGCGCCAATTTCGGAACGTCCTTGACACTGCGCATGCGCAGTAGGGGCGAAGTGTGGAGGGCCTCTCAGGACATGTTTTCTTTAGTTTTAGATGCAAATTTTGGGGATTGGGGGGCAAAATTTGTGTTTGGCCCTATATTTTAAGAGTTAGCACCAGCTATGTCTGGGTCATTGGTAAGTATAAAAAATATATAAATTACTATAAATTTTTTAACTTTTTGCATCAAAAACATAGCTTATGACCCCTCATTGGAACAAGCTCAATGAGCTTGTTTCAATGAGGGGCCATAAGCTATGTTTTTGAGACAAAAAAAATGAAAAAATAACGAAAATTGAATGGCAGTTTTTGTGAATAGCGCTGGCCGGTTTTGGCTATTACGTTGGGTAAATTGTTAAACCTAATTCACCCTCCTCACATTTCTGTATACATACTGTTGAAAGGATGTTGTGTTTTTACTGGATAGCCTAGGATTATTCCTGTAGGAACCCTTGGAAGTGAAGCAGCACTTGTTTACTGTGGCAACTGAGCTCTGTTTTACTGGTACATGTAATATGATTCGGTCACCATTGCCTGGGATGGAAGTCCTCTAAAATCGAAACATGGGTATAAAAAATTGACTGGACTTCACTCTATATCTATGCTATGGTCATGATTAGTGCTATAGACACTACTTTGCCTTAGCTTGTATTCCTTCATTTATGATAATTTTTTTCTAAAACATGACATAGCGATTAATAAGAATTGAAATCTGTGCACCTGCACTTTTGAGATGGCAGACCTCCTTTTGATGAAGTTATTTCCCTTTTTCAATTTCTTATTATTTTTTGCAACCTTAATTTGTGCACCCTTGTATTCATCCATTTTCCTGTCAGTTTAAAAAAAACAAATGTCTAAATACTATTTTGAGATCAGTCAGACTCAGTGGTGATGTATGCTGAGGCATAGGGTGGCACTACACTTGCCTGTTAACCCTGCTTGTCGGATTAGTAAGTTTGGGAGTCCATCAGTTATTCTCTGTTGCTCAGTGGATCTCTCCAGGTACTCTGGCTTTCTCCACATGAAAACTGTCTGACACGATATGACCCTGGCTTTTGAAAGTTTTGTTAAACCCCAATCAACAAATAAACAAACACACAGACCATGGTCTTTAGTCTTATTTTTTAACAAGACATATCATGTGATTTTCTCTCTTTCATTCAGACATCCTCATCCTTACCAATATGAACTAGATGATTTCAGACCCAATGACAGTCTTCTTGAAAAAGTAACACCACAGGTATTGAACATTTTATAATAATTTTCATCACTCTATACAAACCTTTACTGTTCTCACAACAGTCACCCATTTCCAACTCTTGTTTGCTTTACAAGATTTTCTGGGTTTTGAAGAGAGTGATTTATCACATGATCACCATCATATAGTTCATAAAGGAAATATCGTTCACAACAAATAGCTCATTAAGGAAATATCATTCACAACAAATAGTTCATTAAGGAAATATCGTTCACAACATGTCCAGTACATGTGTAATGTCAGAGGTCAACATCAACATTGTAACATTGTGTGTCAAGCCTGAAAATAAGCAATCTGTCATTTGCAAAATGTGGTCCCCATGAGGGTGAATTTGCTGATGCTATCCAATACAGTGTGCCAATTTATCCTCTGAGTACTTCTTGCTGTTCAGATTTGAAACCTTGATTCAGAATGAGGTTCACAGATGGTAAGCTTAGTGATGCTAACCTGCTGTGCAGGGTAGCATCACCAAATTCACCCTCTAGGGTCCTCATTCTGCAGATGACAGTCAGCTTATTTTCATGCTTGTTGTGAGTGTGCTTGTTTCGGAAATGGAATTGAATTAATCTTGTCTTTTATTTCATTAACTGGTAGAGTGCAAGCCAGAAAATAAGCAGACTGTCATCTGCAAAATGAGGTCCATAGAGGGTGAATTTAGTGATGCTACCCTCTGTGAACCTCAGTCTGAATCAGGATCTCAAAACTAAACAGAAAGAGGAACCCAGAGGATAAATTGGACCACTTTATGGAATAGCATTATCAAATTCACCCTGTGGAGACCTCATTCTGCAAATGTCAGACTGCTTATTTTCAGGCCTGGTAGAGTGCTTGAAGCCTATATTTAGGCTTTACTATGAAGTGCAGGTACTGCAATATAAAGGCTTCATATTCTGTGGATCAACTTCATATTATCTTTGAAGTGGAATTATTGAATCTGTGTGAATTTGCCTTGTTATAATTCATAAGAGAACTCTCCCATGAATTGTGACAAGACCAAGACATTTAAACATTTTTTAATGATAAAAAATAATCTATCACTCTACCAGTTAACTGTTTACGTAATCTGTAGAGCAGGCAACATTTGCAAAAACATTTCCTGAAGAACAAAAAAAATTCATTTTTTTTTGCTCAAAAACCTAGCTTATGATCCTTCGTTGAAATGAGCTTGACACGGTCATGATTAGCCATTGTGCATATATATGTGACCTTAAACACCAATAAATAATAATAATAATAATGAGCTTGACACACTTGTTCCAATCAGGGCTTAAGCATTGTTTTTGAGGGAAAGATTGAAAAAATAATCAAATTTGGTTGTTAATTTTTGTGAACGGCGATGTCCCATTTTAGTCATTTCGTTAGGTAGAAGTTTAAATTAACTCTTAGAAGCCGGGAGTCGAGTTTTCTTGCCTGTGATGTAATGTGGCAGGTAATCTGGCTGTGACGGTTCAGCTATCTTTGGGCTGGGGGAGAATTAAACGCTGAGCAGGTGCTTCTAGTCAAGTGTCGTCTGCCTGAATAGGCAGACGACACTTGACTAGAAGCACCTGCTTTACTGTGTAAGTTTTTCGCAGTGTCATGTTCAATAAATTCATTCTGATTCCCCGCCTTTGAGAGTTAAACATTGTGACAAAAAAAAATCTCTTATTTATCATGATTTTGACATATTTTACTGAACCTCAATCACCAAATTAAATCTGAGCCTTGGTAAACCTCGGCTCAGATTAGTCTTAGTGAACTCACTTCAGAAATTTCACGTCAAATTGTGACACGTAAGAGATTCTCAGTATATATTTAGGTGTAGTTGTAAATTGATTTATGTATTATTTTTTTTTTTTGCTAGACGAGTTGAAAATTTGAATCGCACTTTGGTCGTCATTGTTAAATCTTTTAGTTAGTCTGTGTACAGTGGTGCAATGTGTTGATGAAAGTTTTTTTTATTGAGGTTTGATGACACATTAAAATATCAGCAGAAGCAGAGTTGACGGTAGCTGAAGGCAAGTGCATCATCGATGTGCGGTGCGGTAGGCCATAGTACACAGCACCATTGTGTCCGCACTTTGGCATTTGGGAAGAAGTGTCTTGTGCAAGGACACAGTGCAGGTGGAATGGGTCAAGAATTGAACCGTCTACCTGTTGGTTTAATGTCCAATGCTTTAACAAATGAGTCAGCATTCTCCCATTTTTTTCTGAAAAGTATGGAACATTGATTACAATTAAACATAGTTAAGGCCTAAAAAGATTACAAGTCTGTTTCTCTAGCTCTCTCACATGGTCCTTTTTGTTGACGCTTGCTCTCTTTTTTTATAACCAATGCAAACTTAAAAAAATAAAAATTAAATGGTTTTATGTCTGATATTTTACCCAAGTTTTAAAAAATTGATAAATGTGTCCCTTGAGTGCAACAAGGCTTTGCAATGCTTTAGCATTGCAAAGCCTTCTGGCACTCAAGAGACAAAATAGACCACCACCCATGATATTCTGTAGATTATGAGGCCTAAAATACAAAACAAATCATGAACATGAACTTTTGATGGCAAAGAAATAATTACAAAAATAAAAAAGAAATAAAAAAGCACCTGCCACCCATATGCAGTTTTACAAAAAATTGCCTTAGAAACGAAGATCTAATTTGTGGGGCCTAACCTCATGATCTTCCTTCACCAACCTTATTTCATTATGAGAAGTATCACCAGTGTTCTCACTGGCCCAAACTTTGGCGTCAACTCAGCGAAGTTGGAACGTGTTGGCGACCGATTCCTCTGCTTTGGTTTTCCAGCCGCTTGACCAAGCAGGTTTTACTTTGGATTCAGATGCCCATGGTGGGGTCACCATGGAGTATTTTGCAGGGACCAGCCTAGGAGGAAATTTTAGGGAGACTCCATGTCTCCCTCCAGAAAAAATAGGGAGACTGTAGAGTCATGTAGGGAGACTTCATAGGCAAGTGGGGAAAATTAAGAATATTCATGTACCACCCCCGCCGCCTCTTCATATTTTCAATTTGTGGTCCTCCATTAATGGCCCAATAATCCAGGTCCAGTTGTCTATGAGGCATCTATGCCAGGTTAAAAAATCACAAAGTAATTATTGACCTAAAATCCCCCACTGCCACCCTCTCCTTCATGACCCCCTCCCCTCTTCTTCATGCCAATCCCCCAGAACCCTCCTGTGGTTGCCTTTCACCAAAGTCTACTAAGCTAATAATTTCCTAAGTCTGAAAGTGTGAACAGGACCAGATGTAAGAAGGTTGCTTGGGAGGTACTTTGTTAGTAAAGAAACAAAATACATTCTGGGGGTCGAGTATTTTGTAAAAGAAATGTCATTCTGCATCATTTTTATGGCATTCTGGTGTCATTCTGCGTCATTTCCTGTCATTCCGTTGTTTAGGAGGACCCTTTTTCAAGATCGTCCACATGCACTCTTGTGTCCTGTACAAAGCTTTTCTTGTCATCACTAAAGCTTTTTTCATGTGTTTCAATTCCATTCGTGTTTTTGTGGGAATAGACGGCCCACCAGTTAACAGTCGTCAGCAAAACGAAATAAAAATACTGTGTTATAAAATACATCCGTTGTGTATACATTTTCGGCAACCTAAGCGATGTAACCTACTTTCAAACTGAGTTATTTTGTTGAGTCGCGTAAGTCACCTATTTTCATTTCGACATTTGAAGCTCCGACTGAAACGCAACAAAATAGAAATAAAAAAATCCGCCAAAAGAGACAATGGACAATTGATTGTCGTGTGATTTCATTAAATGGACGTTTATTTGACGAATTAAAATGCCCATTTCTCACACTCGAGCACATTCGATTTTTGAAAATAATCGTTTTCATGCAAAGCTCGCATCACTCAGTTCAGCCTTTCCTCATTTTGGCCAATTTTTAGAGGGCGACTTGTAATCGCCCCGACTATTTTTCTAGGCGTCTTTGAGCTTAGAAGCGCGACTTAATCGCCCTAGTCACCCTCACGGCTGGTCCCTGCTCTTTTGCACTTTCATCCCTGCACTCTGGCCCTTCGGCCAGTTTTGCGACTCTCCTGAGTTCCTGCACTCCAGATCCTAGGGGTATTTCATACCCATGTAAGCATCTGCCTTTTGATGCTTTGGCTGCCACCCATTGTTCTGCACCGGTGAGGATCGTGACCCTTCGCTGGTTCAGGGAGTAAAATGCGAAGCCAATTTGCCTGGTCCTTCCCATGTCTGACTGGCAGTTTCGGATTGTGAGCTTAGGAAGGCCCTCTCCTTGCTCACGCAGGTTCTTTCCAAGAACCTTCCCATGGCCTCCAGTGAGGCTACTGGTGATTTCCAGGTGCCCTTGGTAGTGATGCCTAGCGAGCTTGAAAGCAGGCTGCTTTCTGATCCCCCTGGTGTTCCTACACCATGGGAGGCTTCGGTTGGTATGCCCGAGATGGGCTATGTTCTCTTCCGACTCAGGAGATGGGTCAGACACACCTGACATTGAGAGCCATCAGTCTTCTGACTTGGGAGTGGCTCTTGACTTTGTGTTTGAGTTCCTTCAGGAGCTTAAACTGTCAGATCAGCAGGTTTGAGCCAGGTCAAAATCATCGGTCGTGCGCCTACAGCCTGTGGGGCAACCTGCTTCTGAGTGCCTTCGACCATATCAGTCGGTACAGGTGGTCAAAGCTTTTGCAGCATTGGACTCTAAGCTGAGTTCGAAGCCTTTGAAGACTTCGTTCTTCAGTAGGGCTGATACCTTTTTGCCCCCTGTGCATTATCATTCCTACGATTCTGCCAATCCATCGGTGTGCCAGACTTTGATGGTCTTGGATCAGGTCTCCTCCTCCCTCGGGCTTTCCAAGCCCAAGTCGGCTATTATTCCTATGGTGGCTTTGGAGTCCCCATTGGGCATGCTATCTCTCTTGGATCATGTTGTCTCTGTCTTAGCTGCTTATCTGCCTCCAGATAAGTTTGACGACATACAGGCTCCCTTGCGTGTGCTTTCTAAGGTCACCTTACTCACATGCATGCCTGTAATGCAGCTAATCTGGAGTTAGTTTGCTGGGACGCAGTGCAAGACACAAGCCGTCCCCTTCCTGAAGTGCAGCACGCTGAAGTACCATCTGCTTCTTTGGTGGGTCCGCATCTATTCCATGATTCCATGGCGATGGTCCGGGATGACATCCTGCATCATTCCAAGCATCAGCTATTGTTTCACTATCTTCATCGGCCTTCTGTTGCCTAACAAGCTCCCTTCTGCTCATTCGCTGCGAAGCCAAGGGCTGATCCTCCTGCCTCTGCTTCTTCCTCTTACCCACGTGGTAAGGGTAAGCATCAGCTGAACAGAGGGAGGTCTCAGGATCCTTCTACAAGATGAGGAGGTGGTTTCTTCTCTCTTGGACCTTGCCGGGGCTTGAAAATGAAGTTCCTCACCTCGATTCATCCCAGGTTGGAGGAAGGATGTCAGAGTTTGTGGACCGTTGGGCCACGCTCACATCCGATCATTGGGCGTTAGATGTTGTTTGGTCAGGTCTGTGGATATTCTTCCAGAGGCATCCCGCTGTCACTGGTGCCGTTTCCAACCATAGTTCCTTCAAACCATTCATGTTGGGAACTTTTGATCATGGAGACAGACAATCGCCTGTCAAAGGGGGTGATAGATGTCGTCAAGAACATTCATTCAGTGAGATTTTATTCCTACCTGTTCTTGGTGCTGAAGAAGGACTGCTGACTCTGACCAGTTATCGATTGATCTGAGTATACTGAATCAGTCTATCATTGCTCCCAAGTTCAGCACGTAGAGTTTCAGATCTGTTCGCCGCTTCATTCACCAAGGAGACTTCACTTCTAGCATCGACCAGCAAGATGCTTACTTTCATGTTCCAATTCATTGGACATCGCGAAAGTATCTCAGGTTCACTTTTCTGGGGTGAGTTTACCAGTTCAAGGCTATGCCTTCCAGCCTCAACATGGCTGCTTGGGCCTTCACCCGACTGATGTCGAATGTGCTAACCTTCCATCGCACACAGTCTAGGGTGACTGCTTCAGCTTATCTGGATGACATCCTCCAGAAGCACTCCAGTGCTGGTCTTCTGGAGTCCGATGTCAACATACTGTTGAACCTGCTTTCGTTGCTAGGGTTCAGAGTCAAGGAGGAGAAGTCAGACCTGGTCCCTTCTCAGTCATTTTGTTATCTGGGAATGGACTTCTGTACTCCGCTGAATACGGTGGCAAAGGCAATGATTCTTTCGCCCTGACTCTGACCCAGTCCATTTCCACGACAGCCTGGAGTATTCTCTGGCTGCTCGGTCTCTGCAGTTTGGTGACAGATCTCATTCCTTTAGGTCGGCTGCATGTCAGACCTCTCCAAAACTTTCTGCTCAGTTGTTGGAGGCTGAATGACGATCCTCTGTATCTGGTGCTCCAGTTACCAGCATCTCTCAATGTCACTTTCTTCCCTGGACAGATGGTCAGTGGATTATGCAGGAAGTTCTGTTGGATTCGCCCACGTCCGATCGTGTTCTGACAGTAGATGCCAGCGATCTCGGATGTGGCATGACTAGTGCTGAAACGGTTATGAGATTTTCATAACTGGTTAACCGATTCTGCTAACTGCGGTTTACCGATTAACCACAGGTATCCAAAGAATTCGATAGGCATATGTCTTCAGTAGGTTAATGATTGCGAGATCAAACTGAAAAATGCCAAAATCAGTCCCGGCAATGCACCCTTGGTGATTGGCAATGCTGAGGAAAATGTTTTGTATCAATGCACTATAGCACATCATCAGCAAAAATAAATTGCCGAGGGTGTAATGTTGTAAAATGTCATGGGCCCTTTCCCCCCAAAAACTGTTTAGGGTAACCCAATCGACCCTAAAAAGTTTATTGAGTAAAAGTCACTCATTTAGTTCATTGTAACCCAAAATTTCCATCAGACCTCAATTGCAAATTTGAAACATATTTTGGAGTTCAAGCTTTCGAATTTAAGTGGAGACATAAATTGATCAGACAGTATAAATGGGGAAGCAAGAGGCAAGTTTCACTTCAGCAAAAGAAACCACATTTGATAAAACTGATGGACATTTCACATTAATTCACCGTCAGTGTAGAAAGATCATGAATATTAATAATGATTAGCATGTTGAGTTTTGTGTACTGATACTGGAAGCCCCTAGTACTGAAATGGTTAACTGGATAACAGGTTTGAAACCGGTTACCTACCTAACCGATTAAAAACAACGTCAACCGGTTATCCGAAATATCGATATTGATCGTCATTCCACGGTTAAAAAGTAGTAAATCTGCCGCTTCTTCTTTTGAGATAGATTACACCTCGTCACCTCGAAGCAGCGCTGTATATATTTAGAAATAATCGACTTTGGCGTTCAAGACTTCGTTAATGATCGGCAATTTCCATCAGTACTGAGTAACCGCAGAAACTATTCCGTAGTATGTATACAAACGAACATTGTCGAGTACTCGACAACGTTCGTTTGTATACACACTACGGAATAGTTTCTGAGAATACTGCTTTCCAATTCCTATAGTTTTGATCCCAGATTTCGTGAAATAATGGCTACAGTTAACCGGATATTATCCGGTTATAGCTCTCGGTTAGTCGGTTGTGTAAATGGGCCAACCGTTTCAGCCCTAGAAGCCCCAAATCTTGGCCTACTTTCTTGAAAATGTCATTTGTGCAAGTATTGTGTACAACAGTTTTTTTTAAAATTCCATTCAAATGTATACATAGAAATTATTGACAGTGACCAGCAGGTGCTTAGATATTGCATTTAAGTGATGCATGTGGTCATTGTGGTAGTTCACTACTTGTTTTATTTCTGTCAGAAACCATGTTCTTTCAATATCACACTGAATGGGGAGTTTTTTATCATTGGTCATTTCAAGTGAATACGATTATGCTGTATAATAATTTGAAGAAACTAACATGGGTAACTCAAGCGAATACGATTATGCTGTATAATAATTTGAATACACTAACATGGGTAACCTCTTCAAACTGAATTTTAAAATTCCTCAATAGAGTATATACAAACCAGAGAATCCTGTCATTATATTTAAAAACCAAACGGTGAATTCACTGATGAATAGGGATTTGTGGGCAATTTGAAACGTACCATCAAATGAGAACATTTTTGCCATCACCCAAAAAACAAGTGCATTTGCTCCCAAAAAGCCACCACAAGACTCCAATTGAAAGCTCATTTCAAGGCTTCATATTTATTTATTTATTGATGTTTAAGGTCACATATTTATGCACAATGGCTAATCATGACCGTGACAGTTTTACGGGTGGAGGAAGCCGGAGTACCCGGAGAGAACCACCGAGCAACGACGAGCAGCTGCCAGCTCCCCAACATCGTAACCCCGCACTGCAGCACAGGCAGGGCTAGATTGCTTGAAGACATGCGTACCATCGACGTGCAGTACGCCTTAGCACACGGCGTCATCGTGCCCCCACACAGGCAATGGAGATGAAGTGTCTTGCCCAAGGACACAACGCGGTTGCCGCAGGTGGGATTCGAACCGAGGACCTCTTGGCTTGCAGCCTGCACCTCTACCTACTGAGCCACTACGCTCCCGTCAAGGCTTCATTTAATACTACCCCTGTCCTCAATGGCGTGTTTGCATATTTCTTTGGCGAGAGAGCGATGACAAATTACTGGAACTGCAAAATGGACACACAGACCTTGTATTACATTCTCAATTTCTCATCTGACAATTGTGAATAAATTTCTCATCAAGTTATCTTCAGTTGAAGTCATTACATTTTACGGAAAAATTTTCTGCCTCTGTATGTATTTCAACTGTTTTGAGACTGTTAACATCACCCCAGCTGTCAAAACATTGCGGCGACAAAGATATAGAATGCGTGCATTAGATCAAACAGTGTATCTTGTAACAGCTTTGCTTCTTCACGATAGTTTATTTCTTCCACTTGAGTTGATATTTGTTAAATGTGGTAATGGTTAAACAGTTATGGAAATCATAACTGGTCACGTTAACGTTTCAGCCCTAGGCGCGATGTTGGATCTTCTAGGTCTTTCCATTCACAGTGTTTGGTGTCAGGATCATCCTAGCCGACTCCCTGTCCCGAGGGGGCAGGGTCATTTCCACCGAGTGGATGCTTCACAGTGCAGTGTTCCAGTTGCTTTGCAGTCTCTGGGGTCATCCCCACATCAATCTGTTTGCGACCCATTGGAACCATCAGGTGGACACCTTCGTGCTCCCGTGTCCAGATCCTCTGGCTTTCGCCGTGGACACTATGTCACTTGATTGGATGGACTAGACGGTTATGCCTTCCTGCCTGTTTTGATTCTGCCTCAGGTTCTAGCTAAGATTTGAACCTGCAGTTGTCGAATCATTCTGATCACTCCGCAGCGGGTATGGATCAATCGGCTCTACGCTCTGTTGACGGCAGTTCTGATACGTCTCCCTCTACATTGTGACCTTCTCTGTCAAGGTCACCCAAGGAGGTTTTAAGTCGACCCAACATCATTGTGCCTTCACGCAACTCTTTTGTCCGGTCCTGTCTCCTTTGTAGAGGTTTTTCGAGATGAGCAGCGTAGTGCATTTCTTCTTCAAGGCAGTACTCCACTGATTTAGCCTATACGGCCAGGTGGAAGGTCTTCTGTCGATGATGTGCTGATCACTATGGTGATTATGCCAACCCTTCGATTACACAGATTGTGGAGTTTCTGGTATATCTGTTTGATTCTCAGGGTCTCCAACCTGTTACCATCAAGTGGTACAGGTCTCTGCTTTCAGAGACCCTTTAGTATGTGGGGGAAGCATCGAATCGGCACTAATCTGTACTTTTCCAAGCTTATTTGGCACTTTTCTTTAAAAATGCCGAGGGTTTTGCTGCTGACCCCAAGATGGAATCTTTCTTGGGTGCTGCTTTGCTTGGGGGAGGGGGGAGGGGCGGCGCCATTCAAACCATTATCCCAGGTGATATGCATTTTCTCACATACGAGACAGCTTTTCTGATGGCTTTTGCCTCAGCCAAGAGAGTTAGCGAGCTTCATGCCCTCTCGGTTGATCTGGCCTTTTTTAGGAGCTCAGCAAACCGTGTTACTTTTACCACTGATTGCTCTTTTCTAGCCAAGAATAAGATACCGGAAACTACTCTGCCTCCTATCTGTATCAGGGATCTTCCTTGATGTTGATGGTAATCACCCTTTGCTCTCTCCGGTATGTGTAATTTGTATTTACCTCAACTGGACACAGTTTATTAGGAAAGGCAGGAAGCGATTCTTTCTGTCTCTGATCTCTGGTCAACAGAAGACCTCTCCTCAATCCATTTCTAGGTGGATTTGTCTTTCTATTCGAGCATCATATGCTCGTTTGGCTAGGGACAATTGTATTGCCAATCACATTTGTGCCCACAAGGTGCATGCATGTCTGCCTCCTGGGCTTATGCTAATTCCGTCATCATGTCGGACGTTATGCAGGCATCCTACTGGAGAAACGTTTCTACTTTTTCCACCTTCTACCTGCACTCGATGCAGGAGCAGTCTGAGGACCTTTTTAGCTCACCTGGCCTAAAAGGCCATGTGAGGTTTTCTCATCACTTGGCGTCCGGCGTCCCTAAACTTTTCACATTTTCATCTTCTCTGTAACCCCTGAGCTGATGTGAACCAAAGTTGGCAGGAATGGTCAATGGGAGATCCTCTACAAATGATCCACATTTTGTTCCCGTCGGATGAAAAACATGGCTTCCAGAGGCATTCTTTGATTCTGGTTGGTGGATTTTCAAAAATCTTCACCTCTGAAACTGCCAGGCCAAATGTTTTGAAACTTCACATAAATGGTGACTGGGACCCCCTCTACCACCGATCCTCATTTAATGTTGATTGGATCACAAACATGACTGTAATTGCAGCTTATAGTTACTGTAGAAACCCTATGAGAAATCACAATTTCATCATCTCTCTGGAACTACTGAATTGACATGAACCAAACCTCGCAGGGATAGTCTATGAAAGGTCCTCTACAAATGATCCTCATTTTGATCCCATGGGTTGGAAAACATGGCCGCCAGAGGCATTCTTTGATTCTGATTGGTGGATTTTGAAAAATCTTCTCCTCTGAAACTAGAGGGCTAAATGTTTTGAACTACTGAGCTTACATGAACCAAACCTGGCAGAAATGGTCTATGACAGGTCCTCTACAAACGATCCTCATTTTGTTCCCGTGGATTGAAAAATATTGCCACCAGAGGCATTCTTTGATTCTGGTTGGTGGTTTTTCAAAAATCTTCTCCTCTGAAACTGCCAGGCCAGATTTTTTGATACTTCACATGAATGATGCCTGTGACCCCCTCTACCAACGATCCTCATTTAATGTTGTTCGGGATGTAAACATGGTCGTAATTGCAGCTTATAGTTACTATAGAAACCCTACGGGAAATCACATTTTCATCTTCTTCTCTGGAACTACTGAGCGGAAGTGAACCAAACCTGGCAGGGATAGTCTATGGGAGGTCTTCTACAAAGGCTCCTCATTTTGGTTACCGTGCATCGAAAAACATGGCTGTCAGAAGCATTTTTTGATTCTGATTGGTGGATTTTGAAAAATGTTCTCTGAAACCTCGGAGCCAAATGTTTTGAAACTTTGCATGGTTGATGACTGCGACACCCTCTACCAACGATCCGCATTTAATGTTGATTGGGTTGCAAACATGGCTGCAATTGCAGCTTATAGTTACTATAGAAACCCTATGGGAAATCACATTTTCCTCTTCTTCTCTGGAATTACTGAGCCTATGTGAACCAAACTTCGCAGGAATGGTTTATGAGAGGATGGAAATATGTGGCCTCCAGAGGCTATATTCTAATGCTTAACCCAATGCCTCTCCTGTCTGCACGAAGGTCGGTACTGTCAGCAAAATGCTTGTTTTTTGAGAATCTGGTAAGGGTTGGTTCCAGTTTTCTCCACTGAGAACTGGGAAAAAAAACCCAAAAATATTGTGTATACAGTACCGTATACGTCTGTGTATAAGTCGCTCCCATGTATAAGTCGCACCCCATATTTTCAGCCAAAATGTCTCCCCTGCGACTATTACTTTTGTATAAGTCGCACCCCCGATTGTGAGAATTGCTGGTACACAAGAACGACTGCGGCCCGTGATTGAGTGTGGGCTTGTACAACACAAAATTAGGTGAGTATCAGAACATGTGAACGGTTTGGGTTTCTTATTATTTCTTCATTTCAGTAATATTTATCTCATATTAAATGAAAGAAATAAAGTAATAATAAAAATTATATGGTGTTATTTAATTTACTTTGTCCATTTATTCCCTGTGTGATACTTGTTGATGTCGTAAATCCATAATATTTTGCACGTTCCTTAATGACACGAGGGAGAGGTCATGCTCGGTACTTCAAATGGAGATGAGAGGTCCAGTAAGGGATCAAAGAACAGAACAGTGAATGGAGTCATTGTGTTATGTAGATGTTTAACATAAAAGAACCAAGTTACAAGTCCACATTATTTATTTTATAGAAATTCAATATAACAATACATGTATAGCATTTAACAGTCAGAACACATGCAACAAGAACATAAATTAAAGATGTACAATGAATGAAAGAAACAATCCACCCCTTCCCACCTAATATAACCCTTTACCCAACGTAACGGCCAAAACCGGCCAGCGCTATTCTTAAAAATCGCCAATGAATTTTCATTATTTTTTCATTTTTTGTCTCAAAAACATAGGTTATGACCCCTCATTGGAACGAGCTCGTCAAGCTCGTTCCAATGAGGGGTCATAACCTATGTTTTTGAGACAAAAAATAAAAAAAATTAGTTATTCAAGAATTTTTTTTGCAAGTGTCGTCTGCTTTTCATGTTAGGTAAAGGGTTAAACGAAGTTCAATCTGGACACTGATTCGTAAAACAACAAACTCAAAGAATCATTGTTGACCTGCTTGAATTTTAATCAATGAACAATTACTTGTAGTATAATGGATAGTAAATTTGCAGGTAGAATGTGTACAGTATCAAGCAAAAAAAGTTGAAAATTATCTTACTGGGATATATATTGACGTTTAAACTCAAGGCTGTGCGTTAAAAAATAAGGAACTCTCCCAGACAAATTTTCGGAAGCTCTAGCAAAATATGCCATGGCTTGCCGTGCAATTTCAAAAAAATTGTTACTATCTGTTGAAGAGACTTTCACAGATTTTCAGTCCGAAGAATATTCACAATTTCAGAAGAAAGTATGGGAAGCTCAAGCAAACTTTAAGCTGATGGGTTATATTGCTGTAGTCCATGAGCTGAGAATATGCCTTGGCTTGTCGTGCTTTTTCCAAAAAATTGTGAATATGTGTCGAATCGAGAATCTAAATCAGAACCCCCTCCCCCCCCCCTTACACAACACAATTCTTATTAATAAAATCCCCCCCCCCCCTACACAAACACAATTATTATTAATAAAATACAATCCCCCCCACCCCCACCCCCCGCCTTACACAAACACAATTATTAATAATTCAAAGCAAAATATTCATTACAAAAACCGTACAAATCTTACATATTACTTATTAAAAAATAACTCACTCTCGTTATCACTGTTATAGTCTATGAACAAATGGAACCATTCCTCATAACACAAGCCATCATCATACACATCACATATCAAACTACCACTTGCAATCTCATCATCCTTCGACTCTCCATCACTCTCATGCACTCCTTCATTTACTTTCTCACACTCATCACTAACCTTCTCACACTCTCACTAACTTTCTCCTTTATAAACTCACTATATAACTCATCAT
The DNA here is from genome assembly GCA_031216915.1 of Pictodentalium vernedei. Classification (NCBI taxonomy): domain Eukaryota; kingdom Metazoa; phylum Mollusca; class Scaphopoda; order Dentaliida; family Dentaliidae; genus Pictodentalium; species Pictodentalium vernedei. The sequence goes on from CM062290.1 coordinate 37,439,974, forward strand.
CCTCCGTTCCATCCATTGCATTCAAAATACAACACTTCTTGAAAGACCTCACAATGACCTCAGGCTCAATTTCATCCCACGACTCTTTCACCCGCTTTGTAACTAAACCCAAAGAAGGTCTCTTTAGATTTCCACTAGTCGTGAATGCTTTCTCTTCCGAATCACACATCCACTCACACCATTTCTTTCTCATACTACACTTGAATGGCTTATTCAGACACACATCTAATGGTTGAAGCACACTCGTCATTCCACCTGGTAGCACACCCAAATCACACCGCAAACGCTTACTCTTCTCTTTCACACTATCACACAGATGCGCTCGAAAACTTTCTAAAACTAACAAAGATCTCTTTCTCAGCAGACCACCTGGTCGACTAGCCCACACACTTTCAAACCAGTCAATCATACCCCTCTCATCCATCCAGCCCTTGGGCTGAACCCTAACGTTCACTCCACATGGAAATTTTTCTTTTGGTATAGTCTTTCTTTTAACCCTTTACCTAACATGAAAAGCAGACGACACTTGCAAAAAAAATTCTTCAATAACTATTTTTTTTCATTTTTTGTCTCAAAAACATAGGTTATGACCCCTAGTTGGAACGAGCTCGACGAGCTCGTTCCAATGAGGGGTCATAATCTATGTTTTTTAGACAAAAAAATGAAAAAAATAATGAAAATTAATTGGCGATTTTTGAGAATAGCGCTGGCCGGTTTTGGCAGTTACGTTGGGTAAAGGGTTAAAAATAACTGTGGGCTTGAGTTTTGTGCCATCAGCCATACAACATAAAACCACTGTGAAGTGTGATTTTTCATGGCCCGTCATCTTAATTTGTACAGTCTTTGACCCTAATCTGTTAACTGTATTTTTCTGGCAGCATATTAAAAAACATTAGCACTTCATCCATATTGCCTATCTGAGAAAGTTCATAGCCAAGCCTCTCTCTCAACTTGATAATGAATCTCTGGAATTCAATAGTTTTCTCTTCATAATCTTGTGGCATTTTCTGGGAAATTCTTGTCTTCTCTCTCAAAGACAAACCACGTCTTTTCATAAATCCACTCACCCAACATGCAGACCCCTTAAATTCCACACACTTGAGTTTTCCAGTGAGCTTGAATGCTTTAAGCCTTATCATGTTTCTGGAAACGGGCAAAGCCTGGGTCCTCATGTCCTCAAACCAGGTCAGTAGTAAGTTTTCCAACTCAGGCCAATTGGCGGTCCTCCCTCTGTTGGCCCTCTTGTCTCGCCTCATCTCCAGGAGAACAACTTTGTTCTTTCTCCAGTTTCTGACTATTTTTTCGCTCACTGCGAACTCTCTCGATTCCCTTTCTCTTCTGCATATTCAATAACTTTTAGTTTAAAACCCGTCTCGTAACTTTGGTGCTTTCGTTTTAATCCATGTTTGGCATCCATAATTTATCAATTGATTTGCAAAAGTAGTTTGATGGAATGAGTTTTCACCAGTGCATATATAGTATTCGTGGGGCACAATGTTTTTTCAGTATCTCTTTGAAAAAATAACCGGACATATGGCCTATGGTTTGTTTTATATGTTTTTTTAAAGCCTTTGATAAGTCAGCTGCCACATGGCTGTGTGGCTTACCAGTATTTATAGTTATTCTGATCAAAGAACACAACTCATAGAGATGAGCTTGGTATCAGTACATCACATACACAAACACTGACGAGTACTCAGAAGAAATGCGGCTATAATAATTATTAGGTGTGATACACAGACCAATGATGAAAGGGAAATAACCGCATGTTCCTTCTGACATGGGAATTCCCATTCAGTTTCGAAATTGCACATGTTGCGTTCAGCATCCATTTGTTTGCAGAGAAATAAATATTAGCAGGGGGATTATTCATTACGCTTTAAAACCGTTGAATATTACGAATGAGATAATGCAGAAGAAGCGGTGAACAGCAGCAGGTACATTTTTTCAGAATTTTAATCCTCTCATAATTTTTATGGTTCCATCCCATAGAGCACCTCACCTTCACTGCATTACATATCTCACGTGCAAGCTGCGGAAAAGTTGACAAGTAAAGAACACAGGCAATAGATATCTGGGTTTGTTTTTTTATTGAATTTCGTTTAACAAACAACTATAATGAATATATATTTTTTTTTTTTTTTTATTTCTCATTGAACATTTAAATTCAAATCATGCATTAAACAAAATAAACATTCTTGGTTACAATCAATATCGCTTCCCCGAGTTGTAAGAATATTGATGCAGTGTTCATTTCGGTCAAACTTTTGGTGGTAAACAGTCTCTAAAAAATACTTACCTGTGTGTAAGTCGCACCCGATTTTTAGTTGTATGTTTTGAAGGTAAAAAAGTGCGACTTATACACGGACATATACAGTACACGTCAAAATAAGTTGTAGCATAACTGCAATAAACTAAGTAAACTACTGCTCCTGCACTAACAAGATCAGAATCTGACATTTTCTGGAAAGCTATCAGTGAGAGCTTTCCAGAAAATGATGTAAGCTTCTGGTCTTATCAGTGTAGGAAGAGAAAAGATACATAGTTTATAGGATTATCCTACAACTTACTTTGACTACTACTGTAAACAAGTGCAGCTGTAATTATGTTAATACATGTATTACTCTCAAGTTACTTATCTGAAATACTGATTGATGACAGGTGTTTGGAAAAACATGGAAGTTTTGTTTATTTTCTTTTTCCAGTAGCTGACAAGTAAAAATAAATCATTTAAGATAATACAAAATTGGAGTAAAATGTGTTTCCTGTAACCCTTTACCTATCCAAAGCTATTTGAAAGATAATACTGTCTGAAAAAATTGTAATTTTCAAAATATTTAACCTTCTTTTACTGATTTTTTTGTTGAAACAGAATTCATATATGTGTGCATTTTCAAGAAATCTTCTTTGTAACTACAAGGCCAAATGTTTTGAAACTTAATGTGACTGATGACTGTAACTCCCTCTACCAATGATCCTCATTTATTCTTCATCGGGTTGCAAGCATGGCTGCAATTGTGGCTTACAGTTACTAAAGAAAACCAATAGGAAATCACATTTTCATCATCTTCTCTGAAAGTATTGAGGCAATGTGAACCAGACTTGGTAGGCATGGTCTGTGAGAGGTTCTCTACAACTGTTACTCATTTTATTCCTGTTTGATGAAAAACGTGGCCAGAAGCATCCTTTGATTCTGATTGGTCAATTTTGAAAACTCTTCTCCTCTAAAACCACAGGGCCAAATGTTTTGAAACTTTGTATGGTTGATGACTGGGACACCCTCTACCAACGTTCCTCATTTAATGTTGATCGTGTTGCAAACATGGCCACAATATATTGTGGTTTATAGTTACTATAGGAAAACCCTATGGGAAATCCCATTTTCTTCTTCTCTCTGGAATTAATGAGCCGACGAGAACCAAAACTTGGCAGGAACGGTCTATAGGAGGCCCTCCACAAACAATCCTCTTTTTGTTCCTGTTGGTTGGAAAATATGGCCACCAGAGACATTCTATGATTCTGTTTGATGGATTCAAATGTTTTGAAACTTCACGTGATTGAGGACAGGGACACCTTCTACCAGTGATCCTCATGTAATGTTGATGTAATGTTGCAAACATGGTCACACTTGCAGCTCATAGTTATAATGGAAAGACTATTGGAAATCACATTTTTATATGTAGTTCCAGGTGCGCAATTACAGGCTCTTTAGAGCCTCTAGTTTATTTATGACCTCTTTCTTCTGCTTATGCTGTTATCAGCCCTAGCCAGTAGGCTTTTCTTTCAAGATCAGTTCAGGTCTTGTGCTTTGTTACTGTCCTTTCTGTCTGGGTCAGACATGACCATATGCTTCATTTCTCATTGCCTCTATCAATGGTTGTGATACTATGGTTTGATAGGCCTAGGGAACTCTTCTTCTGTCCGCGGTTCCAGTACAGTCGGGTTATGTGGGGGTTGGTTATGTGATTCCCTCCTATTGTCTATTCAGTCTGTTGTAAACAGTTGTGAGGTAGGTTGATAATAAATTTAAATTTTATAGTAAATTTCCTTTCTTATTATACCTACCACAATTGTTTACCTGGAAGCCCACCCGACTTCTTATTCAGGTAAGAATCCTTCCTCACGCTCAGCCCAGTTTGGGCTTATTTTTTCTTGGTGAATTGCACCACTTTTTCCTTCCCAAATCACTTGGGAAAAAACAAAATAGAGAGTATACTTCCAAGTTAGGGACGTCTATTGTAGTGCAAGGTATAATAAAGGAAATTTACTATAAAATTTAAATTTCTGTTCAGTGCCAAATGGATTTTTTGGTGACAAGTAAAAAATTTTAGTTCCAAATGGAATCTGATTGTAAATGAGAACAAATTAATCATGTATCATCCTTTGATTGCACAGGATGTCATCAGCAATGCTAAAGTATTCTAGATGGTGCCTTGTTGCACTCAAAGTATAATATTTTAATTTGGGTATTACCTGGCTCTTTTAACTGGTAGAGTGCTGGAAGCCCATATTTGGGCTTTACTCTGAAGTGTCAGTACCAGCACTTAAAGGCTTCATATTTTGTGGATGTTGTTCATACCACCTTTGAAATGAAATTATTTAGTCTGTTAGTATTTGCCTTGCTACAACTTATGGGAGAGTATTGGCACTCTCCCATAAATTTAACAAGGCAAACATATGTGAACAAATTTTGATGACCAAAAATAATTCAGCACTCTACCAGTTAAGTATTTTAGTTGCAAAAATGAGCCCAGAGAAGATAAAAATAGAGATAATAAAAAAGAAAAAGTCTATTATTAACGTTTACAAAAATAATTTCATTATTAGCTCACCTGAGTGAAGCTCAAGGGGAGCTTTACTGATCACTTTCCATCCGTCGTCCAGCGTCCTTCGTAAACTTTACAAAACCGACTTCTCCTCCAAAACCACAAGCCCAATTTTATTCAAATGTTGGGTAAATGTTTATTACCTAATGCCAATTCGGATTTGTTCAAATGAAGTTGCCCCTCTCCCTGGATGGTGCCATGTCCCCAAGGGGCACCAAAATCATAAAAAGTCTTTTTCTCATGAACCAGCAGAAGCAGAGACTTGATATTTGGTGTGCAGCTTCCTTTTGAGGTGTAGACTCAGAGTTGTTCAAGAGAAGTTCGAGAAGCTATATTTGCCTTTGTTATGAGACGGACAAGAATTTTCGCCCCGCCCAAAATTTCTATTTTCCAAACCGAGAGGCAGATTTGAACCAAATTTGATATGAGGGCTTATTGGGTCATAAGTACTTAATTTATGCAAAAAAAAATTTCCCGTCACCCCATGGGAACTGCAGGAACTAAAAATAGAAAAAAATTAAAATGCCCATATCTCCCAAACTACACGGCACTGAGAATTCTTATTTGGTGTGAAGCTTCCTTAGTACCAACAGAATGGAATGGTAAAAAAAATTGCTATTGGTTTGATCATGGGGTACTTTTTTGGGACTTTGAAAAAGTGCTGAGTCAACATTTTTTAACACTGTGGATAATGGGAAAAACATTTAACACTACTTTCCTTCCAAACCTCTGCTCCAAAAGCTTTCAAATTTCACATATAACATGTCTGGAAGATTGTTTCACAGGTTTATTGAAATCAATTCCCTGGGTCCATATTTGGGCTCTCTATGGGAGCTCAAATGTTTAAATTAGTGCAGTATGAGGAATATTCTTTAAAAATCTTCTTCTTCAGATCTACCAATAAGAATCTTTTGATATTTGGTATGCAGCATCCTTAGGGGGTGAGATTCAAGTTTGTTCAAGCCAAGTCCCTGGGTTCATATTTGGGCTCACTGTGGGGGCCCGAATTATAACTTAGTTCAAAATGAGGAAGTTTCTTTAAAAATCTTCTTCAGATCCAGCATTCGGAATGTTTTGATATTTGGCATGCAGCATCCTTAATGGGGTGAGATTCAAGTTTGTTCAAGCCATGTCCCTAGGTTCATATTACTGTGGGAGCTCAAATTGTAGCTTAGTTCAAAATGAGGAATTTTCTTCAAAAATCTTCTTCTTCCGATCCAGAAGTAGGAAATTTTTGATATTTGGTATGCTGCATCCTTAGGGGGATGAGATTAAAGTTTGTTGAAGTCAAGTCCCTGAGTTCAATTTGGGAGCCCAAATTCTAACTTAGTTCAATATGAGGAATTTTTCTTTAAAATTATTCTTGAGATTCATCGGTCGGAATGTTTTGATATTTGGAATGCAGCATCCTTAGGGGGGTGAGATTCAAGTTTGTTCAAGCCAAGTCCTTGGGTTGATATTTGGGCTCCCTGTGGGAGCCTGAACTATAACTTAGTTCAATATGAGGAATATTCTTCAAAAATCTTCTTCTTCACATCCACCAGTCAGAATCTTTTGATATTTGGAAAACAGCATCCTACTGGATGTGAGATTCAAGTTTGTTCAAGCAAAGTCCCTGGGTTCATATTTGGGCTTCCTATGGGAGCCCGAATTATAACTTAGTTCAATTTGAGGAATATTCTTTAAAAATCTTTTTTTTTTTAAATCCACTGGTCTGAATCTTTGGATATTTGGTATAAGCTTTTCTAAGGAGGGGCAGATGCAACTTGTTGAAATCAATTCCCTGGGTTTTATATTTAGGCTGCCATGTCAGGTGAACGCCCTCAGGCCCCCTGGGGCCTCTTGTTAGCTCACTGAAGGGAGCTTAACTTATCACTGGCCATCCGTCGTCCGTCGTCGTGAACATTTTTCAAGCGACTTCTCCTCTGAAACCACTGGTCCGATTTTCACGAAACTTCATGTGGATGTTCATTACTATATGTCAATTTAGGTTTGTTCAAATGAAATGGCCACGTCCCTTGGGGGCTCTGTACGGGGCATAACTCTGATAGCACCATATGAATCAGGTGAGTGCCCTCAGGCCCCCTGGGGCCTCTTGTTTTTATTTACTCGCTGCTTATTCACTCCAAATAAATAGCAGCAACTAATTTATTATCTTCCAGAAGGATTATAAAAAAGATTAAGCAAGATAAATTAAGATTAATAACAAAGAAATGTTTTGATAAGATTCAGATTAAATAGATAAACTGTTAATTCAGTTGGTTCATAACAAAAATCCTTCATAATACCTGTTACCAAAAGATTACTTAACAGACATAATAAATTCTATCTCATCTGTGTCCTCAAACAGCGATTTTCTCGAAAAAGATGCACTGAAATAATAAACCATAGAACCTTTGAGACCAAGCCTGAAAATAAGCAATCGGTCCTTTGCAAAATGAGGTCCACAGAGGGTGAAATTTCTGATGCAATCCTACACAGTGGGCTAGAATCCTCCAATTTATCCTCTGGGTACTGCTTTCTCTTCAGGCCTGAGACCTCGATTCAGATTGAGGTTTATAGAGGGAAAATTTGGTGATGCTACTCTCAGGGGACCTCATTCTGCAGATGACAGTCTGCTTATATTCAGGCTTGTTTGCGACCTATGAAAAGTATATTTTGGGTGCCAAATGCTGTATTTTTGGTGCCAAACAAATTTTAGTGTAACTGGTACCATTGACATCTGACAGCCTGATCAGTGAGAATCACCCTCCAAATTTGCAGGGGGTGGGGGGGGGGGGGGTGGGGGGAGGGTGAATAAAACAAGTTTGTTGAGCTCATTCCAAAAGAAGTCATAGAACTCCATTTTAAATTTTTAGGCTAAAATATTGCTTGAGTAGTCCAATTCATGTTACATTGAAGTTTAAATTAATTCCAGATCATGGCCACAAGAGTCCCTTAACAGTGGTACGGTGGAGCCCACTTAATTGGATATCTCTTAACAGAATAACCCTGTTAATTGAATACAATTTCCCAACACAAAACCATTTACCATACCTCCAGTACAAATTTGACCTGTTAATTGAATATAGGTTATAGAGTAAACTCCTGTTAATTGAATAAAAAATGTCGCAACTTGTCGAGAAATTACCCTGACTGTCCAGTTTTCCTTTGTTTATAGACCTCTTTGGCATCAGTACATCCAATGCAGGCATTTAATCTATTATATCTTGTTTTACACAGCTCTGTCAAACAAGATAGAATAAATGTTAAGTTTATCTCTAGAATACAGGAAAGTGACAAATCCCTGTTATTTGAATACTCCTGTTAATTGAATAATTTTCATTGGCAAAGTGGCTATTCAATTAGCAGGGTTCTACCGTACTTATGCCCAGTTACTTCAGTGCATGCCACCGACAGATGGTGACTCCCCTTAGGTGGAATGTCATTTCATCATAAGCTAAGTGTTTAGCCAAAACTGGTGGTTATTTATATTGTGATTGAGGGTATACTGTAAATACCACTCAGTATCTGTATCCAACCAATACTGATATACCATACCAAGGGAATCTCAAAATACAAAAATTTGGGTATTGAAACATATTCTTGACATTAGTTAAAAAATAAAACGACAAGCAACAGAACATTATGCAAAATTCATGACAAGAAGAGTGCATTGATGGTGTATTTCTAAACGGTGTCTCCAACGGTCATTTGATGTAAGAAAAAAGCGGATAGAAAATACCTGGGGACTATTTTCTCTCAGCCTTTTTGGTTACATCAAATAACCGATGACAAGAGCCTGTGACACTTCCAACATTTTGACAATTTTGTGGCTTTGACTGCAGTTGTAAAATGGGGAGTTACAACTGATCAGTACACCCAACATATAGTGAATCGGGGGCACGGTGGCATCATGGTAATCGGTTCTCATCAGATCACCGATTGTAAGCAACGTTGAGCATGGTTAGAAGTTGGATGGGTGACCATTTCAGTGACTGATTCGCACTCCCGCACTGTGTCCTTAGGCAAAGCACTTAACCCCGATTGCCTACATGGGTGCGCGATGATGCTGTGTACTATGGCGTACTGCACGTCGATGGTTTGCATGTCTTCAACCATTCTAACCCTGCCTGTGCTGTGGTGCAGAATTCAGAGTTATGATGTTGGAGAGCTGACAGCTGCTCGTCGTTGCTCGGTGGCTCTCTTGGGTACTCTGGCTTCCTCCACCTGTAAAACTGTCACAGACTTGATATGACCCTTGCTGTTAACCCTTTACCTAACCTGAAAAGCAGACGACACTTGCAAAAATAATTCTCGAATAACTAATTTTTTTCATTTTTTGTCTCAAAAACATAGGTTATGACTCCTCGTTGGAACGAGCTCGACGAGCTTGTTCCAACGAGGGGTCATAACCTATGTTTTTGAGACAAAAAATGAAAAAAATAATGAAAATTAATTGGCGATTTTTTTAGAATAGCGCTGGCCGGTTTTGGCCATTACGTTGGGTAAAGGGTTAATGTGTCGTTAAACCCTAATAAATAAATATAAATATCATAGTGAATCATTCTAACCGATACCGAAACTGAACTTGAAATTTCAATACTGCCCCGCTACACAATTGAGTCTTTAATCTTTTACCTGGGAGCGTAGTGGCTCAGTGGTTTTGGCATTTGGACTTCAAACTAACTTCCATATCCATCCAGCACTATTCATGAAAATTGCAAAACAAATTGTCTTATTTTTTAAAGTTTTTCTCCACAGATATATCATATTCCTCTCATTGGAATTAGCTTATTAAATTTGTTCTAATGAGAGGCCTAAAACTATGTTTTGGAGGCAAAAAATGAAAAAATGTTCAGTTATTGAATTGCAATTATAATAAAGGGTTAAAGTCCTAGACTCCACATCTTAGGCCACTGTTAATATATTCTTTATTTTATTTCAGTCAAGAACATTTCATTTTTTAATTAGTTAATAACTCTTTTATGTTAATCCTTCATCCCCATATAGCCACAGACTGCCACTTTTTTATATTGCTTTCAAAAAGTTACAAGTGTATTCTTTCTTGAAAACTTGATCAGTGGGCTGCTTTTATGTTCGCAGTATTTTTACATCGTTGTTGGCTGATGTAGAAACACTGTTAGGTCATCTGTGGCAGTGTACATGAATATAAGTTAATAATTAGGCCCCACAAAGTAAATCTTCTGTTTCTCAGGCCATTTTTTGTAAAATTGCATGTGGATGAGTGTTTTTTTATTTTATTTTTATACCCCCCGCAAACAAAGTTTGGGGGGGGGGGGGGGTATATAAGAATCACCCTGACTGTCCGTCTGTCCATCCTTGTAAGCGCAACTCCTCCTTAACCGTTTGAAGAATTTTCATGAAACTTTACACAATGGAAGAACTCCATATGAAGATGTGCATGAAGCAATATAATTCCGTTCTGACATTTCCAAGGGGAGATAATCTAACTTGTACCATCTGTCCATCCTTGTAAGCGCAACTCCTCCTAAACCATTTGAAGAATTTTCATGAAACTTTACACAATGGAAGAACTCAATATGAAGATGTGCATGAAGCAATATAATTCCGTTCTGACATTTCCAAGGGGAAATAATCTAACTTATAACGTCTGTCCATCCTTGTAAGCGCAACTCCTCCTAAACCGTTTGAAGAATTTTCATGAAACTTTACACAATGAAAGAACCCCATATGAAGATGTGCATGAAGCAATATAATTCCGTTCTGACATTTTTAAGGGGAGATAATCTAAATTATGCATTTCAGGCATGGGCGGGGTGGGGGGAGGGGGTATCACTTTGTGAGTTTGCTCACAGTACCTCTAGTTTATTTTTGTAATTATTTCTTTGCCATCAAAAGTCCATGTTCTTGGTTTGTTTTATGTTTTAAGCCTCATAATCTGTAGAATAGTATGGGTGGTGGTGTTGTATTTCATCCCTTGAGTGCAAGAAGGCTTTGCAATGCTAAAGCATTCGAAAGACTTGTTGCACACAAGGAACATTTTTCAATTTTTATTAACTTGGGTAAAATATCAGACATAAACCATTTAATTGTTATTTTCTTAAGTTTGCATTGGTTATAAAAAGAGAGTATGTGGCTGACAAGTGGACCATGTGGGAGGGCCTGAGAAATAGATTTTTAACTTTTTTTAGGCCTTGTTGTTAAAATTAATTTGAGGCCTGAAGGGTTAATTATGGGCATTTTACACTTTTTGATCAAATCTAACTTTTGATAAGCTATTACCGATAGTGTAGCTGACTTAAAACAACCAGACTTTTTTTTTGTGACTGTCGGTTGGAATTGATTAATTCTGAGTATACGGTAACTTAATGCATGTGAATGCCACTTTTTTTTTTTTATTTTTTATTAGGATTTAATGACACATTAACAGCCAGGGTCATATCATGTCAGTGACAGTTTTATGGGTGGAGGAAGCCGGAGTACCCAGAGAGAACCACCGAGCAACGACGAGCAGCTGTCAGCTCTCCAACATCGTAACTCTGAACTCTGCACCACGGCAGAGGCGGGGTTAGATTGGTTGAAGACATGCGCACCATCGGCGTGCAGTACGCATTAGTACACAACGTCATCGTGCCCCCATACAGGCAATCAGGGTTAAGTGCCTTGCCCAAGGACACAACGCGGGAGTGCGAATCAGTCGCTGAAATGGTCACCCATCCAACTACTAACCGCGCTCGACGTTGCTTAACTTCGGTGATCTGACGAGAACCGGTTACCACGACACCACCGCGCTCCCATGTGAATGCCACAGTCATGTGAATGATTATCAACATTTTGTGGAAATTCAGAATCCAAACTGGATACAGTCATTTTTACGTGAATTTGTTTTTCAGCCCGAGTTCTATTAGCAGGTATCAATTCTTCCAAGTTACTTCAGCTAAATTATTTCAGCCTGCAGTATTGTAACTGATTTATAAGAAAGCAGGGCAGTTTGGTCAAGTCTTGAGGCTGACTCTTTCCACTGTTGGCTGTTCTGGCTAACAAAGTTGGCTGAAATGACCAGGTCAAAATGACCTTGTCCTCCATTCTGTTAACTTTTGAAATACCGTTTATTAGTAAATTAAGTAAACTGATAATCTTACTATTTGTGTTTTATAGGAACCACTACCATTGGAAGAGACACCATTGCATTTAATAGACAAAGTTTCAGATTTGGATGATCTCTGTAAACTGTTGAAAACCGAAAATGAAATTGCTGTTGATTTAGAGGTAAATATGTTAACCCTTTACCTAACATTAAAAGCAGACAACACTGGCCAAAAAAAATCTTGAATAACTAATTTTTTTCATTTTTTGTCTCGAAAGAGGGGTCATAACCTATGTTTTTGAGACAAAAAATGAAAATATAATGAAAATTAATTGGCGATTTTTGAGAATAGCGCTGGCCGGTTTTGGCCGTTAGGTTGAGTAAAGGGTTAAACAAACATGCTCTTCACATAATCATGTTGAGAGAATAAGCATCTTCTCCCTAGTGCCAAATGCCTGTTTCTTGAATAAGAAGTTAGAGATGAACTCTGAAGCTCTCTCTGCACTACTGATGAACAATAGAGTTAAATGAAATGCATAGTCTCAGAATGTTGAGACGCTAATGATAGTCCAGCTTGATATCTGTTGTATCAGTTGACAGTGAGGATGAACAATCGTTGTGGTCTGAATTCAAAGCTAAGAGAAAGCTTGAATGTGAGTTCTGTGGGTTTGAGAAAGAAGTGTGCGACCATTGAGGTGTCTTATCCCCCGACTGCAATGCTTTTGACTGTAGATATTTGTGAATTACACATTTTTTTTTTCGAATCAAATTCTTGAATTAAATCATGTCTGATATCGATATCAAATCAAATCTTAACTGGTAGAGTGTTGGAAGCCCATATTTGGGCTTTATTCTGAAGTGCCAGTACCACAGCTTGAAGGCTCACATTCAGTGGATGTGCTTTGTATTATCTTTGAAGTGATATTATTTAGTCTGTGAGGGTTTGCCTTGTTGCAATTTATGGGAGAGTGCCCATAGGCACTCTCCCATAAATTGTAACAAGGCAAAGACCTGTGTTGAAGTTGTGATGGCCAAAAATAATTTAGCACTCTACCAGTTAATTGACAAGTTATTTCATATTGCATCAAACGGAAGTTATGGTACACTGTGATGACCCTTACAAGACTGACTGACACCTTAAACACCAACAAATAAATAGCTAGGCCCATTATCCATAGTTTTAGTTTTTGAAGGCTTAACTTGTTACTATTCACGTTCTTAAGATCGTGAATAGTAACAAGTTAAGCCTTCAAAAGCTGAAACTATGGAAAATGTTTTGGACAAAATTCACTACTCGCCTAACAATTAACTTTTGTCAATTACTCAATTAAATATGAATTGAGCCTTCATGAATGACTTGTCTAATGTCAATTTTATCCAATTTTTGTTGGAAATTTAACAAATTGAAGTTAATACGAGAGATTAAAAAAAATTGTATCTTGAAACTGATTCAAGATTGATCTCAAAGCAGACTATGGTATTGATATCGAATCGAATCTAAAATATTCACGGGACCCTACTTGACCGATTGAATTATATCTGCATGCCTCAACAGAGTGTAGGTGCAGGTAGAAATAAAATCTCGAAAAATATTGTCAAATAGTTAAAAATAAAATCTCGAAAAATATGATCAAATTATTCACAATGGAGGATTATCATTTGAACTTTAGTTTCATAAAAGAAGAGTAGAAGCAGAAAAGAAATTTAATGAGTTTATAAATTTGTTATTAATTAAAGTTATGTGATTAAAGTAGATATGAGACATGTACCTGCTGTTAGTGTTAGTGTTTGTGAGCAAAGTTGCTTCAAATCATCCATTAGTAATGATGTGTGTTTGTCTCCTGTCTCTGGGTAGTGGTGTTGTCAGGGCTTCGGTTTTGGTCAGGAGATCAGAAATAAACATTCTGAATACCTCTTTATATTATAAATGTGTCCCTCACAATATACATTCTCAGATTATGGCTCTTATAGATGTTTTATGTTTGTCAAGAGATGTTTTATGTTTGTCAAGGAAGGTCATTTTTGATGTGACATAAAGTATGTGACTACCGTATTACTCTATGTATTGGGACACTCTATGATTTGGGACACACATTTTTTCCAGAAAACTATATTTTTTTTATGCTCCAAAGTTTGGGTCATTCAGGAGATTTGTTTCCAGTTGGCCCGTCACTAGTAGCAGACGATACTCATAAAAAAAATTCTTGAGTAACTAAAAATTTTCATTTTTGGCCGTCGCTAGTAGCAGACGACACTCATAAAAAAAATTCTTGAGTAACTAAAAATTTTCATTTTTGGCCGTCGCTAGTAACAGACGACACTCATAAAAAAAATTCTTGAGTAACTAAAAATTTTCATTTTTTGCTTCCAAAACATAGCTTGTGATCCCTCATTGGAACGAGCGTATTGCGCTCGTTCCAATGAGGGATCATAAGCTATGTTTTGGAAGCAAAAAATGAAAATGTAAAAAAAAATTGGACGGCGATTTTCGTAGATAGTGATGGAAAACGAATCACACACAACTTTATTCAGCATCAAATCAAGACCAGGCTGTGTTCTTTCCCCATTTTCTAAGAATTGGGACACCTGTGAAAATAATTATTTTTAGATGTCCCAATACATAGAGTAAATACGGTAAGCCATGATATGAGAGGCATGTAACTGTTGTTTGGGTTTGTGATTAAAGAAGTCAAAAGATCTTCAACTGAATACATGACTCAAGTCATCCTTCAATGATGATGTGTGTTTGTCTCCCATTTCTAGGTAGCAGTGTTGTAAAGGTTTCAGTTTTAGATAGGAGGGCAGAAAGAAACATTCTGAATATCTCTGTATTACCTCCATGTGTCCCTCAAAGTATACATTCTCATTTTTCGGCTCCTGCAGATATTTTACGTATGCCAAGAAAGATAATTTTTGCTGTGCCATAAATTGTGTGATGTGACTGAATTTTGTTTACAGCACTCTGCTTTTTTCCACTTCATCCACCTAATCCTTTTTTATGTGTACCCATACTATGTATGGTACACATAATGCCGGCATCCGGGGTGACCATCCGTCGTTCGTCCATCCTTTGTCCATCCATCTGTCCATTTGTCTGTCCATCCATCTGTCCGTCCGTCCGTCCGTCCGTCCGTCCATCTGTCCATCCGTCCATCTGTCCGTCCGGCATCCGTATCCATTTCTTTGGCATTCGATAACTTGAAAAATATTGCTTGGATTGTCAAGTTACTTTATATTTGTGTTCAGGTTACTGATGTGCCGAGCTGTATAGTTTTTGGTGTAAATCGGATAATTTGATCCTGAGATATTAACCTTTTATCCTTCAAATTGAAAATTCCTCCAATCCCTTTGGCATTCGATAACTTGAAAAATATTACTTGGATTGTCAAGTTACTTTATATTTGTGTTCAGGTTACTGATGTGCCGAGCTGTATAGTTTTTGGTGTAAATCTGTTATTTTGATCCTGAGATATTAACCTTTTATCCTTCAAATTGAAAATTCCTCCAACCCCTTTGGCATTCGATAACTTGAAAAATATTGCTTGGATTGTCAAGTTACTTTATATTTCTGTTCAGGTTACTGATGTGCCGAGCTGTATAGTTTTTGGTGTAAATCTGATAATTTAATCCTGAGATATTAACCCTTTATCCTTCAAATTGAAAATTCCTCCAATCCCTTTGGCATTTGATAACTTGAAAAATATTGCTTGGATTGTCAAGTTACTTTATTTTGTGTTCAGGTTACTGATGTACCGAGCTGTATAGTTTTTGGTGTAAATCTGTTATTTTAATCCTGAGATATTAACCCTTTATCCTTCAAATTGAAAATTCCTCCAATCCCTTTGGCATTTGATAACTTGAAAAATATTGCTTGGATTGTCAAGTTACTTTATAATTGTGTTCAGGTTACTGATGTGCTGAGCTGTATAGTTTTTGGTGTTAATCTGATAATTTAATCCGGAGATATTAACCCTTTATCCTTCAGATTGAAAATTCCTCCAATCCCTTTGGCATGAGATAACTCAAAAAATATCAATCCGATTGTCATGTTACTTTATATATTTATTCAGGTTACTGATGTGCTGTGCTGTATAGTTTTTTTTTATGTAAACTGATAATTTGATCCGGAGATATTAACCCTTTATCCATCAAATTAGACACTCCTCTAATCCATTTCTATATGTACCCATACCTTGTATGGTGTACATAATGTCGACATCCGTGGTGGCCCTCCGTCATACAGCTTTCTACTAGTTGCGCGTATGGGTACACACCTGACGATTTCATCGGCGTATTTTTTTTATAAAATTGCATGCGGGCGGCGTTTTTAAGCTCACCTGAGCGAAGCTCAAGGTGAGCTTTACTGATCACTTTCCGTCCGTCGTCCATCGTTAACTTTACATTATCGACTTCTTCTCACAAACTACTCAACCAAATTGAACCAAATCTGGTGTGCATGTTCCCTATCAATGTCAATTCTAGTTTGTTCAAATCAAGTTGACACGCCCCTTGGTAAGGCCACACCCAAAAAGTGAGCCTAAATCTTAAAAAATCTTCTTCTCATGAACCAGAAGTAGCAGAGACTTGATATTAGGTGTGCAGATTCCTTTTGAAAGTGTGGACTCAGATTTGTTCAAGAGAAGTTCTAGGGGCTATATTTGCCATCGTTATGGGAGAGGCAAGAATTTGAGAGGCTGATTTAAACCAAATTTGACATGAGGTTTTATTGGGACATAAGTAGTTAATTCACGCCAAAAAAAAAAAAATTCCTGTCACCCAATGGGAACCGCAGGAGCTAAAAATAGAAAAAAATTAAAACACCCATATCTCCAAAATTACACGGCACTGAGAATTCTTGTTTGGTGTGAAGCTTCCTTAGGACCAACAGAATGGAATGGTAAAAAAAAATTGCTATCGGTTTTATCATGGGGTACTTTTTGGGGACTTTGTAAAAGTGCTGAGTCAGCATTTTTTAACACTGTGGGTAATGGGAAAAACATTTAAAACTGCTTTTCTCCCAAACCACTACTCCAAAAGCATTCAAATTTCACATATAACATCTTTGGAAGATTGTTTTACAAGTTTATTGAAATCAATTCCCTGGGTCAATATTTGGGCTCTCTATGGGAGCCCAAATGTTTAAATTAGTGCAGTATGAGGAATATTCTTTAAAAATCTTCTTCTTCATATCTACTAATAAGAATCTTTTGATATTGGGTATGCAGCATGCTTAGGGAGGTGAGATTCAAGTTTGTTCAAGCCAAGTCCCTGGGTTCATATTTGGGCTCACACATTATAACTTAGTTCAAAATGAGGAATTTTCGACTGTCGGAATGTTTTGATATTTGGTATGTAGCATCCTTAGGAGGGTGAGATTCAAGTTTGTTCAAGCCATGTCCCTAGGTCCATATTTGGAGTCACTGTGGGAACTTGAATTGTAACTTAGTTCAAAATGAGGAATTTTCTTAAAAAATCTTCTTCTTCAGATCCAGCAATCGGAATGTTTTGTCCCTGGGTTGATATTTGGGCTCCCTGCGGGAGCCTTAATTACAACGTAGTTCAATATGAGGAAATATTCTTCAAAAATCTTCTTCTTCACTTCCACTATTCAGAATCTTTTGATATTTGGAAAACGGCATCCCACTGGAGGTGAGATTCAAGTTTGTTCAAGCCAAGTCTCTGGGTTCATATTTGGGCTTCCTATGGGAGCCCGAATTATAACTTAGTTCAATATGAGGAATATTCTTTAAAAATATTTTTGTTGTAGATCCACTGGTCTGAATCTTTGGATATTTGGTATAAGCTTTTCTAAGGAGGGGCAGATGCAACTTGTTGAAATCAATTTCCTGGGTTTTATATTTAGGCTGGGCCTCTTGTTTAATTTATTTTTTATTTTTGTAATTATTTCTTTGCCATCAAAAGTTCATGTTCTTGGTTTGTTTTATGTTTTAGACCTCATAATCTGCAAAATAGCATGGGTGGTGATGTATTTCATCCCTTGAGTACAAGAAGGTTTTGCAATGGTAAGGCATTGTGAAGCCTTGTTGCACTGAAGGGACAAATTTATCCATTTTATTAACTTGGGTAAACTATCAGACATAAACCATTTAATTTTTATTTTTTTAAGTTTGCATTGGTTATAAAAAAACAGTATGCGGCTTCCAAAACGACCATAGTGGAGGGCCAGAGAAACAGATTCTTAATTTTTTTTTAGGCCTAACCAGCTAAATGATTCAGATCTGATTCCTTTATTTCTGCTATCAGAAAAACTTTTCTCTTACTTTATCCATTTTAGCATCATTCATACAGAACATTCCTAGGACTGACATGCTTAATGCAGATATCAACTAGAACACAAGATTTTATCATCGATACGCTCGAACTACGGAGTGATCTACACATGCTTAATGAAGTATTTACAGATCCCAATATTGTTAAGGTAAGCAGATTTCAACATTTTCTACCTAAGTTGCAGAAAATACTTTTATGTTTACCCATACATAGTATGGTACACATAAAGTCAGCATGATGCTGAACCACTATATAGTGGTCCAGATAAAGTCATGAAGACTGAAAGTGACCATAAACCCCAATAAATTAATAAATAATGAATGAATGGTTCCGTGTCAAAACCTCCGGCTGTGTATACAAAATACTGAACCAAGGTATACTGCTCCCCTACCCCCCCCCACCCCATCCCCCTTCCCAAAAAATACTTAAAGAGACACCAAACTCAAAATTCCTAGACCACCCATCTCTAATTAATGGCAGATATAAGGCCACACAAAGTAGATCTTCTGTTTCTCAGGCCATTATTTGTGAAATTCCATGCGGGCGAGCGTTTTTTTATTTTATTTTTTATTTCACTAATTACTTCTTAACCATCAAAAGTTCATGTTCTTGGTTCAAGTTTTAGGCCTCATAATCTACAGAATAGCATGGGTGGTGGTGTATTTCATCCCTTGAGTGCAAGAAGGCTTTGCAATGCTAAAGCATTGCAAAGCCTTCTTGCACTCAAGGGACAAATTCATCAATTGTTTTAACTTGGGTAAAATATCAGACATAAACCATTTAATTTCGATTTTTTTAAAGTTTAAATTGGTTATAAAAAGAGAGCATGCGGCAGCCAAAAGGACCATGCGGGAGGGCCTGAGAAACAGATTTTTTAATTTTTTTAGGCCTAACCAAGATCATTTTCATGTAATTTTACTAATTTTTTGTAGGTTTTCCATGGTAGTGATAGTGATGTTGACTGGTTACAGAGAGACTTTGGTATATATGTTGTTAATATGTTTGACACAGGACAAGCAGCAAGAGTTTTAAACTGCAGTCGGTTCTCTTTGTCACATCTTTTAAAATTGTACTGTCAAGTTGAAGCAGACAAACAGTATCAGCTGGCTGATTGGAGAATAAGGTAAGTTGTATAATTAAGTTTATCTAGCAATAATATAGAATGTGGCCTGAAAACCACGAGAAATGGTATGTATCACATAATGTGTTCCAATTCCGTAGCATGTAGACGACTCATTCTGATTCCTTATCATACAAACGACTGGTTTTTGGTAACACGACAGGTTATCATAACAGGTGCATGAATACATTCTATGTGCATTTCAGTGGTCGCCTCAGCTGATTGCTTACAAAACAAAACAAAATTCCTTACATGAAGCGACAGAACTATTAACCCTTTACCTAACGTGAAAAGCAGACGACACTTGCAAAAATAATTCTTAAATAACAAGTTTTTTTCATTTTTTGTCTCAAAAACATAGATTATGACCCCTCGTTGGAACGAGCTCGATGAGCTCGTTCCAACGAGGGGTCATAACCTATGTTTTTGAGACAAAAAATGAAAAAAATAATGAAAATTAATTGCCGATTTTTTAGAATAGCGCTGGCCGGTTTTGGCCGTTACGTTAGGTAAAGGGTTAATAGCCCCACAATAAATAGAAACTGCACAATTCAATATTACACCTACCCACTTCCTGAGAATGTGCCCCACTTTGCACACTCGTAAATTCAAGCAGATCATCATCGGAAGTGACACTGAGAGTGAATAATTTGACTACACAACTTTCAAAATTGCGGGACCACATTACTTGTTAGAGGGCGCAACAATATAGTTCCATAAAATATGGGGTTTTTTTTTTTTAACTTTTTCTCACCCAACATTATGTCGTAATACTTTATTAATAATTTAAGATTTAATTTGTTTATGTGACAGAATTGTTAGATAAATGAATTATCATGATAATGTGCATGTCCTGTAATTTGCATCAGCTTCTCGGTGGTGTCCAAAAATGAGATCACAGCTCGCTGGCTCGTTGAGATCCCATTCTGGACACCACCTCGAATCTGATACAAATCACATGCCATGCACATAGTCATGATAATCTGTATTTATTATATCACCTGACCTTTCTGCTGATTATTAACCCTTTACCCAACACAGACGATATCAAAATTTATTATTTTAAATATCATTTTTTTAAATTTTTCAAAAAATTTCAACAAAACCATATCATGTGACCGCCTCATTGGAACGAGCTCAATGAGCTCGTTCCAATGAGGGGGTCACATGATATGGTTTTGTTGAAATATTTTGAAAAATTTAATTTTTTTAACTGCTCAATTTGCAGATTACGTGGGCGGATGCAGGCGATTTGTTGGGTAAAGGGTTAAGCTCATTCATTAAAAATGGTGATGAACGATCCATCAAGCACGGGAGAATAATCTTAGATTCAATCTAAGATTGATGAGGAATGATAAACATTTGTTGTCTGTTACAGTGGTTGATGTTTATTTGAAAAGAATTTCATTAAGTGTGTGTCATTAAATACTTCACAATCTATACTTTATCAGGCACTATTTACCTACACTGAACACTGCGGACAAACAGCACATCTTAAGTTGTAATGTAATTTCAGGCCTTGTAGAAGCTGCTGTTTGTTTTTCATTTCATCTAAAGAATAGCATGGGTGGTGGTGTATTTATTCCCTTCAGTGCAGGAAGGCCTTGCAATGCTAAAGCATTGCAAAGCCTTGTTGCTCTCAAGGGCCAAATTTCTCAATTTTATTAACTTGGATAAAATATCAGACATAAGGCCACACAAAATAGATCTTCTGTTTCTCAGGCCATTATTTGTAAAATTTCATGCGAGCGAGCGGGTTTTTATTTTATTTTTTATTTCTGTAATTATTTCTTTTCCACCAAAAGTTCATGTCCTTGGTATGTTTTAGGCCTCATAATCTACGGAGAAGCATGGGCGGTGGTGTATTTCGTCCCTTGAGCGCTAGAAGGCCTTCTTGCAGTCAAGGGACAAATGAATCAATTTTTTATAACTTTGGTAAAATATCAGACATAAACCATTTAATTTTTATTTTTTTTAAGTTTGCATTGGTTATAAAAAGAGAGCATGCGGCAGCCAAAAGGACTATGCGGGAGGGTCTGAGACACAGATTTTTTATTTTTTTAGGCCTATATCATTTAATTTTAAATTTTTTTTAACTTTGCACTGGTTATAAAAAAAGAGCAATTGGCAGCCAAAAGGACCATGTGTGAGGGCCTTAAAACACAGATTTTTATCTTTTTTAGGCCTTATTGATATTTGTTAAGGTTTAGGCCACACAAAGTAGATCTTCTGTTTCTCAGGCCATTATTTGTGAAATTGCATGCGGGCGAGCGGTTTTTTATTTTATTTTTTATTTCAGTAATTACTTTTTTTGCCATCAAAAGTTCATGTTCTTGGTTCAAGTTTTAGGCCCCATAATCTACAGAATAGGGTGGTGGTGTGTTTCATCCCTTGAGTGCAAGAAGACTTTGCAATGCTAAAGCATTGCAAAGCCTTCTTGCACTCAAGGGACAAATTCATAAATTTTTTTAACTTGGGTAAAATATCAGACATAAACCAATTAATTTTTATTTTTTTTAAGTTTAAATTGGTTATAAAAAGAGAGCATGTGGCAGCCAAAAGGACCATGCGGGAGGGCCTGAGAAACAGATTTTTTATTTTTTTAGGCCTTGTAACATCTTTCTGTTTGTCAATTTGTAGACCATTACCCGATGAACTGACCAAATATGCACAAGAAGACACTCATTATTTACTGTATATTTATGACATAATGAAGAATGAACTTATTGAGAAGGGAAACATGCAGAAGAACTTATTACTATCAGTTATACAGAGAAGTACACAGATTTGTTCCAAGGTATACATTCTTAACTTAACCTGCTAATTTTCTTTTAGCTCACCTGAGCGAAGCTCAAGGGGAGCTTTAGTTATCACTTTCTGTCCACCATCTGTTTGTCCTTATGGCACAAACTTTACATTATCGACTTTTGCTTATAAACTACTGAGCCAAATTGAATGAAATTTGATATGCATATTTCCTATTACATGTCAATTCAAGTTTGTTCAAATAAAGTTGCCACACCCACAGGGGCATCACGAGGGCACCCACAAAAGGTTTTTTTTTAAATTAAAAAATATTCTTCTCCAGACTTACCAATCAGAATCTTTTGATACTTGGTATACAATATCCTTAGTGAATGCACTTATTTGGTTTGTCTGAAACATGTCTTTGGATTCATAATTTGGCTCCCAATGAGAACCTGACTTTTAACTTGGTGTAACATGAGTCAAAATCTCTTGATATTTGGTACACTGTATCTTTTTTCTTTTTTTTCTTTATTTATTTTTGTTTTGGGGGGGGGGGGGGGAGGGGTCAGATTGAAGTTTGTTCAAATCAAGTTCCTGCAGTCATATTCGGGCTCCCTGTGGGAGTCCAAATTGTAACTTTGTATAATATGGGGAATATTCTTTAACTGGTAGAGTGCTAAGTTATTTTTGGTCATCAAAATTTGTTCATGTGTCTTTGCCTTGTTACAATTTATGGGAGAGTGCCCAGAGGCACTCTCCCATAAATTGTAACAAGGCAAACCCATATAGACTAAGTAATTTAACTACTAATGTAATATGAAGCACATCCACAGAATATGACACATTTAGGCTGGGATACCTGCTCTTCATATCAAAGCCCTGATAGTGGCTTCTAGCACTCTACCAGTTAAACATCTTCTTCAGATCCATCAGTCACAATCTTTTAATATTTGGTATATAGTATTCTTACTGGGATGAGATTCAAGTTTGTTCAAATCAAGTCCCTTGCATTCCTATTTGGAATCCTATGGAAACTCAAATATTAACTTAGCCCAATATGAGGAAAACATTTTTTAAAATCTTTTTTCGTATTCACCAATCACAATCTTTTCATAATTGGTGTAGAGCACTCCTAGGTATATGTGGGAGGGGGAGCGGGCAGATGCAAGTTTTACATTTTTCTTCAAATCTAACAGTGAAAATCATTGATATTTGATATATGCAACATCCTTAGGAGGTTGAGATTCAAGTTTATTCAAATCAGGTCCCTAGGGTTATATTTGGGGAGCCCATAGATTGACTTAGTACTATGTGAGAAATATTCTTTAAAAATCCACTTCTTCAGATCTACCAGTCAGAATGATGAGAATCTTTTGATATTTGATATGTAGTGGCCCTATAGCTAGGAGGTTCAGGTTCAGTTTTAATCAATCAAGTCTCTGTGGTAATATATGATCTCCCTGTGGAAGCCCAAATGTTAACTTAGTGCAGTGTGAGGAATTAAAAACCTTTATTTTTAGATCTACCAGTCAGAATCTTTTTGTATTTTGTTTGCAGTATCCTAAGTGGGGTCAGATTCTAGTTTGGTCAAAACAAGTCCCTGGGTTCATATTTGCATTCTGTATTGTAACGTAAATGTCAACTTAGTGCAATATGGTTATATTCCTTTAAAATCTTTTTGTTCATAGTGCAATATGGTTAAATTTCTTTAAAATCTTCTTGTTCAGATCCACCTATCAGAATCTGTTAGGTATCCTTAGGAGGATCTTATTCATGTTTGTTCAAATCAAGTGCCCGGATTCATGTTTGGGCTCCCTATGAGAGCTAAATTTTTACTTGGTGCAATATAAGAAGAATTCCTTAAAAATATTCTTATTCGGATCCACCAGTCAGGAGCTTTTGATATTCCGTATTCAACATCCTTGGGGAGAGTGGGGGATCAGAGTCAGATTTGTTCAAATCAGACCCCTGGTTATCTATCTGGGTTCCCTCTGGGAGCTTAAATTTTTGACTTGGTGCAAAAAGAGGACATTTTTTTTCAGATCCAGATTCTTTTGCTATTTGATATTCAGCATCTGTGGGGGTGTTATTTTAAACTTTGTTCTAAAACAAACTCCTTGGGTTCATATTTTATAAATGGGTTTTGCAGGATTTTGAGAGGTTTTATGGGAAAAATGCCCACCCCCACCCAATTCACCGTCATAGTGTGGCTGGTGTGGATTGGGGATTCATTGAATGAAATTTTTCACCCAGGACAATTGTTTGAATTTTTTTTTTCCATAAAATAAATTCAGAACTCATTTTAAAGCAAATGAAGAAATCACTCATTGGATTGCAGGCTTTGTCACCTTTTTCAGCATTACTGAAAATGTGGGCATGTAAATCCTCTGGATATGGGCAACAGTGTTTCAAACAATTACATGACTTCATTCATCTGCAGAGTTAACTAGTCATAGATGCTGAATTTGACCTTAAATCCCTCTTTAAACAACTTTTTTGGGTGGTGCCTCAAGCCTCCTTGGTGCCTCTCGTTTCAAAGGAAGTTGGTGGAGCAATATATGCAGTTAATTCTGGGAGGGGAAAGATTTTTTGTTCCACCAAAAATTGCAATTTTAAGAACTCCTGGACTGATTTGAAAGAAATTTGTAACACAATAGAATGTGGTGACCTCAACATTATTTATTTTCAACAAATTAGCTTTTACCCCATTTTTACCCCATGGACCCACATGGGGTAAAAATAGAATACACTTTCAAAAACTTTTTGTTTCTGAAGTACGCAGTACAAGTATTTGATATTTAGCATGTATAGGAGGAGTATAAGCAGACTGGTTCTCTACTTTAATGCTATGCAGAAGTGACAGAACCAGAGGGCACTCCACGTTTTTCTTTTTTTCCACAGACATGTTACATGGTTACAAAATGAGCTAAAAACATTGGTGCATGCAAACATGTAAATATACAGGAATTCTGTAATATAATCCCAACTTCAGCCACTTTGGTCTGTCACTTCTACTTCACCCATCTAGCCTTTGGGTTGGAAGATGATGAAAGTAGAAGTAATAGACCAGACATCGACCACACCATAGTATGCTCATCTAGGCAAGAAATTAGCAGGTAATTGTACATTTGTTGATATATCATTGTAAATTTTTTCCTACTGGAAAAGACACAATTGTATTTAAAATTTGTGCCACTCCACTGTCATTAACCCTTTCCCCAACGAATCGGCAGTATCCGCCCGCGTAATATGCAAATTCAGCAGTTGAAAAAAAGATTATTTTTCAGAAAATTTCAACATAACCATATCATGTGACCCCTTGTTGGAACGAGCTCGTCGAGCTCGTTCCAATGAGGGGTCACATGATATGGTTTTGTTGAAATGTTTTGAAAAATTTGAAAAAATGATATTTAAAGTAATAAATTTTGATATCGTCTGCATTGGGTAAAGGGTTAAATTATCGTCACTTCTAATGCTATGGGTAATTACAGGAGCAGTTAAATAGTCTTCTCGCAAACCAACACTCCAAATGTCCCATGCTTAACATATGACATATACATAATGATGTCTTGTCTAATTTTGAAGGTATACAATAAATTTCGGTTCTTGGAAGACAGTTTTATGGACTTATACAGGAAAAGCAGGAAGGTTCTGAATTCTCAACAGCTAGAGGCATTAAAGACAATTTTTGCTTGGAGAGATAGTGTTGCTCGTAAAGAAGATGAAAGCATTGGGTATGTTTTCAAATATTTTATAAATTTTATAGTTGTATTTTGGGGAGTCAGATTATAAACCTATTTTCAGATTTGCTATGGGGTCTTACAGGTCTGGAATTTTCAGGATAGCGATTTATTCACTTGCCTACTGCTCGCCTTAAAAAAACTGAGGAGGGCGAAAAATAGCCCTCCTAGTCTTAGAAAATAATAATTAACACAACAGCCTATTCCTAAAACCAGGGGGCACGGTGGCTCAGTTGGTAGAGGTGCAGGCTGCAAGCCGAGAGGTCCTCGGTTCGAATCCCACCTGCGGCAACCGCGTTGTGTCCTTGGGCAAGACACTTCACCCCGATTGCCTACATGGGGGCACGATGACGCTGTGTACTGAGGCGTACTGCACGTCGATGGTGCGCATGTCTTCAACCAATCTAACCCTGCCTGTGCTGTGGTGCAGAGTTCAGAGTTACGATGTTGGAGAGCTGACAGCTGCTCGTCGTTGCTCGGTGGTTCTCTCCGGGTACTCCGGCTTCCTCCACCCGTAAAACTGTCACGGTCACGATTAGCCGTTGTGCATAAGTATGTGACCTTAAACACCAATAAATAAATAAATAAATATTCCTAAAACCCACAGGTTTTCAGATCTCTGCTATGTTAGTGGTCTCTGCAATATGGCCTCACTGCCCCTCCCACACCTCCAGGCCTTACCAAAGCCCAGAGGTGTGGGAGGGGTAGTGCAGATGTCTCACAGAGACTACCTGGTTAGCAGCACCAAATAAAATGTATGTTCAAAGCCCACTAGGCAAAATTGATTTATTGTACAACTTCATTTTGCCACTTTTAGCTTTTGTAAGCTTGAGGAAAGCTATTCGCTCCCCTATGCCATGTGAGGAGAGCGATTTTTAGCCCTCCTGCATTTTTAAGAACACCAGGCCTGGTCTTAACTCTTAACCTGCTGTGTATTTCCAAAATATTTTTTTGATCTAATCTAGTCATGGCTGCTGTACAGCAGCCATGACTAGATTGGATAAAAAATTTATCTAAATTTAACTTAAGAAATGATTGGTCAAAAAGTCCATTCAATATACAAGGGAGAAATTTGGCTAAATGTGCTCAAATTATACTTATTTCAGTGGCAAGCGATTTTGTACCCTCCGCCAGCAGCATGCAAGGAGTTATAAGCTGTACCACTTCATGAACTTTCCAAAGTTTATATCAAGAGTTTGAGTGTGTTTAAGTTGACTGTTTTTTTCTTCAAAGTAAAATTGGGGGAAAACGACATTGATTATATAAAAGTACATTTTTAAAAGCAGTTTGTGTTTTTTTTCTTTAATTTTGTATTAACTCTTTACCTATTGTGACATCAGTAAATATCTGTCCAGTACTATTCACAGCAATCGGCTTTCAATTTTATTAATTTAATTTATTGTTCAATTTTTTATTTCCTGAACGTAATTTTATTTCGTGAACCCCCTCTCTGAACAAACTCTCCATAAGGTATGGTTTTGAGGCCAAAATGGAAAATAAATAAAATGCAGTGTTTGTTTTGGCACCATTTGCTAGCCATATACGTAATCTGAGAACTTTCCATCAGGATGTGAGATAACAGGACACTTAACCCTTAATCTCCCCCCCTCCCCGATACAACCCCAAACTGCCACTTTTATATTGCTTTGAAAAAGTTGTCCCCAAGTTTATTCCTCCTTGAGAACTTAAATAGGCTACACTTATCTTGGTAATGTTTGTACATCATTGTTGGCTGCCAACAGGTAGCCAACAATGATGTTGAAACACTCTTAGCTCATCTGGAGCTTCCCCGGGAAGTGAAGCAGTGCTTGTTTACTGTGTTCAATGAATTCTGTTTTACTGGTAAAATAGGATCTGGTAACCAGTGCCTGGAGTGGAAGTCCTATAAAATGGACAAAATGGGAAAAAATGATTGGATGGATTTGACATTATATCCCAGTTACGGTCATGATTAGCCATTGTGTAGAAATATGTTACCTTAAATAAACTCATCTACAGTTGTTGACTTGTATATACAATAGTCCCCGTGGGAACCCCGGGAAGTAAGCAGCACTTGTTTACTGTGGTAAACCAGTTCCGCTTTACTAGTAAAATAGGACCCAGTCACCAATGCTTGGGGTGAAAGTCCTCTAAAATGGGCAACATGTTGATCAACGATTGACTAAACTTGACTTCATCTCCATGTTGTGTCACGATTAGCCATGGTGCATAAATATGTGACGTTAACCACCAACAACAAACAAACAAACTATATACAATAGTAATTATCTTGAGGCTTTAAGGGTTAATAAAAGTTTTAGAATCTACTTGGCAATGTTTTTTTTAAAAAAATAACTCTGAATAAATTGTACACAATTTATCCAGACCATATTTATTATTTATTTATTGGTGTTTAAGGTCACATACTTATGCACAATGGCTAATCGTGACCATGACAGTTTTACGGGTGGAGGAAGCCGGAGTACCCGGAGAGAACCACCGAGCAATGACGAGCAGCTGTCAGCTCTCCAACATCGTAACTCTGAACTCTGCACCGTAGCACAGGCAGGGTTAGATTGGTTGAAGACATACGCACCATCGGCGTGCAGTATGCCTCAGTACACAGCGTCATCGTGCCCCCATGTAGGCAATCGGGGTGAAGTGTCTTGCCCAAGGACACAACGCGGTTGCCGCAGGTGGGATTCGAACCGAGGACCTCTCGGCTTGCAGCCTGCACCTCTACCAACTGAGCCACCGCGCCCCCCTTCCAGACCATAAATAATTCAATATTATTAATAGAATTGTGTTACCGTATTTACTCTATGTATTAGGACAGCTAAAAATAATTATTATCACAGGTGTCCCAATTGTTAGAAAATGGGGAAAGAACACAGCCTGGTCTTGATTTGATGCTGAATAAAGTTGTGTGTGATTCGTTTTCCATCACTATATACGAAAATCGCCGTCCATTTTTTTTTTATTTTTTCATTTTTTGCTTCGAAAACATAGCTTATGATCCCTCATTGGAACGAGTGCAATCCGTCCATTTTTTTTTTATATTTTCATTTTTTGCTTTGAAAACATAGCTTATGATCCCTCATTGGAACGAGCGCATTGCGCCCGTTCCAATGAGGGATCATAAGCTATGTTTTCGAAGCAAAAAATGAAAACTTTTAGTTCCTCAAGAATTTTTTTATGAGTGTCGTCTGCTACTAGCGACAGGCCAACTGGAAACAAATCTCCTGAATGTCCCAAACTTTGGAGCATAAAAAAATATAGTTTTCTGGAAAAAATGTGTGTCCCAAATCATAGAATGTCCCAATACATAGAGTAAATACGGTATGTTTAGCATTTGGATGAATTCATACTTTATTTCCAAAATCAAATTGTGCCCTATTAAGTTAGGTGTCTTAGATAAAAGGAAATCAGGATACTTCCAGAATATCATTCTCTTATCAATTCTCAATCTTCTCATCTGTCAATAGATAGTCTGTTAGTATTTCCAGACTATTGCTTTATACATTCTTTTTAGAAATTAAAGATTCTGAAATTAATTATAAATCCTGCTTTAGACCTCATAAAGTAGATTTTCTGTTTCTCAGGCCATTTTTTGTAAAATTGCTTGCAGACAGGTGGTTTTTTATTTCATTTTTTATTTTTTGTAATTATTTCTTTGCCATCAAAGGTTCATGTTCTTGGTTGTTTTATGTCTTAGGCCTCATAATCTACAGTTCAGAACCGCATGGGTGGTGGTGTATTTCATCCCTTGAGTGCAAGAAGGCTTTACAATGCTAAAGCATTGCAAAGCCTTGTTGCACTCAAGGGACAAATTTATCAATTGGGTAAAATATCAGACATAAACCATTTAATTTTTATTTTTTACCTGCGTCGCCAACGGCAGAGCAGGTCTAGTAAGCGCTCGACTCAGTCTGTCCGTCAGTCCATCTGAAACATTTCTTCCGTCAAAGTTTTCTTGGCTTCTATGAAAGGGAATGATTTTATATTTGGTCTGCTGCTTCATAATGATGAGTTGTATCGTGTATCTAATTTTCAGATCTGCCGTGCAGCCACTTCCTGTTTGCCGATACTTTGAAGTCTGTTCATCTCTGTAATCAATTGCATGCAGCGACGCAGGTCCAGACCCGGTATTGGTCTTTGCTTGTTTCAACTTTGCAATGGTGATAAAAAGAGAGCATGTGGTAGCCAAAAGGACCATGCAATAGCCAAAAGGACCATGCGGGAGGGCCTGAGGAACAGATTTTTAACTTTTTTAGGCCTTATCCACTATCTTGAATCCTGTATGGTCCCTCTTTCTCTTATTTAATCAGTTGTCTTAGATAGTTGTAATGTTTATAAATATTGGAAATTTCAAGTAATTTCTGCATTCATTACACCTACGACTGACTGAGAGGGGAAGTGCCCTCCTGTCAGTTGTTCACTCACATCTCCCAGCATACAACTATAAACACTTAGCAGTCACTATATATTTTTTTTTTTTTTTTTGGGGGGGGGGGGAGGTGTGGGGGGTTAAAACTTAAGTGTTTAGCCTGAAATTCTCACCAAATGAGCACATAATTACAATTTTTCTATTTTCTAGGTATGTGTTACCCAATCATATGTTATTACAGATAGCAGAAATATTACCACGGGAAGCTCAGGGTATACTTGCCTGCTGTAATCCAATCCCACCATTAGTCAGACAGTCTCTTGGTGAGCTACATGGTCTTATTATGGAGGCTAGAGAAGTTCCATTGATAAAAGTAATTACTTCTAAATCCCCTGATACTTATTGAGCCACACTTACTGGCAACAGTTAGCAACATAACAACAGGGCTCGCAAATAGGGTTGCCCGACGTCCCGGGATAACCAGAAATTTTCTCGGGCAACCAAAAATGCCATTCCCTCTGCCCGACGGGCAACTAGATTTTTTCTGTCCGATTTTAAAAGATAATTGTTTGAGAAAATTAAAATACAAAAACGAGCGGGAATTAATGATTAAACAGCTGTTAAAATGGTTGAATACGCATTCCGCTGGTTAGGGGAAGTACTTTTCAGACAGTGGCAGGCTCATAAACTTCAGCAGTGCACAACTGAATCTTGGTCTGTCCCCGTCTTTCAACACCTGTTGTTATACATCGTTTGTTGCCATATCTGATCGACTCACAGTGAAATGTGTATAAATTGAGCAATCAAATATCAGTCCTAACACTGGGCCACCATTTTCTGGGGCGGGCAACCAGATCACAAAAGAAGCCTGCCTGACGGGCAATCATGTTTTTTTCACTATTTGCGAGCCCTGAACAACCATATCTGGCTAGTGCTGTTCACAAATATCCTGTTTCAGATATTCTTAATTTTTTCAATTTTTCCACCAAAACATTCTCATTGGAATGAATGGGTCAAATTCCATCAAGGGGTCATAAAGTATGTTTTGGTGGCAAAATTTGAAAAATTGGTGAAATTTGTATGGGATTTTTGGCCAGATATATGGCTGCTGTGTAGTGAGAGAGATACATCATTTACAGGGTTCCTGTGGCTCCTTGGATGTCTTGAAAGTCCTTGAATTTAAAAACCCCTCACCAATGCCCTTGAAACTCCTAAAGATTTCAGAAATCTTCTTTGTATTTCCTGGAAAATGGAGTACTGAGTGAAAACTTTTGTCTTTTTCATCGAACCCATCTCAGAATTCTTATGAGTTGGTATTAGTGTGGGTATAACGACTTGTTCTTCATATTATATCTGAAGTAGAATTATTTCGTGTGCAAAGATTTGCCTTGTTACAATTTATGGGAGAGTAACAACAAAGATATGCGAAGAAATTTTGATGTTAAAAAAAATTATGTAGGACTCTAGTTAACCCTTTACCCAACACAGACAGTATCAAAATTTATTATTTTAAATATAATTTTTTTTAAATTTTTCAAAAAATTTTAACAAAACCATAACATGTGACTCCTCATTGGAATGAGCTCAATGAGCTCGTTCCAATGAGGGGTCACATGATATGTGTTTGTTGAAATATTTTGAAAAATTTAATTTTTTCGACAGATCCATTTTCATATTACGCGGGCGGATGCGGGCGATTCGTTAGGTAAAGGGTTAATGGTTGTAAACATTGAAAGATTTTATTACAGTACAGTGTACTATAGTGGAAAAAGAAAAAGGAATAAAAAATTTTCCCATTTTATCTTCATAAAAACGTTTATGTATGTTGTGTTTCAAGATGGTGAATGGAAATTCCAATTCATCTTCCCGTGGGAACTCTGGTAACTCTGGAAACTGGAGCATTGCTTTATTAATGTTTAATGTGAGTAACAAGTTATATTTTACTGGTCAAATAAGTCATTTGTCTTATGCTGTATGAAATATTTTATGTCAATAAAAATATTTTCTTTTTTTAGGTGAAGGATACTAAGCCTAGCAGAGAACCAAGCAAACTTCAGCATCCAAAGTATGATGCTGACAGCTTGTTGAACTGTCCTCATGACTTGTCCCATCAGTCAACTGGGAAAACAGACTTGCCCACGATTTATAGTAATCCAGGTGAGAAAACAGAGTCTTTTTCTTGTTTTCCATTCATCTTTTTAGTTCTGTTTCTGTTTCTAAAACACACTGATTTTATTGAGATTTATTTGCAGTTCAAATCAGTGAATGAAGTAGTCATGATTTCATTTCAGAATAAATTTAATTATTAACCAGGGTTTAATCCATAGAAGTTGAGAAGGAACCTTTTGTATGACTGAGCCTTCAACAGGGTGATGCCATAGTGAGAAAATTGTTAAACTGTACACCCAAAAGATTCAATATATTGATGTCTGGAATATTCTTCACCTTAATTATGCATGGAGCACTGTAAAATTGGAAGAACATATCATTTTTAGCATTTCTCCTCATCGTCAGTTTCAGTGAGAAAATGTGATTTTGATATTGTTATTGATTAAGTTTGTGTTTTTGGCTTCACATGGTTTTGTTGTCAAACATGCCAAAATTTAGTTAGTAGTAATTAAGATTCAGAAACTGTTGCTCAACAATCTGAATCGACTGAGATTGTCAAAACAAGTGCACCGTTGTTGCTGTTATAAATCGGATCACAGTTTCATTACTGATAAATAATACAATTTTATCTAGTCTTGGTAGAAAACTTGTGTGTTTTAAGTGTCCCTTGATGAAAAGTGAAATGCAAAAAAAATTTTGGGAACCTGTTTTTTGATTCCGTGATTTTGACCTGATGGAACCTGCACCAAAATGGAACGATCATTTCCGTGAAAAATCTGCATGCCTAGACAAAGAGTTAACACAAGTGTACGTAACTATCTTCCTGCCAAACTCATTGTTCAAGTGCTTATTCATAATTGATAACAGTCATTTCAAATTTGGGATATTTTCATTCAGTACCTAAGTTCAGGTAGGACATTACAAAGATGGCCGGTTGGGGATTAAACCTGATTTTTCCCGACTGTAATGGTTCAAGTCCCAACTGACTAATATTCCAACTACATCATCAAGACATGCCTTCATCGAAGGCATGTCTTGATGGTGTTATGGGAGTGCAGTGGCATTGCAGTACCAGTTCTCGTCAGATCACCGAAGTTAAGCAACATCGAGCCTGGTTAGTCCTTGAATGGGTGACCGTCTGAGCGATCGATTCAGACTCCCGCATTGTGTCCTTGGGCAAGGCATTTAACGCTGATTGTCCACATGGGGGCACAATGTACTAAGTCGTATTGCGCGTTGATGGTGTGCATGTCTTCAACCAATGTAACCCTGCCTGTGCTGCAGTGTAGAGTTACGTTGTTGTTGAGCTGGCAGCTGCTCAGTGGCTCTCTCCTTGTACTCCGGCTTCCTCCACCTGTAAAACTGTCACCGACACGATATGACCCTGGCTGTTAAAGTGTCGTTAAACTTTAATAAATAAATTGATGATGTTATTGGAATATTAGTCAGTCAGGAACAAACTAAAGACATCTTGGAAATTTATTAGTGAATAAATAAAATACACATGAGTTAGTTGTGACACAATTTCTTATCCAATAACCAGGCCCAGCATTCTTTAGGAGTCCAGGAGTGCTGCACGTCTAGAAAAAATTGAGGAGGGCAATGTTTTGTACCCCTTGATTTTATGGAATGCCAGACCTGTTTGAGACTGCCTTTGAAATCAGTTATCATTTGTCAATGTTGCATTGATTTGCAATAATTCATGACCCATTCTGTGTCGCATTTCAATACATTTTGAGTGTAAGAATTGAATGCAACATTTTGAAAATGAGAAAATGTGTGTGCCAATTTTTCCACTATGTAGCTGAATGTTGTACAATTTTTCAGTCACAATATTAATACTTTGAAGTGAATCTAACCAAAATAGCATACAAGTATATGCATTGAAAATCTCAGGTGCATTTGCACTCCCAAGCAATCTGAGGAGGGTAATTGTTTCGCGCCTTTGATTTTCTAGATTGCCAGACCTGATTAACATATGCCATACTCCAAATTTTACATGCTTGCCCCTTCCCCCCTCCACCTCCCAACCTCACCCCCAGCCAGAATCGGTACTATACATCTTCATTTCTATGACAGACTGTGTGTGACACAAGCTCAAGTGTCAGATAGTCTTTTAGCCCTTTACCTGACATGAAAAGCAGACGACACTTGCAAACAAAATTCATGAATAACTAATTTTTTTCATTTTTTGTCTCAAAAACAAACGTTATGACCCCTCATTGGAACAAGCTCATTCCATCGGGGGCTCATAACCTATGTTTTTGAGTCAAAAAATGAAAAAATAATGAAAATTAATTGGCGATTTTTGAGAATAGCCCTGACTGGTGTTGGCCGTTAGGTTGGGTAAAGGGTTAATAAAGTACAGGATTACTAGTAAGAGAGAATTAAAATCTTAGACTCCAGTTCTGACTAGAAAAATTATTTTGGGGGGGGGGGGGGGGGGCATAGGGCACACCCCCCTCTCCCTCCAAGAGTTACACCTCTGAGTCCAGGCATATTTCAGCTGTTAGGTTGGGTAAAGGGTTAAGAAAGTACATGATTACTAGTAAGAGAGAATTAAAATCTTAGACTCCAGTTCTGACTGGAAAATTATTTGGGCCCCCCCCCCCCCCCCCCCCCCCCACACACACACCTCCAAGAGTTACACCTCTTAGTCCAGGCATATTTCATGATGAGAATTTTTTTTAATTGACATATGGTAAGGACAGTTTAACTAGATGTAAGCATTACAATCAAACCTCAACCCTTTACCCAACGAATCGGCCGCATCCGCCCGCGTAATATGGAAATTCAGTCGTTGAAAAAATATTATTTTTCAAAAAAATTCACCGGCAGTCAAGTCGATTCGGCACCTGGGAAAGGTTGTTTCGGCACCCAGACCAGGTCGTTTCGGCACCTGCTATAAGTCAGTTCGGCACCTGCTAAATATTTTTAAGAACTCATTTCTAACATTGTTGTGCAGTATTTTTTGAAGTATATTATGAAAAATTTGTTATATGCTATAAATATTGTTTCTGTTTTGTGTTTTGTTTATCGTTGGTTTGAAGTAGTTTGAAGTATTGTGTGGTATAAAATTTTAATAAAGTTCAAAGGGTAATGATTTCAATGTTTTGTATGGCTTTGTTTTCAAAGTGATCACATTGTCGGCCCATTTATGATCAATCCTATGCAGCTGTTGTTTCAGTTGTTAAGCATAACAGGATGGTCGGGGTAGTTGTTTTTGTAGTGATTAGACATAAGAGGTGTGACCAACAGTATTCAGTCAACAAAGAAAAAACGGCCCATTAGATGTTTGTTGTTAGAAGGGAAAAATTTCCTATAAAGATGGGTCTAGGTTCAAATCATGTCATTATTCAAAATGTCTGGAGATATATGTATAAAGTGTAACACTGCAGTCCGACCCCGTCAACATGGTCTTCAATGCGATGGGTGCGCAAGGTGGCAACATAGAAAGTGTGATACTGGAATTAGTCAGAGTGAATATAGAGAAGCAATAAGACAGCACAGAAATGTAGAATGGTCGTGCACGGAATGCTCACAACAAAATAATAATGGCACTAGTGACAATAGTAATGACGCTGACAGTATTTTGGGGAATAATGCTACTTTCGTGGTTCAACATTCATTCAACACTGTAGATGATGAAGCAGCCGCTGGGAGTGAACAAACACAATCTTTTAATATAGATTCATCCTTTCGAACACGTGAAAGTATAAATGAAAATTCAATCACAGAAGAGACAGGGACTATTGCACAGACACAAATTTCCGATGAAGAGAAAACATATCATGTCATAGATTCCGGCACAAAACGTGGAAAACGCATGTTAGTAGATGACAGTGGCCATAGTTTTACCGTAAAAAAGCAGAAAAATGACCACATCCTATGGCGGTGTACAAAGCGGGAACGAGGAGCAAACTGTCCAGCAACCGTTATTCAAGATGGCGAGACGTACAAGAAAGGCATGAAGGAACACGCTCATCCAGCTGAGCCTGGCAAACATATAGCAGTGACCATAAGAGCTGAGGTAATTAAACAAATTATATACATATATATATATTTTAAATATGGGAAGTGTGTATTTTTATACTGTACCAATGACCCAGACTTAGCTGGTGCTAACTCCAACAAAACCAGGGCCAAACAAATTTTGCCCCCCAATCCCCAAAATTTGCATCTAAAACAAAAAGAAATCATGTCCTAAAGGACCTCCATACTACGCCTCTACTGCGCATGCGCAGTGACGCAGTCGTCCCGAAATTGGCGCCAATTATCATTCTCTGTTCGGCCCTTCATCAGTCAACATCTCACTGATCTTTGTGCTTGTAAATCTCAGTTTAAAGGATGCCAGACACGTAATATTTTTATACTGTACCAATGACCCAGACATAGCTGGTGCTAACTCTTAAAATATAGGGCCAAACACAAATTTTGCCCCCCAATCCCCAAAATTTGCATCTAAAACTAAAGAAAACATGTCCTGAGAGGCCCTCCACACTTCGCCCCTACTGCGCATGCGCAGTGTCAAGGACGTTCCGAAATTGGCGCCATTTATTATTCTAAGTTTGGCCCTTCATCAGTTAACATCTGACTGATCTTTGTGCTTTTAAATCTCAGTTTAAATGATGCCAGACACATAAATATTAGTGAAATGGTGATTCTAAGGAGGATAGAAAAGGAGGAGAGGAAAAGAATGTGTGACAGAATATTATCAGGGCTGTAACTTAAAATTTTTTAATGAAATTATGTTAAGTTACCTATTTTCAAGGCAGCAGCCATTTTGTTGTCATTCTGATTATTTAGTTACACTGTTTTTACAAGTGTTTTTCCTCTCTCCCTGTCCTTTAAGTTCCCCCTTGCTATTCTCCCATGCTTTTGGCATAATTTCTGTAATTATTATTACTAAAATTTCTTGGGAGTTTAGCTGAATAACAGAATGAATTCTGTTCTTTCCCCATGTTTACGTCTTCACCTACGGGTGGTTAGGCGTTGTGTTCTGCATCTACCATCTGATGTTCTGCAGTTTCTTCCCTGGAAGTCTCTGTTTTGCATCAGATGGTGTATTTTTGGTAACTGATTTCGGGCCTGGGTGCCTGGAGTCTTATTTTAGTGTTTTTACACTCATTGTTTACATTTACAACAGCCCTCTGTGTGAGGGGGGGATTTCTAAATAATAATATCTTTATGTTATTTCAATCATAACTAGATACATTATTATTGTTCGTAAGTGTTGAATAAATTGTTTAAAATATTTTTAAAATTTTTGTCCACACTTAGGCTTGGGATCCATTGGGGCTCAACGTTACTTTTCAGAAACTTGGGCTGTTCTGAAAAAATATTTTTTCAAAATATTTTGATTTCAATTATTTTTTCTATATTAATGGATCATATTATTATTATGTATTTTGATTGCCAGGGGTTAGTGCGAGTACCAGGACTTGTTTTCTTTTCACATTGAAAGGATATTGATCTATTGTTTTAAGAGGAAGTCTTCCTCTGACCTTATTATCATTCTATATGTGGTCAGTGTACTCGCATTAACTCCGGTTCTGTATCGTATGATTTCGATGACAATATGGGAAGCGTATGTCACGGTATGTTGTTGGGGATTTGGACACTCCGGTCCTTTCCCCGCAGGGTCACTCTACTTTATCAATTTCTATTTCAGACGATCAAGATTAGGGTGATGTATCTGTGATGTCTTCCAACAGTGTGCCTCCGTCGTCACATTTAATGAAGGGCTAGCGGAAAAGTGCTCATGTAATACGCCAATTGCCTAAGGGGACCCTAGTAGGTTCGACGGCCTTTGACGTCCGCTAGCTCGCCCGGTGTAGCGTCCATTCACCGAATGGTTCGGCAGCCGGGTTCGTCCGTTGCGGTCTAGAAGGAATTTTGGGGTGATGCGAGCACTATAAAATTAACTTAATGCACACCCAGTGACGGCGGATCGGAGGGAGAACGGAGGAAGCCTTTTAGTCCGGTTCATAGCTCGTTCCGGTCCTTCCGGACGGCAAGCGAGAGAGGCCCCTCTCTCGTTCAACAACATCTGGCCCCAGATGTTGTGGTACAAATGTGTCGTTAGCGGAGCATACGTCCGTCGCTCGGGACGCTCCGTTGTATAGGCAGTCCGCTGAGACTGCTAAGGCTTCCTCTTCTCGTCAGCGCACACGACCGCACCTTGGCTGCGTGACCGCCGATATATTACCAGCTTCGCCGATCAAGGATTCTTCGGCGACCAGGTCACACCATCCGGCAGCCAGGGATTCGAGACCGATGGACTCCGGACGTTCGCATAGGAAAAGTATGCGGGAGCCATCTGATGCGGAGCTGCCCTCGGCGAAGCAGCGATAGACTGCGCCTCCGCAGGTCTCGACGCCGGACATTCTTGTGCACATAGCACAGCTTATCGCAGCATCCCAGCAGCCGACAGAAATGGTGTCGGATCGAGAATTATCCGACAGCGCTGGGTCGGTAGCCGGGGACTCGAGGCCTGCAGACTCCGGACGTTCGCATAGGAAGTATGCGGGAGTCAACGTACACGGAGCTTCCAGCGGCAATGCATCGTAAGTCCGCTACTGCACAGGCCTCGGGAACGGACGTGCTTTCCTTAATAGCACAGTTTATCGCAGCGTCCCAGCATCAACTGAATCTGTCGCATATATTTTATCCGACGATGCTGGGTCGGGACGCTCCGCGGAAGCGGGTACGGACGTCCGAAAGTTTCATCCGGTCCGACGGGATACCGAAAGGGATTCGGTGGATTTCAAGCTTTCCCTTTCGGAACAACATATGCTGCGATGCCGGATAAGAAACTGATAGCGTCGGTGGACTTAGAAATTTTTGGTTCGGTTCAGGGACATCGTCCCTCAGTTCCGACATAGTCCAATAATGTCACACAAACTTTCGAATTATTGATCGACGCTATATATATTATTATTTTATGCTTGCTATCCAAGCATTTCTGGTTTCTTGTTCGAAGAGTTATGGAGATGTCTTTCAAAAGTGTGCCTCTGTCGTCATAGTTAATGAAGAGTTAGCGGCAATAAGTGCTCATGGAATATGTCTATCGCTTACGGAGTGACATTCGCTAGCTCACCCGGTGTAGCGTACATTCATCGAATGGTTCGGCTGCCGGGTTCGTCCGTTGCGGTCTAGGAAGGAGATTTGGGTGATGCGAGCACTTTAATTACTTTAGTACTCACCCAGTGACGGCAGATTGAGGACAGATCGGAGGAAGCCAACAACATAGGGGACCGCATGTTGTGGTTCAGATATTTTACATTCGGAGCATATGTCCGTTGCTCGGGACGCTCCGTTATATTGACAGTCCGAGAGACTGTCTTTAATGCTTCCTCATCCTCACAGCAGGGCACACGACCGCACATTGGCTACGTGACCTCGAGTATCCGATCAGTTTCGGCATTCAGTGATTCCACAGCGAATAGGTCGCGCCATCCGGTAGCCAAGGGACACGAGGCCTATACACTCCGTTCGCTCGCATATTGGAAGTATGCACGGGGTAACGATCTCGGAGCTTCCTGCGGCAATGCATCGTAAGACCGCTGCTCCTCAGGCCTCAGTGACGGACGTGCTATCCGAGTTAGCACAGTTGTTTCGCAGCATCCCAGCAATTGAAGGTTTCTCGGTCGAATCAGGAATTATCCGACGGCGCTGGGTCGGTGCGGTCCGCGGTTGCATCAAGCTACGGACGACCGAACGCTTTATAGGGTCCGACAGGATGGCGAAAGGGATTCGAAAGATTTCGAGTTTTCCCTTTAGTAGTATCGGAAGATGCCTTTCATATCTTCTGGCATTTCTTCCAGTGATTATTTTTCGGACTTCATTGCTGCGATCTTGGATAAGAGACTTATAGCGTCATTGGACTCGGATTTTTCGATCGGTACAGGGACTTTGTCCCTGACTTACCGACGCAGTCCAATATTGTCATTACAACATGTGTTTTATTTTTCGACGCTATATATTTATATATATATACAAGACGGCTACTAAGCATGATAGTTTAGTTTCTTGTCCGCGTGGCTCATTTCTGCCATTTTATCTTTTTTTACATATAGTTTATTTTGGCAGAGCAGGGCATACCGAGAGTTCATATGCGTCTAGACGGTGTGATTAAAGACTGCATATATTCTTTTTCACCGTTTATGTCTTTTCCAATTTCAATGTTGGGAACGACATTATGTATATTAGACTTAACTTAGACGCTTTATTATACGTAATCCGCCTTACTGAGGCGTTATCATTACGTCTTCAAGAAAAGATTTACGGGATATTATTCTCAATGTAATTTCTTTTGAGGGCAGTAGTTTGTTCACGTATAACTCCGCCCTTCAGTGGCTGATTGGAGTTGGTTAGACGTGAGGCAGCCCTAGCTACATCCACGCGTGGATAGTAGGTTAAGAACTCTCTCAGAGTCGCTTCGTTCTCGGAGGAGCTTCTCTTCGACGGCAACTTTCCGGCAATCCATGAATTGCTTGATTTATACATTCTCTTGTCTATCTAGTGTTACAAGAGATTCAGACTGGGGCAAACATTCGGTGGTTGACTCAGAGAGTGCCGCCGCAGTTGCCGGACCCGAGTGTGGCTGTTATGACGGTTGCCAGTCAAACAGATTGGGATATATACTGATCCCTACGGATTCGAAGTGCCAGGGTCTTTGGGTTCCGCAGTCTTTTAGCTATCAGTTAACTTCCGCGGAATAATGTTTTTTAGGCTTGCTTTATGTCATTGCATGAACATTATTCAGAAACGCATGCCCAAATTCCTGTCCTTTAATTCGACAGTAGTGGCGTATCTCCGGAACCAGGGAGGCACTCTTTCGTTTCCGTTATTCAATTTAATGGAAAGAATCCGTTTGTTGGTTATAGTACACCAAGTTCAGTTTTGGTCCGTCATATTCTGGGTCGTCTGATTGTTTTATCGCACTCCCGTTCTCTTACGGGTCGCTTGTTGCTGTCAGAATGGACTCTCAACAAACAAGTATTCAATCAGATTTGCTATCTATGGGAGCGCCCAATGATGTTTTATTTATGACACAGCTGGCTAATCAATTGCAGACGTATGTGTTGGCTTGTCCAGATCTCTGAGCTAATACTGTTAACGCTCTATTGATCTATAGGACAGAATGATAGGATACGCGTATCCTCCGGCGCTGTTGTTTTTAGCAGGTATTGCTAAGATAAACAACCACAATACATTTCTGTTGATAGCATCTCTATCTTCACAGAGATCATGAGTAATTTACTCTCTTGTCTACTGTGGATCTTAACGTGAAATCTTCCTCTATGTGAGGATCTTTTTTCACTGGGTAAATCGTGTCATCTTTATCACAACCAGCAAGGTCGCAACCTTCATGTATTCCGTTGTGTGGTCCGTATTGCATTGTAAGCACTGTACTGGACGAGCTTTGGACGCGATTTCTTACTATAGGAGATCCTCTTCTTCGCTATTCTATGCGACTAAAGTGGAGGCTCTTCCGTCGTGGTGTAGGGATCATTATGTTCATATGGTTGATCCCTCCATACTACTCATTGCTATTTTTTAGTATACTTGTTTCACAAGATCTACTGCAGCCTGTTGTTATTTAGGTTATAGGTTTATGTTACCTCATACCTATGCACTCTACGATAGTTTACAATTGAGTCTTTTGTCTCTTTATCTAAGTCAGTTAGTAACTTTTTGATAATTAGACTTAGAATCTTTAGATTAAATTCCTATACGGATTTTAACTTCAGGTTCTTATTTAGCTAAGTAATCATTTGAGCCTCTGGAAACAGTAGTTTTCAAATTCTGACCTTTTAGACAGTAATTATGTTGGTTTCTCTTTTACTGTAGAGTCAGTGAGTTTCATGCACTATCGATGGATGATTTTCACTTTCATAGTTTCGGAATCAATACTTCCGTTACTATTTAGGTTGGATTGTTGCATAAGAGTTAGGCTCCTATTATCCGGAATCTATTATTTTAAGGTCCTTCCGTCTTCGTATGGGCATAGGCCTTTACTCTTTCCGGGTACAGTTTATGTATTTATAAACAGATATCTGTTTATTACAAGGGCGTAAGCTTCTTCTGTCTTTGATGTCTAGTAGAAGGACGTTACGCTCCTTTTTATTGTTAATGGATTCTATTAACTAGCGTACTGCTTATGGTATATCATTGGCTTAGCAGTTGTGCTTAAGATTTCGGCTCATGAAGTAAGAGTTCTTCTACTTCTTGGGCTTACATTAATAGTGTTCTATTATAGATTTTTGAAGGCTGCTCATTGCGCTCAGCCATCCATTCATGAATTTTATCTCAGAAATATCGAGTCCATTTCTGGAGGCCTCTATTGTTAGGTCCATTATCTACTGCTCAGAATGTCATTCACTTAACAGTTGCTACTATAGCTAGGTAGGCTGTCTGTTTCGGCAGTGTCTCCGTTCGGCTGCCCTCTTCGCTCTGGGCTATTTGACCCAGGGCAAGAAAAAGGGGGGGGGGGAGGGTGTTCCCTTGGGTCACCTGTTTTTACTATGAAAACAAGGGGATACCTCCTCCGGAGTTAGTAATTCTGAGCTGTTATTGGGATGGTTGTTTAGTGAGAAGTTTAAGTTTATAAAATTCATTCAAGTCTTAGTTTTTAA
Organism: Pictodentalium vernedei; assembly: GCA_031216915.1. NCBI lineage: Eukaryota > Metazoa > Mollusca > Scaphopoda > Dentaliida > Dentaliidae > Pictodentalium > Pictodentalium vernedei. The sequence continues at coordinate 37,482,865 of CM062290.1, forward strand.
AGTATAGCTTTTGAATATTGCATATGTCAACGGACATGATTATGCAATTCTCACACACTTTTAGGAGTATAAGAGTCTCTATTCTCTAGACTTACTTTATTATTGGCTTACTTTAAAAATTATTAGTATAAGGATTATTGGATATTAATAGAGTACATGGATGTATGAAGCTCAATTTTTGGAAGGTGTTGTATCTTTCTAATTTATCATAAATAAGAAAGATACATGTAAGGCCTATTACTTCTTTTCCCTACAGGGGATGACTCTATTTTATTTTATTGAGCGTATTCCATTTTGCTCTATGTCCTTGGCCCTCCAGCCTTTTTACTATTCAGCTATGTCTGGGTCATTGGTACAGTATAAAAATGTTAAAAAATTTATAGTAATTTATATATTTTTTATACTTACCAATGACCCAGACGGGGATGGCCCTCCCAGGAGTTGGGAACTCTTGCCTCCCCGCTGAGTACATAGCGCTTACCAGGCACTGGTTATTAGAATGATAAATGGCGCCAATTTCGGAACGTCCTTGACACTGCGCATGCGCAGTAGGGGCGAAGTGTGGAGGGCCTCTCAGGACATGTTTTCTTTAGTTTTAGATGCAAATTTTGGGGATTGGGGGGCAAAATTTGTGTTTGGCCCTATATTTTAAGAGTTAGCACCAGCTATGTCTGGGTCATTGGTAAGTATAAAAAATATATAAATTACTATAAATTTTTTAACTTTTGGAGAAAATGTGATTCTAAGGAGGATAGAAGGAGGAGAGGAAAAAGAAGTGGCAAAAAATAATCAGGGCTGTACTTAAAATTTTTTGATGAAATTATGTTAAGTTGCCTATTTTCGAGGCATGGGCCTCTTGTTGTCATTCTTGCTAATTGTTGCACTGCTTATTCAGTGTTTCCTCTCCCCTAGCCTTCTAAAGTCCCCCCTGGCAATTCTCCCATGCTTTTGGCATATTTTTGAGAAATTTCATTTCTAAAATTTCCTGGGAGAGTTGCTTGGTTACAGAATGTTTTCTGTTATTTTCCCCATAGTTACGTTTTCACCCATGGGTGTATAACGTTTGTGTTCTGCATCTTCCATCTGATGTTCTACAGATTCTCCCCTGGGAGTCTCTGTTTTGCATCAGATAGAGTGTAATTGATGACTGATTCCGGGCCAGTTTTTTCAGTGCCTGGAGTCATGTTTTCTAGTGTGTTTACACTGTTTGTTTTCATTGGCAACAGCCTTTTTTGAGGGGGGCTGTTTGCCTTTGTGGTAGTTTATCTCATTATAAGATACATTTATATTATCCGAAAGTGTCTCATTAATTATTTTATATAAATTTAAAATTTTTGACCACACTTTGCCATCGGATCCATCGGGGCTCAACGTTACTTTTCAGCAACTTGGGCTTCTCTGAAAAAATATTTTTTCAAAATTATTTTGTTTTGCAATTGTTTTTTCATTTATTAATGGATCATGTTATTATGTATCTTTGTGTCAGGGGTTTTTGCGAGTAACTAGGACTTATTGTTGTTCTTTCACAATGAAGGGACATTGTTCAAATTGTAATAGGAAGAAATCTTCCTCTGACTTTCATGATCATTGTATTAATTGTAGTCAGTGTTCTCGCATTAATCCCTGTCCTATATGTGAACATTGGGATGAGAAACATTGGAAACGTGTGTCACGATATGTTGTTTCTGGAGAAAGAGCGATGCCGGCTCTTTCTCCACAAGGTCACTCTACTCTCTCAGTTTCTATTTCAGAGGAACCAGAACAGGGTGATGTTTCCATGTTATCTTCTTCAAGTGTGCGTCCGTCGTCACAAATGAATTCAGAGCTAGCGGCAAAAGTGCTCATGGAGATTAGACAAATGTCGTCCGCTAGCTCGCCCGGTGTAGTGTCCATTCACTGAATGGTTCGGCAGCCGGGTTCGTCCGATGCGGTCCAAGAGGAAATTTTGGGTGATGCGAGCACTATAAACATAATAGATGCACACCCAGTGACGGCGGATAGTAAGCGAGAACGGAGGAAGCCTTTTAGTCCGGTTCCTAGCTCGTCCAGGTCCAGCCGGGCCGCGAGCGAGAGAGGTCCCTCTCTCGTACAACAACATCTGGGACCAGATGTTGTGGTACAAAATGTGTCTTTAGCGGAGCATACGTCCGTCGCTCGGGACGCTCCGTTGTATAAGCAGTCCGCAGAGACTGTTAAGGCTTCCTCTTCTCATCAGTGCACACGACCGCACCTTGGCTGCGTGACCGCCGATATTTTACCAGCTTCGCCGTTGAAGGATTCTTCGGCGACCAGGTCACACCATCCAGCAGCCAGGGATTCGAGACCGATGGACTCCAGACGTTCGCATAGGAAAAGTATGCGGGAGCCATCTGATGCGGAGCTGCCCTCGGCAAAGCAGCGAAAGACTGCGCCTCCGCAGGTCTCGACGTCGGACATTCTTGTGCAGATAGCACAGCTTATCGCAGCATCCCAGCAGCCGACAGAAACGGTGTCGGATCGAGAATTATCCGACGGCGCTGGGTCGGTACGCTCCGCCGAAGCATCGGGGGCGGACGACCGGGAACATCGGGAGGTCCGACCGGATGGTGAAAGGGATACGGATGACTTGGAGCTATCCCTTTCGGAACAACATAAAGCTGCCGTGGACTTCATCCGGCACTTTCTCCCTCAAGTTGTTCCGTCGGGCCAGACTGCTGCGCTTCCGGACAAGAGAATTATAGCGTCATTGGACTCTGAATTTTTTTGAGCGGTTCAGGGACATCGCTCCCGAGTTTCCGTCGCAGTCCAATAATGTTGCAAGAACATTTGAATTATTGAACGACGCTATATTTAAACTTGCTTCCAGGACGGGGAAAGCAGGTTTCTTGTCCGCTAATACTCTTAACCTGCCTTTCATTAATGCAAGGAATAAATTCGATACGGCAGGACAGGGTATACCGAGAGTTCCTCTGCGTATGGACGACGAAGCGGAAGACTTAGAGCTATCATTACCGTCGTCAGCTTCTATTCCAACCGCGGTGTTGGAAACAGCTATTGCGTCTAACAGAGCCAATTTAGATGCCTTATCTTACGCAGATCACCTTACTAAGGCGTTATCACTGCGCCTTCAAGGGGAAGAGTTTCAGGATATACAATCCTCTTTAAGACTTCTTTCAAGGGCAGTAGCTTATTCCACGTGTAACTCCGCCCTTTCAGTGGCAAATCTGGAGTTGGTTAGACGTGACGCAGCCCTAGCTACATCCACACTAGTGGATTCTAAGGTGAAGAACTCTCTTAGAGTCGCTTCGGTCTCAGGAGAACTTCTCTTTGACGGCAAGCTTTCCGCTATTTATGATAAAATTAAAAAGAAAGCTAATGATTCTCTGTTGTTCAGATCGGCTCCTAAAAAGTCGGATACAGCAGACACGAATAAGACAGGCACTTCTGGGTCTAATGCGCCCAAGAGAGGTTCCTATAGAGGTTCCGGTGCGTCCTCTTGGTCTTATTCGAGAGACCGTCAGGATAGCGACTCTCGTTCGGGACGTCCTTCAGGCCGGGACAAACGGTCGGACGCCCCGAGGTCGACGAGGCGAGGTGCGGGTCGTGGAAGACGTGGTTTCTCCTACCGCAGGCCTCGCAGGTCCAGGAGGTGATGGCTTAAACCTCTATCGCGTTCCGGTTGGCGGAAGGTTGTCGAGTTTTTCACAAGAGTGGGCGTCGATTACGGACGACCCTTGGGTGAGAGGAGTGACTTCGGAAGGTCTAAAGATATCCTTCAAACGAAAGCCTCCATTAACTCGAAGTCCAAAGTGGACTCATCTTCCGTCAAATCCACAGAAAAGAGACGCTCTGTTATCAGAGGTGCAGTCTCTTTTAATGAAGAACGCAGTAGAGGTCGTAGAAAACCAGGAATCTCTGGGATTCTACAGCCATCTGTTTCTGGTTCCGAAACCAGACGGCTCGTTCCGTCCAGTCATAGATTTGAGCTGGATAAACAAGCTGATCGTCGCTCCGAAGTTTTATATGGAGACGCTTCGATCGGTCAGAGCGAGTATTCGGGTAAACGATTATGCAACGAGCATAGATCTCAAAGATGCGTACTTTCACGTCATGGTACATCCGACATTCCGAAAGTATCTACACTTTGCAGTCCTAGGAGTGGTGTATCAATTCCGGGCGATGTGCTTCGGATTGAATCTAGCACCCTGGGCTTTCACTCGGGTAATGAACTCGGTAATGATCTACTTCCGAGCTCATTCGTCTGCGGTAACGTCGGCCTACCTGGACGACATTCTTCAGAGGTACGGCAACGAGTTAACGCTTCAGAACGATGTTCAGAATCTTCTTCTATTGCTCCGACGTCTCGGTTTTATAGTAAACGAGGAGAAGTCGGATCTGGTGCCGTCCAAGTCATTCACTCATCTGGGAATGAGCTTCGAGACGCACAACAATCTCGTTCGTCTGCCGTTAACCAGAGCGAAATTAGTCAGTTGTTACGCTCGCTATTGTCTGCACGCAGACAAAGTCACGGCGAGAGAATTTATGAGACTGATAGGTCTGTGCGGAGCCGCCGCGGATCTCATTCCGATGGGGCGGCTACGCACACGTCCTCTTCAAATTTTCCTGACTCAGAATTGGAGTGTGAAAATTCATTCGCTCGATGTAGACGTTCTCTTGTCAGATCAAGTGAAACAAGAGATTCAGACTTGGGCAAACATTCAGTGGTTAACTCAAGGAGTTCCGCTGCAGTTGCCGGATCCGAGTTTTACCGTTATGACGGATGCCAGTCAAACAGGTTGGGGTGCATCATTAATCCCAACGGATTCGAGATGCCAGGGTCTTTGGGATCCGCAATTCCTGTGCAAGCACATAAACATCAAGGAAATGATGTCAATTTGGCTTGCGTTACGTCACTGGATGGACATTATTCACGATGCTCATGTCCAAATCCTATCCGACAATACGACAGTAGTGGCGTATATACGGAATCAGGGAGGCACTCATTCAGTTCCGTTGTTCAATCTAACGGAAAGAATCCTTCTGTTTGCGTTAGAACATCACGTTCTTCTTTCGGTCCGTCACATACCGGGTCGTCTGAATGTGCTAGCAGACTCCCTTTCACGAAAGGGTCGCTTGTTGCCGTCGGAGTGGACTCTCAACAAACAAGTATTCAATCAGATTTGCTACCAATGGGAACGGCCAATGATAGACTTATTTGCGACACATCTCAACAATCAGTTGCAGACGTATGTGTCTCCGTGTCCGGATCCAAGAGCATTTGCAGTAGACGCTCTGTCGATCCCTTGGGACGGAATGATAGGATATGCGTATCCTCCAGCGCCGTTAATTCAACAAGTATTGCTAAAGATAAAACAATCTCAATGCAAGATTCTGTTGGTAGCATCTCTGTCGCCACAGAGACCGTGGATAAATCTACTCAGGTGTCTGTTGTGGGACCTACCGCGGAAGCTTCCTCCACGAGAGGATCTTCTTTCGCAGGGGAAATCGCGCCAACTCCATCACAACCCGCAAGGTCTCAACCTTCACGTTTTTCCGTTGTGCGGTCCTTCTTGCATGGCAAGCACTTTACAGGACGAGCAGTGGACGCGATTTCTAACTGTAGGAGGACCTCCTCTTCGCTAAACTATGCGGCTAAGTGGAAGGTTTTTCATCGTTGGTGTTGGGATCATTCTGTAGATATATTTGATCCCTCTATACCAGACATTGCAAACTTTCTAGTATACTTGTTTGACGAAATCAAACTGCAGCCTGTTACTATAAAGGGTTATAGATCTATGTTATCTGATACCTATGCACATCATGATAGTTTACAAATTGGATCTAATGTCTCTTTATCGAAGTTGGTTAGAAACTTTTCGATAAATAGACCCAGAACTCTTAGATTAATTCCTAAGTGGAATTTAGCTTGGGTTCTCCTTAAATTGAAGGAAAAGCCATTTGAACCTCTTGGGACAGTAGATTTCAAATTCTTATCTTATAAGACAGCTTTTCTCTTAGCTTTCTCTTCTGCCAGAAGAGTCAGTGAGCTTCATGCACTATCGGTGGATGATTCTCATTATCGTAGTGTTGGGAACACTATCACCTTCACTACTAATGTGGGTTTTTTAGCTAAGAATCAGGCTCCTAATAAATATCCGGAACCTATTGTTATTAAGGCTCTTCCGTCTTCAGACGGGCGTAGGCCTTTACTCTGTCCTGTTAGAGCACTACGTATCTATAAACAGAGATCTCAGTTTATCAGAAAGGGACGGAAACGTTTCTTTCTGTCTTTGATGCCTAATAGAAAGGACATTTCAGTCCATTCTATTGCTAGATGGATTCAGTTAACTATCCGTACTGCTTATGAAGATTTATCTTCTTCTCAGCAGTCTGTGCTTAAGATTTCTGCTCATGAAGTAAGAGCTCTTTCTACTTCCTGGGCTTATGCTAATAGTGTTGCTATTACAGATTTAATGAAGGCTGCTTATTGGTCTCAGCCATCCACATTTACGAATTTTTATCTCAGAAATATTGAGTCCATTTCTGGAGACCTGCATTGTTTAGGTCCGTTATCTGTTGCTCAGAATGTCGTCCACTAAACAGTTGCAACTATAGTTATGCAGGCTTTCTGTTCCGGCAGTGACTCCGTCCGGCTGCCCTCTTCGCTCTGGGCTATTTGACCCAGGGCAAGGGGAAGGGGGGGGGGGGGGGGGAGGGTGTTCCCTTAGGTCACCTGCTTTATAGTGAAAAGCAAGGGAATGCCTCCTCCAAGTCAGTATTTCTGAGTCGCTTCCGGGATGGTTTTAAAGTGTAATATTAATGTTTAAATTCATTCATGTCTTATTTTTAAAGTGTAGCTCGGTGTGAAGCATTTGTATATGTCAAGTGTCAAACAGGCTTTAATATACAATACTCGGACACTTTTAAATGATTATAAAGAGTCTCAATTCTCTGGACTACTTTATTTATTGGCTTGCTTTAAAAATAAGTAGTATAAGGGTTATACTGGATGTTAATAGAGAACATGAATGTTATTGTGCTCAATTATTAAGGGTAGTGTATCTTTCTAATTTAATATTAAATAAGAAAGATACATGTAAAGCCTAATACTCCTTTTCTCCTTAAGGGGTTACCTCTTTACTATATAGTTGAGCTTATTGGATTTTCCTCTATGTCCTAGGCCCTCCAGCCTGTTTACTATTCAGCTAAGTCTGGGTCATTGGTACAGTATAAAAATGTTAAAAAATTTATAGTAATTTATATATTTTTTATACTTACCAATGACCCAGACGGGGATGGCCCTCCCTGGAGTTGGGAACTCTTGCCTCCCCGCTGAGTACATAGCGCTGACCAGGCACTGCCAGTAAGAATGATAATTGGCGCCAATTTCGGGACGACTGCGTCACTGCGGATGCGCAGTAGAGGCGTAGTATGGAGGTCCTTTAGGACATGATTTCTTTTTGTTTTGGATGCAAATTTTGGGGATTGGGGGGCAAAATTTGTGTTTGGCCCTGGTTTTGTTGGAGTTAGCACCAGCTAAGTCTGGGTCATTGGTAAGTATAAAAAATATATAAATTACTATAAATTTTTTAACATTTCCTGACTTTCTCGATTTATACCTAGAATAGATAGAAAAAAAAAAACAATTCGACGTTTTTGAAATGTTTTTCTTTTTTCATTTATTATTATTTACAAACGCCTGGAATAGAAAGGATATTTTTCACAATATTTGCAATAAAACCACACAAATACGGATGTCTATAGTCACATCGGTTTGGTTGGTTTTCTTACAATATATATGTGAAGTGCACAAAAATCTGCACCTCAAATAGTTGAAGAAGTTTTCAGACAGCATGCAGACATCAACTCTCCTGGCCCAAGTCGTCCTAACCCTTCATATGTGGTGAGATCTGTGAACAGAGTAAGACTAAATCTTCGACCAAATGACCCAGTCGACTTGGATTTTGAACTTGATACTGACTTTCTCAACGAGAATGCTCCTGATTTTTTGCGGCACGACATCGAGATTGGTGGTAGGCGCCATGTAGTGTTTTATACAGATAGACAATTAGGTCTCCTTGCGAAGGCTAAGACATGGTATATGGACGGAACGTTCAGAGTTGTTAAAAAACCTTGGATGCAATTATTTTCAATTCATGGATTTGTAAAAACTGATGGCAACACGAAACAAATTCCACTGGTGTTCTGTTTTATGTCAGGCAGGAAAAAAGATGATTACTACGCTGTATTACGCGCCATTGACAGACAACTTCCACAACATATTGAGCTCCGTAAAATTGTTGTAGATTTTGAAATTGGAATGTGGCAGGCAATCCGTCAAAGATTTGTAGATACCCCAATTCAAGGCTGTGTTTTCCATTGGTCTCAGGCTGTGTATAGGAAAGTTCAAAACCTGGGATTGCAAACTGAATACAACAACCAAGATGAAATATACACGTTTCTGAGGAGAGTTATGGCTCTGCCATTCCTTCCACCTGAACATATAGCAGAGGCATTCAGGAAATTGGATGAAAGCGTGCAGTCACCTACAGTTCAAAGATTGATGGACTATGTCTATGATACATGGATAAATAACAGTGTTTTCAAAATTGAGTGCTGGAGTGTTTTCATGTGTAGTGTTAGGACAAACAATGACACAGAAGGTTGGCACAATCGTTTGAACTCTAGAGTTAACACCAACGGTTCTGTTCCTTTTTATCTCTTGGTGGGGGAACTTTTTCAAGAGGCTCAGGGCATACCACTTTTAATAAAATTACTTTCAGAACATAAGCTGCAGAGAAAACAAAGGAAAAATGCGACTAAGGTACAGGCGCAGTTATTTGAACTTTGGGACTCTTACAACAAAGGTGAAATCAGTACAAGTAGGTTACTGAAGAGATGTGCCGGAATTTACGGGCCATAAAAATGTAATTATTCTGCTGTGTTTATGTTTGGGTTTATATGTTTTAGTAAAAAATGCCGTCTATTTCGGGAGATTACACCCTTCTACGGGGTTCTCGTTTTTGGGCTACTTCTGTTCCATGCAGCGGCGTACGCTGTCATTGCACGAAAAATTACTCCATAAGCAACACGAAAAATTAATGTACCAATGCACTTTGTACCTGGCTTCATCGGGAGGGATGGAAAATAAAAGAATTATCACGAATTAATTAACGCCAGTTTTTGAAGGTACCAACACCCCTAACCTTCGATTTTGATTTGGGGGGGGGGGGGGGTGGGGGCTGGGGGTGAGGTGTAAATACTAGTACCCACCCCTTTACCCCCGGTTCATATGCCACTGATTCTACTAGAGCATCGTATCACTGTATGACGCGCAAGAGGAACGTAATAAAAAAGTGTCACAATATTTCCCCCTTATTTAATAATATTGTGACACGTTTGTTACGTTCTTCTTGCACACCATACACTGGCACGATGCTCCAACAGAGTAAACTCCTGAACTTATTTATGATTATTGTGACACGTTTTCGTTACGTTCGTCTTGCACGCCATATACTGACCCGACGCTCCAACAGAGTAACCTCCCGAACTAGACGTCATTTTAAAAAAATGTTTATATGTTTATTTTAATGTTTTGGTTGCTTGAAAACAGTACTATCTTTTATATATGTTATATGCTATAAATATTGTTGCTATTTTCTATTAAAAATGTTAAAAATGTTGTTAGGTTCATTGATATAATAAATAAAAAAGTTCCTTTAAATTGATGTTAATTTTTTTTTATTGTTCCCGAGTAGAAAATCCCTTGGTGCCGAAACGACCTGACCTAGGTGCCGAAACGACCCGATGCCAAAAGCGTCGGTGCCGAAACGACTTGGCTAGTGCCGAAACGACCTGACCCGGGTGCCGAAACGACCGGGTGCCGAAACGACCCGATGCCGAAACGACCCGACACCTATGTTTTGGACTTTGGTTTTAATCCCGATTGGATTAAATTACTGTTTTACCACAGGTGAGGGAAATCATGGTAAGTCCATTTGGGAATTCACTTGTCAATTTCACATTGGAAATGGGGCAGAAGTTCTGTCCCTTGTGGGGGCAAGGTGTCTGGATTAAAAACAACTTTATTTATATTTATTTATTGTGATTTAACCCTTTACCCAACGAATCGCCTGCATCCGCCCGGGTAATATGCAAATTCAGTAGTTGAAAAAATATTATTTTTCAAAAAATTTCAACAAAACCATATCATGTGACCCCTTGTTGGAACGAGCTCGTTGAGCTTGTTCCAACGAAGGGTCACATGATATGATTTTGTTGAAATTTTTTGAAAAATTTCAAAAAATTATATTTAAAATAATAAATTTTGATATCGTCTGTGTTGGGTAAAGGGATAATACTTTCAACAGCCAGTGTCACCTTGTGTTTGGCAGTTTTATGGGGGAAGGAAGCTGGAGTACCCAGAGAGAACCACCGAGCAATGGCGAGCATCTGCCAGACTCCTCCAGCACACTAACTCCACACAAGCAGGATTAGCATTGGTTGAAGACGAGTGCACCATAAAGGTGCAGGATGCCTCAGTACACAGTGCCACCATGCCCCACGTGAGCAATCGGGATTAACAGCCTTGTCCAAGGACACAATGCAGAAACCAACTTTAATACCAGAAGCCTGGAATTTAGTCAGCTTGCCAGAAATGCTGTCCAACAGGGGGCTCTGCCATGGACAGATTGGATAATGTTGAGCTACAGAACTTGTATAATGTTGGAAGTTTATTCTTGTCAGGGGTTGTCTAAAAATGGGTAGATTTCCAAATGGGTGTAAATTTCCAAACATCCTCAAATAAACATAGATAATTAATATAATAGCATACTTTGATGGCGAGCCTTTTTTACATGATACACCACAACCAATGGCCCGGACTAGCTGGTGCTAATTCAATTTAATTCAGGACCAAACGCAAATTTTGCCACCAATCCCCCAAAAATAAGTCCTATCTGGTCCTCCATACTTTTGTTATCTGCGCATGCGCAGTATCCAGGAAGGTACTGAAATTGGCGCCCGCCCCATCATTCTTTGTTTGGCCCTAAAGTCATCAACCCTCTGCACACTGATGTCGAAATATCTAAAGTTCAATGTGCAAATTTTTCCCATAATGCAACTAGAAATTTACCCAATTCAATCTTGTTTGACAGAGCTCATTGAGCTCTGTCAAACAAGATTGAATTGGTAATGTTCCCAGTTGCATTATGGGAAAAATGGCGACTTGAAATTTGGATATTTTAACATCAGAGTGAAGGGAGTTAACAATGATCTGACATCTGTGCTTTAAAATCTCCTTTTTGAGGATGCCTGACACAAATCAATGAAAGAATTGGTGGACCCAAGGCTGTAAATGGATGATGGAAGTGAACAACAGTGGTTTCAAACGTTCAGGGCTGTAACTTTATAATAATTATAAAAATTATTTCATGTTTCCCAATTTTGGGACATATGCCTGACGTCATCATTCTTGCTAATGATTAATCCACTGTTTGTTAAGTGTTCCTTCCCTATCCTTCCTTGAAGCCTCCTGTTAAACTCCTAAGCTCTTCGGCTATTTTTTATAGAAATCTTTTATTTAATTTCTTGGGAGTTTATTGTGTATTACAGAATGTTTATTCTGTTTATCCCCATGGTTATGTCCTCACCCTAGGAGTGTTAGGTCATTTTGGTCTTACATCTTCTATCCGATGTATCGTTTTTTCTTTGCTTGAAGATCTAGCTTTGCATCTGGTAGCACTTAAATTGGTTACTGACTTTGGGCCTTTTTGTGTGCTTGATGTCTTGTTTCTGTTTTTTTTTCCTTTACGTTTACATTGGCAATGTCCTTAAATATATGTAGTATTTATTATTATATTACTGTAGGATTACTGTGCGATACATTTATTATGATCCGGTAGTGTAGCTCAAAAATTTTGGATTTTCTCCACACTTAGGCTCTATCGGAATGCCCATGGGCTCTTCATGTTCTCTTGGAGAACTTAGGCATTTTTTTTGAAAAATCGTTTGTTTCATTTTTCGAATTTAATTTTGATTGCTATTATTCATGTATCTTTATCGTATATTTATTGTTGAGTTTGTAGGAGTGCTATCGACTTTCATATTTTGATTGTATTTATGAAAGCTTACTGCTCTAAATGCAAGGCGAGGAAGTCTTCCTCGGATTTACATGCTTGTTGCTTTGCCTGTAGTTGATGCACGCCTATGGATTCTTGTCCTACTTGTGTACATTGGGATGACAAACGTTGGAGATGGGTGTCGCGGTACATTGTTGGCGGTGAGATTCCGGAACTCTCACCGCAAGATAATTCAAGTTTTTCAGTTTCTTTTTCAGAAAAACATGGTGATGGTATTGTGACACCCATCCAAAGTGTTCTACCGTCGTCACGCTCTGATGAGCGAACAGAGCTAGCTGCAAGGTGCTCATGAATATTAAGCAAGGGATAAGGCCTCTAGTTAGTGTTCTTAATCCCTTGCAAGCAGCTAGCTCGACTGGTGAAGCGGTTACTCCGTCCGTGGGAGCCATTCACCTGGTAAGTCCGTTGCAGTCGAAGGAAGTGTAGATTTGGGTAGAGCGAGCACATCAAAAGCTCTCCCAGCGACGTCGGAAATAGGGAGGAAGTCAGCAAGATTTTTTCGGTAGGCTCGGCAAGGTCTGACAAGACAGCGAGCCGGAGAGGTCCCTCTCTAACCAGCTGGGTTGGCTACAGTCACGGCTTCCTCCCCTATGTTACAAAAGCACACACGACCGCATGCTAGCTATCCGACTTTGGATATCCAGGCAGCTGATCGAAGACAGAGTCAATCTTCACCCAGGAAGTTGGACCATCTGGTAGCTAGCGATCCAAGGCTTCAGTCATCGGGACATTCGGAGAAGAGATCTACCTCCGGATCTTTGTTCCAGGGGCAGCAAGCTGCAAAAAAACAGAAGACCGTTTCTCCTCAAGCCTCTGTAACTGACTTGCTTTTGCAGATTGCGCAGCTAATTGCAGCATCCCAGAAAGTGCAAGAGCAGTCTTCTGCAGACTCCAGTGGTGAACTGTCGTTTGGTGCTGGGTCTGTCCAGTCATCTGCACATACATATGCGATGGACCGAACATCACAGCTGAATCAGTCGGATGGTGAAAGGCACAAGGAAGAGGATTACCCTTCCCTTTTTGGAACTGCATATGGTAGCAATGGATTTTATTCATCAATACTATTCTTTCCTTCCGGGCACAGTCTAGACAAGTGTTGCAGGCCTTCAGGCCATGTTGACCATGTTGACGACGTCATATTTAACCTCTCTAGTGCTAAGAGGAAAGGCGGTTTCTTATCGACATCTTCCATAAATATACCGTCTTTCGACCACTTTCATTTAAAACTGATGGAGAAAATGTTCAGAGAGCTCCTCTGCATTTAGATGAGCAGGCCGGGGATTTAGATATGCCCCTACCTGCATCATTGAATATATGCTCGGAAGTGATGGAATGTGCTATTTCATCGAATAGAGCAAATCTGGACACGATGTCCTACGCAGATCACCTTACCAGAGCTATGGCGCAACGTCTTAATGGGAAGGAGTTTGAGGATGTTTGTTCCTCGCTTAGAGTTCTTTCCAGGGCAGTCATGTATGCCACGTACAACTCCGCCCTGACAGTGGCAAATTTTGAGTTGATCAGATGTGCCTTGCGTCAGCATCACTTATAGATAACAAGGTGAAAAGCTCTCTCTGAGTCACTCCGGTCTCCGGACATACTCTGTGTGATGACAAGCTTTCTTTAGTCTATGAGCAAGAAAGCTTTCATTGCGCTGCTATTGAAGTCGGTGTCTCATCAACATGTTTCAGCAGATCGGAGTAATCATTGCCGTTCCACTTCTAAGTCATCTAAAGGGAACTCCATGCGAGGGTGCATGACACCTTATAATTACTCCGGAGGTCATTAGAATAGCGACTTGGGAAAGGGGCGTAGGTCTATCAAGACTATAGGTCAGACGCCCCTAAGCTAATGGGATGAGGTTCTAAGCGGGGAGGACGTAGTTTCTCCTCCAGTAAGCCTCGTAAGTCGTACAGGTGATGGACAAGACCTCTATTGCTTGCCAGTTGGCGGAAGGTTATCAAACTTCGCGAGAAACTGGATAGCAGTCACAGAAGATCAGTGGGTAAGAAGTGTAGTCTCGGAAGGCCTTCGGCTATCATTCCGAGCAAAACCCCCACTTACAAGATGTCCAAGTTGGACAAATTTTCCGGCCGATTCTTTCAAAAGAGAGTCTCTCCTAGCGGAGGTAAGGCTCTTTTATTAACGGAAGCAATAAAGGTCGTCGAGAATCAAAATTCTCTTTTTACAGTCACCTGTTCCTCGTACTGAAGCCAGATGGCTCGTTCCGACCAGGAATAGACTTGAGCTGGATAAACAATTTGATCGTGGCTCCAAAGTTCTATATGGAAACCATTCGGTTGGTAATTGCAAGCATTTCAGGATGACTATGCAGCAAGCATAGATCTAAAGGACACCTACTTTCATGTGCTGGTACATCCAGCATTCAGAAAGTATCTGAGTTTTGCCGTGCAGGTAGAGGTTTATGAGTTCAGAGCAATGTGCTTCGGTTTGAACCTGGCTCCTTGGCTTTCATTCGAATAATGAATTCGGTAATGTCATACTTCTGAGCTCATTCATCTGTGGTAACATCGGCTTACTTGGACGACATTCTTCAGAGATAGGGCACCAGAATTATTTTTTAGAACGATGTTCAGAGTCTGCTGCAATTGTTCCGACGTCTTGGTTTCATAGTAAACGAGAAAAAGTCTGATCTAGCTCTGTTCAAGTCATTCATTCACATGGAATGAGTTTCGAGACTCACAACAATTTGGTTCATCTGCCATTACTCAGAGCGAAATTAGTCAGTTGTTATGCTCGCTTTTGTCTACACTCAGATGCCTTAACAGCGAGGGAATTTATGTGACTGATGGGGTTGTGCAGAGTGGCTGCAGATCTTATTCCTATGGGTCGCTTGCGCACATATCCCCTCCAGATTTTCTTTACTCAGAACTGCAGTGTGAAGACGCATTCGCTCAAGTCCAGTATTGTTTCAACAGACCTGGTAAAACAAAAGGTTCAGATTTGGGCAGATATTCAGTGGTTAACTCAGGGAGTTCCGCTGCAGCTGCCGGATCCGGCTTTCATGATTATGACGGATGCAAGTCAAACAGGTTGGGGTGCGACCCTGAGCCCGACAGACTCAATGTGTCAGGGTCTTTGGGCCCCTCGGTTCCTAGAGAAACACATAAACATCAAAGAGATGATGTCAATATTGTTAGCACTACAACATTGGATTCACATTATAGCGGACACTCATGTTCAGATATTGTCGGACAATTTGAAAGTAGTAGTGTACATCAGGAACCAGGGAGGCACTTATACGATTCCGTTATGCGAACTAACGGAAAAAATTCTTCTGTATGTCATGAATCATCATGTTCAACTATCGGTCCATCATATACCGGTGTACTACGATATCTTCCCCCCCTCCCCGTACAACTTCCCCCCCCCCCCCCCCCCCCCCCCCCCCATCTGGTTTATCTTCCCCCCCCACTTGAATTTTTTTACCATTCAGATTTTTACCAGATCTTTTTTTAGAATTTGCTTGTTCACTTG